>OX940978.1:39022300-39745487 GCA_954871275.1 Leptopterna dolabrata | reverse complement strand
GACTGTATGAAGCCAAGAGATTAAGTAAGATAGAAAAGAATCCCTAATAAGCTTGATTTCCAGCAAGGCATCAATCATTCCAGTGTCGCGGATTCGACATTGGGAGTCACTGCCGACGACAAATGAAGAGATGAATTTATACCTCTACTTTTTATATTTTGAATAAATTAGTAACTTCAATAGAATTGTAATTGTATTATTATAAGCGTCTTAAATGAGGTATTTTGGTATTAAGTAGGTATAAATATCAAGTAATAATTATTTCTAAAATTGGTTATGAGATTGATGCCACCAAAGATCCCTGAATTATTGAGCATATTTATGCCATCTGAGTAGATACGGTATTACCGCCCAGGATAATACAGATACAAATTCTAAGCTTAGTAAATCGTGCAGGAATTGAGGCGCAGAAAAATTGTATCTGCTGCCTTGCTATGAAAAATTAATTCACATAACAGGTTGGGCAGGGTAAGTATGAGGTAGTAAATGACTAGGTGAAAATATATCGATTAGATCAAGTAAAGCGACGTCTTGAACTTGGGTACGCTGATATTTCCCTTAGAACCAAAATAGAGATAGGTAACTAGGCTTTTAAGGCAGCAGTATATGCCTGTGCACATAAGCCGCAATATGGGGTATTTTGACTTGAAATTTGGATAGTATACTCCTTGGGCCCCCAGAATTTGCTGTACAGTTTTTGGTGCCACCAGTGGTGCTGTCAGAAAATGTGTGTTGTATAGTTTCATGTTTTCCAGCACGCTGAATCGAATGGAATACCTTTCAATTTTCCATAAAACGTTTCGAAAACTAGCTGTTATTGAGCGTGGTATATAGGCAGAATTTGAGCCCATTCAAAATTGCATGAGACACCCAGTTCAGCAGAGTGCTAGTTGAATTTTTCTTTTAGCATCTAACGAGTCAAACGAAATAGATAGGTCGAGCGAATAATACTTCTCTCGACAACCTGATGATGATGTCCTCACATCAAAAGCGCTCGTCTCCAGTGATCGACCAGCAAGTGACGATGCATTCTTCGGAAGCTACCTATGGTAATTTACTTCTAATACCAGCGTAACCCTTTAGATTTAGTAACAAATTAACAGGCGCCATTCTATTCTCACCTTAACGCCGTAATGACTCGTAACGTGAGCTTGCAGGGTAGCAAAAGATGTTTCAAGGCTCGCTTGGAACATTTTTGAGGGCGGATCAGAGGCAGCATGATCTCCATGTAGCTTAATCCCGACTTCCAAAGCGGAATCTGGTAAGCGATGAGCTCCTTTAACTTGTCTATTTGAGCCTTATCATTAGGGTTCTTTTCCAGATATTCAGGAGTGAAGAAGGCCTTTTAAGACACAAAGAAATCATAAATAATCCTACATAGAAGTACTATATAAGACACAAAACAAGCAAATCGGTAGCAATACTATTTAAGATCACCAGCGTTCGTACTTTTTCGTAATTGGTGATGCCACCCATTACAGCTGGATCCACGAACCCCTTGATTTTCATGCTCAAGAGACGTATGTCCAAGGATGGATTGCTCCTTTGATCTAATATAAGCTCCCTTAGGGATCTAAAACATACAGTATCAAATCTAAAACAGATATACAATCTAAAACATACATCTGAACATACTTATCACAATTAGAATGAAATTTAATGAGACGAAGCCACCTAATGGATGAAGGATCACTTGATATAGATGGAGAGATAATGTGGTACAGAAATTACGGAGATAAATTCCCTATTCGGACCACGGAATTTTTTCTCAATTTTTGGAAATTGAAAATTTCGAAGAAAAACATTTCTGGTAACGCCAAAATGGGACTTATTTTTATTTTGCTGGGGTTCTCAAATTGAACGACAAAGAAGGCAGCAAGAACCAGACAAATCAAGAGATGAAAACCTAATCAACTCACTCATTGGCGGCTTGCATTGTTTCAATGGCGTTGGCTAATGGAGACAGCAAATAGGTTTCAGTAGATGTGACAGGAAACCATCGCAGAATGCCAGGGAGAGAGTGGCTAGTTACCATCACGCTCCTCTCAATCCATAAATTGGCAAATTCATTTTCATCCCCTGAGGTTGGGTCTTTACGGAATGGGCGGGAGTATCGGAACTTCTGGACGTGGTTAGTTCTACAGGGAAAATACAACGAAGTATTAGAATAAACATAGTATCTACCTACATATTAAGCAAAGAAATATTTGAAAAATAAGTTTTCCGCTGGTTTGATAGTCATCATTGACAGCAGACAAACGTTCAGTTAGTTTTCTATGATGTTTGACCTATCATAAATTATTTACTACCGTAGGATTTAAAATAATAATATATGGATAATAGATAGATAATAATATATGGAAAAGCTCTATGACAGTGATTATATCAGTAGTTTCCATGATAACTCACCGGTGGTACTTGAGAACCTGAGAATTGGCAGAATGGCCCAAAGCTCGCCGTTTCTCCTCACTCATGATTGGCTCAACTTTGAAAACTTGAATATCTTTACAAGGAGTTAAAGAAAATGTGACAAGTCCCCAGCATAGTTAATTAAATAATGATGTAAATACGCCATAAAATACAACAAAGGATCTCGAAAGCAGATAGAACAGTTGATATTATAAGAGTAAGATATATAAGAATAATTAGAGATCAAAATAGTAAATAATTTTCTCACTAAAAGGAACGTTATTATGTGAAGGATACATTGTTTGTCGGATTCTGTAATATCTTCTCCTGGCGGGGGTAGCAGTATTAATGACTTCGGCTTTAGGTAACTGGTTCAGAGTTCGAGGGACGAAGTCATGAAGCCATTCGTATTCCTTTCCTCTATATATGAAAACCTATGAGAACGATACAACAATGAGTAAAATTCTCTTTGAATTATTTATTTTTTCAAGTGACCAAACAACATTGTCCACATGGAGTAATGACTGCAAGACAGCCACAACTGTTCCTTACTTTGTTTTGCATGAAAGGCGGGAAACCTCGACCATAATATCCAACCCTGAAGTACTCGGGCTCAGGTCGGATTTGAGTTAAGATATTGTCGTAATATTCAGCCATGTTTCTCAAAAGCTTACTCAGCCGTTTGAGATCGTATGTTTGTTCCTCATACTGCTGAACCAACTCCTTGCATGCTTCAACTGCACACTCCCACATCTGTGGACAATAGGACGAGTGAAATATTCCACTAAAGAAACATTGTAGGGGTTCAACAACGCAAGAACGTTTTTTGAGAATCTTTGTCCTCATGATGTAACGGCAGAAAACTGTAGATTGCACACGGAACGCTTCACTGCCCTTCTGATATTACATACTCGTTGAGCAGTCCTTTTGGTCATTTTATGACCAAATCATGGCCATTGCCTCACAGCCCTTGGTCGGGACGCGGATGTGGCTGGCGATCGAACTCCGGTCTCACTGGTGAGAGATAATAGGGGTATTCAGTGTTTCAGTGGCATAGCCCGGGGAAGGGGGGGGGGGGGGGATTTATCCCAAAATCAAATTTTCAAGAACGGTAACAATCACAAATAAATTAAAAACAAATACATACATCAATAACAGATTAAACGGTAAATCAAACATGAATGAACAGAATAAATTAAATAATATTACGTTTACGTACTTGATTACAAACGAGCAAGTCATGGCTTCTGTGAATAATATTATTCTCCGAGCAAGTATGGGAGGAGGGTGGATTGGGGGGGGGGGGGGGGGATGTGTTGTGTAGAAGATTCCCCGACTTCCCTAAAAAGGCCGAGTTCCGTGACTCCTGTTCACATCGGACAGAGTTTCATCCGCCATGAATCCGTCGAAGTAGGTACAGTGCAAAGCATCACTCGCTTGGGAAATGAGAACTCAGCAAATAATAATGTAACGTCTAATAAAAATATACACCTATTTCTTAAATCAGCTGATGGCATTCCTCTACAATTTAGTTTACTCCAGATGTTGTTCTTGAAATCAGTGTCCATGTATTTTGGATTAGAGCGGGGTTGAGGGGGGGGGGGGGGGGGATATGTCCGCACTTCCCCAATCAGTTTTTCGTCACTCGTGGAGAAGAGCAACAACAATCTTAAAACTGAGAACAAACCTCAAGGAAATGAAAAATGACGGCCAAAACCGGCAGGATATTTGTTGCAAAGCAATTTCGAGCTGACGAACCGGTGAAGTACTTATAAAGTCTAATTTGACACATAATTTTGTGAAAAATATTTTCATCATCGCAATAGTCCCTCCATCGTTAATCACCATCCCACACACGTCAAGTGAATTAATATTGATTTTAGCCCTTAATACCACCTCTGACCCCCAAAAATCAAATTTTGGCCCCTATTCTCTTAGAAAAACAACTGAAATGGTATTTTTCTGTCTTTACTCACCCTTCCATACCACTTTCAGTGATTTAATATAAATTGTTCGAGATTTTAGCCGTTTTTATCAATTTTTGACTCCTCAGAACTCAAATTAGACCCCCTTAGAATATTTGGAAATTGCTCATCTTCGAACTAATCCTTCTGTTTGCAATAAAAACAATTTGGCGAATTCTGGAATTTGTATCATGTACCTACGGTCAGATATCGTCTGGAGTGGAACATAAATAAATAAACATATATACTTATAAATTTTTGTTAAAATCTAAAGATGAAATATGGACAGGATTTGCCTATAAACGATTTCAAAAATTTTCTAGGAAAATTCGCCAACATTGTTGCCAATAATAAAAAATATGTTTCATCAGTTTATCATACCTCATTACCTGTAACATGCAGTGCTTAGTTAAATTTACATTCAGCTTTGTAAAGTAAAATCTTGAATGTTCTATTTCCGACCCCCCCCACCCCCCCCCCCCCCCCCCCCCCCCCCCGTGAACAATCCTGGCTACGCCACTGCATGGTTTTCTCGACCATGTTAAATATATGTTAAATCGAAAACGTCGTAACAGCGGGAATCATAAGGCCCATTGTGCTAAACTCTTGTGTCAACTTGTAAATGCAGATAGATTACCTTAAAGACAGTACCTACGAGTAAAACAAACAACAATGTAGGCACTTCACTCGCAGGGTATTTATCTCCTTCCGTGTTGTGGCCTGTTGTTAGAAGAAAAAAAAAGCCTCAGGTAGATGAACTACGAAATAATGAGACACAAAAAAGACATGGACTCACGGCATCATGAAAACAGCTGTTCACTGTTCACCATTTTGTATGATAACAGACTTCAACCTAGTTTCAATCCGATTTTTAACATACCTAATCCAAACTATGCTACCGGTAACATTATGGTATCATCAAGAAAAGTTGATTTTTTCGAAGGGTTTTCTTGAAGTTTAACACATTAAACACGTTTCGACGTCGTAAACTTTCCGACCATACATACCCCTAATAACCACCCAGAATGTGACGGGTCTCCATTCGGACCCGCCTCCCATGACGATTTACTTCTTTGACAACACTGAAATCCCCACAAGTGCCCTAATACACGTATTTGCATGCATGTTCATGTTTTCTGGCAACATAAAATGTCAACCTGGATAGGAAAGACAAATGAAAATGTCTTACTTTGCCACGATCGAAATATTCTATGATACTCTCATACAAAGTTTCTTTCAGCTGCCGATGGGTAGTACAGTGAGTGAACTTTGTTCCTCTCAGAAGGGAAGAAAGTGGAGCGTCTGACCAACTAAGAAGCTTACGAGTACTGTAAAGCTTGAGAGTGAAGGCAGCTTCAGTGTAGTTGTCACATTCCAAATGCAAGTCACACAGTTTGTGCAAGTAACGTATATACATCTCTTTCCGATTAATTTCATAATAAAAATCCTGAAAATAACAGAAATAATCGTTAGTTACCTCGATAAGGACAATTAAATATAGAATTAATTTTAAAAATTCCCCTACCCAAGCATCTCAAAATAGTAAAGTAGTTTACTATCCAGTTGTACATAGGTCTCCCAAGAATAAGTCTCTAATCATGGAAGTGGTGGGGCAAAACTATCAACGTGGAGCATGGGATTCCATTAAAACGACAGGAAAGACAGAATCAAGTATAATCATCAACTATCCATTTACAGCAATCATACAAAATAAAGTACTCGATAATGAAACCCGTTTCAACATTAAATTAATTCAACATCAGACAAATATCGAATGCGAAGGTTGGAACTCACAAGGAGGTTGACAGTGCAGCTCATTTTGTGTTCCTTATTCTCATCACGGATTATGTTTCGATACTCAAGAAGCCTTTCCATTAATCGACCAACAGTCCTCACGAATCTCTGACCTGATTAAAAAAGAACCGGAGATTGAATGTACAAGGTCACCTGTATAATTCAATTTCTAATAAACATAGGATTATCATGAATCCACAAACCTTGTTCACGGAGCGTCGAATGATTTTCACAAAGTCCACTTACGACTTTTTGGAAAAGTTCCTTGTAATGCACATCGCCACGTCCTCCCTCAACCAAGTTGTCAAGTTTTGAGATCATTTCATTTTCAAACTGTAAATCAAAACATAATCGATGTATTTTTCTTAAAATAAATTTTTTAAAGTTTACTTATACAATAAATTTATTCTGCTATCAAATTCTGTCGTTAGGTCTCACCTCGTGGAAATTTGCTTTCACACTCGTATTATTACTTATTTTCCCGTCGGTTTCTTTGTAAGAATAGAATTCGCACTGCATCATATCAAAGAAAATAGGCATAGTGGCTTTCCTTAGTTCATTTTCTGGTATCAGTGTCATTTCTAGGAATGGACCAACCAGGCCTGGAATGAATTGTTTCTTGTGCTGTCCTGGAAATTTCATATAATGAATTTAGATTTTCCGAATGCATACCAAATCGCAACTGAATTAACACAAGTAATTCTAAGGGAGGCTACCATTAAGAAGTAGGGACCGCCTCCAAACTGCAATACTCCTTGATGCTCATCCAACAATGGGGCTCTGGACCAACAAACTTTGCTAACAGGATCGCCACTACAATATCCCCATCGTCCAGTTTTTAGTTATTTCTCATCACTCAAGGCATCCCTAGTGTTTCTATACCCATGTATTTTTCATCAAAACCAATAATTGTCACAAATGGTTGTAACAGAGAAGGTCTTATTTTCCCATGGAACAATCAATGAACAACCGAAGAAGTGGGTGGAAGCCATTTGGTCTTGAAACCAATTACTGCTGTTTGCTAGATCCACTCCCATATCACAAGATAGGTTTATTCTACAATAAATTAAAGTTTTCGAATGGTAACCCACTCAACGGCTCGGACTCAGACATGAGTATAAATCAAATGCCAAGCCTACAATGAACCACAGCAAATATGAGTATGAATCAAGCAGTAAAATTGGTCTCTTAACGATGTACGATTTAAATAAAATACTTAATACTAACCTAGGTTAAACCACATGCTCCTAATTTCGAATCCTGTTTCCATTCGCATGTCCTTATACCGAGCCAAAATTCTTCTTCTTTTAGTAAGAGAAAATGTTTCCAGCTGCAATGCAGGCTGAGTCAGAAAAGCAATAGCGCAATGGAAGAAGTTATTCCAAGCTTGGTGTTCAAAATTTTGGAAGTAGAAGTCCCTTATTGTGTGTGAGAAAAATCTCAATGATTTCAATATGATACTGGAAGAGAAAAAAAACAGAAATAGATACATAAAACATGACCAGAAATTGCTTGAATGGTAGTAAATTCATGATAGTAAATTGCAGAAAAAAGCGAACCTATTTTGAAGCATTATCATTTCCGTCCAATCTCTTGGATAGACAGGTCTGGTAACGAGGTCTTTAAAAACAAGAAGTATTTCCATAAGGAAGTCTAGTCGGTCTGTAGTGGTGGGGAATCTGTTGATGTAATCTTCGAAATGCTTGGACCCCATCTGACGGAGAACAGACAGCATGATGGACACGAGGCTACCCTGCAATAATAATAAAATTATATCTCAGTGAGGGATTGCTATAGCATGAAAGCTCAACGCAAGAGTACATGCATGCACTTGATACACGAGAGCCACACCAGGTCACTTATTTTTCCTATGCCACGAATTACGTAAATGCAACTTACCACCAGGGGACCTTCTCTATCCATTGCTATAGTTGTCTGTATCACAGTGCGCAGTACAGTGTACATAGTGACTGAAAGGTCATCGATTGTGCAGCCCACGTCATCTCTGAATAGGAGATCCATAATGTCACTAAGAATGGCGACGCAAAGCTCCACCTGTCACCAAATTTATAGGTAAAACGAATAATTTACACTATTTCTACACAAAAGTTAATTACGGAGTCAAGTTGTTCGAAGTAAACAACAAGTTTTCAAAAACACAGAATGTACTAAAGATATTATTAATGAACATTAGCTTTCACAAATGAGAAACAATTTATTAATTTATTTAATCTTTAGAGCATAAGACTGCCATGTCATTGGATAAGCCATTTCATTAATTAAAACTGCCGATAAAGTTGCTTAAATAATCAAGAGTGGAACACTACAACCGTCCACAACAAAGCCTATAAATTATTTTTTTTAAAGAAAGAAAAAAGAAGTAACTGAAATGTATC
Organism: Leptopterna dolabrata; assembly: GCA_954871275.1. Lineage (NCBI taxonomy): Eukaryota > Metazoa > Arthropoda > Insecta > Hemiptera > Miridae > Leptopterna > Leptopterna dolabrata. The sequence continues at coordinate 39,736,924 of OX940978.1, read as the reverse complement.
TACAGGGATGGTGGTGAACAGAAAACCTCCACATAACAGAAGGAGATAATTTGTATGTAATTAGCAATAAATCAAGTGGCACCTGTGATTAGCTAAAAAAAAAGTATTCGAAATAACTGAGCAGGGAAGTGCTGAAGCAGCTAACTACGGGTACAAACTACAATATGATGGCTCAACTAATATAATTTACAGTTAGGTAGGCACTTCTAGATGTCTTCAAGACCAGCCAAAACTATCAAAGCCACGAGGAAAGCGCGAAATTCACGCACATGCAGCTAATGATGACTAGAAAACACTGATTATAATCAGTTTCCTATAGGGGCCGTGAATTACGACCGCTGAGCTCTGAGCGGCAGCCTCGTGGCGAGAATCAGGCATAGCCGCAACTGTTTAATAGGTGTAAGACCAGGGGCTCAAACTAGTTACTGTGTATTCTACTGTTCGTGAACGGCAATACTATTGTCATCTTTGAGCCCTACAACCACGGGTTCAGTGTTTTGGAATGACCAAAGATTTGAGAGCAAACTGTAATTAAGCAAATTTTCCTGACAAAATGACCGCAATACGCTCGGACCATTCCCAAATTATCAACTTCCGCCGATCACTACTTTTTAGAGTATACCTTTTCATAACAATCGTTATCAGGCAACACTAATCACCATGAAAATTCTGTTTGGTATCAACATACCTGAACTACCAAAAATGTTTAGTAACGAAATGAAATAAGTAAATGGTTGGTTTTCAAACTCTTAGTATTGTCTAGTTATTTTTCATGTCATACAGTAAAAATTCTATTAGATTACTGAAATGAAATATCGTTGGTATTTATGGAGTGTAGAAAGATTTATATTATTTTCTTCTTTGAACTCAGTACGAGGTAGAAGGGAGAAGACCTCCTACAGGCCGCTGACAGAGAGCAATGATCAACACCTAAGCACAGCCTCTATAATAATAAACAGGAATGAAAAAACCGAAACTACAATGAAAAAAAATATATAGTTAGTTACCTGCAATCAAGCTGAGGAATTCAATGATCTCTGTTTAATGGCAATTTCAATTGGTGCTTACCTATCTACAGTAGGTATACACACATCGGTTCCAGTTTCTTTCAATAAAATTTTCATTACGATACGTGAACACCCACAGAACGATTCCAAGTCTGGTGTGCAAATATTTTACCATTTGATTGTCAGTTTTTCGTTGTTACGGAAATAGGTACCTATATTCTTAATGTCAGTTTCTGATTAGGCAGTTTCGATACAATTAGTTTCCAGATCGAATTTTCCATTTAAACAGTTGAGGAGTAAATGTAAACACGCTCCCCGGCGAAATCAAAACAATTCGGCAACAAACATTTAGCAATATTAATTATACACAATTCTAAGGCATAATTAATTTCGCTAAAATTGTGGTAGGTAAAACTTCTTTGGTTTGAAAAACAAAGGCGTTTTGTCTTGATAGACGTAAAAGAACCTGACAAAAAATAATGATTGTTTTTTATCTACAATAAATGCACAATCAGTAGCACACTCAAGTAGAAAGCAAGTTTTCTCTTTCTCCTGAACTTCTCAGTTAGTAGGTAGCTACATTAAAATAATATAAAAATATAGGTACCTACCTAAATTGATTCAATATGATGTCTGGATGTTCACATTCCAAAGGTTGGATTTAATTGACAAGCAAACGATTTCAAGCATAACAATTTAAACAACTTTATATTAAATCGAGTAGGTACTAGCTTTCAGTGAACGTCACATACCAATGTAATTCTAGAAGGGAAAGAGCGGAAAAAACACAAAGATTTTGATATAGCGTAAATTTGAAAATCCAGCTTAAAAGAATGTCCAAAAAATTTACACCACCATGAATTTTAACATTTAACCTTCCTATGGGTTTGAGATGGGACACGGTGGCAGTGAAGATATTGGTGTACCAGTGCCCTAGCACTCGGCACAATAGGCTAATAAGTAGCGATTGGCTAATAAGTTGTTAGGTTACTTGGTGAACTTGAAACAATATAATTTGTTTACACCTACCTGTGAAATGTTGTCCTCACTGAATTCTCGAAGTGTCGCCTCAGATTCCCCCAGCACTTTGGCCACCTTGGTAACTGACTTAGTGATCCTAATCTCCTTCAACATCATACACCGAACACTCAATCTTTATGTTCAAGCAAGAAAATGTCATCCGGGCTTTTTCCAAAGTACTAGGTAGTATATTCGAAGTTGAAAAAGTTTGAAACTATACTACATAGAATCTGCAAGTAGTAACAGCAATACAAGAAGAAAAAACTATTTGAAACAATAAACCGATCAAGCCCACACAACAATGAGGAGTACCCACATGCCACAGGCCTAGCTTGAGTTGGGACAAGACATTGGAAGTAATTTATTAACAATTAGTATGGATTTGAGAATCTGACGATCAGCGGATACCCTGCACATACGAGTATAATATACCTATACTAGTACTCCGTTGAGGAACGAGAGGAGTTTTGGTTTATTATTTTGAATAATAAACCTTTGGAATCGACCATGAAAAATTTGTTTAACCCATCCTCAAAATGTCATGGTTTACGTTTCAAGGGACGTAGAATACGAATATTGAATTTTTTAAATTTCCGTCTGTCCGCCATACGCGGCTTTTCCCCCTCAGTTCCCATGAACCAAAATTCACGAAATTTGGTAGGTATATGGGTCGTTACTGTCACTCAACTCTAAGGGGTGAAAAATAGCGGCTGAAATGTCCGGAGTATCATTATCTCGGAAAATTGCATTTTGAGGTGTGGGTTTTCTCGCATTTTTAAATAGCTTGATTTTTTTCTGAATTTCTGAGACCATCTGGAGCACTGTACGATGTTGCCATAAAATTTGCTATACAATTTGGGGTAAAGAGCAGCGTATGCAGGCATCAAGCTGTGGTGAGAGCGCACATCACTGGTCTCTCGGGTACCTGGGCGATTTAGTGTACTGGTTTAACTGACGGACTGGTACGCCAAAGTTCCCGAAACCGAAACCCTAACTGGACTGAATATTTGTTCACTCCACATCAACAATTTCCCTTCAGAACTTCATTATTTGTGGGTTTTTTTCTATTTTAGCTACTGGTTCCCATCGACAGTATTACTTTAGCAACATTTAAGTAGGTAACTAGTAACGAGTACGGGTTAGGTACTAAGCTACAGAGGGTCTGCGACCTACATAATATGTATAGAATAGTACATATGTTATATAGATGGGTTATCTATACAGCGAGCTGTGATATGTAACAGATTGGTGTTTTGTGCAAAATAATAAACCGTTGTGTAGGGATTTGCAGCGTTTTTTATGTTTTGGTCGACATCCAAACTGTGGCGTGGTGGAAGAACATTGATGTGACGTCAGGGGATGCCAGTAGGTAATTTTGGAAAAAAGTCACGGGGAAAAATCAGCCAATGACAGACTCATGGGCACTCCTCATTAATTTGAAAATAGATTAAAACAGCACACTAATTAGGATAAACAATATTCACCTAGTAAATTTACTGAGCTACTGTAGGCACATGTAGCTGTTGGTACATACAATCCTGATATATCAATTACGTTAAATACGATAGGATCAAGTTTACAATTTGTCGCAAACCGCCAACAAGATAATCTGAATTAGAGCACACAAAAATGTAAGTCATAATGCAGACACAAACCATTCAACTCCATGCACCCAGAAAATGAAAATGTATAATTTTCAACTCCTTGGATGGTTAAAAACCATTTGATGAATAAACTGTTGGAGGAAGAGTGAAATGGAGGAAGGCATTCAGAAATAATATATATTTTTTCAATGTGCATTTTGGAACTTCATTCATTATTAAAATATAATCACCATAATTTATATTCACTCGTCTGGCATAACCATATATATTATTCTAAGATAGTACCAAACAACTGAAAATTATTTGACACATTGGACATAGGCTCCTAGGAATCCTCGAGTCTGCTTTTCACTCTTCACACCCAATTGAGAAGCACCCTCTCAACAAACATGCAAGAAGTTATTTTTTATAATCCGACCAAAAAATATTTGGACAGAAACAACAGAAAGTCAATAACAGGACAACACGTTGATTACAGGACATTGTACGAACGTGATACACCCTTGATTATAGGTAAACCTAGTACTTTGGAAAAAGAATTACGATATTTTGGTGATAATTAATCCGTATTAAAAGAATCATGCTCTTAGAACCTAAAGCGAGACGCGATTAATTTGTATTACGATCATGTTGAAGCAGTGAAAAAATGGAAGCTCGATGAATAAACGACGGAGTTCCACTTGTCATGCAAAACTCCGCCAAGCATCGCCTGTCAAGGATGTGCACCCACCAAGTGGTCGACAAAAATAACAACGTGAAACAAAGTGCTGGGAAAAGCTGAACACACATAAAAATCTCGTATGATGCAGTCATGTCGGTTAACAAGGTTTCGTATTAGTAAAAAGTCAATTGTACGTACAACAACGAAAATCCTCAATCCTGATACAAGTGAAACACATGCTGGTACTAGTGCTTACTTACCATATAGAAAACAAGCGAGAACCAAGCGGTTAACATTGTTATTGTCATATGCACATAACTTACAAATAGCGTACCCTCCCCCTTACCAGCACTTTATTGGGGATCATTCCCTGCTAAACTAAAAGCTATGGGTATAGGGTATACGTTGATCCTTCCTTTTTGTTCCTCCCTCAGTTACATTTCTTTAGTTGGATTTTTGAATACCTTTTCTATTTGATTTTGTTTATGAATGCACACAATACCCAGATGTTTGATTCATTGTTCTGACAGCATGAGCCACTTTTCATTTTTTAAATATTGAAACAATTTGTTTAAAAAATAATTTTCAATGCGGATTTTTGTTTTTAAATTATTTTAAACTAGGAAAATGGTCGTATGAAGCCCGTTTTCAAAAATAATCATTATTTTTTAAATGAGTGTGATTACAAGTAAAAATGCGGCAAAAAATGACGTATCAGGGGCCCACTCCTCAAGTCTCTTCAACTTTTCACTTTGCAAGTCTTCATTTCTTGTACTCTTCACTTTGCGAATTATGAAAAGTAGGAGAACTTTCTGTTACTAAAGACTTCGCGCTCCCATTCTTAGTTCTACAGGAAACAGTGTTCTGAAGAGTAACCTTCGTTTTGCGGAGTAACCTCCAATAAGTGTTACCTACAGTTTACAGTTGTTGTTTCTGATCGTTTTCTTCCGATTTCATCAAGTCTTCGGCCGGTTTCCGTCCTTCTTTCTTCAGTCTCCCATCACAAGTGGTAAGGTCTATTATATTTTCCCGAAATAAGTAGTTCAATACCACGGAGATGTATTGTAGAAAACAAATGTGGAGCAACGACTGGCTTTGGTTCATCTTTAAGAATCTGGCCGACGAAGTGACCAGCCTCATCACCATCATCCTCTCATGAGAAGTATCGGGAAATTTCCATTAATAAAAAAAAGTAAGTTGAAAGCAGGTACCTAGCAACAACCTGTCGCTTTCTATCACTTCCTTCCTCCCAAGTACAGAGTATTTTGATGGTCTCAGTGGAGCCAACTTCGATGGTATTTTATATGCTTGCCTTCATACTAACTGGAACACTTTTAGAACTAATCGAAAGATTGAATTATCTTCTTTTTATTGGCACTACCTAACACTGAATTTAACGAAGAAATAATACCTAAAAACCTATTTGAAAAGTATGCCGTTGTACCGCAGGGTCATTTGGTACTCTGCAAAAATGTTGTAAACCCTTCATTTGAAACGCAGACTCTTAACTTTGCACTTTGCGAAAACATACTTAAGGAACAGAACTGTTAAAAACAGGGTAAAAAACTACACTTTGCATTTCAGTCTTCCTCTTCAAATCAAGAGCGTTCTTTAGGAACGGAAATTCGTTCCCGAAGTGCGGAGCGTGGATTTGAAGAGTGCAGAGTGAAGAGTGAAAGTCTTTGGGAACGGCCCCTTGGTCTATTGATATCTGATTGGCTGGCCCAAGGGGGCGGATCGAAACTTCTGAGGAGGCAAAGGTTTTTAATGCTGCTAACAACCCAAAATTCTAAATGGCAAACCTTCGTGGTAACCTTCAAGGACCTTTTCCGTGAGCTTTTCATTTGAGGACTTTCTTAAATTTGTTTATAAATTTGTGGTTTCATTCACCCATCCACTGCGGTTCTGTACATCGTTTGAAGTAGTGCTCTAAGTGGGATTTGAGTTCAACTACTCACCAATTTACCTGATACCTCACTTTTAGCGGAAACTCGGAAATTCAAATGTCATACTCGTTTTCTGCCAAGACTTTCCGACACAAACACCTCGTTATGTGGTCAATAAATGTTAATTTCTTAGTGAACAGAATTTGGCAAAAAAAAGAGAATTTGCAACCCACGACAATTGCCCATTGTTTACAATTGTTAAGAATTGATCCCCATGTTACATTTCTTGTACATACGATAAATTAACCTACATTTCAAATGCAACTCACCTTATTTTTCTAGTCAAACCCCCGCTAGACAACGCTATTAATTAATGTACATGACGGATGAAAGCCAAAATCAATGTGTCGATGCGCAATTTGATGATTCCACAAATATACAACCACAACTACACAACAAAAGACAACTAAGCACCCACTCACTTCAAAAAAGATATACTCGGAAGAGAACACAATTTCCAACAATTACTCATCGAAACCGTATACATCAAGCGATACCCGTAACATCAAACCCACCCAGTATGGGAACTTTCACGAGAATAGTACTCACATTTTTAAATGTAGTCTGTTCGATTTGCGTCATGCAGAAAAAATACAAAGAACAATCAAAACAATACAGAGAGATGCACAATATTCTTAAAAAATAATTCGTCGTTTGTTCATGAAAATTATAGGTACATGATGAAACTCACCACGAATGAAATCAGAATTTATTATACTATGCATTATCATTGAGCATTTCAAGAATAGGGAAGGCAACAATAAATATTTACTCCAAAACTGAACTAATGAAAAGCGTCAATAAATTAATGCAACCGATAAAATTGGTTTAACAAACTCGAGATATTTACTGCTGTTTACAGCTCAAAAGCTCTCAATCAGTCTGTTTTGTGTGTCGAGTTGCTCATCTTGAATAAAATGGTTTCATTTCAATTTTCGGAAAGCCAAAGGTGCACCTGAAGATGGATCATGTTGCTTACGTTGATACAATTATTTGACAGAGATTCGCTACGGCAGAGGGACCTAACCAAGAATCATAATGGACATAGGATACCTATAACGTTGCATGATTCCACATTTAATTTTCTTATTGTTCCGAATTCCGTTATTTTATTTTTGTATTATTATTATTATTATTTTCGTTTCAAGTACTTAATGATAATTTGAAATGCTATTAGTGGACGACGTGAAAAGACCAAGTTGAAATGAAACCAGTTAGTTTGTAATTACATAAGCCAGGAATCGCTAAGCTTTCAAACAAGAGTTACATAGATCGAAATGAATTATACTCAAATTTTTAGAATGCAGTTCAATATACTAACCTCATCTTTGGCTTCAAGAAGCATCTTAACGTGGAGGAGAATGATGGGCAGCAGCACACGACGGCAATCCTCTATCTTGAAGAGAGGGGAATGAATGATGTCACTGAGTGTCATCATTTTCTGCTTAGTGAGACGATTATTGGGCAGCGCATTAATAATATCAGTCACCATTTCACTGCAATGCATATTTATAGAACAATTGCTAGGAATGGAAGGATAAGATTGGTAAATAAAGAGTCTTTTCTTTATTGAGGGAGGTAACTAGTCAATGTACACAAAGAACTTCTTCGAAAAAGGGGTCAAACCACTTCTGAATGATTGCATGTGTGCAGCATGCAGAGCATGGTCAGCAAATTATGATGCAGAAGAGCTGTGGCAACTTTAAATAGGAATTGAGACTCGCCTTTTCTGAAACCGTTCTTCATACTGGCTTTCAGTTTACTATTTTACGCTACCTACTTTATGATTTCAAGGTGGGGGGGGGGGGGGTCTACACCTAATACAATCTCAGAATAAAATACGGCATACCTCAATATCACTGAGTCGAAAACAGTAATTAGATCACCAAAGGTGTGGGGAAGATATCTCAAACACGCTCCCTGCGCTTTCAATGTGGCATCGGTTTTAAAGCCCATGAATGTCCGTAGGGATTGCAATACGCCTTGTACAGCAGAAGAAAATTCGTCTTCTTGTTTCCCGCCATTCAACCTGAAATTTGATGAGTGATCATAGTAAAAAAATCCGTAGGTACGCTTAAAATTAATGCATCAAGCAGTATGTACAGATACCAAAATACAGATAGGAACCAAAGCAAGTTATGAGAAAGTACATACTCTGAATACAGTTGACGGGATCTGACAACAAACTTCATGATGTACTGGAGGGATTTCATGGTTTTGAACAATATATCCTGTAGAGTCGATTCGGGAGACATGTTGCCAACATCTTCATCGTCAATCTGATCTTTGAGCACATTCAACAGCTTGCTAGAAAAACAAAATAAATAAAAAATGCAGTTAACTAAGATGGACTAGGCTGTGTTAAAGTGAAATGAACCTAAAAGAAACTGTGAAAATGTTTGACGGAGGAACTGAATATTACAACTTACTCGTAAGCCAACGTCGCGCAGAAGCTTTCCTTGATGTAAAGATCCAAAACTGGTTGGAAATGTTGGTATTTTCGATCAGAAACAAGACCGATGATGTAGAGCTGAAATCCCATTGTTATAAAATACCAAATGGGGCAGTCAATAGTTCACTGTCCATAATCGAACAAATCTTTTCAGAATTATACAATAGGGGATCAGTATGAACTCTGTGATGAATTTGAATTTGCGAGCTTCATCACGAGCGGTGTGAGGATATGCCCAGGCGGGTTATGAGCGAATCACCACCCTTATTCCTGGGATCTTTTTGGAGGTGTCCGTTGGTTATGGGCGTACCACCACCATGCACGGAATCTTTTGTGGGATGCTGCCTGGTAAGGTTATGGGCGGACCACCACCATGACCAGGATCTTTTTGGAGGTGCCCAGGCGGGTTATGAGCGAATCACCACCCTTATTCCTGGGATCTTTTAGGTTGTTTGGCTGGGGGTTATGGGCGAACCACCACCACACACAGCATCTTTTAGGAGAGGATAGAGAGATGAGGTAAGGAGGAGAGAGAGAGAGAGAGTAGTCAGCGACAAGAGGAGAGCGTAGAATGAGGAAAAAGATGCAGGCGCTGGGGTTTTATAGACCCTGCAGTCGTCTCCCTCCATCCCCTAGTTGATCCCACTTCTGCGTGTTTATTTGCGAGATCTAAAGTTGGTGAATACAATGGTTGTGGGTCTGGGAGGAACCACGACAAACTCCTCTGCTGAATTTGTCCGAAATGTTTATTTCAAGGTATAAACATATGGAATGGAGACCGGTTTCAGGCTGTTATGCCCATCATCAGTCCAGAGTTGCAGAAGTCCATTTCATATGTTATAGGTTGAAATAAACATTTTGGACAAATTCAGCAGAGCATCATCATGCCCCCCTATATATTCAGACCTTTGCACCATTTTTTTGCAAAGAGTGAATAACAGAGTGAGACGGCCACGCCCTAGAAAGAGGTTTCACAATACGTACCAGGCAATTGAAAACCATTTTGTCTGCATGTGCGGTCGTGGGCTCTTGCAAAATGTTGAAGAGAGCGTCGAGAACATCTTGCAAGAACTTGACAATTTCTTCTCCTCCCACCTTCGTCAGTGCTTGAAGACTCTCAACGACTTGCTCTGGTTCGTTGTGCCAATTTAATAAGCTTAGAAGGTCAACTGTGGGATTTAATCAATGAGAACACTTGAGTCATCGAAGAAGCAGGCAAATGACGTGATAAAAAAAATCATAGTAGAATGAAGACATGGTTCAATTAACAACCGCCGAGGGCGTAAGGAAAATTTTTCATGAAATTCTGTTGTATATGAAGCACGCAAGGTTCACTGTTTGTGAATGAACGACTGCTGAGGGCGCAAGCAATAAGGCACATTTCATGAAATACTGTTGTACCTACATGAAGCGCACAAGGTTCATTGTTTGTGCATGTCAGGACGAGTGGGATTTTCTGCCGCACTGGTAAGGTCGGAATCTACTAAGAACATAATTATCTACTGGATGTTCATATAATGGAGGATTGCGAATGATTCTATATTTTGCACTTTTGACCTAAAAGTCATATTCAAAAACCCTCAAAACGCTTTTCAAGATAATTCGAACACAGATGGAAAGGCACACAAGACGTCACAACTTTCAGGTCGCTTTATTGCCAGCCAATCTCCACTCACTTCAGAAAGCAATAATTCAACTACTTATGAGAAACAAATTCGAACCAAAGAAACAGGAAATACACAAATCAAGACAATTTTTGACATGACTTGAATCACTTGCGGCGGAGTAGTGGAATCCATAGCAAAAAACTACAGGATAAAAGTAGAATAGTCTATTCCTACGTAAACTAAAAAAACTGTAGATCCCACGTTGGGGGATTGTTGGACTGATGATGGTTTAACAACCGAAACCGGTCTACAGTTTGTTAGTTTACGTGTAAATAGACTATTCTATTTTTATCCTGTAGTTTTTTTGACAATTTTTGACGATGACATTATTCACTGATATTACTCATACCATCATTCCCGAAGTCCTTACTTAACAAGAACCAAAACTGTGCCAATTGCAAGAACAACAATGAAAATCAGATAAAAATGGCAATCTACTGGTAGGTATCGAGGATGTTTGCCCCCACCCAACTTCCTCTTCTGAAGTACTATAACCTATTAGAGAAAGAAAAGTAAACTAAGTTCTGAAACCCAAGCTACTAGCCACTCACGACGTCAAAGACGGCAACTAAATGAATGGGTGGGAGGCGGCCCCTCAGGGGGATGGGATCGTGAAGTAATTTCAAGACCCATTTTTGGTTTTCTGCCAATCAGATACCCCTCACTATGCACCGCAATAGAAAGTTATCACCACAATCTACCATTAAATAAAATAGAAAACGATCGTTCAAATCCCATTGTGGTGATGGCGAGATAGAGGAAGGTGAGGTTTTGGAAGGCGAGATTGAGAAGGAGCTGTCAGGTATAGGAAGCTAGTGTCCAGATAGGTTTATCACCACATTGGCTTGCGCCAGAAATGTTTATCACCACGTTGGGATCTTTTGTGGGAAAGAGGTTAAGGAGAAGGTAAGGTGAGCGAGAGAGAAGGCATCGAGTTCGAGTGAGATCGGTAGAATGGCGAGATGGGCAAGGAGGGTGCCTTATAAAGGCGCCTCTACCCTCCTCCGGTCATCCGATGGCCGCTGAAAGCCGTTGGGGGATCGTTGGAGGGATAGCTACCTGGCTGGGTCCCCCTCATCACACAGCTCGTCTTCTCCTTGTCTTTATAGGAAACAATCTTAAGCCGGGTATCCACTTGTATCAAACTTCCGTACCGTAACTCCGTCGCGTAATAAGGATCAATTAAAATTATGTTACGCCCCGATCATTTTCGCCTATTTGTTCGGGTTCGGGGCAGATCGCTCCGTTGGCGGATTTCCCCCGACACATCAAAGGAATGGTACGTTACGAGGTTCGGATAGTGGAGACAGGGTCGGGCGCCCTCCCGTATCGTAACGTCAGTAGAGACCTTACCTTCATGTAATCTTCCATTAACATATCCACAATCGCTCGACATAAATTGGCGGCGATCTTGCCTATGGTCTGCTTGGTTATCTTGAATGTGTACGGGGGGCTTGTGAAGTAGTCACTGCTCGCCAAAAAACGTATGGTTAACGCCAGCCTTTCCTGTGCAGGGATGGCTCTTCGGAAGGTGGTGTCGCTTTTTGCAATTCTGGTACCCAACAGTTGCAGCAAAAACTCGAAATCGCTCGGATGCATTCGGGTAAAAATTTTTATAGAGCCCACTGACTTTGAAATTTCATGTCAGCCATGAGAACGGTCCCACCGTACAATTCGCAGTTCCGCCAAACATTCAGCATCCACCAACGACATGGTTTGCGGGTCTTTTGTTCTTCTTTTGTTAAGCAGTGAATAAAAATGTAAGCAGCAGCCACTTGTTGCAATGAGGACATTTTCACGGTTTATGGCGGATCGGTCAGAATTGTTACGGAACACAGTGATGATACAGGCGTTTTTTCCCCGTTTGATACGACACGGTGTTACGCTACGGAGTTACGGTATGGAAGTTTGATACAAGTGGATACCTAGTGGATACTAGTGGATATTGTAACAAAATAATTATGCCCATGTGGGGCGCCAATGTAACAAAATATGTCCACGTGGAGCGCCAATGTAACAAAATATGCCGTTCGGTTCAACAAAACTCGTATAATCAACAATAACCCTTTTTAGAACAAAAACCCCGAATTCTACCAAATCCAAGTCCCACAACTCGGAAACTGAACATGTGATTAGTTGCCATCACAATATGTACAATTTGGAGTGGTATATTATAAGGGTACCAACGACACCCACATTTTTCAATTATTTGCAAGACTTGATAGTTGCTAAGGGGCGTCATAAAAATTACTATAATAATTATTCGCACATCCGATTTTGATATACTAAGGTAAACAAGACAAATGAAATGGGTACTCACTGTTTTGCGTAAGTTTAGTAGAACACACGTTGGTCTGTATAGTGAAAGAATCCTTATTTGTGACGATTAAGCCGTTCACTGAGGGCTTACTACCGTCAATAAGTTCAGCTCGTGTAGACGGCAGCGTTAAATAGCTCACGCCCGTTGGATCCCATTTCTTGTGATCAACCTTGAAAATCAAACATGTTTTATACACCCAATATTTTTCACAAATTGTGCTGAGTGTAAACAATTCGCTAAAACATTCAACAAAATTATGTTGGAATCTAATCAAGCGTACTAATCTATTTACTTTGTAGACTAGAAGTTCATGCGTTGTGTCAGGCAACGTGGTACCGTTCTCCTGCATGAGTTTTACATATGACATAGCGAATGGCTTTTCATTTTTATCTTTGGCTTCGTTCGACGACCTGAAAAGTACGACACTTACATCGTATTTAAAACGAATGAGCGGATATAACAGTTGTGAAGAGATCTAAGAACATTCATACCTGTGTTTAAATGTGAATTTCAAATGACTATATTTGAAATCTTCAATCGGCACAGCCACTTTGCACGTTTCAGCCCATCTAGGTTTGTCTTCATGGTAGTATATCACAGATCTGTACTCGCTTTCTTCAGTACCATTTTGAACCACGCCCTGCATGAAACACGAAAACTCAAAGTTTTGAATTGATTGAAATTTTAGTTTATCAGCAACTGCAGACATTTAGGTTGAATGCCTACTTTGGCAAATTCGTACTACATTACCTGGAGAGCTTGTCCTTTTTCATTACAGACGTGAACGGTAACTTGTACGTTTTTATCGGTTGTTTTGGAGCCTTTAGAAAACTCGCCAGAGATCAGAGTCAGGTAGAGGTCGTTTCTTACGTCTCCAGGAAGGATGACTTCTGGGAACCCCATCTTCCTGGCTACCGCTACAGGGCCGATCATGAGATGCGGGTCTCCTTCTCTTAACTGCAACGGATCGAAATTGAGAGTTTGAAGACAGGTACTTCTTTCTACATAAAATATCATGGAACAGTGATGACAGGTGAACGAACTTGTTTGAGGTCGCCGTGCAGCATCTTTAGAATAACTTTCAATCCCTGGCCCTTGTGATCTTTGTGCGTGAGATCCTTATTCGTCATCAACTTCTTCAATGTAGCTTCCATGTTATCCTTATCGCACCTGCAGAACATATAAATCTCTAATATTTGTTCAAAAACATAACTAATGATATTTTTTCAAGACTTTGCTACAAGCATTACATTATCAGCGGTAATGTGAGTGGATCTTCTTCAGAATTTCCCAATTTTCCATTAACGATAAGCGTTATATCTTTGGCAGCAACGCCAAGTGGCCTCCTGACTGCGTCAGTCACACTAGTTATCACAGAATGGTTCTTTGATTTGGCATCCATCGCTCCAACCCTGATAACGTAGCAAACTAAGTACACTTTTTCCCGGAGGAGGTCTCTAGTCCCCAGATCCTGGGAACAAAATTATTCAATGAAACAGTTAAACAACCGCAACAGTTAAAAACAAAATAAGCCACATGAAACGTAACGCTTACAGAAAATAATAGCTTGCGATTAATGAACGTGCTTCCATCTGCATCAGACGTTTTCATTGATTTGAGTATACGGTAGTTTTCAGTGAACGGCCTGTTCTCCCTCGCGTCATATAGACAAAGTAGAAGTTCCAAATCTTCAGTTGCTCGGCATTCCAGTTCACGGACGTTAACGAATACCGCATGGCTAACCTGATAAATATTTTCGGCCTTTTTGGTCTCCTTATGCTTTGGTTCGTTCTGCAAGACACGAAAATCACTATAACGAACACAAGACGAACTGGTGTCTACATAGTTATTGAATGTTCCACTGACGATAAAGCATCAGGTAAATACTTGAAGCCTAATACTTGAATATCAGTACTTTTAGGCCCATTTTTGGCCCCATCTTTTCAAATCAATAGTGAGTATCTCAATACTTACGATTGACTTGTTGATTCTTTCCGAAGACGTTTGATGATGTCGAAATAGCTGTATGGTTGACGTTACTTCTGGGTTTAAAAAATTGCCATTTTCATCCCGGACGACCATATCCAGGCCCAAGATCCTACGGGGAGAAAATTTTATAATTACTTCAATTACTGCGTATTTCCCCACAGTTCTCCGTCAATGAACAAAAGTAGCGTACAAAAGTCTTCAATATATTCCTGCAGTGCGAGACACCAGTTATGGATGTTTGAAACAATAAAATCCGAATTGATTAGAACACTAATGCCAAACAGGATCCTTGGGCAACTCAAGTTATTTTTAAACTACAAACAAATGAAAAAGGAAGTAAATAGGTAAACAACAACAACGTAGTACTGGAAAAAGAAAGCACCTGACTCAGGAGAAGTAGTAAATAAGAAGCGTGCTTTTCTACTACTACTAGGTTAGTTCCTATCTACTTCCAAATCTAGCCCGAGTCCAACGATAGGTTTTCGAAATTCAGGTTTAAAAAAAAAAATAAATAAAAATAAGTCGATGAGCGAATTTCACTTCTTTGAAACCAGGCCGAAATATTAATGTGGAATATCAAATTTAAATTAACATTAGTACCGAATAAAGGGCTTTAGACATACTTATTGCCGACGTCAATTTTTGAAGTCACGAGCCGCTTCATTTGCTTCAACTCATCGACAGGAAGTTTCCCAGATATGATTTGACATCTATAAGCTATCAACTCGAAGAATTTAGTCTTAATTTCTCCGAAATTACTACTGTTTTGCTGAAAATTAAAATTCATTCTTGAAACACAAGCACCCTTATTTTCAAAAGGTACAGGATAAAGATATGAACAGACCGATGTTATCAGACGCAATTCAAACTATGGGGAACTTACGACATAAAGATTCCATAGAAGTGACCCCCATTCTCGGAGTACTGAAGTAATTTCAGCTACAACTTGTGGTTGTTTCAGAACAACTTCTTCGATAGGCCTGGAAAACAGTAATCGAGAAAATAATGAACGTTCCTGCCATGCAACATGGCTATAAGAACGAATTTTCAAAGAAATATTCGTGGTTGTTGTGTAAAAAGATGATATAGCGAGAAACCATAACCACTACCACATACCACTTTTCGTAAAGTAATATCATTTTTCGTGATTTTAGCCATTTTTACAGATTTCTGACCCACCGAGTCAAATCTGACCCACTCTTTTTTGAGAAAAATATTTTCATCATCGAAATAGTCCCTCCGTCGTGAATCACCACCCCACACAACGTCAGGTGAGTTAATATTGATTTTAGCCCTGATTTACAAATTCCTGACTCCCAAAATCCAAATTTCACCCCTATTCTGTAAGAAAAACAACGAAATGGTATTTTGCTATCTTTACTCACCCTTCCATACCACTTTTAGTGATTCGAAACGGATTTGCCTAGAAATAATTTTCAAAAAATCATGTTCTGAAAATGTTGGACCCATTCCAATAGCGTCATTTTCCTCCAAACCCCGCTAAAATACGCTTCCCATCATGGTGGTATTCCTCACAATTTCGTACTTACATTTCACCAAGCGACAAGACATTAATTTATTTTTCAATGTATCGATATAAAACTAGTAATAACAACGCCCAAACACCATAAATAATTACCCAGATCGATCAACGACCGCTTCCTTGATCTTGACATAGGACTTGGGGAATATTCCCATCCTGGTTTTATCCGATGTGACGAACCCATAGTACCATCCGCCGTTTTCTTGAAGGAGGATGACCGACTGTCCCAACACTAGTTTCAGGCGGTGAGGCCGAGGATCGTCAAAACGGTGTACAACTGCAAAGAAAGATTCAAAGAATTATAATACTGTTATGAGATTAACGTGGTGTCTACAACAGGTAGGTAGGGTTCGAACAAATTAAATGAAATGGAATTTCGCTCAGGAATGAAATTCTTTCTACCTAGCAAATTAGTAAGAACATTGTTTTAGGCATAGGTTCATTTTGCAATCTGAACGAATCTGCTACACGAGAACCCCGTATTTTCAGATTCACGACTAATATTTCCTTAAATAACTTTTATTTTCATTGAAACGATTCAAATACTTCCACAACACTTCATAATTTCCTTTATATATATCTGTTTCTTCAATTAATTATGTACGTGCACATTATTGGTTGTGTACCATGAACTATTGATATACTTCTGGGAACAATGCCAGTTCTTTTAACTCCCATAACTATATGCACTAGGGAATTGGTGTAACGTGCTCAAAAATTGAGAGTAGTTGCTGGATGGTCAACAGATCGCTCCGCATGGATTTCATCGAAATCCGACAGTAAGTATACTGCATCAGTGGAAAAATAGCTCAGTGATGGTCTCACGAATTTAAATAAATGTACCTAATTAATACTATATTACGCCATAATTTATTCCTACCAAATATCTAGTAGGTACCTATCGTCTATCCGTACCAATAAGTAGTACGTACCGACAACTACTCTATCCATATAATTCTTACATGGCCACAAAACGTTGGCAGGTATCTCAGAACAGTACAATCTGTTATTAAAAAATAAAATGTCACCTATAGGAAGATTCTACTCACAACATGGGTAGTAACTACTTCACTTCGTTGCCCATGAACCATCTATTTTGGTTTATTATTCTGTGAATAATACACCTATGTATTCGCTTAGCAAAAAATTTTTATAACACCCCCTCACAAATTTTTCTTTTCCGTTTCAAGGTGCGTAGATTCCAAAAACGCTGCAAAGTCCTTGTCACATGGGTTTATTATTCTATTGGACATACCTACAGAAACGTTGGCTGTTCATTAATTGTTTCTTTCATGCGTAATAATCGAAATAGCTACTTCTGATGGTTTCCATTAATTTTGGCCCCCAAAACACAAATTAGGTACGCTCTTTTTTTTCTTTTTTTTTTTAACTATCTTTGATCATTGGTAGTGCCATTTAATCGTCCTGAACCACGTCTTGACACTTTGTCCAGTGTTATTATACAAACTGATGGTGATTTCAGACGATTTCCCAGGTTTTTCACTCATAAACAATCAATTCTGGGAGCTGAACATTTGGTAGAACTCAATTTTCCACTCTTTGGTCAAAATCGACTTCATATTCGGTCTTCTCGTCCCCAAAAACATAGAAAACGATATCTCAGAAGCTCATGTTACCAATATGTTGCTAAAACGTAAAAAGTACCTATTTTTACACACATTTTCACTCATAACACCCCTGGGTATATTCCGATCGGGCTGAAAAGTTTCGGGACACAACTAGGGCCCAAATGGAGCATGTGTGCGAAAGAACGATTTTTTTAGACCGAAAATGAAGCCTGTACACGTGATACGGCGGACGGCGTACGGACATTGCATTTTTGGAATCTATGCACCTTGAAACGTAAAAGAAAAAAGTTTGAGGGGGTGTTATAAAAATTTTTTGCTGAGCGAATACATAGGTGTATTATTCACACAATAATAAACCAAAATGCAATGTCCGTCCGCCGTCCGCCGTATCACGTGCACAGGCTTCATTTTCGGTCTAAAAAAATCGTTCTTTCGCACACATGCTCCATTTGGGCCCTAGTTGTGTCCCGAAACTTTTCAGCCCGATCGGAATATACCCAGGGGTGTTATGAGTGAAAATGTGTGTAAAAATAGGTACTTTTTGCGTTTTAGCGACATGTTGGTAACATGAGCTTTTAAGGTATCGTTTTTCATGTCTTTGGGGACGAGAAGACCGAATATGAAGTCGATTTCGACCAAAGAATAGAAAATTGAGGTTCTACCAGATGTTCAGCTCCCGAAATTGATTTTTTATGAGTCAAAAACCTGGGAAATCGTCTGAAATCACCATCAATTTGTAGAATAACACTGGAAAAAGCGTCAACAGGTGGATCAAGACGATTAAATGGTACTATCAATGATCAGAGATAATTTATTTTTTAAAAAACGCTGCAAAGTCCTTGTCACATGGGTTTATTATTCTATTGGAGTTCTAGAGATTTTTGTTGGCTGTTAAATGTATTGTTTCTTTCATGTGGAATGATTGAAATAGCTATTTCTAATGATTTCCACCAATTTTGGCCCCCAAAACATGAAATAGGTACGCTTTTTTTTTCTTTTTTTTTTAAATCATCTTTGATCATTGGTAGTGGCATTTAATGGTCTTGATTCACCTGTTTACACTTTTTCCAATGTTATTGTACACATTGATAGTGATTTCAGACAGTTTTCCAGGTTTTTGACTCATAAAAAACCAATTTTGGGAGCTGAACCTTTGGTAAAACCTCAATTTCCGCGTCTTTGGTCAAAATCGACTTCATATTCGGTCTTCTCGTCCTCAAAAACATGGAAAAAGATACCTCAAAAGCTCATGTTACTAACATGTTGTTAAAACGCAAAAAGTACCTATTTTTATACACATTTTCACTCATAACACCCCTGGGTATATTCCGGGCTGAAAAGTTTCGGGACACAACTAGGGCCCAAATGGAGCATGTGTGCGAAAGAACGACTTTTTTAGACCGAAAATGAAGCCTGTACACGTGATACGGCGTACGGCGGACGGACATTGCATTTTTGGAATCTACGCACCTTGAAACGGAAAAGAAAACATTTGAGGGGGTGTTATAAAAATTTTTTGCTGAGCGAATACATAGGTTTATTATTCACAGAATAATAAACCAAAAAAGGAGCGTACTTTATTCGAGTTTTGGGGGCCAAAATTGGTGGAAACCACCAGAGATAGCTATTTCAATTATTTTATATGAAAGAAACAATAAATAAACAGCCAACATCTCTGTAGGTAGGTGTGGTGATCGGCTGCTCCCTAACACTATGTAAATAGCGTCGCTTGCATTATAAGCCGCGTCTAACGGCTTCCCAGAGCGGGGTTCCCCTACCCCTCTCTGGGGATGTATCAAGGGGTATAAAAGAAGCTGTGAACTGCCAATAAATTGTCATTTGACCACACAAACCGTCTCAAGTAGTCTCGTGTATTTATTCCTACTTTTAGCTCCCGCTGGATCATCACAGTAGGTATGTCCAATGGAATAATAAACCCATGTGTCAAGGACTTTGCAGCGTTTTTAAAAGAGCTTTTAACGAATTTTTAAAGAAAATTATTCAAAACGTTATAACGTTTTTGTTATAAAGTCAAAAACGTTCTGTTTTTTCATGCGCATACATAAATTTTATATTAAACACTTTTTATTAGTGTTTATTGTACCTGACATTTGTTCCTCATTGCTTACATGTACTGCTACGTAAAAATTAATAATTTTTCATTCAGTTAAAAAAAGAGAAAATATTAAAAAATAAATAAACCAGTTAGGTAGAAAAATGTTTGTGAGGGAAACATAATTGAACTTTAAAAAACCTTTTGGAGAAGAGAAAAAAAATTATTATTATTTTTTTAATATACAATCATTTTATTACACATTTGTAACAATAGGAAGCTAACAAAAATATCGTCGCCGTTGTCCGGATTCCCGCTTTGGATTTGGCTTGCCGGATTTTCCGAAGAAGATTGATCCGCTCGTGTGTGCGTGAATGCCATCTAAAGTGCCAGGTCACCCTACATGCCCAACTGCACCGCGGCACCATCCCCGAAGCCTAGCTCCGCACTTCTCCACTTCTTCCTTGCGCCTCTGAGGCACATGCTAGATGCCCTAAGGATCGCTAGTGATACCCGTGCCCGGAGCCATCCCCTCACTACTGACTGGGGCCGGTGCCACTTATCGGCCAAGCGCTCGCCCAACACCTTCACAAACACACTCATTTGGGGGCCAAACGTTGCATCTGCAGAGCATACAAGCGGCGTAAAAGTGGCATGCCGATCTTCAGCTGCGTCGCTGTATTTTCGCATCTTTTCGTGCTCTGCCGCCGACAGGACCGAAAGGACAGACCGAGAGCCATAAGAGGGGGCATCAGTGTCTACGACACGGACGTCAAACAATGCCTCTCTCTGTGGCTCCCAGACCCCCCGGCATGCAAGATCCCCTCGCAGCGCTGGTGCAGAATCTACCGGCTCTCGTATTCTCGGCTCCTTCACACAGTTCCCCCATGCCTTTGCCATCAGGTCCCCGAGGACATCTCTGATCTCATTGTGGCGTCTAGTGATGAGGCCCCCTGTTCTGCAGTCCAGGGCATGTTCTAACGTAAACTGTCCATGGCCACATCCATCGCATGTCTTTGGCATCTGAAACGGCTGTCTCTTGTATCGGATGGCTAGTGCATCCCTGAATTCGCATGGAGAGAGGTCAAAGTCATGCCCTCGCAAAGGAAGGACTGAGAGCCAGCCTGAGGTCCTACTCCTTGATTGAGCCATGACAGATCGCTCAATGGCCCGCCTGCGGTCAGCTGGGAATGTTGCGACTGTGCGTTCCAACAAAGTATCCTCCAACTGCTCTCGTTTCTTCTTTGCTTCCCTCTTCACACGTATGGACATCAAGAGATGCTGCACCACACTCAGTTCACCACCAGTCTTTATTGCTTCTGTCAGCTCCGCACCGCCGACCCTTCCGTTGCTTACCGGCAGTGAGAACAAGTCATTTTCCTCCCGCGAAATTGAGGTAGGATTGGGTTCACCAAACAGCTTAGGAACAAAAGTCGATTGGATCGAATCACGCAATGGTTCATAGGCCCCTTCGGCACTGTCCAAGACTCTTTGCAAGAACGTCCACCGACTCTGAAGTGACCTCGTGAGTGCCGCATATGCAGACTGAGGTTGGGACTCCCCCGTACCCGCTAGTTTCTTTACCATCACTATCCAGCTATCGATTTTCTCCTTGAGATATGACACCTTACCCTCCTCTGGGCCTATATATCCCCCAAGAAACCGCTGCCCTGTGACCACTTTGACTCCACTATCCCCAAAAATCATTTCAGCCTCGTCTTTATCATCTGGGTGCACCAATAAGCATGATTTACTGCCTTGTGGGAAGTAGCCATAGCTCGGACCGACCTCATTCAACCTTGTCCACCAATCTTTCAATTTTCGAAGGTCACCCTGTGCGGACGAGTCATCGGCGTACCAGCATTGCCTAACCATTGGGTCTTGGAGGGCATCAATGATCGGTATGGTCGAAAGTCCATAGAACAGCATGGCCAGAGGATCCCCTTGGGTAACTCCTTCCTTGCTAAGAATGCGGTCACCCGTGCCTCGAAGCACCAACTCCGCATGACCTCGGTAGGTGTTGTATAGGAACCTCGCGCATCGCGGCCATGACAACCGTGCCTGCCAGAGAGCAACAATCCGATTCATTGAGTTGAATGCATTTTTTGCATCTACTTGCAGCATACCCCACTTTGATCCTGCTGTAGCCCTCTCCTTGAACAGTGAATCCATTGCATGTACTCCTCCTTCTATCCCAGCACTCAAGCCTCCACAGAGCTGTCTACCCCCACATGCTTCAGTAACCTCATCACCTGTAGCCAAAGCCATGCATTTACACAGGATTCTTCGAAGACAGTCACCCACCCCAATCAGGCGCACACCAGGACATTTGTCCAAGGCCACCATTCTGCTAGACATCAGTGCTCGGATTGAACCCCATGGTACCTCCTCCCCACTGAGCTGACGGACTAGGGCAGCCACTGCTTCTCTTAGGCGTATACTTGATCTGTCGTGCCTCAGGAGGAAATCCGTCCACTGTTCAGCATTCGTGCCATTTGGGCCGCCGCCACCGTGAAGCCTTCTTGCCACTTTCTCCACATGATCACTTGTAATCAGAGCAGGCAATAATGGTGGCAGAGAAAAAAAATTGATGTATACCGTAATCATGTGACTGCTCAAGAAAATGAAGATTATAGAGGAAATGAAAGACAATTTTAAAAGAAGTGATCAGAAAGGAAGGACGAATAAGTTGGTACCTACGTTGACAGACACAAAGAGAGGCAGAGAGAGTGAAAAGAGAACGCTGAACAGGGGGGAAGAAGGAAATAAAAGGAGAGAACGAAATGGTTAGGAAGCCTGGCCACCCATATGTGCCAATGCCTGTATTTTAAAGGACTCAATGGAATGAAGCGCTCAATATATTATGCGCTGACATGCGAGTACTGCATGACAAATTTTGACTCCATCCCTACCTGCATTTCGACGTTTTTTGTACGTTTGTTCTAATGATGCATCCGTCATTCCGTATGACCTTGGCAACGAAATAAAAGGAAAGGGAGTATTTTTGGTTTATTATTCTGTGAATAATATACCTATATTTTCGCTCAGCAAAAAAAAAATTATAATAGGTCCTCAATATTTTTCTTTAACGTTTCAAGGTTCGTAATTCCGAATATGCCATGTCCGTCCACCGTATCATCCATAAATCGGTCTAAAAATTCATTCTTTCGCAAACGGTCTCCACTGAGGCCCTAGTTGTGCCCCGAAACTTAGCAGCCCGATCGGAATTTACCCAGGGGTGTTATGGGTGAAAAGATAGGGAGGGGTTTTTGGGTACCGTTTTCCATTTTTGTTTTTTAGGACGAGGAGACCGAATATGAAGTCGATTTTGACCAAAGTGGAAAATTGAGGTTCTAACGAAGTTTCAGCCTTAAGTTTACGTTAAATTTTGGTCAAAAACCGTCGTTCTTCTGCACACATTTTGGGTCCCCCATATGGGAACAAATTTGAGTCCTAGTTGTGCTCCGACGCTCGGCAGCTCGATCGGAATACACCCAGGGGTGTTAAGGGGGGAAAACTGGTGTATAAAAGCTGGATTTTTGTAAAAGGTTTTAGTGAACATAAGGTACATAGTTTTCAAGGTTTTTAGAGCAAGAAGACCGAATATGGAGTTGATTTTGACCAAAGAGTGAAGAATTGAGATTTTAACGACGGTTCAGCTCCCAAAATTAACTTTTTACGAGTCTGTCTGAAACCACCATAATTTAGTATAATAACACCAGAAGTAGAATCAACAGGTGAATCAAGACAATTAAATGGCACTATCAATGATCAAAGATAATTTGTAATAAATATATAGGAGCCTAATTCGTGTTTTTGGGAGCCAAAATTGGTGGAAACCATAAAAAATTGCCATTTCAATGACAGCACATGAAAGAAACAATAAATGAACAGCCAACAGTTCTACAGATATGTCCAACAGAATAATAAACCCATGGACAAGGACTTTGCAACGTTAAGTAACTTTTAATTGTTGGAAAAATGTTGTAGTATACCAAACAATTCTAGACCCAGTTACCTCATGCACTTTTGGAGAGCTCTTCTTCGATCGCACTCCGCCAACCCCCTCAAAAACAAAAAATGTACAGAACTTGTACCGTACCGTAAATCCGTAAATTGTCATTCTTTCTCAATATCTGTTTATTCCACCTACGTCACTGTGAATACCAGTGGATAGACGAGGATAATACTGACAATTTTATTCAAAATGAAAATACCTATCCCCGACTCAACCAGAACGTCTGACAATTGAAGGAATTTACAACCGTTTTGGCATATTTTGTTTCAAACCAACAATTTGCCTACAACGAAGGGAGGGCGTAGCCTACATAACTGTTCCGGGAGACGGACAGCACTCAAAACGAAAATTACTGAGATACTTCACACGCCGTTAATGAGGATGTCCTATTTAGCGGCACGAAACTCGACCTTCAGGCAGGTGGGAAACAGTTGAAATTCCATAGGTTTTGTAAAGACAACCAAAGTATTCCGATCGCCGCACTGGAATAGCGTTCCATTCGAATTTCTACATCAATAGGGTAAACACAGCAGTCACAGGGTACCTCCAACGGCAGGAAGCAGAAGGCGATATCACAAGGAATCTTACGAAGACTGCGTACTAATGAGTCATCAATAGTCAGGACGCGAAGAGCCTTCATCCTGTATGACGAATTTCGATTTGTGATTATAAAAAGTGGACAGCAGTGTAGGAGTACGAAAAGCCAGATACTGCAACAAAATGCACCATCGAAGACGGGTCGATTCATATTGGGAAGTAAAACAATGCAACAAGTGGCAACCAATCCCTACCGTGACATAACCCTTGATTTACCGCTAGCCGAAATTTGCCTAAGCATCATTAATATATCCACATACCTAATGTTAGAAAAAGTTCGTCATGAAAGGAAAACCTTGAGGGCAAGAGGACGATAGAAATAATGTTGAGCTCTCTAGGTGGGGTACCCAAAGGTTTTGTGCTCGAAAGTGTTCTCTGGTTTTGCTTACCTATGGCAAACTTTTCCGAATCCGGAGTTGTTATCCACGGTGACGACATCTTCCGCAGCAATTTTTTGCAGAGGTAAAGGACTCACATTTGATACAACTATCTAAACATTCATCCAAATTACATTTGAAAAATAAAGACAACACCACGGACAGACACTCACTGGGAGGCCATCTTTGTTTATGTATGAAGTGGTATGAAGTGCTTGCTGCATTGGAGATGAACGCAGAACGCTGCGCAAGGAATTGAGTTTGAAAACACGCGTACAGGTAGCGGTAGTGACAAAGAACGATGGAACTCTCTGGTTATAGTATCCATCTACCAATTTTTCTTTCAAACTTGGAGGTAGTGCTCAGTTTGATATTTGATTGTGAATTAAATTAATTTGTCAATATTTTACAGTAGAGTGTTCTGTATCTATGATTACGGTTACGTGCAGAGACCGCATCTTGCACGCGTTCGGAATTAGTTTTTTTAATTGTTATCCCACCGTATTCAAAAATTAGGTTAACGCCAACGTTGCTGCAGACCTGAGGTGTGTCCTACAACCTACATTTTGGTTTTTATTATGATAATTTTACCCACGTGTTTTATAAGTTATTGAAGTTTCTGAGTAATTGACAAGTTATGGGCCGCAAAGCTCTGTACAATGAAGCAGAAAAGAAGAAAAAAGGTCCAGGACGGAAAGCCAAGAAACAGAAAGATCCAACGTTTGCTTTCAAACTCGGTAGGTAAACATTAAATTCCCGCATGCATCGTTGAATGTTCATTTTATCGTTCATTCATTAGGTACCTGTACCCAGTTATTTTAGTTTATTATTCGCTGACAAACTCAAAATTTGATTGGTGAGATGAGCTTAGGCATGACTGTTGTTTGTATTTTGAGCGCCTTGGTTTATTACTGGGAATCACTATTGCATAGATTCTACATAATTTCACATTACTACAAAGAATATGAAATGACTTCGGTAGGTTCATACTGTAATATTCAGTTGGTGTCATAATTGATCATTTTCCGGAATACATCATTCGTTCCTATTCGCTGTTAGCAGTCAACTGTGTGGTGTTCTATGCACGATGAACGATACACAGGATAAAATGCTTTTGTTACTCTGTGGTATTCGTGATCAATTTAAGTGTTCTCCATATTCTATGTGTGGAGTCTCGCCTAACTTGGATTATTTATCATTTTTAAGATGACGGTGTCACCAAACGTTTATCGCACCGGCAAAAGCAGAGAGCTTTGAAACGGGCTGTGAAAAAGAGTGAAATCTTAACCAAAAAGAAGGACAAGAAAAAAGCAGGCTCCCCTCAGTTGGTCACTATCAAACGTAAACCTACAGCCAAGTGCGAATCTGAATCGGAAATTGACGAGAAGCTTGATGACGTTGACGAAGCTGATTCAGACGAGGAGGTGGAGACGAAGCAGTTTTCAGACGAAAATAGGTCTTGGCTTAAGCCTAAGATTAAACGGAAGTCGGTGGAATCGAAGGACGATGATTCAGATATCGAGGAGGACGATGGTTCAGACGAAGAAGAGGGCGATGGTTCTGACGAAGAAGAGGATGTGGATGACGAAACTCCGGCAGAGGATGTAGAAGATGAAAATATCGCCGAGGATGATAGCGATGTTGAAGGGGAAGAGTCGGACCAAGAAAGAGGGGAGAATTATCAGGTTGGTAAACTCGATGATCTGATGGACAGTGATGGTGAACAGGGTTCCGAGGACCAACAGGACAGCGATGAGGATGGCGACGAAGATGCTGATTCGTCCCATGAAGAAGACGACTCAGATGACGAAGACGAGATGCTGCCGATCGAGAAAGCTGCCAAAAAACTAAGGCGACAGCAAGCCAAAGAAAGGTACGTAAATCATTCGAATAATATTAGTGATAATAAAACTGACTACAAAGGTTCTTTACCATAGGAAAAATATGCTGTAGTAGGTAGTAATGCGAGAATTTTCGAAGTAATGTACCTACTTGGACTACGCTGCTGTAGAATTGTTCTTTATTTTCGAACACGTTTCCTTCAAACGTTACTACTTCCTCTCTCCCACTCAAAATTCTGGAAGAGCTAACCCTTAACATTGTTTAATACATACTATCAAGCACCTGTTCTTGGCTGGCTCACTCTGTTCTCGTCATAATTCTGGAATTACAGAAAAGAAGCGGATGAAGAGATGCAGCTGAACATAGCTGATCGTGAGATATTTGCATTCCCAAAAGAAGATGAAATCGAAAAACCGATAGGCATACCTGAAACGGAACAAAGGATTAAAGATATTCTTATGGTTCTATCCAATTTCAACAAATTCCGAGACGACGGGAGGTGAGGCGACTAGTCATTAAATCCATCGGTTCTACCGAATTAATATATTCCTCATACCTACCAATTCAAATCTCATTGAATGTTGGTCCTTTTAAAATATTGTTTTCTTCAGGAATACCTACTCGCTGTGTTGGTGAGTCATCCACTTGGTATGGATTCCCATGTCACCCATTTACCTAGCAGTTACAGTTGACGTTTGGTTTCCAGGTCGCGGAAGGAGTACATTGAGTTGCTGAAGAACGACCTGTGCACGTATTTCAGCTACAATAGATTTTTGGTAGACCGATTAGTGGATTTGTTTCCATTGACTGAATTAATGGATTTCCTCGAAGCCTCTGAAACTCAGCGCCCTCTGACAATACGTACTAACAGCTTGAAGTCACGCAGGAAAGACTTGGCTCAGGTAGTGAACCGTTGGTTGTTAATTTTGGATTTGCAAATACATACCACGAAAAATAGGCTCAACATAATTTACATTGAGTTTTGTAAAACTTAGCATTTGTCTATCTGATAAACACCACTGTTGCTTACTTAATCAAGTTTATGGCGATCCATAACCTTGATGCTTCCAGTTATTGATTATTCTTTAGTTATTCGTACTAATAATTTTCTTATATTCCAATAGGCGTTGATAGCTCGGGGTGTCAATCTTGATCCTGTTGGAAAGTGGTCCAAAGTGGGGCTGGTTGTTTACAGCTCTCCTGTACCCATCGGTGCTACTCCCGAGTACTTAGCTGGCCATTACATGATTCAGGTACCCCAGTTCTGTTTTATTTCATCTAAGTACCTACTTCTGTAAACTTGAACAAACTGACCGGTTTATTTTCCACTACATTCTAAGGAGATGTGATTGTGGTTGTCTAAGAAAGAGTTAAAATCTGGAGGTTCAATCTTT
This sequence comes from Leptopterna dolabrata, assembly GCA_954871275.1. Lineage (NCBI taxonomy): Eukaryota > Metazoa > Arthropoda > Insecta > Hemiptera > Miridae > Leptopterna > Leptopterna dolabrata. Next base: position 39,708,845 of record OX940978.1, on the reverse strand, counting down.
GTGAATAGCGAGTATTGGTTATATCCTGCTTTCCCTCAAAAATTTGCAGGTATCTCTTCGTATCACTGCATGACAGGCTGTTGGTGATTTATTTATTGTAGTGATCGGTAATAGTTGATTATTGGTTCTCGGCTTTATTGTCCTCTTGTTAAATTGTTGTCGGCTTAGCGTTTTTGGGTCCTCATGACTATTTTGTAGGGTTTTTAAATTAGAATATATTTATATATAAATATATATTTTTTTTTAGCAACATGCTTGTGAACATGGGTCCTCATCATCTTTGTATTTTTTCTAGGGTGCTTCCAGTATGCTGCCCGTCATGGCGCTCGCGCCCCAAGAAAACGAGAGAATCTTGGACATGTGCGCTGCACCAGGAGGCAAAGCATCACACATTGGTAAGGATCAATCAACTGTGACATCTGCTGTTGTTTCGTCATGTTCTACCACATATTTAAATTGTATTACTAATCCTGAAATAAAGCAGATGTGCGTTTGTGAAAATTCCATTGGTCACAAGGGTTGTTAGTGAATTTTTGATCAGCCTAGAGCTTGAAATAACGCTCCTTTTATCGCCTTTTCCACTTCAACTAGGATTTGATTGATTCATCAAGCTTAATCGTCTACCCTACCGTGAGGTTTTCCTGGAGAAGATATGGCGTGGAGAGGAAGTTGCGTTTACTGTCTCGTACTATCTGTTTCAACGTAATGTTCACACTATATCTTTATAATTGTCATTTCAGCTGCTGTTATGAAGAATACAGGTGTTTTATTCGCGAATGATGTCAACAAAGACAGATCCAAAGCCATCGTTGGTAATTTCCACAGAATGGGAATCATCAACTCCGTAATTTCTTCTTTTGACGGGAGGAAATTCACTGAGGTTTGTTTCCATTTGCATTTTTATGTTTTTGTTGATTTCAGGTTTGTTCAGACAGGCAGTTCAGAACAGACCTTAATACGTTGCCTGGTTGAATAGTATTAAATACATTTTATAAAATGCTTCAGAACTAACCTCATTACTAATAAGAACTATGCTACTAATTTCAAGCGTTGAATCATCAAATTATTATTCAAAATGGTACTGCTCCGTGGTCAACCCCATTAAAACCGCACAGATAGTAGAGACAGAAGAACACTGACACATAAGAACAACCTCGCCAAAGCTATAATTTTCTGAAAACAAACCGGAGGGCCTATTCACTAAAAGATATAGTGAAAAGTGAAAATAGATTATCTGTTTCGAAAATCTCCTGGGAGAGATAGTCTCCCTCGGGAGACAGTGTCTCCCAGGTTCGTCTATTTTACTGAATAGCTCTCAGTCCGTACCTACTTCGAAGTTTATTGATGAATCGATAATATGTATATATTTTTAATGAACAATCGACTTACCTTTAAGAGATGAAAAAACATGCATGGTAGTGGATGAACGAAGGATGATACACGATCACTATCAAGCAAACGAGAAAGGGACTCTCTTTCGAGAAAATACACCTAATGAGGTGTCTCTCTGCAAGAGATCAAAAATTCCAAGATGGCCGCCAACCCTCTCTTTTAGAAGTTACCGAATAACCCTGTCATGGATACTATAAAACTATTTTCTGCCAAAAGAGAGTTGAACCAAAAAGAGATGTCTCTTTGGCTTAACGAATAGGTTAGGCCCCTAGATATTCTAACGCACCTGACATCGTGTTTTGAAATGGGATGGTTCGCACTAATTATTGTAAGGTGGGAAACTGGATTGAAATGAAAGTGCAGATCGATTAGTTGAGTGATGATATATTATATCGAGTTCCGCAACATTGCGGAGGCTGTTCTGATTCCTGATATTAATTGTAAACTCATCTTATAAGTACGTAACTATTGCAATTGATCCAAAATATTTAGTTGATATGTGGGAACTTTTGAAGAAATGTACGATTTTTTACGTTTCAGAGCATTTTGAATGGAATCATAAATTTTTGCCTTCATATTTACTCATATTATAATGGGTGTGTGTATATCCTGGACGGTATCGGACCTTGGCCACAAGATACAACAATTTCATATTTCGCCAAAATGTTAGTAACGGTGAATGACAGGAGGATTTGGAAGATTCTGCATGACTGGAACTTTATTCATACCCAGCAATCCTAAAAGGCCTCCATTTCTAATTTCAGCATCGTTGGTTGCTAGGTAAAAATAACAGGCTGTGCTGTCCATCGTAACTGATGAAAGCACAACTGAAAAAACGCTGCAAATTATTACACAACAGTTTATTATTTACCTGCCTCTTCTGCGTATGTCACTGTTTTCTGTGGTCAGTATCTACCCTCGAGCTCCCTTCAGGAAAGCCCTTAATCGTGTACTGGAGCCAGCCGGCAATCACATGCCAAATACATGTGGTGGAATTCTATCATTAATTATTTGTTGTTGTAGGGACTGTGCACCAGAGCTGCTAATGTGAAAAGTATGTACTTATTTAATTAAGGTGTAGGTACATAAGACTATAAAATGGTAACTAAAATGGTACACAACTAAACTGGTAGGTAACTGAAATGGTAATAAAAATTATTCCATGGAGTACATACAATTTTATAATGAAAATTACTAATTCAAGCTTATAAATATGTGGACGAGTCATGCTTCTTTATTTTGACAGATAAATGGAGTAAATCTACAATACCATCCTTCACCCATGCATCATTACGCCTTTTTGAGCATAAAAATTATTGGCATACACAACCACTCCGTTTTGGCAAACTGTTCAACATTATACTTCGGATAGGAGGCTGGGCGGCGATCCTTAATTTTTGTTTACAGTTTGTTTGGGTTCACACAACGGGGGTTGAGGCCAGCCTGAGCCACGAATCTTTATCTGACACAGTCAATTGCGAATAGTTTTTGGATGAAAATTACCGAATTATCAATCATGATGATACGATTGAAAACGAAAGCCAAGTCAAAAGCAAGGTTCGAGATAGGGAAGGCGAAATGGAGTGAAAGCCAGGTACAACGGGAGGGTCGGAATCAAACAAAATGACTGAGAACCGAAAACTGTGAAATGTGGAACAAGAGAAGAGTGCGGGAGCTGGTTCACGTGTGGTAAATTAACTTGTGTTGTGGTGGAATTATATAGAGCAAGAACGTGAGAGAATGGAATTATAAAGAGGAAAAATCTCAAGCGAGAAAGTATCCATGAATATTTATTTAACTCCATGGTTTACTCATAGCAGGCAGCGCTTATGAGAAGACATTGATGTGCTCTCCAACTAACAGAAATTCATTTTTCACGATACAAGATGGTCCCTCATTGGCCGAAATCCGTTTCACGTTGCAAGTCCCTTCTGTCCATTCATAACAACCCTTTAAAGACATCTAAATCGGGAGCACACAGCTGCTGTGCTCTTTGTTTGTGGGTTTCCATAGCTTCTGAGCACTGATCCCCCCCCCCCACCGCGTCATCCTTGGCCACTAAAAGCCCCCTTCCTACCTTCCACAACCACAGCCATCTCTTTTTCGAATTTGAATGACAACGTACCTACCTAATCAGTCCTGCAGAATTTGTTTTTGAGCTGGAAGTTTAAATTGCAACTCTCCCTCCCTCCTAGTTTTCCTTGGGGGTGCACGTGCTCCTGTGCCCTGGCCAGTATACGCCTCTGTTCATGAAAGCCCCCCCCCCCCCCCCCCACTTCCCACGCCTCGGTGGGAGTTGTATGGAAATCCTCTTTTAAGGACTCTTGGCAGGTCTCGATCAGGCCAAGAAGTGTTGGACTGTCCATTACAGGAACTACCTAAAAAAAACCGCACAAACCCTTCCCACCGGCCTCGCTTTTCCATCTGCCATATCTCCTGCCATGCCTGGAGCGTCTTTTCTTTTTCCTCCTTCTTTATTCGGGTGCAAATGAAGTGCACAGCAGAGCCCTGAATCAAGTACTGGAGCTGCCGGGCAATCGCATTTCATAAATATGCAGTGGAATCGAGAATTCTATCATTAATTATTTTTTGTTATTCATGAAGCATCACGTTTGTTCAATTAAAACAGTATACCCACTCATCAACAAAATCAAAAATATCCATCATTCTTCAAATGAAATAATATCTCGTAACAACCAACTCGATTTCATACAGCCATTCGTGATTATAATCAGGTGTTCCCTAGCAGTGGTAATATGTGGGCCGGAGTATCCGTTTCATTCACGATCATGTTGACTAAGCTTTTCGGTGCAAACGAATGGCTGGACGTGCAATGCTCCGGGTGGTCTCAAAAAATTGTTTAGTTCAAGATCAGTTAAAAAACCTAAAAAACCATTCCCTTCTATTGAAAGTTTTTGAGCTTCGGCGTTCTGAAAATTGCAACCCCTATTTTTGCGGACTAACGACCCCAAATGGGACCTACAAACCAAATTTCATTAATTTTGTTTCATGGCAACTAAGAAAAGTGCGAAGTACAGCTTACGGTGGATGGAGAGAAATGTTTTATTCCATTTTCGGATGCTGCATAACTTGAAACGGAAACCATCAAATTTTGAGGGGGATTACAAATTTTTTTTATGCTCGATTCCGAAGTATCTTTATGTACTCAGTCAACTACTTTTCCTACAATGGTCCATCACTCAGCACCAAGTGGTGTGTTGTGGTGCTGTATGTGAGTGACAGTAACAGTCGAATTGGTAACTGGGGGCCTATTCACTAAAATAGATAGTGGAAAGAGATTATCTATTTTGAAAATCTCCCGCGAGAGATAGTCTCCCCTGGGAGACAGTCTCTTCCAATGTCTCCCGGATTCGTCTATTTTAGAGAATAGCTCCAGAGACCTTGAGAAAGAGATATGGATCTTAATACACCAAAATGCCATAGTATCCATGAAGTGCGAGATGTTTGTGCCCCCGGGAGTTCAATTCCTTAATAATGATGCATTTCTTAGTAATACCTATTCAATGGGTACTTACCTACCTCAATCCATACGTGGACGTTTTTACTCACGAATCGGATAAAAGTTTAAATGAAATTGAAAAAAGTCTCAATTATAAACAGAAGAAGTCGAATTAGGGGGCTTAATGCTTGTATTATCTACGCCTAATGAACGGCCACTCTAAGGTAGGTAGGTAGATACCTACCTCAACCCGCACTTGGACGTTTTTACTCATGAATCAATAATATGTACATATTTTTAATTAAGATTGAAATGAAAAATTTAATCTACATGAAATGAAAAACTTTATGATGAAAAACTTTATGAAATGAAAAAAATACACTATCAAAATTACCGATGTGGTTGCGGATGAATGAGGATATTACAGGATCACTGTGAAACAAACAAGAAATATACTCTCTCTTTCGAGGAAAGACACCTAATTAGCTGTCTCTCTGAAAGAGATCGAGAATGCCAAGATGGCCGCCAACTCTCTCTTTTAAAAGTTACTGAATAACCCTGTCATGGATACTATAAAAATCTATTTTACCAAAAGAGAGAGTCGGACCTGAAAGAGATGTCTCTTTGGCTTAGTGAATAGGCCCCCAGGTTTTCCTCAGACATGGATTAATGGAACCTGTTTGTGGATTATCGAATTGCATTATGTATTTCACCTTCTTTTTGTCTTGTAGCTGATGAGTGGATTCGACCGTGTTCTCTTGGATGCTCCTTGCTCTGGTACTGGAGTTATTTCTAAAGACCCAAGTGTGAAGACTTCGAAAGACGAAGTGGACGTGCAGCGGTGCTGCACTCTTCAAAAAGACTTGATTCTTGAAGCCATTGATGCCATTAATCCCAGGTCTTCCACTGGAGGCTACCTGGTGTATTCAACATGTTCAGTCCTGGTAGTTCCATATTATAACTTTTATCAATATCAGTTGATTTTTCGCGGTTTCTAAGTTTGATTTAAAAATGTCATGTAATTACAGCCTGAAGAAAACGAATGGGTGATTGACTACGCCTTGAAAAAGAGAGACGTGAAATTGGTTGAAACTGGTCTCGATTTTGGCTCTCCTGGATTCACAAGCTATAGGCATTTCAGGTAGAAATTAGGTAGTATTTGTTACTAAAATTTTCTAATCACATCTTGTCACATTTTCTCACATATAGTAGTACATGTATTAAAATGTCCATTTAGATTCCATCCTTCAATGAAACTGAGCAGGCGGTTTTATCCTCACACTCACAACATGGACGGTTTCTTTGTTGCAAAACTAAAGAAGTTTTCGAACGCCAAATATCAGGTCTCCAAAAGTAGCAATGAGCCAATCGAGGAGGATGAAGATACAAGTGGCAGTGGGAGGTTGCCCAGTGAAGATGAAGAGGAAACTGAAGACCAACTTACGAACCTGTAAGTCCTGCTAAATGAACATGTTTTTATAATTCTCATATTATAAAAACACGACTGTAAAAACGTCTGTTTCATGAGTATTTCACTATATGTATCCAGTAGCTGGTTACTGTTGGATAACTTGGTGTACCTATACTTTTAGTTATTTTATGCTGTTCTTTAAATGCATTGCTGATACGTTTACCTGTAAATTTTGCAGGACTGAGAAACGTGTCAATGGTGAAGCTTCACCAAAAGAAAAGGAAGGGAAACCCTCATTCACAAAACCGATTCCTAACAAAAGTGGTGTTGCCTCTCCCAAACAAAAGTTGGGAAAACGGGTCAATCTGTTTCCGGACAATGACATTGAGTCGCGAGTGATAAAAAAGAAAAAGAAACACCTACCAGAACAGAAAACCGGACCAGGTACTTACTTGATCCGCCAGAACATTGCTTTGTCATTATGCAGGGTGACATAACTTAGGGATTTTTGAAACTCTCGATATACTTATTCCAAAACCTAAAAATGCTTTTACCTTCTAAAAGTTTTAAGAAATCATGCTCGCGCACGAGTGCCACAGGGAACTGCTTGCATGGGATGGAACTTTGCTTTTTAGGACGTCCGCCAGTAGTAAGAGACGTCCTTCTGTATTTGATCTGGTCAGAACAGGACACCACTCAACCGAGAATGAAAAGAACATTCAGATCCGCTTTAGACCATTCTGAATCCGAATCCGTAAAAAAACCCATGGGGTGTGTGTGTGTGTGTGTGCGACAAAATCTTGTATGCGCTGCCCAGGCCGCAATTCTCAACCGATTTGCGTGGTTCTTTTTTTGTTCGACGCAGAAATTGTCAAGTTGTGCCCTACGTTGCCGAAATTTCGAAATTTACTTGTAGAAGGGGGAGGGAGGTTAATGAAAAACGTGGGTTTTTCGGCTAAATCTTGTGTGTGCTGCCATAGCTGCAATTCTCAACCGATGTGGTGTTTCTTTCTTTTTGATCGACGCAGAATTCAGTCTAGCTGTGCATTAGGTCGCCGATGTCAAAATTTATTTCCATGTCGTCAGAGGGGGGGTGGGGGGGGGGGGGGGGGGGGCGCGGAATTGTCTGCAAATGTTGTGTCGACTGCCCGCATTCTCAATTTTTGAAGCTGCCTTTCATAGGTGCTGACATAGGTCTATAAGAAAAACAGGTAGATTTAACAACTAAATGACTCGCGATGAAATCGTGGAAACCCATTTCAATGAAAAACGGAGTTATTGAAAGGTTGTCTATTTCCACCAATACACACAAAAAAAGTCTGCCAATTTGAGTAGGCAGACTTCGTCACTTGAATTACATGAACATATAGAATAGTTGGGTAGGTTCGTTGGATACGGGACCATCTTCGATCCAACCCGCGTTTACCCTGAAATGTCAGCTCTCTACGACTATTTTTCGCGTAGTTAGAAGCCATACAAGGAAACTGTCAACATTTCATGTTCGCGCATGCGCAGACGAAAGTTACAGTACGATTCCAATGAAATTCATATGGAACTATCCAAGTATTATTCCTGGTCGACCCTCCAAATCTGAACTCATTTCAGCGATATTTAAGGTAGTAAGGGGCGTTTCAATTATTTTACGTTTGCGCATGCGCAGACAGAACGATTTCCGTAATTTTGAAATGGGATCATCTGCGATCCAACCCGCGGGTACCCTCAAAATTTCAGCTCTACGACTATGTTTCGCGTAGTTAGAAGCGTTACAAGGAAATTGTCAATATTTCATGTTCGCGCATGCGCAGACAAAAGTTACATTTCGAATCCGATGAAAGTATTATTCCTGATTGACCCTCCAAGTTTGAACTAATTTCAACAGTATTTAAGGTAGTTATGGGCGTTTCAATTATTTTACGTTTGCGCATGCGCAGACAGAAAGATTTCCGTAATTTTGAAATCTGCGATCCAACTAGCGTGTACCCTCAAATGTCAGCTCTCTACGACTATTTTTCGCGTAGTCAGAAGCCTTACAAGGAAATTGTCAATATTTCATGTTCGCGCATGCGCAGGCGAACGTTACATTTCGAATCCGATGAAATTCATTTGGAACTATGAAAGTATTATTCCTGATCGACCCTCCAAGTTTGAACTAATTTCAACAGTATTTAAGGTAGTTATGGGCGGTTCAATTATTTCACGTTTGCGCGTGCGCAGACGAAAGTTACCGTACTTTCCAGTGATTTTGGTATGGGACCAGCTGTGACCCAACTCGCACCTACCATCCAAATTTCAGCCCATTTTGACCATTATTTCGGGTAGTTACGAGCGTTACAAGGAATTACCACAGGCAGACAGACACGGAACCAAAAATGTTCCTGGGTGTTTAAAACGCAAAATGGTACCTACTTAGTGGAAATTTTCATTTTGGAGCACATAAATTTTTTTTTACTCAATCACGAATCCAAGGCATCTCTACCTTCGGTAGTGAGGAAGCAAAAGTTATTGTTACCTACGATCGTTTGATCACCGAAACTGTTAGTGGGAATATACCACCTTTCAATAACTCCTTTTTTCTTTGGTAAGTAGCAACCTAATCTTAGATGAATCAATCAATTTGTTCACAATATTCTTGGGGCATTGCTATGATGATAACATCACCTACCCTAATATAGGAAGTCAAACATATAGTGTACGTGCGTTGTTCATATCAAGTCTCTAGTCACGAAATTAGGTAATTAAATTGCACAGTAAAATCATCATGGATCAGGCATGGTCATTGTGGTCGTCAGTTATATACCTATACTTCCAGACTATCTGCAGTGAGTGAGATTTTTCTATACACCACTAGTACTCTATGCATTACGTAATTAGCACCTTCGAGAACCCCGTATGCAATTTTCTGCTCAAGGTTCCACCCGTGGCAATAATGGGTGATGGGTGACGTCATCAAATGCACCAGGCTGGATGAGTGGGTGGGCTGAAAAAATGGTGGATTATTTTGAGTTGTAGCGGACCTCCTTGTATTTACATACATTCAGCACTCATTGTTTATTGGAATTGTATGTTGGCAGCTCTTCCTTTACGTGGTTTGGTTTCGGATTACAGGTAAAAAACCATCAAGCCAGGCTGACAAAATATCTGAAGACACCAGAACTACTCATTCTTTGAAACGCTCTGCTCATGTCAGAAGTGAGCAGGTGTCCAGAGCGCAAAAGAAGACAGTCAAAACAAGTGAAGGCTCGTCGGACAGAAGTTTGAAACCAGAAAGTGGTCTCACACAAAAGGAAGGTAGTAGTGACGTGAAACAAAGCAAATCGAGAAATAAGGTAAAGAAGAAGAAGAAGAAGAATGGTGCTTCAACTGAGGGCCAGGATGAAGTACAACAAACGAAATTTGGAATCCTGAAAAAGAGCAACACTAAAAAGGATTCGTCTCCCAAAAAAGGTTGGTAGTTGGTATTACTAGTCTGGTCTTACGAACTAATTCAAGCCCCTGGGGCCGATGATAGTTACACTTATCACTTACCAGACAGAATTCAATATTTTGATGAATGATGACGTTTCCCTCCACTTTTGACCACCCTGATCGATAGATGGAACCCAAAATTTCTCGCATTTCCAGATAGTTGAGTGTGTATACGAGTTGGTTTCGAGATAGTCCCATGTAAATTTCGTCAATTTCCAGCAATGACATTCTATGTACTATTGAGTTGAGGGCCAGTATTGCGATGTTGGGAGCCTAATTTTTGGCTGAGCCAAGTAATCCATGGAGTAGACTTGGCCAAACTTTTAGCTGCATTTAGTTGGTCAACTTACAACATTTTGCTACATTTTGTTGGTGGCGTAGGCCCCTTCACCCTTCAGACCCTGTGGTGCCATTTTTACGTCCATCCCTCCTTGTTCCTCTGAACGATAACTACTGAGCAGTGAACTAAATTTTCTTTTGAAACGATTGTAGCCGTACAGAAAGTCACCGAACAGCAGTCTGAAGGAGTCAGCGAAGCCAAGAAAAAGAGGAAAAGGAAGAAAGTGAAGAAACCTGGATCATCTGAAGAGAAACCAGCGCCTGCAGTAAAGAGTCCTAAGGTAGAAACACTTAGTAAGAATTCGAAGGAGGATACTAAACCCAGTGTTAACAGTTCCACTGGACCTACCATGTCTAAAAATGCGAAGAAAAAATTGAAGAAAAAAAAAGCTGCCCGGTGAGGTGTGTAAATATAATTTTCAAATAACTTCGAATGACATCAAGTTCTGCTGGCTGTAAATAACTTCCTACTTAAGGTTTTATTACATATTCAACAATTGGTATGACTCGAGTTATTTATTTCCCCCCCCATTATTTCATTAATGGAGTTCTGTTTAGAGGTCGTGGTGAGCTTTTCGGGTTTTTTTTTTAACCTGACCCTTCAGGTTTTTGCGATGGGACCCCCCGCCGAAAAGCGACAGGAAAAAGTGAGACCAAATAGTGAGACAAAAGTAGCGCGTATTTTATAAACCGAACGTTTCTAAGGAAATTCACTCTTCAAAGCTGTAATTTGGTATGTAGGCTCCTTAGGACTTTAACTTGACGCTGCCCAGGCCCCGGATCAGCTGAGTTGCTCCTACAGCTAATATCTATGCTATTCACTGTATGAAGCTGTAATTTGGTAGGTAGCGTCCTTAGGAATTACACTTTAAGCAGCGTAGGGCCGTGATCAGCTGAGTGGCTCCTAAAGCTAATTTCTATGCTATTCACTCTATGAAGCTGTAATTTGGTATGTGGGCACCTTAGGACTTTAGCTTGACGCTGCCCAGGCCCCGGATCAGCTGAGTGGCTTCTAAAGCTAATTTCTATGCTATTCACTCTACGAAGCTGTAATTTGGTATGTGGGTTCCTTAGGACTTTAACTTGACGCTGCCCAGGCCTCGGATCAGCTGAGTGGCTCCTGAAGCTAATTTATATGCTATTCACTCTTATATGCTATGCACTCTTTGGTGCATCCTCGATAGCCTTAGCCTTACTAGAGTTCTCCGCAACTTCTGGACTACTTATTTTAGTAGTCCACTAAAATAAGTTATGTAGTTTTTCGAATCGATATTGTCAATATGACGAGTGAAGATCATATCAATAAAACAGGTTAATTTATTTTTTATCCATTAAAAAATTATTTGCACATGGATACACCGGTAAGAAATAGCCGATCTTATATAATACAGCGAGGGGCGAGGGGGACAAAAACCTGAAGGGTCAGGTACACCACATTTTAGCCGTCAGGCTTTAAGCGGAAGTCATCCGGGGGTGCAGGGGGCGAAGGTTCATTATTGAAATTTTCCTGCTGAGGCATCATTGGATTTTTGAATGGGGTTTACAGTCAGTGACACTAGCGGCAGAAATGCCGTATCCAACGTCACCCAAAAGAACATATTAAGTCGCTGTTGATATTCATAAATCGGAATATCGACGACAATCGCGAAACTCGGCGATTGTGAACGGGACCAGGCCACGACGCGTCGACGCTCGTGAATCACATGTCTGTCGCTTGTATATTTAGGGTACAATACCTTTTCGATTGACCTCGTCGTCACCGAATTCAGATGGTTTCAGTCTCACCATGGGTACAACCAAATGCCCCAAACGCCGAAGAAAACGTGTACCTCCGAGCTCATCGTTCAATGCCAGCGCTGCAGGCTCGATGGAAACCGTTTCCATTCCTCATGTTTCTCGACAAGAATTTTATTATTTTCGTTACCCGACGTTCGGTGGATGCCTTTATCTTCTCATCCGATTCCAGCCTGGGTAACCTCAAAATCTCAACAGTAGCAGCATTTTACTTTTCTTGGGAATTGCTCCTCCTCTCTTCTGTCGAGTCTTAGCCAGTCGGTGTTGTTTTCCTTGGAACTGAACAACTGAATTCATTTCCAAAACTGGAACACCGGTCTAAATACACCTTTCTCTGACGAGATTGCACGAATTCAACCATCAATCTTACCAGAAAAAATGCACTAACTTCACAAAAATCCAAAGAGAAAAACGCTGTCCTTCTTGTATCTTTTGCTACATTTTCAAGCTGCCCTCGAGGAGAACGAAAAAAAGCTGCATAGTCCCACATGGGTTTATTATTCTACTGGTCATACCTACAGAAATGTTAGCTCTCCATTTATTGTTTCTTTCATGTGCAATAACTGAAATCGCTATTTTTGACGGTTTACACCAATTTTGACCCCCAAAAGCACGAATTTGGCTCTTATTTTTGACAAATTATCTTTGATCATTGATAGTGCCATTTGTCTTGATTCACCTTATAGTGTTATATTCATTTATGGTGATTTCAGGCAACTCCCAGGTTTTTGACTCAGAAGCTCACGTTCACTAAAACCTCGAAAACCCCTGGGTGTGTTCCAATTGAGCTGCCGAGCTTCGGAGCACAACTAGGACCAAATGGAGCCTGAAGGCGGGAGAACGACGATTTTAGACAAAAATTTAACGTACATTTAAGGCTGAAACTTCGGTCTCCTCGCCCTAAAAAAGCCTGGAAAACGATACCTTACAAGCTCATGTTATTTAAACACCAAAAAACCCTATTTTCACACCCATTTTTCACCGTAACGCCCTTGGGTATAAAGACCGATCGGGCTGTAAAGTTACGGGGCAGCTACGGCCCAAATGGAGCCTGTGTGCGAACGAATGAATTTTTTAGATCGATAATAAAGTAGATATGGATGATACGGTGGGCCAACATTGCATTTTCGGAATCTACGCGCCTGGAAAGTTTCAAGGCGCAAAAAAAATTTTTGAGGGTGTGTATAACATTTTTTTGCTGAGCGAATGCATATGTGTATTATTCACTGAATGTTAAACCAAACAACCTAGCAAATGCAGTTACAACCCCACTAACATTTGCTTTGTACAGGTTAGGTTAGCTCAAGCAACTGCAAGTTTTATTCACCTAATTTCAAGCATTTGCTCAAAACATGGTGATTATAACGTATTGCCTAGTTTATTCACATGAGCCAATCAGTCTTTTATTGCACTATGTTCCATTTGCGCCCCCGTAGCAAATTTTCCAGTCTTTTTGGTGAAAAAAAAAAATATAGTGGGGGTGAATAAGAGAAGAGAAGTGGTCAAGAGGTTTCCAAAACGCTAAGTCATTTTGGTTTATTATTCCGTGAATAATACACCTGTGTATTCGCTGAGCAACAAAAAGTATAACACCCTCTCAAAATTTTTTCTTTCACGTTTCAAGGTGCGTAGATACCAAAAATGCAATGTCCGTGCGCTGTGTCATCCATACAACTTTATTTTCGGCCTCAAAAATTCTGTTCTTTCGCGCACAGGCTCCATTTGGACCCTAGTTGTGTCCCAAAACTTTGCAGCCCGGTCGGAATATACACAAGGGTGTTATGGGTGAAAAATGTGGATAAAAATGGCTTGTTTTGGTGTTTTAGTAACATGAGCTTGTGGCTTCGTTTTCCATGTTTTTTAGGACGAGGAGATCGAATATGAAGTTGAATTTGATCAAAAATAGTGGAAAATTAAGGTTCTACCGAAGTTTCAGCCTCAAACTTCGTCGTTCGGCCTAAAATCGTCGTTCTTCCGCACACAGTTTGGGTGCCCCTTACGGGAACACATTTAGGTCCTAGTGGTGTTTCGAAGCTCGGCAGCCCGATCGGAAAACACCCATGAGTGTTATGAGTGAAAAATGGGTGTAAAAATAGGGGTTTCGAGGTTTTAGTGAACATTAGCATGTGACGTATCGTTTTCAACGTTTTTTTTTCGAGCGAGAAGACCGAATATGAAGTTGATTTTGATCAAAGATTGAAGAATTGAGGTTATGACGAAGGTTCAGCTCCCAAAATTATTTTTTTATGAGTCAAAAACCAGGGAAATTGTCTGAAATCGCCATAAATCTGTATAATAACACTATAAGTAGTGTCAACAGGTGAATCAAGACAATTAAATTACTATCAGTGATCAAAGATAATTTGTCAAAAATAGGAGCCTGATTCGTTCTTTGTTTGTGGGGGGGCAAAAGTGGTGGAAACCATCAAAAACAGCTATTTCAATTGTTGCATATGAAAGAAACACTAAATGAACAGCCAACAATTCTGTAGGATGTCCAGTAGAATAATGAACCCATGTGACAAGGACTTAGCAGTGTTTTCATTTATTATTCTGTGAATAATACAAATATGTATTCGCTCAGCAAAAATTGTGTATAACTCCCTCAAAATTTTTTCTTTTACGTTTCAAGGTGCGTAGTTTCCAAAGAAGCAATGTCAGTAAGCCGTACGTCGTCCACCGTATCATCCATATCTACTTCATTTTCGGTCTAAAAAATTCGTTCTTTCTCGCACGAGGTTCATTTGGGCCCTAGTTGTGTCTCAAAACTTTGCAGCCCGATCGGAAGGCACCCAAGGGTGTTATGGGTGAAAAATGTGATTTAGTAACATAAGCTTGTGAGGAGACCGAATATGAAGTCGGTTTTGACCGAAGACTTGAAAATTGAGGTTCTAACGAAGTTGCAGACTTAATTTTACGTTAAATTTTGTTCTAAAATCGTCGTTTTCCGCGCACAGTTTGGTTCCATATTTTGGAACACATTTAGGTCCTGAATGTGCTCCGAAGCTCGGCAGCCCGATCGGAGTACACCCAGCGGAGTTATGGGGGGGGGGGGGGGAATGGGTGTAAAACTCCCTCTTCTGGGGCGAGAAGACCGAATATGAAGTTGATTTTCATCAAAGAGTGAAGAACTGAGGTTGTAACGGTTCAGCTGCCAAAAAATTTTTTTTGAGTCAAAAACCTGGGAAATTGTCTGAAATTGCCATAAATTTATATAATAGCACTAGAAGTAGTATCTCAACAAGTGAATCAAGACAATTAAATTACACTATCAATAATCAGAGATAATATTTCCACACACAAAAAATAGGGGCCCAATTCGTGTTTTTGACAAACAATAAATGAACATCTAACATTTCTGTAGGTATGTCCAGTAGAATAATAAACCCATGTGGTTTTTTTAATTGGAAAATTACCTTGGACGTGATTGAAATTCGGGGCGCATATGCGCCACTCATTGCTTAGAAGGTTAGGTTTCATAAAGGAGACGATATATTGTTCCCCTGCATGGCTTCAACTCCTCCAACGATTGGCGCTGTGTGTTTGTTGAAATCACCAGTAGATGGCACGGCCTCCCTCCAAGCCTGCTGCATGATCTGCGCAATGGGCCCGTCGCGCATCTGACTATCCCTGGTCTCCACGACCCTCTCCCCTTTCGACGAAATGAAATGACAAACCAGGAGTTCTCATCAGTTCTCCTTCTCCACTTATACGTGCGCGTCGGCCATGTGACCCGGAGGATCATGTTTCTTTCAGAGTGATTATTTTTGTTTTATTATTTACACGCACTTATTACCGGGTTGAAATAATCGTGTTTATACTTCACCGTTGTTACAGCGCTTGGTACCAAATACCACCTGTTGACCCTGCCGGTCGGGCCCGCGTGTGTCTTGTTTTTTTCTGACGAAAAACAACCCCATAATATTGTGCTATGTGAAACTTCTTCTCTCTTCGATTTCTTATCTGTGTATCTAACTATATTATTGTAGTGGTTTTACTTTGAAAAGAAACATGGGCAACTCCGCGAGTGTGAAAGGACCCCCACCGGAGACCTCGCCGCCTCCTGTAAACCTTTTCAGCACGGAACTCTACAGGACCGTCAACGTGAGGGCCAGCGTCCGAGCAAAACTCCCTATGCCAGCAGATCAAATGGAGCTGGAGAGACGGTTCACCAAAGTTCTTGTAAGTTCTACACTAGATATATTTCATACGTACGTGTACCTGCCTAACTAGTGTAGGAAAATATTGAATGCAGCCTACCCATTCGGTCAGGAGGAACTTCGTTGTTTTCGTTGTACCTGATGCCAGTGATCTTGATTCTCCCATTTGTACGGAGATCAGAAGGTAGGAAGGATCAATGAAGAAGTACCAAGTCGCTAGGTTAGACAGTTTGGAGGACACCTTTGGGTTCGAACGTTTGCTTCTCAGGTGTACTAAACACTGAATCCTTGGATAGGTATTTTCAGTTCTAATTTAAAAACGTATTTTTTAGTCTCAAGGATAATTGGGTTAAATATAAATGACAACAACATAATGCCGCTGAAGTATTACTTGAAGTAGGTAGGTAAAACAATATTATGATGATTGGTCCCTATATACCTATTTTCACGAATACCGTGTAGGTACAGGCTAAGCCAGTGAAAAGATTCAATATTTGGTTTATCGTTGAGACTAGAGTTTAAGTAGGTAGGTAATTTACAAGATCTGAGCAGGCATTTTCAAAATACTGCATCCAGACTGAACTGGCTGTTCGCTGACACCTAAGTTCCTTCAAGGAAGGTACCTACTGCACGACCCTATGATCGCCAGGTGCGTTCAAATCACCTACACCAGTATCACCATTAGTCTCATGATCTATTTATTATCTGCGGAAAATATGATCCTGGGCATAATCGTCGATGTAGGTACTTTATTCACGTTATGCTTGTGCTCGACTTCGTTATCACCGGGTTTCTTGACGTCTCCGTTCTTCATCTACGGTAACGTTGTCGGTCCACATAAATATCTCGATAGTTACCTACTTCGATTCGATTGGGTTATGATCATGGATGAATCATCATTCATAAGTATTATAAAATACCACTCTCATTATTCCAGTAGGAATGTGTTAATATGGTTTCATTTTGAATCATGCCATCTAGCATGGAAACGTTTCGTCCAAGGAGAATTTTGGAAATAGGCGAATTTTTTCCAATCGACTTGCAGTGGTCGATTTTCTCGAGATGAGAAACTTGAGGAGGTTAGAGATTGAAATACAAGGTGTAGGGAGCCTGTACCCACTCTTCTAAAAACTCTCTGGAACCAGTCCTTCTCCAGTAATCATTTCGCTCATGTGTTATAATCATGAAAAATCAATAGCTATCTACTTACTGTACGAATGTTGGTGTTGTGCCTACTGTAGCGTCACATGTTAAGTTGTGTCTGGTGAATCTTCCTTTTGGGTATTGGCGATAAGGGTTTGCCATCAGAATTTAAAGTTGTAAGATTGACAAAATTCACGTTGACACGACTTCGTGATTACTATGGGAGGGGGTGGGGGAATTCGTGAATATAATTTACAACCGGTGAATATAATTCGCTGCAGCAAGGAATGAGGGTTATTTGTGTGTGCATTTCTGACTCAATTTGCTTAAAACCTTGAAATATAATTTTTCGTGATCTGAGTGTTATGACATAGTGGGGATTTTTAAATAATGCTTTGTTACGATTTTGGTGAACCGAATTTGGTATACCTGTCCCGGAGGTGGCAGGTAGTTATCTAAACCGGTGGATACGCCAATCCATTCAACCTACATGCTTAAAGCTGAATGCATCTCAATCTTATTGGCGGGTTACTACTTTAATAGTAGAGAAGGAACCACTCGGATAAGTCGGAAAAAATAAAACCGGAACCAAGTAGAACAAAAAATGAAATTACCCGAACTTCTCCAAATTCGGAACCTCTAACCCTTGAATCAGAGCGGACAAATCTGAAATTCCACGCCAAGAAAATGTTTAAAGCCGAGTTTCATGAAAACCAAAGACACTTCCATGAAAAACAAAGTACAAGTAAAAAGATAAATTCAAACACCATAACCACAATATGAAAAAATTGTTGAAGCACCTTGGCACTTATCTGGCGTACCCACTCAATGTTTTCCTCAATTTAGAAAACCATCAAACATTTTCCACCATTTTCAACAATATGAAGAAGCTTCTCAAATGTAACTATTAGTCCCTGTAAACGTCGTGGTTATTTACTTAGTTACCAACGTCGGTATTAATTATATTTTCTTTTCCTATTACCATCCCGGTCTCTTTGTTGCTTATACATTCGGATCTTCACATACATTTTACGTTCAGATTTTCAAGTTTTGTAGTTCATTTTGAAGTTGTAGGAGTACATTTTGAAGTTTGTAGTTCTCAAGCTATGAGTAAAGTTTTGCGCAGAAAATGTTATACGGTAAAATTTTATTTTTCTATCTCGAGTCACCATCACAATTATTCGTGATTCTATAGCAATTTTTGATGATTTTTAGTAGTTATCTCCTAAAATTCTAAAAATTCGTGCAAGTTCTTCTTTCCGTGATTTCGCTAAAATAACCAAAACCATAGTTATAGAACAAACCCCGCTGCTAGAAAGAATAGAAAACAAATTCGTGCTCATTCCAATGGTCTGGTTTTGTCAAAACCACCCTTGTTGTCCGAGATGCCGAGTAGCTGATGATGAATGCTATAGTTCCAGGATAGTGTTAAGACTACAATAGTGATGAACTCAGTAGATTATAGATATTTATGCAACACATCTTGCTACTTGAATCCATTGGAACCACATCCTTCCCTTTTGAATGCCTGAAAACTACTGAGATGTATATAAAGGATGTATCTGTTGGTTATGAACTTCCTAGGGATCGATAATATGATGTTATTCTGTTAGCTTAAATTTAAAAAAATATTAGTGAAATTGTTCTGCGGTGGCTGGTGCGTTCATATTAAGATACTTGATTTCATGAAATCACTCCATCCATTCATTCAGTTCTGTTTAGTACATGTTTCATGCTATGCATACAATTACCATGTCATTCCTGCCGGTAGGTTATTTCAACGTAAAACAGTTATTTTTGTTCTTCATCCGCTCATTCTAGGGTTTTAATATCCGTTTCTACCACTCTTCGCTGTGTTTTCAAACTTGTTGCTGTCGTCTTTGCGACGGTAATCACCGGATACCGCCGATACGCCAACTTGTTGACGGCCGCAATACAAATCCGATCCTACCGGAGCCACCGGTAAAACGATACGGTTTATGCGGTCGGCCACAAGGGGTCTCGTAAAACAATTTTCTCGTCCTCTCTCACCATGAATTCCCTCCAACGTTTCACTCATTAATGTAAAATGCCGCTATAATTTATTCTGGGGCGTTGTTTCGTTATGTAATTGTTCCCTTGTAATGTAATAATAATTCGGAGCCTCCAAGGTTTCGTCCTTATTTCTGTCCTTCATATTATCACCTACTTATTCTGTAGCTCACGTTTTCTTAAACAACTTTGTATTTTTGTTTTCCTCTAATAGTGCAAATCTGGAAGCTGAATATTTGACGACTGGTTTTGGGCTATTGGGCATTCGTTGGGTTTGATACCAATGTTTCAGTGGTTGTCTTGTGCGACAGGATTGTTAGTGACGTATACATTTTACTACAGGTATTTAAGCAACCAAATATAGCATCATAGATGATCAGAGATGTTGGTTGTGTTGCGCTAGACAAAGAAAAGGCACTAGGTACTTCTTACCTACTGGAAAATCAAATAAAAATTTTATGATCTATTGTAAGTGGGTTCCAAAGTTTTCCCCTGCGCTTAGCTATTCCACTTTTCCCTTCCAGTTGTTTTTAACGCAGGTGGGTGCTTTTGCTCCATGACAGCTTTTACCACCACCTACCCTACTTCTGCCGCTCTGGTTCTTTCACAGTACCATATTTTAATGCATATAACTTGCTAATTTTGTATTTTATTTTATTTCAATAAACTGTTGTTTAGGTATCTTCTGTGAACTTTCTGTTGCACAAAATTTAGTGCCATCTTCATGTCAACTCCCGATAGAGCAACACCGTTAAAAACCCGGGCAATTCGTTTTATGATTCAACTCCGGTTCGGCGATAACTTTTATTGGACTTTATGCATGTAATTTGGCTAAGATTGCTCGGAAATCTGAGTGGCAAAGGTCTCGATGAAAGTCAGATATAAAATACAAAGCAAATGAAAAACAGAAGACGTGAAAGTTAAGATTCTCAGGGCTCACGTGAAGTGTGATCCCAGGAAATAACTCCTACTTGGTTTCCCACAATCTTTCTTTCAGTTCACCCCCTACACCTGGTGCTTTCTCAAATTCCCTTCTCAAAGGAAACCTCGTTGCTCGAGGACTAGTAGTTCATCGCTTCCAGCTTTGTTGCTGTATCGTGTCATCTCACCAGTAAATACGTGAAGTCCACATATTCTCATAATCTATTCTTCAAAGATTCCATGCCACGTTGAGATGAGGACACATTTATTACATCAATAAGGCCATGTAAAGTGCTCGTTATCAGATGTTTGGTACCTATTTATTGTTATAATGTTCACATGAGTAGATACTAGTTTTCCTAATGTTGGAAATGCTGCAAATTATTACCCACACGGGATTTTCTCCTAATTCCGAAATTTTCGTCTATGTTATTTGTTTGGCCATTAAAACAACCTTGTAGTTTTACCTATCGTAAGTAAAAAAAAGTACATACCGTATGCAGTGGCTTAGCCAGGATTGTTGAAAGGGGGGGGGGGGAGGTTTATCGGAAATAGAAAAAGTTCCAGTCATGCAGCATGGCTGTAAGAGCGAATTTTCAAAGAAATATTCCTGCTATTGTGTAAAAAGATGATATAACGAGAAACATACCACTTTTCTTAAAATTACATAATTTTTCGTGATTTTAGCCATTTTACCGATGTTTGACCCTAATAAAGTCAAATTTGACCCACTCGTTTTTAGAAAAATAGTTTCGTCATCGAGATAGTCCGTCCGTCGTGATTATTCATCCCACACGTCAGGTGAATTAATATTGATTTTAGCCATTACTACCGATTTTTACCCCCCAAAAATCAAAATCTGACCCCTATTCTGTGTGGAAAATAACTGAAATGTTATTTTTCTGTCTTTACTCACCCTTCCATACCACTTCCAGTAATTTTATATCAATTTTTCGCCATTTTAGCCGTTTTTACCGACTTTTGACCCCTAAAAACTTGACCCCCGTGGAATTTTTGGAAGTTGCTCATCTTCGAACTCATCTTTTTGTTTGGCAATGCAAACGTTTTGGAGAAATTGGGATTTTTTATCATGTACCCAAGGACAGATATCATCTGGAGTGACCCATAAATATACATAGTACATATAAATTTTTGTTAACATCTAGGGATGAACTGAGGATGTTCTGAAAAGGATTTGCCTATAAAAATATTTCAAAAATTCATGTTCTGAAAATATTACCCTTTGCAATAGCTTCATTTTCTTTGAAAATTCGCTAACAAACAAACAAAGCTGAATTTAAATTAATTTAACAAAGCACTAAATGTTACAAGTAACGTTAGGTAAGATAAACTGATGAAATAAAAGATTCATTTGGCAAAAATTTTCGGGAATTTTCAAGGAAAATGAAGATATTGCAATGGATCCACAATTTTCAGAACATACGTTTTTGAAATATTATTTTATAGGCAAATCCGTTTCAGAGCATCCTGATTTCATCCCTAGATTTTAACGAAACTTTGTACGTATATTATATATATTTATTTATTATGTGTCTATCCAGACGATATTTGACCTTGAGTAAGTGATAAAAAATCCTAATTTCGCCAAAATGTTCTTATTGCCAAACAAAAGGATGAGCTATTTTCAAAAATTCGAAAGGAGTCAAATTTGAGTTTTTAGGGATCAAAAATTGGTTAAAACGGCTAAAATTGATATATAAAATCACTCTTAAGTGGTATGGAAGGATGAGTGAAGACAGAAAAGTAGGTACCATTCCAGTTGTTTTTCACACAGGTTTCTCCGGGTGGTCTCAAACAATCCTGAAATTTGGAATCAATTAAAAAACTTGAAGATTAATTTAAAAACTTCATAAAAACCGTACCGTTCTGCTGGATTTTTGACCTACAGCTGCGTTTTGAACATTTCGGCACCTGTTTTTCACCCCTCATAGTTGACAGTAACGCCGATCTCCGAAGACCAACTGGAAAATTTTATTAATTTTGTGAAATTATGGATTGTTCTTTATGAACTTGATTTTGAATATGCAGAAGTAAAGTATGTATATTTGATTTCTACGAACTAAGTCACTCGCGAAGAAATCCTGGAAACCCATTTCAAAGAAAAACGGAGTTATTAAAAAGTTGTCTATTTCCACTAGTAGGTACACGAAAAAACGTGAAAAATACACTGTTAACAATAACAAATTTATTGTTTGTTACTGACGATGGTTTGATCACCAAAACCGGTGTAACAGTGTATTTTCTGCGTTTTTTCGTGTATTAGTGGAAATAGATAACGTTTCAATAACTCCGTTTTTCTTTCAGTGATTTATGCTGATTTGATCGAACTCGATACTAAGATTGATTCATTGTTTTGTAGTACTGTACCAAATTCATCCCACAAATCTCAGTCTCTTTTTATGGTATTTCACTAAATGAACGAGCCTTGGATGAGAGTTGTCCCAATACATGGTCAATCAGGTCGACAAACGCGAAGGCACGCACGGCGCACCGGAGGGCGTTCTGGGGTGACTTTTTTCGTGCCCTTGGCCGGCAGTAGGCTTTCAAGAAGGCATCGGCCTTTGTTGAATAAGGAGTGGAAGTCGGCGATTTGATTCAAGATCACATTCCGAAGTAAAACGGCCTTCCTCTCCCATTGAGTGCGAAGGCATTAAGAAATATTATCATTGGAGCCTGTGATTTTCTCGAACTCGGATAGAAAGGACAAGCACCGGAACCTATTCTGTGCAAAATTGAGGGCCACCCCGCAGTTCGTTTCAATACATATTATCATTTAAACATGATACGAATTTCGTAAATGGGGTGGAAGGCATGCAGAGTCTTGTCAGATTTATCAAGCGTTAATGGGACGGGAAACAATTATTTTTATATTGTCAAAAGAATTAATTTGTGTGAAGAAATAGGCATTGCAATAATGGTCATGCCATGCCAGTTATAAAAATTATTCTCATTTATGAATATTGAAAGTACACGAAATGGACAGCGAGATAGTAATATTTTAATGGCTACTGCTCAACAGAACTGGCGCTGTTTTTCTGGACGATTAACTATTTATTTCGTCTAATAACGTGTCGACTCATTATCAAGTTTTTATTTACATCTAGGAAGCGTTGTTGTTTGTTAGAGTAGGAGTTTTTCAACACTGATGTTGAAGTGTTGTTGCATTGCATCATTTGGCTCAGAAGGGGTTCATCCCGGATGCAATTTAGCGGTGGAGGTCATCACCGTTGTCATACGTATGGGATGCTCTCATCCCATCAGACAAGCTCGATTGTCTACCTATGTGCGGGTCATCAGAATATAATTTGCTTGGCATTAAAAGTTCTTGCGAACCTGAATAATATTAGTAATATGACATTAAGGTCGTTAGAATTCATTATTGTTGTAATTTCGCGATAATCTAGGTTAATTTAAAGAACATCGTAGTTGATAATACGATTACATGGAGATATTATACAACCGGGAACGCCGTCTACGCGCTCTCTATTTAACCATTACAATCAGTCCTGTCAGTGTCAAACTGGCTCAAGATTATCAATAGAATACCCAGTTTTTGCACATTCTAATTCCTTGATTGGTTCTGTATAATACTGCAATATTCTGAAAATCCAAGGTGAATACATCTCGGAACCAATTAGGAAAATACAATAATTTAATACCAATAACTGTACCAAACTTTTTATGTTTATGGGCTCGGCCCCTCTGAAGCGGCCAGTTCAGTTTGCACTTTTAAACAAGCTTCAAAATTTTGACTGATAAAGCATGTTTTTCTCCGTGTTTACCATCCTAAACACGAATCTAACGATAAAATCCGTACCTAGTTATAGCTCATAGTTTGTGTTTATTACACAAACCCTTAAAACGCCCACTCAAATATAGCTTTATCTACACAAACTCGAATATTCGCGTTGAACTGAAATAAGAGAAAAATCTCGTTTTTTATACCCAAATGGTTGAATGTTTCTTTTTTAACAGTCGGATTGCAACTATTGCCCACACGTGTACAAACGTGTTTGGCTGGAATCGTTCATGTCTGCACTCGAGAGAAGTCCTAATGAGCTGCTGTTCGGTGGTTATATGGTTGGTTTCTGATGTCCTATAAATGGTTGGTTGGGAGATCGAGTGTGGACTGCTTACCGATGTCTGATGGAGTTATTATCAACTAAATTTTAGGACCAGATAGATACTCCCCTCTCTATTTGTGGCCGAGGTTTATACCTACTGGTCATTACACACGAAACTTGGAATGGATGGTTCTTGAATCGGACGTGTTGTTGGTATCCGAATATCGTTAGGATCAGCCGGGTCATGTGGAGCTCCTCGTTCTCGAGGATCCCACCGGTCTCGGGAATCTTTCCTAGCTATAGGGCAGATCCCTTCAAAGTTTCTTATCAATAAAACCTTCTGCTCGTAAGGCACCAGAGGGAATATCATGGCTCCGCCAGACGTGGCAACAGTGTCTGGCCCCACGGGTCCCCCTGTCGCCGTCCGCAGCCTCATTCGCTCACTTAATCTTTCAATTCATGCGAGCACCAACTGCCGCACCATGTGATTAGTCTGGTCCTTTTTTGCGCCTCCTGTACATTCTTTGAGTCATTGAAATGAGCCCTTCGTTTTCGTTTATTGGCAATACGCGTCACTATGTCATTTACTGCTGCTTGGCAAAATGTATTTTTTAGGAAAACTTCTCTTTGCAACCCTAATACTTGCTAATTTTGAGGTTCAACTATTGAAATAATTACATTCGACATTGAATGCCCCATTTTGGTTTATTATTTTTAATAATGAACCATTGGAATCGAGCATGAAAAAAAAAAAATTCTTACCCCCCCTCAAAATTTGATGGTTTACGTTTCAAGGTATGTAGAATCCAAAACTGCAATAAAAATATTTCTGTCTGTCCGCCGTACGGGCCACTTTTCTTAGTTACCATGAAAAAAAATTGATGAAATTCGGGTTATAGGTTCCGTTCGGCGTCTAGTTGGTCCTCGAAGCTCGACGTTACTGTGAGTCATCTCTAAGGGGTTCAAAATAGGGGTTGAAATTTTCAAAACGCCTATACCATTTTTTTACGTGAATTTTTTTACGGTTTTAAATAGTTCTTGAACTTGCGAGTTTTTTAAGACCATCCGGAGCATCGTACGTCCAGCCGTTCGTTCACAGTAAGGCCCCGAAGTTTGCACCGACAGGCATTTTCGACTCCAGTGTGAATGAAATTGTATACAATTCAAACCAAATGTCGTAACCAGAGACGCGCCCACAATGCCACAATAGGAAATTTGGCGGAGATAAAATCAGTGGTAGGGATCACCTGATTATATTGGCGGAGTATGAAGTCGAGTTGGTTGTTCTGTGATATTATTTCATTTGAAAAATGACGGCTCTTTTTGAGTTTGTTGGTAGGTAGTGAAACTTGAACAAACGTTGAAGTATTTTTGATGGGTAAATTATTACTACGGTAAATCATTACTCAACGGTAAATTATTACACAACGGTTCATTATTCCATCTACGTAGAAGGGGCTGGAGTTTGTTGGTAGGTACGTTTGCAACTTTTTTCACTCCTCATCAACAATTTCTTTTCAGAACTTCATTATGTGTGTTTCTTTTGTTAGGTACTGTTTGTCATCGGCAGAATTATTTTAGCAACATTTAACTCGTGATTTAGGTAGGTACCTAGTAACGAGTACGGGTCAGGTACTAACCTACGGAGGGTCTGCGATCTACATAATATGTATATAATAGAATAGTACATGTCATATTATATAGACGGGTTATCTATACATAGAGATGTGATCTGTAACAGAAGGGTATTCTATACAAAATAATAAACCGTTGTGCAGGGATTTGCAGCGTTTTTAGAACGATCTTCAACGCTCGTGGTTCTCTGATTCAAGCCTGTTCTCAAATTCACCCTTCTCTGATGCAACACCTACGTAGGCACCTACTTTTGAACTCAATAATATATGGCTCCTGTAAATTGTTTCTTTGGAGTAGGTTGCAGGTAAGATCCACATTATTAGTTGGGTGAATGGGGTGCCATTAGTCTAGTTTTAACTACCAAACTCGTTATCATAATTCTGCCAACTATTCAATATCCTTCTATCTACTTGATGAGATAATTCTGATATTTTTGATGTGACGAAACCATGGTTTGAAATGGTTGGTGCAACAATCTTTCTGGACAGTTACTTCTAAAACACTACAAATTAGTACACTAACGGTTTATTATTGCTTCCTCACTACCGGAAGGTAGGGAAGCCTTAGATACGTGATTTAAAAAAAAAGAAAAAGTCCACTACCGTTTTCCGTTTCAGGTTTAAACGTTTTTGGTTTCGTGTCTGTTCTGTCAGTCTGTCCGTGCGTTTGTCTGTCTGTGGTAAACAACAAAACATTCAAACAACGGTAAATTACTACACAACAGTTCATTATACCATCAACGTAGAAGGGGCTGGATTTTGTTGATAGCTACGTGGAAGGGGCTCCTATACAGGTAAATTATTACACAACGGTTTATTATTTGCCTTATGCTTCATGAATAACTACAAATAGTTAATGATTGAATGATTGAATCCCGTGCATTTGTAAGAAACTTTAACGGGACCGGCTCCAGTACTCGATTTAGGGCTTTCCTGAGGGGAGCTCTAGGGTACTGACCATAGAAAACAGTGATCTACGCCGAAGGGGGCATCTATACCGGTAAATAATAAACTTTTTTGTAATAATTTGCAGCGTTTTATTGCATTATCGGATTTTACATACGTTGAAACGTAAACCATCAAATTGGGGGGGGGGGGTAGAAATTTTTTTTCATGCTCGATTCCAAAGGTTCATCATTCAAAATAATAGATACCTATGTATTAACAATACATATAGATACCTATGTGTCGTGAGTCCCTCCCGGGAACACTCCTATCATATTAAGTTCTCACCAATATCCAAACGCCAAACTAAAGCTCCGTAAATAAAGATATGAGTGGGGACAGGCGACAGAACCCAGGGTTACTCAACCTGGGGCCCCACTACCAGCTCCCAGCAAGGAGCTGGAGGGAGAGGCCCCCAAGTACTATAAAACCCCGGATCCTGGCGCTCAAGCTTCATTCGACACTTCCTCTAACCAGCTCTCTCTTCTCTCTCTTACCTTACCTCCCAGATGATCGGTTGAATACAGCCGCCTGGGAATTTCACCTCCTCTCTCCTCTCTCCTCCTCCTTGTCTAGATGATCGGTTGAATACAGCCGCCTAGACAAGGGACCTCTCCTTTCCTCTCCTTCACCTAGATGAACGGTTGACTACAGCCGCCTAGGTGAAATTCCCTCATCCACCTCTCTCTCCTCCAAAGTCGTAGATGTTCGGTTGACTACAGCCGCCTGCGACTTTTCCTCACCTTCCTTCCACACCACCTCTCTCTCCTCCAAAAGTCGTAGATGTTCGGTTGACTACAGCCGCCTGCGACTTTTCCTCCTTCTCTCTCCTTTACCTAAATTCACTCACTCACCTTCCACGCCACCGTGATGAGAATTTTAAATTCATCACAGTGGTGAACCCGACGTTCACTCAACCTTCTTCCTTCCCACCTTCCCACCTCATGTGTCGCCCCAGTCAAATAGTTCGGTGTCCCAAATTTTAAATTCAAATTTCAACCAGTCAGTGTAAATTCGCAATTCTTGGCCCACACCTCACCACTCAACTCTCAACTCAACGCACCACCGCTCCCGCCGATTGCGAATTTCAAAATTCAAAACCACGTCAAATTTTTGAATTTTAGTTACAGAAATGGACCCGAACTCACCGACGCCGCCGCTCCTGCGACCAGCCACACTACAGCCGCCCGCCGCTGCGACATCCGACGCATTGGCCGACAACCCTTTCTCCACGCTCTCCCCGCCGACCTCTGCAACATCTGACACCGCCGCCGCCGCCGCCGCCGCCGCCGCTACGGCCGCAGCCGCCGCCAACGTCATGACGGCGTCCGCTGCGTTCCCTCTGTCGCTGCCCCCCTTCTACACGCACGACCCGGCACTTTGGTTTTTCCAAGTGGACGCAGCGTTTTCGGCCGCCAACATCCGCAGCCAGAAAACCCGATATTCCCGGATCATTTCGCTACTGCCCTACGAGATCCTACTGCAGACCTCTGATATCTCCCCCGACGCCGCCGCTGCGTACGACGACCTCCGCAGCCGCCTCATCAACACCTACCAGCCGTCAAAAATCGCCAGAGTCGCCGCCCTCTCCCAACCTCAACACCTCGGCGACCAGAAGCCCTCCCACCTCTACCGACGGCTGCGACACCAACTGCAGGGGATTATGACCGCCGACATCGCACGCACGTTCTGGTTACGTGCCCTTCCCCACCCCATCCAGATGGCCCTGGCCAGCCATCTCGACGGTCCCGACGAGCCCCTCCTGCGGCTCGCGGACACCGTGCACGACTTGGCCGCTGCGGCCGCCGTCGGTGAGGTGCGTACGCCGCGCCAACCCCCGCCGTTCCGGGACCGCACAAAATCCCGGGACCGCGGCCGGGCGCCCTCCCTCGACGGACGTCGACCCCTTTCGGCGGATCGCCGACGCGACTCGTCCGCCGACCGCCGCCGCCAGCGCTCACCCGAGCGCCGCAACGCATCCCCTCCCCGCCAGCGCAGAGGACGATCCCCAGCAGCTGCGCGCGCATCCAACTCGTCCCGCCCCACCACAACCGACTACCTCCCTGCGGACCCCCCCCCACCGTTGTTTCTATCACGTAAACTTCGGTGGGGAGGCCCGCAAGTGCCAACCCCCCTGCTCCTTCGCCCCTAAGCAGGGAAACGCAGCCGCCCGCCGGTAAATCCGGCGGGCCCCCCTCCTCGCCAACACGGGGGGGACCATGGACATACCCCCCCCCGCCCGCATTCACACAGCCACCACCACCAAGCCCCGCTACCCCTCCTACGCCGCCGCCACGGCTGCCAACCTCCCGGCCGCGCCTACTGCGCCACCGAAACCCTCGCCCCACCACCAACGCAACGGAACCTCCCCGCCCGCCACCAGGGCTACCAACCTTCCGGCCGCCACTCACGCCGCCGCTACCGTTCCCCCACCTCGGAACGGAACCTCCCCGCCCGCCACCAGGGCAGCAAACCTCCCGGCCGCCACTCACGCCGCCGCTACCGTTCCCCCACCTCGGAACGGACCCTCCAAGCCCGCCTCCAGGGCGCAACCCCCTCCGGCCACCACTCACCCGGCCGCTACCGTTCCCCCTCCCCGGAACGGAACGAAGCCACCTCCTACCAATCCGGCCAAACCCCCTACAGACCCCACCGTTCCCCCCCTCCGGAACGGCAACAAACCGCCCCGCGTCTCCTTCGCGGCGGACCAGCCAGCACCAACACACGTCCCTACCTCCGCCATCAAACACAACGCCCTGCCGACCCACCAACGACTTTTCCTGCGCTGCAGGAAGACTAATGTTCCTTTCCTGGTGGACACGGGGGCGGCGCTGTCGATATTCCCCAACAACATCCTCCGTCGTCAGGCGCGCTGCTACCGGCAGCTTCTCTACGCCGCCAACGGTACCACCATCCCCTCGTACGGGACGTACCGCTCCTCAGTTCATATGAGCGGGCTCGCGTACGAGTGGGAGTTTACCGTGGCGGACGTGGAGAAGGCGATCCTGGGGGCCGATTTTCTTGCCTATTTCGGTCTCCAGGTCGACGTCCGGAACGCGCGCCTGATTGACCCCGCCACCAAAACACCCATACCCGGATTCATTCACGCCATCAACCACCCCCCAACACAGTTTGAACGCCTCCTCCTCAACTACCGTCCCCAGCGCCGCCCCTCTGCACACATCTCCACTGTCCAGCACCACATTGAGACCACAGGACCACCCATCACCGCAAAAGCCCGCCGCCTACATCCCCTTCAGTTGTCGAAGACCCGCCAACACTTCGACAAACTCATCGCCGACGGTATCATACGCCCCTCAAAATCCCCTTGGGCTTCTCCGCTCCACATCGTACAGAAGCCCAATGGGGATATCCGCCCCTGCGGGGACTACCGGCGGCTCAACTCAAAAACCACACCGGACCTCTATAATGTCCCCCACCTGCGTGACTTTTCGTCACATCTCCATGGCGCCACTATCTTTTCCACCCTTGATATTTCGCGAGCGTTCCATCACATCAACATCCACCCCCCCGACGTCCCGAAAACCGCTATAATTACCCCGTTCGGGTTATTTGAATATGTGAAGATGGGCTTCGGATTAAGGAACGCGGCGCAAACTTGGCAGCGGTATATGGACAGTATCTTGCGAGGCCTGCCTTTCGTATTTTGCTTCCTCGACGATATACTGATCGCCTCCAAGACCCAGGAAGAACACCTCGCCCACCTACAGCAAGTCCTCAACATCTTTTCCACCGAAGGCCTCCTAGTCAACACAGACAAATGTGTCCTCGGCCAACCCTCCGTCCGCTGCCTCGGCCACCAAGTATCCTCGGACGGCATCACACCCCTCCCGGACAAGGTCCACGCGATTATTGACTTCCCGCAACCCCGCACGGTCACCGAGCTCCGCCGCTTCCTGGGTATGCTCAATTTTTACCGTAGACACATAAAACACGCCGCTCAACATCAACAACCACTCATACACGCCATTCCCCAACCCTCCAAAAAAAATGATAACCGCCCCATCACCTGGACCCCCCAACTCTCCGCCTCCTTCAAAATTTGCAAACAGGACCTAGTAGACGCCGCTCTATTAGCCCACCCCGACCCTCACGCTCCCCTTTCCATCACTACCGATGCGTCCGATTGGGCCATCGGGGCAGTGCTCCAACAGCACACCGGCGCCACCCCCCAACCCATTGGCTTCTTTTCTAAAACCTTATCCCCCACCCAGAAAAACTACTCTACCTTCGACAGAGAACTCCTCGCCATCCACGAAGCCATAAAGCACTTTCGTGACTTCGTGGAGGGCAGGCAGTTCTCTGTCATTACAGACCACAAGCCCCTGACCCACGCCCTCCTTCAAAATCGCAAGTCCGCCTCCCCGCGTCGCCTCCGGCAGCTCGAGTTTATCGGACAGTTCACGTCCGATATACGATATCTGCCGGGGGCCGACAACTGCGTGGCGGACGCACTCTCCCGACCCACCCCTATCCCGGCGCCGGTGGCGGAGTTGCTGCCATTCCCTTCCCCTCAATCCATCAAATCAAAGCAAACTCCACATTCCGACCCCGCCCTCTCCAATCTCATTTCCGCCTCCAAATTGGAACAGCTGCCGCCCCTCGACCTCTGGTGCGACGTAACGGCCGATACACCGCGCCCTTACGTCCCACCGGAGCTGAGGCGGCAGTTGTTCCTCCACTATCACTCCCTTCACCATCCTGGCATTCGGGCTAGCCGGGACCTTATCAAGACGCGGTACTTCTGGCCCCACATGAACACAGATATTCGTAACTGGGTTCTGGGGTGCCAGAAGTGCCAGCGGTTTAAGGTCTCGGCCCACCCCCATGTCCCACCTCAAACCATTCCCGACTCCCTGCCGTGGGAACACGTTCATCTGGATTTAGTGGGCCCCCTTCCCCCGTCCGAGGGGAAAAAATACTGCCTCACGATGATCGACCGTGCCACCAACTGGGTGGAATGCATCCCACTCTCAAATATCACCGCGGACACCGTCGCAACGGCTTTCCTTTCTCAATGGGTTAGCCGTTACGGTTGTCCGCGGACAGTCACGGTCGATCAGGGGAGGCAGTTTGAGTCCGCCCACTTTTCCGATTTACTACGTTCCCTCGGCATCCACAAAATTCACACTACCCCATACCATCCCCAATCCAACGGGAAAATAGAGCGGTGGCACTCGGTCCTGAAACAGGCCATTTCTACATCGGCAAATTCCCCTTCCTGGACAAAATCTCTCCCCTACATTTTACTCAGCCTTCGAACATCCGCCCGTCCTTCAGACCAAACTAGCCCCGCACAAAACGCCTTTAAAGACCCGCTACGCTTACCAGCCGATATTTTCACTCCACACCACACACCGTCAATTAACAGGGAACCACTACACTCAACAACACCGACAAACGACACCACTTATCCCAAACGATTTTTCACCACAACACACATGTACCTGAAAGAGCCCGGCATCCATAAAACTTTCCAACCACTTTACGCCGGGCCCTTTCAAGTCATCCGCACAACACATACAACCGCAACCCTGTTAATTGACGGCAAACCACATACAGTCCCGTTAGCCAGGTGCAAACCCGCACCTGTGCTAACCCCAACACCTAACACTATCAGTCTCCCACCGTCCGTTCACGATGCACCATCACCTCTTCCCGCAACACCCGTCACCTCCGTCGTTTCCGGATTTCGACTCGGATCCGGAAATGGCGGCGATTCTCCGGGACGTTTTTGTCCCGGACCCGCTTTCCCCCCCTACCCCCTTCGCCCGGGCCTACCACACCGCTTTATTTTTCTCCGCCACGGATCTCCGGGTTACCTCCCCGGCCCCGACGATGGAAGTACCCCCAGTGGCGAATTCTACGCGAATTTCGCGTAGCACAAGCCACGGGGGTACACCCTCCCTACACCCCAACCGACCCCCTGATGGATTCCATCCTTCACGAGTTCCGCCTTGCGGAACTCATGCCTCCCCCGCCTCCCGTTCAAATTTCAGCCCCCCCCGTTCAAATTTCAATACCACCCATTCAAATTCAAAACCCCCCCATACCACCCAAAAAACCACCACCCCCCGCTCAACCTCCAATTTCAAAGCCCCCCGTTTTAATTCCCCCCCAATTTTCCATTTTCGATCCCCCTCCCTCCCCTCCATCGTTGGGGATATCCCCAATAGTTCCCGCCGGGACGAAACGGCCCGGGCGGCGGAACGGACGGAGGGAGCGTCCCCACACCCCCCTCGTCCCGGCGGCCAAGTCCCCCGCCCCGCTATGAGCAATCACGGCGGGGCCTTGAGATTCCGGGACAGTGCTGGTGTATCATCAACCCACTCGCACTGTACCGGAACTCGAGGCCCCCCCGTGGCCGCCTCGACACGTCGGCCGCCGGCGACTGCCCCCAACACATTACACTCACACACACACACACACAACCACTCGCCACACACTAACCACACCCAGGAACCGGCGGATTCTCGCAACCGCCTCCCACGAAGTGACCAAATGTTTGTACATACCTCTGTATCTTCTGTATATACTACTTCATCTTTTGTACATACCTCTGTATCTTCTGTATATACTACTGCATCTTTTGTACATACTCATCCATCATCTGTAAATACTCATCCGCCAACTGTAAATACTCATTCATCCTCTGTACATACTCCATCCTCATCATTGTAAATATTGTTCATCCTCCTCATCTCGCCCTTGCCGATCACTTCCCTAAATGCCACATGTTTAGGGATCCTGACCACTGCCCCCATCATACTGTACATACTCTCGCCATCTCATCCTACTTATTCTACCTTATATTCTACCTTATATTGCCTACCTTATGTTCTACCTACTTATCATCTACCTTATATTCTACCTTATGTTACCTACCTTATGTTCTACCTACTTATCATCTACCTACTTATAATCTACCATGTTACTACTAGTTTTTAAGGACCGCCTTCAGCTCAACCTCTGTTTGCATCGGCCCTCAGCCCCTGTCACTTTGCGCCTTCAGCTCCTCCTCTTGTTTGCCGTAGCCCTCAGCTCCTGTCATTTTGCGCCTTCAGCGACCACCTCTTGTTTGCCGTAGCCCTCAGCTCCTGCCATCTTGCGCCTTCAGCACCAATATTGGTTCAAACTGGGGGGACCTCTGTCGTGAGTCCCTCCCGGGAACACTCCTATCATATTAAGTTCTCACCAATATCCAAACGCCAAACTAAAGCTCCGTAAATAAAGATATGAGTGGGGACAGGCGACAGAACCCAGGGTTACTCAACCTGGGGCCCCACTACCAGCTCCCAGCAAGGAGCTGGAGGGAG
This sequence comes from Leptopterna dolabrata, assembly GCA_954871275.1. NCBI lineage: Eukaryota > Metazoa > Arthropoda > Insecta > Hemiptera > Miridae > Leptopterna > Leptopterna dolabrata. Next base: position 39,674,728 of record OX940978.1, on the reverse strand, counting down.
AGGCCCCCAAGTACTATAAAACCCCGGATCCTGGCGCTCAAGCTTCATTCGACACTTCCTCTAACCAGCTCTCTCTTCTCTCTCTTACCTTACCTCCCAGATGATCGGTTGAATACAGCCGCCTGGGAATTTCACCTCCTCTCTCCTCTCTCCTCCTCCTTGTCTAGATGATCGGTTGAATACAGCCGCCTAGACAAGGGACCTCTCCTTTCCTCTCCTTCACCTAGATGAACGGTTGACTACAGCCGCCTAGGTGAAATTCCCTCATCCACCTCTCTCTCCTCCAAAGTCGTAGATGTTCGGTTGACTACAGCCGCCTGCGACTTTTCCTCACCTTCCTTCCACACCACCTCTCTCTCCTCCAAAAGTCGTAGATGTTCGGTTGACTACAGCCGCCTGCGACTTTTCCTCCTTCTCTCTCCTTTACCTAAATTCACTCACTCACCTTCCACGCCACCGTGATGAGAATTTTAAATTCATCACACTATGTATTAGATACCTACCTATCTATTAATAGATACCTATGTATTAACAAAATACGAAATAGCAATCTCTCCACAGTGGAATAATCACTAGGTTTGTACTTTTTTTTTTCTAATCCTACGTATTGTACTCGCTTTTTGGCTCCTCCGAGACATTTAGTTTATTCCAATTAGGTTGTTATCGCAACGTGAAATTACTTACTACTGTTAATGATGTTGTTTACCCTAGGTAGACTAACAGAAAGTTTAATCGAGAATTTATAGGTTGGTATGCATACGTTTGGCGGAATGTCGCTAGTGGACTGTGTCCCACCCTGGAAGAAGCCAGGTTGTAAGAAGTCGGGAGTCGCCCCCCACTTCTTGCACTCAGGAGTCATTATCCTCAATATATTTAGAGGCCTTACGTAGTCAGTGACGTCATCTGTGACTGCCATGAGCTCCCGTTGCTATTCCTTTCCAGATGTGGATCAAGGTTGCGTTCATTTATTATTGCCGTTGTAATTTCAAGTGATGTCCCATCGAGGATACATTTTTCTTAATACGCTCGTTTGAATCCGAGTTAGCATAGGACATTCGGCTTCCAAAAAGAAGAATAGTCAGTTCATAAAACTAATGTTGTCTATTTGAAAATTGAGTGAACTCCACACTTTCGATCCTATGAACATTGCATTCCTCAATTTTTCCGACTCTTCTTTTCTTTAAAAGTGCTTGAAGAAATAGTACGTGCATACCTAATAATTGGTAGTTATGCAGCTATATAAGTGCGTGGGGGTCACATAATCACATTTGGGTTCCTTGGGGTTCCCTCAAAAATTATAAATTGAAACAGGAGTTTGTTTTCTGATTCGCCTTCCCTGGATGTGAAATTGAACTACTACAAGAACATCCATGGGACCTCCAAGAAAGAATCCTGCATGCCTTTTTATAGAATTCCTTCTTATAAAATGGGAAACCAATCCTAGGAAGTAAATGGTCCCATCATCATGCCTTGAAAATAATAAAAGCTAGGTACTCCATAATTTAGTCTTGTTATAGTAAATATCCAAACTTAACTATGTATTGAATAGCTAAATGTATGTGATTTCAACAGATTTTTTCCTGATTATTTAATTAGGTAGGTATTGCATGTGTTAGGTTCCTGTGTGTTGATCTGGGTGATTTATGCGTCTACAGTGTTTTTCTTTGATTAGTTGCGTTTTGATGGATGCTGGAATATTCTCGAAGCACTGCGTTGAAAACTTGGGGAAAGCTGTGATATCCAGTCTCTATTGATTAGCTTTCGTTAAACACCACTTGTCCCACAGACATATAAAACAATCCAGTATGATAAAACCTTTACACTTTGGGTAACACGAACTCACGCAGCCCTTGCGTGTTATGCTCCAGACCAGAAATATACGCAGAAACATGAACGGGAGAACGCTTGGTTTATTATTTTCAATAAATAAAACTTCAAAATCTAGCGTGAGAAAAAAGTGCCACCCCCCCCCCCCCGCCCCTCAAAATTTGATGGTTTCCGTTTCAAGGTACTTAAAATCCGAAAGTGGAATTATAAAATTTCTGTCCGTCCACCGTATGCCGTACTTCGCACTTTCTTTAGTTAACATGAACCAAAATTGATGATATTTAGTTTGTAAATCCCATTTGGGGTCTAGTTGTTCCGCGAAGCACGGGGTTACTGCCGCTCACTCTAAGCAGTGAAAAATATGGGTTGATCTCGAGTTTTTTCAAATTGATCTCGAACTTGGGAAACTTTCAAGACCACCAGGAGCACTGTACACATACGTGCAGCCGTTCGTTCACAGTGAGGCCCTGAAGTTTGCACCGAAAAGCTTCGTCATAATGATTTTGAATGAAACGCTATTGCATCCAGCCCTGATGTCATAGCTAGGGAACACCGTATAATCATGCATGGCTGTATGAAATCGAGTTTGTTTTTCCGAGATATTATTGCATTTGAAGAATGATGATAATTTTGGATTTTATTGATAGGTACTTTTTCGATTTGAACAAACGTTATGATTCATGAATCATAACGTTTACAAATAACTAACAGCACAAATAAGTAATGATATAATTCTTGAATGCACCTCATATTTATGTAATGTGATCGCCCAGGTTGCTCCATTTCTCGATTGCTCTTGGGAGAAACAAGATGGTAGGTATTGACCACAGAAAACAGTGATCTACTCAGAAGGGGCATCTATACAGGTAAATAATTAAACTTTATGTAATAATTTGCATCGTTTTATGTTTTGTTTTAAAGTTTAGGTTTCAGTACCTAGCTAATCTCAAACGAAATACACTGCCAAGGTGATGGCACAGGAGCTTCCTCGTCACAATCAGAGTGACCCATTATAAAATAGAACAGACTCGGAAGCAAAATAACATAACATTACATTACATTACATAACGTTAAATATACATATTACATAACATTACATTACATAACATAACATTACATAACATTACATGAAATATACATATTATACATAACATGACTTCCATAATACATTACGTCCATTATACATAACTAGCCTGACCGCTCGCTTCGCTCGCTATCCGAGATTCGCTGTACGCAGTATCGTGGAACCAACAAACGACGGAAAAATCCCATACCCTACCGGGTATTTGTGCCCAATTTTATCAAAATCCGTCAAGCCATTCAGGAGTTGACCATGGTCGACCATATTTCCGCTATGGTCAGGGAATTAAAAATGCGACGTTGCACAACTTGGGAGCCTACTGGATATTCGTGCCAAATTTGGTCGATATCCGTTGAGCAATTCGGGATTCGACCATGGAGGGGCCCATGGATGCGCTATGGTCGACCGCGGGGGTAGTCCGAAGGGTCGATCGTAGATAGAATTTCACGTAGATTACGAATACGCGATAAAAAATAGGGGTTACCATTTCAATTAACGAAGTTGACCATGTTCGACCATAGTTCCGCTATGGTCAGGGAATTAAAAATGCGACGTTGCACAACTTGGGAGCCTACTGGATATTCGTGCCAAATTTGGTCGATATCCATCAAGCCATTCAGGAGTTGACCATGGTCGACATAGTTCCGCTATGGTCAGGGAATTAAAAATGCGACGTTGCACAACTTGGGAGCCTACTGGATATTCGTGCCAAATTTGGTCGATATCCGTCAAGCCATTCAGGAGTTGACCATGGTCGACCATAGTTCCGCTATGGTCAGGGAATTGAAAATGCGACGTTGCACAACTTGGGAGCCTACTGGATATTCGTGCCAAATTTGGTCGATATCCGTCGAGCCGTTTGGCCGTGCATAGAAGGACAGACAGACAGACAGAGCGCATGCGCAGGGCGAACCGCTGGCTCTATCATGTTGAAATTTATATGGGACCTCAATGGGCCCTACCCGCTTAATCCCTGAGAATTACATTGAAATTGGGTGAAATCTTTGGTTACTACGGCTGTAACAAGGAAATTGAATCTATTTCACGCCAGCGCATGCGCAGAGCGCACCAAGGGTCCGATCATGCTGAAATTCATACTGGAACTCACTAGGCCTTGTCCAAACAACCCTTGAAAATTTGAGCGAAATTGAATCAAAATTGTGAAAGTTATGCGTGTTTGTTGAATTTAACGTTAGCGCATGCGCAGGGCGTACCGCTGGATCAATCATGTTGAAATTTGTATGGGACCTCAAGGGGCCTTATCCGCACCATCCCTCAAAATTTGAGCTGAATCAATTCAAAATCGTGGAAGTTATGGCTGTAACAAGGAAATGCGGACAGACTCACAGACTCACAGATTCACAGACTCACAGACTCACAGACCGACAGACACGGAACCAAATTTGTTCAGTAGGCTTTGAAACGCAAAATGCAAGTGGAAATTTTGATTTCTGAAGACAAAAATTTTTTGGCTCACGAAAGTGAACACAAGGCTTCCGCTGCTTCGCAGACTCGGAAGCAAAAAAAATCTATTTAGGAAAATATTGAATTAAAAACCCCCAATTTCCTCTAAATACAAATGGTACATCATATAGGTATTTACTGGGGTAATTAATACCGACTAATTCAGGTGTTCCCAATTTAATTCAAAATGACGTCTCAATATTGTTTAGACTGCCTTGAATTGAAAAGGAGGTATAATTTGACGGTTCCATTGCAAATGTGGCGAGGACATGACATGACGTTTTTATTATGTTTACCTCAAAAATGTGGGAGGACAAACAACGGAAAATACGGAACGATTTTCTTAATAACAACCTGAAAAAGAAACCGATTTTACTCACTGAAATGTCGTCATGTTCAACCTCGAACCGAAGAAATTCCTTCCAAGGCGAATCACTTCGTTTATTTCGGGCAAGGTTGAAGTTTACGCTCGTGACTGAACAGTGTGATTGCATCAGTGAAACTGCTAGGGCTGCTACAACAGCTGTGGTCCTTCTTCACGGATCCCTCGTCAGATCCTTTTGAAAATCACAGTACATTTATTGCCTAAGTGCGAGCATGCAACTGCTGGAGTAATCTCCCCCCCCCCCCCCCCCTCCCCACCACCACACACTGTATCTATATCCGAGTGATGAGCTCAATAAGTTAACAAATCCTAGGAAGTAGGATGTACCTAAGTGAATTTCACGTATCACGGTTTCTAAATCTCTGAGGATCAAATCAACTGAGTAGTATTAAATTAGGCACAATAAATTACTTGGAGTAGATCGGTGGCAGAGAAAACGTTCGTCATGTACCTAGAATACTAACCATATGAACGAATTTTCGGTGGCTTTGGTGACTCAGTTGTGCTTTGACGATTTCTAGCAATATTTAGACCCCCTAAAACTCGTATTTGACCCACATTTTTTAAAAGAATAATTATACATTTTTTAGTATTAAACAGTTTTCCTATGCCGCTAGCCTAGTTACCATTTTATAAGATATTGGGATAATTTTCATCAATATCTGGTGATATTTGCCATTTTTTGCTATTGTCGACCTAATTACTGAAATTTGACCTACTTTTTGTTTCCGAGAAATGCTCATTCGTCGAAATCATCCTTTCGTTTATCATCGCGAACATTTTGGTCAAATTTATATGAACGTAATATGGTTCCTAGATGCGTACCCTGTAACTTCTCATCATACTTACGTACCCTACGTAATTTTTGGTTTATTATTTTCAATAATGAACCATTGGAATCGAGCATGAAAAAAAAATTCTTACCCCCCCTCAAAATTTGATGGTTTACGTTTCAAGGTATGTAGAATCCAAAACTGCAATAAAAATATTTCTGTCTGTCCGCCGTACGCCGTACGCCGTACGGGCCACTTTTCTTAGTTACCATGAAAAAAAATTGATGAAATTCGGGTTACAGGTTCCGTTCGGCGTCTAGTTGGTCCTCGAAGCTCGACGTTACTGTGAGTCATCTCTAAGGGGTTCAAAATAGGGGTTGAAATTTTCAAAACGCCTATACCATTTTTTTACGTAAATATTTTTACGGTTTTAAATAGTTCTTGAACTTGCGAGTTTTTTAAGACCATCCGGAGCATCGTACGTCCAGCCGTTCGTTCACAGTAAGGCCCCGAAGTTTGCACCGACAGGCATTTTCGACTCCAGTGTGAATGAAATTGTATACAATTCAAACCAAATCTCGTAACCAGAGACGCGCCCACAATAGGAAATTTGGCGGAGATGAAATCATTGCTAGGGATCACCTGATTATATTGGTGGAGTATGAAGTCGAGTTGGTTGTTCTGTGATATTATTTAATTTCAAAAATGATGGCTCTTGGAGTTTGTTGGTAGGTAGTGAAACTTGAACAAACGTTGAAGTATTATTTATGGGTAAATTATTACTAAGGTAAATCATTACTCAACGGTAAATTATTACACAACGGTTCATTGTACCATCTACGTAGAAGGGGCTGGAGTTTGTTGGTAGGTACTTTTGCAACTTTTTTCACTCCTCATCAACAATTTCTTTTCGGAACTTCATTATGTGTGTTTCTTTTTGTTAGGTACTGTTTGTCATCGGCAGAATTATTTTAGCAACATTTAACTCGTGATTTAGGTAGGTACCTAGTAACGAGTACGGGGTTAGGTACTAACCTACGGAGGAAAAAGAAAAAGAAAAGAAAAACGGAGTTATTGAAAAATAGTCTATTTCCACTAATACACGAAAAACGCAAAAAACACTGTTATACCGGTTTCGGTGATCAAACCATCGTCAGTAACACACAATAACTGACAATGTTACTGACGATGGTTTGATCACCGAAACCGGTATAACAGTGTTTTTTGCGTTTTTCGTGTATTAGTGGAAATAGACTATTTTTCAATATGTAACTCCGTTTTTCTTTGAAATGGGTTTCCACGATTTCGTCGCGAGTGATTTAGTTCGTAACCTACGGAGGGTCTGCGATCTACATATATAATATGTATACAATAGTACATATCATATTATATAGACGGGTTATCTATACATAGAGCCGTGATCTGTAGCAGAAGGGTATTCTATACAAAATAATAAACCGTTGTGCAGGGATTTGCAGCGTTTTTCACTTTCAGACGACACGTCAGGTTTCGTACACACTATTTCTGCGTCTCTTTTTTCATTTTATTTCTAACACTGCTATATTCGTTACCACCCTTAATTTGAATTATTGGCGTTGATTATCGTGTTATGCTACTGGATGTTGATGGACTGCCTCGATTTTGGTATATTTCTGTTGATTTTTTAAATTCTGGGAGAATATTTATCAATTTGAATAACAAATTAATTGTTATTTGGAAGGAAGGTGTGTGTCAGAATATGGAATACACACTTGAAGGCCTGCTCAAGCCCATCCACATTTTGTGTCATAACGGTTCGAAGCTTTTACCGACTAATCGATGTCTGCGCATCATCTAAACATTTTATGGGTTCCTTGTCAAAAGTACGTACATCCGGTGGCGAACGGACCTCCCCAAGTCGAAGGGCTGTTTCTATTTCCAAATCCCGAATACCCCTTCCATCCTCACGTGGTTCCAGAAGGGTTTCAAGCCTCCCTTTAGTTATAACTTCTGAGGAGGGTACGCATTTCAGGCGAGATAAACAGAAGCCGACCCAACATGTATTTTTTCTCTCGTTAGCTCGTAGCCTTCACGAAGCGAATAGGTTGTATCGTTCTTGATATCGGGGATTTTGCCCTTGAACCTCATTGAACCGGATGCATTATTTGGTCTCTACTGATAGAATGATCGGCCTCATCCCCCTGCGCTGTCTTGTTCTCTTGGCTTATTCGACTGCGCGTTTGTGAATTCGTTAAAATCGTTGGTCTGAAAATCGACTTGCAAAACCCGTAGGAGTAAACTTGAACATGCAGGCCAGATCAGTTGACGGGTGGAGGTAAGCTGTGGATATATACCCGGGGCCCGGACTGTCGGAGGGTACCTACCGCCCGACTGTATAGTCATGTACTGCGAATATTTTAAAGTAATCTACCTTGAATTTAATCGATCATGTCCCCCTACCTGTTTGTATACTGCGTATAACAGAATAGATGTCAGCGTGCAGTATAATAATATTTTTTGTTTAATTTACAAGCATAGCGGTCTCAGACTCACCATAGGAATGCACCCAGTATTTGGTCGATCAGGTTACATTTGGTTCGCATATGTCGTTCTGATCGTAGTAAATGCGATCGATAAATGTAGATTTGCCATCCTGATTCAACTGTTCTCTACAAACCCATGTAGCTGACAAGTACATGGATTTTTTTTCTATGAGGAGGGAGGGATTTAGCCGCGGGGCCCGTCATGTCTCAGCACGGCCCCGTGAACGTATGCTTAATTACGTTACGTAGTTTACGTACTCATTCTATGCTTTTATAAATCCATGTCTCAGTTTACCCTCAGTAGCTTTCCAGCCTTTTGCGGTCAACTAATGAGATTCTTGGTAATACAAATATGTTTGAATATTCATCTACCTACCATAAGATTTTACGTTTACCATTCCAGACTTGACTGAATTCGTAGGCGTAAGAATGACAGCAAATTTAATGAGTTTATGCATTTTCCTCCCCAGAAAATATTAGTTGTTAACTCCCCAGACAATATTAGTTGAGTACTTGTAGGTTCATAGGTGTCTAAAAAATTAATAGTATTATGGTTGAGTACTGTTTTCAAAGAAACTACCTCATAATATTATGTAGCAGCCAATTATTGTTGGTGACGTTTCAGTCTACCATGTGGACCCTAATCATATCTAGTAGGGCTAGTAGGGTGTTAACATCGCTGGTATTTGTCAGCTACATGGTTTTGTAGAGGATTTGAATCAGGATGGTAACAAACATTTTCTTACGAAAACTTTTATATGAGTTCATCCATTCAACCAGGAAGACATGACCTTCTACGCCAATAATGGAAAATTAATTACAATACAGATACAAGACAACCCCTCATACAAGACAGAAATCTCTTCCCGTATTTAATTCCAACAATTACAAGTCATAAATACAGTACAATTCAATTCAAGTATTTATTTGCAAATAAAAGTTACATTTCAGCGAGTTGCTCGACAACAAAATGAACGTTTACTTGAAATGCATAAAAGTGATCTTATGAATATAAACAAAAAACCGTCTGCCAAGTCGGGTAGGCAGTTAGCTTCCACCTATGTTACTTGGACGTAAGTATATAATTAGTTGGTGCGTCCGTTTGGTGGATAGGTGGATAATTGACGCGTATGGATTTATAAATGGAGAGGTTCAAAAATGACAAATTAGTAGTATCGAGTAGGAGTTGTAGTAATTGGATTAATGGTAAGCGTAATACGGTTAGTTGTTGTAGGTATTCATATAAGGGTTTTGAATATTTGTGGTATCATACCACTTGAATAATAAGTACCTGTTTCAAAAGTGTCGAAGCAAGTTACAATATGTTACAAGATTTTATAACTGAACCAAATGAGTAAAACTAACTAAAATTGAGAGAGAAATCCAAATACATTTGTTTCAAGTTCAAGTCAAAATAAGTGGCATTTACTACGGCAGTTATAGGCTCTACTAGGATTTCACGTTTGCGCGCGCAGACGAAAGTTACTGTACTTTATCAATGACTTTCATACGGGACTGCCTGTGATCCGACCCCCCACCGACCCACCAAATTTCATCGCTTCAAGACGATTTTTTGGATGCTTGTGGGCTCGAAGGATTTCACATTGTCGCATGCGCAGACGAAAGTTACAGGACATTCTCAATGAATTTGATGTGGGACAATCTGTGCTCCAACCCGCGCCCACCCCACAAATTTCAACTCACTTAAGACTATTTTTTCGTGTAGTTATGGGCGTTACAAGGAATTGGCAAACTTTTCATGTTTGCGCATGCGCATGTTGACCTTCAGCTCTTTTCGACGATTTCTAGGTTAGTTATGAGCTTTACAAGGATGGTTTGCGCATGCGCAGACGAAAGTTAAGTACTTTTTAAATGAATTTGATGTGGGACCATCTGTGGCCAAACCCACACCTACCTACCCTCCGAATTTCACCTCATTACAACCATTATTTCATATAGTTTTGCCCGGGACACGGAATTGACCACAGACAGAGAGACACAGAGCCAAGTATGATCCTTGATGCCTGAAACATAAAATGTGAGTGGAAATTTTCATTTTGGAGGTTATAAATTTTTTTCGACTCTTGCATTTAACGTGTTATATTTGGATAATAATTTTCAACATTATAACGCTGGTATTGCAATAAAAATAATATTTCACCACAAATCACTATCACCCTTTGATGGTCGTGATGTTGAATCCATCCAGCAGCACTTGCATCCGTGGTCCGAGATCCGACCCCGGACAATAATTGGGAGGGCGGCAGGTCTTCAGTTGACTTGCCGCCAAGTTGGTGGAGGGAGGTTAGGGCCTCTTCCGGCTGCGCCATCAGGCGGCTTCTCCCCTCCCCATTCAAGGTTTGCGTCCAGCTCCGGGCCCCACGGCGCCTCCATGGTCGGTGGGCCACACACTGAGCAGCCATTCTCCTGAATGCAGACCATATAAACGTTCCTCCTGTTAGGACTCGCATGGTCATCCATTCAAGTATGAATTCTGGGAGATCTGCTGCTGACCCACTGTGGCACACACCGCACCAGGTATGGTTGCGCCAGTCACCTTTATCTGGCCAGGCAGGATGTCGGCCAGTCCTGCTGCTGCTTGTAGCAGCTCATCCACCGGTACTTATGGATCTTGGCAGTATTGACGCCAGCGAGGGATCCGGCTCCAGAGACCACAGAGATATCAACGCGGCCCCTCTCGGTGTCACCACCAAGATATCTGGTCGATAGTAGTCGAATGGTAGTGGCACCCACTTTCTGATGTGGCCTCTGATTGCCACATCCATATGCTTCAGGGTAGCAAGCATTGTGTTCCCCAGTAGCAGTTGATGCGTCATTGATGGAATACCTTGATCTCACAAGATCACCAGCTTTTGTAGAGGCTTCAGGGGGGCTCTGTCAGTTCTCTCAAGCATGGGCACTACTTTGCTGGCTGTATTGCGACATGCACCCTGGGCTCGAAATGGAACCCCCTGATATGTCCATCAAACATTATGAGGAGAATCCCTTAAGTATTCACCATCAGCGTCAATGGCTAAACCTTCTGTTGGCACCAGGGGAAGGTAAAGTGATTTCCTGAGATTCAGGTTGTCTCACCTGTTCCAAGGCATCATTGAGTGCTGTTACCTGGGCCTGTATTCCTGCCCTCGATGTAGCAATCAATACAACATCGTCAGCAAAGGCAAGCGAGGACCAGCGCCGACCTGCGTGGAGGTAACCCACTCTGGAGGAGAGGGCTAATAGGACATGATCCATGACCACATTGAATAGGGTGGATGACAGGGTCTTCCTGCCTAATTCCCCTCGCATTCCTCAGCTACGGACCTGCCCCAATTCTCGTTGATCCTATTGCCTGGCTTTTATTATGTTCATGATGGCAAAGTGAGAGACTCTATCGAAAGCCTTCTCAACATCAAGGACTACCAGATGGAGCTCCCTTCTCTTGTGGTTGGCTTCGACTAATATTGTTACACGCCACCACATTCATTGCCAGCCCGTCAACGCCCCTGCGGAGTCCTCTTTGTTGCTCTACATGAGTAACAGAGGACTCTAATTTTCTTCCTAGGATATTACGGAATTGGCGTACAACTACTGATGGGACTTGAATTGGACAGTAGTCTGCCTCTGTCTGCGGCATATTATTCTTTGGTATCTTCGTGGTTCTGGCTTGCAAGAGCATGGAAGGCATGACTCCCCAGCGCATGATGATGTTGAAGAATAACACCCTCAGCCCACAAGGCACAGCCCTCCATACCCCCACCTGCTTGGTGCATGAACTGGTCCTGAGGGTGACGCACCACCTCAGCAGTCCATTCCGGGGACGGTAGTGACCATTGATCATCCCAATAGCGCCACAATTATTGGTCTGTATGCCTGACCTGTGCTCTTCCATTGCTCAGGATATCTTCCGCTATGGCGGTTCTATCCCCATCCCACAGCCTCCTGAACCTAGCAAGTCTATCTCTTCGGTTTGTGGTCTTGCACAGCCATTCCACACTGTTTGTCAGTGGCTGATGGCCTTGATCTTGTTCGGCTGCCCATCGAGCCAAGCCAATACCCATAAGTATTGCATTGTTGAACGAGTGTTGGGAAACCTCCTGTCGGGAGTTTCATCGTTGGTCTGAACGGGGTTCTCACGTAACTGTTCCAACAGACTGACCGACTTGATTGTTCATCAACCATTTTTGTGACAAGAGCTCGGTTCATTTGGGTGTTTTGTATCGTACCCTCTAGCTGAAGCTCCATTGCTATCATAATGCTCATTGTCGTGAGTCCCTCCCGGGAACACTCCTCTAGTAAACTTAAGTCTTCACCAATATTCTAACGCAAAACTTAGTTCCGTAAATAAACGAAACGAGTGGGGAGACAAGCCACAGAACCCAGGGTACACAACCTGGGGCCCCACCACCAACCCCTAACAGGGGGTTGGAGGGAGAGGCCTCACTTCTCTATAAAACCCTGGATCCTGCAGCTTTAGCTTCATTCGACACTTCCTCTAACCAGCTCTCTCTTCTCTCCTCTACCTTGCTCTCTCCTCCTCTCAAAAGAACCTAGATTTCGGTGGTGGTCCGCCCATAACCGCCTAGGCAACCTCCTCTTCCAAAAGATTCCAGATGTCGGTGGTGATTCGCTCATAACCGCCTGGACACCTCTCCTCCAAAAGATCCTAGATGTCGGTGGTGATTCGCTCATAACCGCCTAGGCAAATTCTATCACTCACCTCTCCTCTCTCCAAAAAGATCCCAGATATCGGTGGTGATTCGCTCATAACCGCCTGGGCAATTTCCCTCACACCACCGTGATGCAATTTTAAATTCATCACAGTGGTGAACCCGACGTTCACCCAACCTTCCTTTCCTTCCCACCTAATGTGTCAACCCCCAGTCACAAGTTGAGTTCGGTGTCCCCATTTACAATTTCAAATTCGGTCAGTCAGTCAGTTTAAATTTCGCAATTTTCGCCCACACTCCCTCAACCGCTCGGAGATCGCACACCTCTCACATCTCCACTCAACCACACACACCTCCGCTCCCGATTTTTGCGAATTTCGAATTTGAAATTTAAAATTTGAATTTTTTCAAATTACAGACTCAACCATGGACCCGAACTCGACGCCGCCGCCGCTTCTCCGGCCACCCACGCTGCAGCCACCCGCCGCCACGACAACGGACGCAACGACCGCTGTCGACAACCCGTTCTCCACCCTTTCGCCACCCGGCTCCGCCTCATCACCCGCCGCCGCCGCCGCCGCAGCCACCGCCGCCGCCGCCGACGTCATGACCGCCTGTGCGTCATTTCCCCTCACATTACCACCCTTTTACTCACATGACCCCGCGTTGTGGTTTTTTCAGGTTGACGCAGCGTTTTCGGCCGCAGGGATCCGCAGCCAAAAGACACGCTACTCCCGCATCATCGCCCTTCTGCCGTACGAAATCTTGCTGCAGACGTCGGATATCTCCCCCGACGCCGCAACCGCCTACAACGACCTCCGCAGCCGCCTAATCTCCCTTTACCAACCTTCTAAAATCGCAAGAATCGCCACCCTTACGCAGCCGCTACACCTCGGCGATATGAAACCCTCCCACCTCTACCGGCGCCTGCGACATCAACTGCAAGGCATTATGACCGCCGACATCGCCCGGACCGTCTGGTTACGCGCCCTACCCCACCCCATTCAGATGTCACTCGCCAGCCACCTCGACGGCCCGGACGAGCCTCTCCTCCGCCTCGCAGACACGGTGCATGACCTCGCCGCAGCCGCCAGCGACAGCGAAATACACAACCCCCGCACCGCACCCCCTCCTCGACAACGCGACGCATCGTCCCGCGAGCGCAGCCGTCCCCGCTCCACAGAGCGCCGCCGACCCCCCTCCATTGACAGGCGCCGTTCCCCCTCTAAGGAACGCCGCCGAACCCCCTCCACGGACCGCAGGCGCCCGCCTTCCCCCGAACGCCGCACCAACCCCCCTCGGGAGCAGCGAAGAGGGAGATCACCAGCCAACGCGACCCCCTCCAACACGCCTCGCCCCGCCAGGACGGACTACCTCCCCGCCGACCACCCCCACCGATGCTTCTACCACGTAAACTTCGGTGGGGAGGCCCGCAAGTGCCAACCCCCCTGCTCCTTCCCCTCCGGGCAGGGAAACGCCGCCGCCCGCCGGTAAGCCCGGCGGGCCCCCCCTCCTCGCCAACACGGGGGGGACCCCCTCCATCCCCCCCCCCCCCCCCCCCCGGCCCGCATCAACTCAACCACCACCACCAAGACCTCCTACCCTTCCTACGCCGCCGCCACGGCCGCCAACCTCACGGCCGCGCCTCGCTGCGCCGCCACCTCCCCCTCCCCACCCAACGCCGTTCCCCCACTACGGAACAGCCCCTCCATGGCCACCGCCACGGCCGCCAACCTCACGGCCGCGCCTCGCTGCGCCGCCACCTCCCTTCCCCGACCAAACACCGTTCCCCCACCTAAGAACGCCCCCCACTCAACAACCTCCACGGCCGCCAACCTCACGGCCGCGCCTCGCTGCGCCGCCGGCCCCACCTCCTGACCGGCCACCGTTCCCCCACCTAGGAACGGCCCCCCCTCAACCGCCTCCACGGCCGCCAACCCCACGGCCGCACCTCGCTGCGCCGCCAACCCCCTCTCCCGGCCGACCACCGTTCCCCCACCAAGGAACGGCCCCCTCTCAACCGCCTCCACGGCCGCCAACCTCCCGGCGGCACCTCACAGCGCCGCCGCATCCCTTCCCCTGCCAAACTTACAAGGTCTCGGCACACCCCCACGTCACTCCTCAACCCATTCCCGACTCCCTCCCGTGGGAACATGTCCACCTAGATCTGGTCGGCCCCCTTCCCCCCTCCGAGGGGAAGAAATACTGCCTCACCATGATCGACCGTGCCACAAATTGGGTAGAGTGCATCCCACTCGCCCACATCACCGCGGACGCCGTCGCCGCGGCTTTCCTCAACCAATGGGTTAGCCGTTACGGTTGTCCGCGGACAATCACGGTCGATCAGGGGAGGCAGTTTGAGTCCGCCCACTTTTCAGATCTCCTCCGTTCCCTCGGGATCCAAAAAATCCGCACCACTCCCTATCATCCACAATCCAACGGGAAAATAGAGCGGTGGCACTCGGTCCTGAAACAGGCCATATCAACTTCAGCTACATCCCCCTCTTGGACAAAAACACTCCCATACGTATTACTCAGCCTTCGAACTTCTGCACGTCCTTCAGACAACACAAGCCCCGCACAACACGCTTTCAAAGATCCCCTCCGTTTGCCAGCCGACATTTTCACTCCACACCACACACCGTCAATTAACAGGGAACCGCTACACACATCTACACCACATAACGACACAACTTATCCCAAAAGATTTTACACCGCCACTCACATGTACCTGAAAGAGCCCGGCATACACAAAACATTTCAACCTCTCTACGCCGGGCCCTTTCAGGTCATCCGCTCAACACCATCCACCGCTACCCTGTTAATTGACGGGAAACCCCACACCGTGCCATTGACACGGTGCAAACCAGCTCCAGTCCTCCCCGACCAATCTCACCACACCACTCACCCGCCCACCCCCACACCACAAACACCACACATCGCCTCCATTTCACCCACCGGACCCCGACGTAGCCGCCTCTCTCCGCGACGTCCCGGGTACCGGCTCCCACCGGCTCTCCCCCTTCACCACCGCCCTGGCAGTGAAGGGGCCCCTCTATCAGTCTTCGCCAACGTGAAGACTGTTAGAGGGAGTCGCCTCTCTCACCCCACCACCTCACCACCCATACACTGCCACCTCCACACACCACACTTACACCCATCCACACCCCACAACCCATCCATACCCAAGGAACGGCGGACTTCCGTGTCCCCCACATTGTACCCCTACCCACCTACCTCGTCCACTGTAAATACTCTCAACTATTGTAAATACGACCTCAACTATTGTAAATATCCTCATTCTAAATACTATTGTAAATATCCTCATTGTAAATACTATTGTACATCACTATTTTAAATTCTCCTCATGCTACTCACTACCTAAGCCTACTATCTACGTCTACTATTTAATTCTCCTATTGTATACATCTTCCTCCAACTCATTGTCTCTCATCCGCCCATCTATGTAAATACTCATGTACTACTCATCTACACATATCTCACCTAGATTTAAGGATGACGCCTTCAGCACTCAACCTGTTGCCGTGGCCCTCAGCCGTTGTCACCTTTGGCCTTCCGCCCCCATTTATGTTTGCCTTGCCCCTCAGCCCCTGTCACCTTGCGCCTTCAGCCCTTGTCACCTTCCGCCTTCAGCCCCACGAATTTTAGCTTAGTCCTCACCTTTGGCCTTCAGCCCCACTTATGTTTGCTATGGCCCTCAGCCCCTGTCAACTTGCGCCTTCAGCTCCACGAATCTTGGTTCACACTGGGGGGACCTCTGTCGTGAGTCCCTCCCGGGAACACTCCTCTAGTAAACTTAAGTCTTCACCAATATTCTAACGCAAAACTTAGTTCCGTAAATAAACGAAACGAGTGGGGAGACAAGCCACAGAACCCAGGGTACACAACCTGGGGCCCCACCACCAACCCCTAACAGGGGGTTGGAGGGAGAGGCCTCACTTCTCTATAAAACCCTGGATCCTGCAGCTTTAGCTTCATTCGACACTTCCTCTAACCAGCTCTCTCTTCTCTCCTCTACCTTGCTCTCTCCTCCTCTCAAAAGAACCTAGATGTCGGTGGTGGTCCGCCCATAACCGCCTAGGCAACCTCCTCTTCCAAAAGATTCCAGATGTCGGTGGTGATTCGCTCATAACCGCCTAGGCAAATTCTATCACTCACCTCTCCTCTCTCCAAAAAGATCCCAGATGTCGGTGGTGATTCGCTCATAACCGCCTGGGCAATTTCCCTCACACCACCGTGATGCAATTTTAAATTCATCACCTTGATCTTCATCACATTGATCTTGTTCGGCTGCCCATCGAGCCAAGCCATTACCCATAAGTATTGCATTGTTGAACGAGTGTTGGGAAACCTCCTGTCGGGAGTTTCATCGTTGGTCTGAACGGGGTTCTCACGTAACTGTTCCAACAGACTGACCGACTTGATTGTTCATCAACCAGTTTTGTGACAAGAGCTCGGTTCATTTGGGTGTTTTGTATCGTACCCTCTAGCTGAAGCTCCATTGCTGTCATAATGCTCATTTCCTCTTGTGACCAGTGTCTGTATCGTTTTGGGCCAGTCTCATCAAGGGCACACTACTCTGGATGAGCTGATCTAATATGTTTAGAAAGTCCAATGTGTGAGCCAAAGTTCTTTCACAGTGGCCGCATTGATGTTCCTGCATGCTAGGGGCCATGATCTGTGGCTCGGATCGCCGCTTGCTTCGCCATAGTGTACACAGTACATTTTGGGTCACCTATTATGGGCTTGGCAGGCTTCTTCGCTGCCTTGCAGGACATGCATATCTCTGATTGCTGCTTCATACAAAGTGCAGCCCGATGGCCTTTTTCTCCACAGCGTTTACAACACTCCTCCCCTGGGAGACAAACAGTACAGTCTACAGAGGATGACCCACTCTTGTGCACCTGAAACACAGCAGAACAGGTATGTACGGAGTCAAAGGGCATCGGAACCACCATATGTACAACTTTGGATCGTTCATATAACCGCCCTATTAAAGCTGGGTTTCCACCTCGACCTCCCAGCTGTCCGGACGTCCACCCCACGCCTGATCATCCTCTTGGGACTGAATCTTGCCTTGAATGCGTCTAGGTTTATGTTGGGGTAGTTTTGTTCCCGGGCGGCAGCCTGGAGTTGCTCAGTGTTCCCTTATTCCACCAACAACTATGCATGGTCTCCTTTTTGGCATCAACTCCATTTTCAAACCAGCACCCCCCCCCCCCCCCCCCCCCACCCCCCTGCACCGGTATCTGCCATGATCTACCTGGCTTCTTGAAGGTTTGCTGCTTCTAGAATGACCTTTTTGTGCCGACCTCACCTCATGTTGATCAGCTGCCATCCGTTTGATTTCAGGCAGAGCCGTGGAGCGAATACAAAGCTTCCCTGCCTTTGGTAGTGAGGAAGCAATAAAGAACCAAACTCGGCGCTGCGCGCCTCGCCAGGGGGCAAGCCCCCTGGACCCCCGGATGCTTACCGCTTAGAGCCTACGGCTAAAATTCAAGAAACATGGAACATGCTTTAGCCGCGTTCCGAGTTTTTTCAAACAACCACTACGTATCTACAACCAAGTGACTACCAAACAAGCGTCATTGTTTACTATCCATTTATAACATTCATTTATATAGTTATAGTATGAAACTAGGAAATAAATACCAAGAACAAATACGAAATAAATTCGTGATAAATCAAGAGCTTTCCAACGAATGGAAAACGATTTTTGTCCGATGAAAATGAAAGAAGTTTCATTTCCCTAGCAACTACTCGGTTGTACGTGAAAATCATCGTTAAAATTTCGTTCCACTTCCGCGTCACCCATCCCGCGTAACGTTTTCCGGCTAGTTAGTCCAAGGCTAAAGCATGTTCCATGCTAAAACAAAAATCATTCTTATGATAGCGTTGAAAGAAATTTCAAGGTTTGGGGGAAGGAACAGGTTTCTGTATACACACGTCCAGCAGAGGAGGAAGGAACTTGTTTCTATATGCACATCCAAGAGCGAGGTGCGAAGCACCGAACATGCTACTTCGGCTGGTAAAAATGATTATCAATCCTTTTTGCGGCTGAGGGGGTTTTGTTGGCTGGTACATTTAACAACACATCATCATCATGAGGGGGGGGGGGGGGGGGGGTTCAAAGAAATTGTACTTGAATAACTTGTGTACGTTTTCCGGCAGACCATCTATGTTTCTGATGCTATCTTATTTTGAGTTATTCGGAACATTTTTTATTGAATGGGATCTTCTCGTAAAAGTTTGTTGACCAACTTCGGTTATGCGAAGTAATTTGAATTAACAATCCTACTTGTGCGGATTCATAATAGAGCTAATCCTTACGTTTTCCGCGTAATTCACCGCGTACCTCACATAGCACCGCATTCTGATTACATCATCATAATAATTATGATCGAAAAATTACATAGCGGACCCTTCCTACTCAACTCTTTCTAAAAAATAAAATTGATAGTTGTATCAACGTCTCTATTGCCCATGTAGCTACAGTATATGAATACTGATGCGTAATGCTCATTAATTGCATGTAGGTAGCATCAATGAGCAAAATTCTAATACTTGATGTTCGATTTCAACAACCTTACGTCCATATTGACTTTCGGACGATACGGGACCTTCCTACAGTGTTACATTATACGGCCGTCTTTGACGAGTTTGAGATTTCAAAAACCTGTCCTTTCCGCATAACAGAGTTGTTTTAGGCATGCTAAGGAGAGCGGTGAAACACCTGCTCCGAGCGAAACATGTGGGCGCTAATTTCGGGCTATTTTCTTCCAAAAACTTCCCCATATAGCATTTATCTCATCGATTTGCTCCTAACACGGCGTATTACAATTCATGTATCCTAATATCAGAGTTTTTTTTGGCGGCTGAAGTAATGGACGTGTTAAAAAATATAAGAAATCGTGGTGTCACAACTACCTACATGATCACATTTCGGGGTGTCGGGAACTTCGGTGCTGATAACGATCAGGTATAAATACTGTACACTGAAGATTTCATAGCCGTCAATCTTCGCATAAATGTTCTCGAAACCATTTTTTTTTTTTTTAAATAATTTTCAAGGCCCTATTTTGTATGTTTATCTGTTATTTTAAATCAACCTTTCGATGCTGATAAATTTTACAATAGGGCATCTTCTTGAGTGGGAACTACGTTATAACTAACGTAGACATAAATGAATGATATTTTACTCCGATTCGTGTTCATAA
This sequence comes from Leptopterna dolabrata, assembly GCA_954871275.1. NCBI lineage: Eukaryota > Metazoa > Arthropoda > Insecta > Hemiptera > Miridae > Leptopterna > Leptopterna dolabrata. The sequence goes on along the minus strand of OX940978.1, from coordinate 39,654,768 downwards.
TTCCATCGTTTGGTCATTTAACGGGTTGGAAGTGACGTCAGCATTTTTGAACAACCGAGAGCCCACCTTGGTTTCAGGTTTTACGATCAAGACAGCCAATAAAGCGAAACTATATGCAACGCACGGGGTTATTCTTGAGCACTAGCACGTGCATGAAGGGTAGGATTCATTTTCCGCTCCCGGATGCTACACCACGGAGTATGCAAGGAGTATGAAAATTCCAGTCGAAGAGGCGCAACAGTGACGCGCAAAGGAGGCAGATACATTCATCATGACAGACGTGTTCAGCCAATTAGAATATACGATACGGTCCGCTGAACTTCATCTGATGATTCACTTGGGTTATCTTCGGCCTGCTTCCGTCGGCAAATGAAGCTGCAGGAGTTCTCCAAACAGCCTTGGGGAGACTTGGCGCAACTTAATTTGTAACGGAAAGACTGACTGAGTAAATCGGTCGGTTTTTACTGAGTGACCTGTTTCACACGCTGTTGTTACGTCAAATGAATAAGTTGTGTGCTGTTCATACTGTGAATTCAGTTTCTTGTAGTCAATATCTTGAGTATTGTCGCCAGTTTTGAGAGGACACGAGAAGTACTGCAATCCTTATTCCTCATAGATACCGCACTCAACCAGAGCGTTGTTCTTATTTTTCTATTCTAATTTTTTCGACGAGGAAAACCAAAACTGAAGTTAATTTTGAACAAAAGTAAACGTTAACGCTAATTTTTGACTCGTTGACGCTGGCTAACACATTGCAGACGCTGTGGTATATCATGACGCATTGCAGGCTCTCCCGCGACATGACAGCCGACTTCCCCTGAATCAATTGAAACGGATTGCTCGTCCCGATGGTTAGCGATTAAAGCGAAACAAGAGTGGACGTCATCCACGAGATGACTGTTGGATCTCAGAATAGTGGTGATTGCTTTGTTCAGTGTTGGAGCATGATAATATCGGTGTCCCTGAAATATTGTGTTTTGAAATTAAGTTGGTGCATGATATATTCATTAGGGGATTACGCGGACGGTCAGAAATTTGTTTATTGCATTTTCGGATTCTACATACCTTGAAACGGAAACCGTCGTGAGGGGTGGGGGGGTTTAAGTTTTTATTATTTTTTGGTTTATTATCTGTGAATAATACACCTATGTATTCGCTCAGCAAAAAATTTGTATAACACCCCCTCAAAATTTTTTCTTTTATGTTTCAAGGTGCTTAGATTCAGGAAATACAATGACCGTCCGCCGTATAATGCATACCGGCTTCATTTTCGGTCTAAAAAACTCGTTCTTTCGCACACATGCTCCATTTGGGCCCTAGTCTTTGTGTCCCAAAACTTTGCAGCCCGATCGGAATATACCCAGGGGTGTTATGAGTGAAAATGGATATAAAAGTAGGTAGGTACTATCTGTGTTTTCGTAACATGTGCTTTTGAGATATTTTTTCCATGTTTTTGGGACGAGAAGACCGAGTATGAAGTCGGTTTTGTCCATTGAGTGGAAAATTTAGGTTTCAGCCTTAAATTTACGTTAAATCTTGATCTAAAATCGTCATTCTTCTGGACACTGTTCGGGTCCCCATTTGGAAACACATTTGGGCCGTAGTTGTGCTCCGAAGCTTGGCAGCCTGATCGGAATACACACAGGGGTTTTATGGGAGAAAAATCAGTGTAAAAATAGGGGTTTTCGAGGGATGTTTGAGGTTTTAGTTAAAATGAGCTTCTGAGGTATCGTTTTCCATGTTTTTTAGGGCGAGAATACCGAATATTAAGTTGATTTTGACCGAAGAGTGAAGAATTTGGGTTGTATCGAAGGTTAAGCTCCCGAAATTCATTTTTAATGAGTCAAAAACATTGGAAATTGTCTGAAATCACCATACATTTGTATAATAACACTAGAAGTAGTGTCAACAGGTGATCCAAGACATTTAAATGGTACTATCAATGATCAAAGATAATCTTTTTATAAAAAGCCAAGCCTAGTTCGGTTTTTGGGGGCCAAAATTCGTGGAAACCATAAAAAATAGCCATTTCAATAATTGCGCATGAAAGGAACTATAAATGAACAGCCAAAATTTCTCTACTGTGTTTGTGTAATGTCCAGTAGAATAATAAACCCATGTGACAAGGGCTGTGCAGGTTTTTTATTTCGTGCTCGATTCCAAGGTTTATTATTGAAAATAACGTACCTACCAAAAAAGAGCCGAAGTACCTTTCTCGAGCTTACCTGATTACTGCAAAACCCAGAATGAGCGAACATCTTCAAAGCGCTATTTGTCGCTTGTTACTCGAATATGTACTCGAATGGCTCGGTCACGTAATATTCGTAGATTACCTTCGAATTGTCACAGCGTAAGAGCCGTCTGAGTTGACGCAAATAACAGGTAAATACACCCCCCACAAACATAAGACCCCCTCAAAAAAATTTTCTTTTACGTTTCAAGGTGCGTATATTCAGAAAATGCAGTATCCTTCCGCCGTACGCCATCCGCCCGATCATGCATACCGGCTTCATTTTTGGTATAAAAAATTCGTTCTTACGCACACATGCTCCAATTTGGCCCTAGTGGTGCCCCGAAACTTTGCAGCCTGATCGGAATATACCCAGGGGTGTTATGAGTGAAAATGTGTATAAAAATAGGTACTTTTTGCGTTTTAGTAACATGAGCTTTTGAGGTATCGTTTTCAATGTTTTTGGGACGAGAAGACCGAATATGAAATCGATTTTGACCAGATAGTGGACAATTGAGGTTCGAACGAAGTTCCAGCCTTTAATATGCGTTAAATTTCGGTCTCAAATCGTCGTGCTTCCGCACACAGTTTGGGTTCCCATTTGGGAACACGTTTGGGTCCTAGTTGTGCTCCGAAGCTCGGCAGCCCAATCGGCATACACCCAGGGATGTTATGGGAGAAAAATCAGTGTAAAAATAGGGGTTTTCGAGGGATTTTTGAGGTTTTAGTTAACATGAGCTTGTGAGGTATCGTTTTCCATGTTTTTAGGGCGAGAATACCGAATATTAAGTTGATTTTGACCGAAGAGTGAAGAATTGAGGTTGTAACGAAGGTTAACCTCCCAAAATTCATTTTTTATTAGTCAAAAACATGGGAAGTTGTCTCATATCACCATAAATTTGTATAATAACACTAGAAGTAGTATCATCAGGTGAATCAAGAAAATAAAAACTAAATAAATGGTACTATCAATCAGCAAAAATAATATGTTTTTAAAAAAACCGAGCCTAATTCGGGTTTTTGGGGGCCAAAATTGGTGGAAACCATCAAAAATAGCCATTTCAATAATTGCACATGACAGAAACAATAAATGAACAGCCAAAATGTATCTACTATGTCCAGTAGAATAATAAACCCGTGTGACAAGGACTTTGCAGCGTTTTTGGAATCTGCGCACCTTGAAACTGAAAAGAAAAAGTTTCGAGGGGGTGTTATACAAATTTTTTGCTGAGCTAATACATAGGTATATTATTTACAGAATAATAAACCAAAACCGAGCCTAATTCGTGTTTTTGGGGGCCAAAATTGGGGGTCATGAAAAATAGCCATTTCAATAATTGCACGTGGAAGAAACAACAAATGAACAGCCAACATTTCTGTACGTATGTCCAGTAGAATAAACCCATGACAAGGACTCCTTCGCAGCGTTTTTGCATTTATAATTTGAGAACTTCCAATTTATAACGTGATTTATTCTTGAGTTAGGTATCCGCCAATTCAGGATCGCATTACTAAGACCGTGAACGAAACCAAGTTAAAAATATTGCGGCGCTGGTTCCTTTAGTTTCTTGATGACCCAGACGAGGTCAACGTTTTACAAGTTGGCGGGAACTCGTAAAAAATCCCCATGACGCGTAGAAAAACAGCGGCATCGAGCCAGGTATCGCAAGACTTGTTAAGAAAAATTTCTCTTCCCGTAAATTCGGGAAGGATTCTTCTCCTATGTTTCATTTACTGGATATTCGAGTATTATGCGAATAGAATGAAAATATAGGTAATTATTGTAGTCTTATGAATTTTCGAAGGCCGATTTTGGTTTATTATTTTCAGTAACGAACCTTCGGAATCAAGATTAAAAAAGAAAAAAATCTCAAAATTCGATGGTTTCCGTTTCAAGGTACGTAGAATCCGAAAATGTAATAAAAAACGCTGCAAAATATTACACAACGGTTTATTATTTACCTGTATAGATGCCCCTTCTGCGTAGATCACTGTTTTCTGTGGTCAATACCCTCGAGCTCCCTCCAGGAAAGCCCTAAATGGAGTACTGGAGCCGGCCCGGGAATTAAAGTTTCATACAAATGCGCGGGATTCAATAATTCAATCATTAATAAATTATTTGTAGTTATTCATGAAGCATAAGGTAATAATAAACCTATACTCTCTGGTATTCGTACCCTCCCTTTCTCAGACAAGGCAGGAAACTCGTGCAATATAGTTTCTGTTTTCCTTAAATTCAAACGCAAGGTATTGTTATCAATACCCACCGGTAATCGGGCGGCGTATGAAACTTCCGCTTCGTACGAAAAGCTTGGTCAAAGGAACTGTCTTCTTCCGCTACCTACGTGAGTTTCAGAGCGCTCTTATAGATAGCATCAACACCACCCATCCACGCGTATGACCTATGAATAATTTTCCTTTTCTTAATTGCTTCTCTTTTTCGAAAAACCGCGATGGGAAGGTTTATATTTTTCTAATAGGGGTGCATGGGTCCGGGCAAAAAACTTCGTTCCTCCACTTCAGCACCTTCCTTGGCGCTCAATTATCTGACTCTGATGGCATTGCCTACTCTCCATATTCTAACGATAATTCAGTTTAATTACAGATGGCTTGTTTTTAATTAGGGTAATTAAATAATTCTGGATAAATTATTTGAATTCAAAGAAACGAGATCTTTAATACTTACCGAAGTGGTGAATATTTATCCGATACGGAGAAGTAGCTGCAATTTTGTGTGTCCTACTTGAAATTAGTTGGTATTTACGGGTATAGATAACTTGGGCCGGGGTCGACGAAAATAATTTGTTGTACAAAAAATGTAACCAGAGCAAAATTGAAATGAATCTTCTTGTAAATGAATCTTCTTGAATCAATCATTGTTATAAATTGACCTGGGATTTTATTGTAGTAGATATGTACTGATCATCAGTGAAGTTAATTAATAACTAGGTAGGTACTGTAATACATGGTGTGAAGAGCTCATAGCATACATGATTGTTAATGAAATTGAGTTCTACTGAATATAATTGAAATAATTTACATGAATATAGACATTTAAATGTTTCGAATGAGCATCTCTAAGTTGTGTCTTATATCAGACTACTTTCCCACCAGGCATTACTTTTTCTTGCTCTGAAACATTATTAGGCTATCATGTAACATCTTTGAACTTTTAGAAGTGAGTCTCTATGGTGGCTTTGTATACTTTCTGCAGCGACATTTAGGGATATGAAAATAAACTAACCGTTGATATAACTAAGACTGCCAGAAGCTCAAGCGGGAAACCATGAGGATCCAAGATGATGGACGATTTCATTTTTCAACTCGTGAAAATGTCATAGGCCATCTGGACGTCAGGGATGTTGCAAAAAAAAAGAAGTTCAGTGAGTAAAAAGCTATTCAGCCCATCTGTTACTTGCATGAGCGGTAGCCCAGAGATGTAGAATACCAGGGCATTTGTTTCTCGGGTAGACTAAATACCGGACTTATGTATTTAATCGGGTATTTACCTATTCCTCAAAGATAGAGATTCGAAAAAAACGTCAGAACGTACTCACCTCTCGAAAACCAACCTCTACAAGCCACTTCGATGGTTTTTTCATTCAAAATTCTTCTCAAAATAAAGAAAATCTCACGAAATGGGTATCTATATGTAAGTGTGATGGCGCTTTACATACACCTACTACAGCTCCTATCCGTAAAGTAATATACGTTATTACTTGTAGAGCTCTAGACTTTACTACTTTCCTTATAATAAAGTGCTCATATTCAAATCGCTTTTCATTTTCCAAATGCTAAAATACAAAATGACTATTTCATTGTTTCAATTAATTTTATTCACGACCTATCCAACCATATTTTCTTATTTTGAATATGATAATCATAGCATTCCAACAATTCATTCATTTTTGAGATGTAAGCGGGAAATCCAAGATAAGAAAGGGATGATAAAGTTTTATGAATGTTGGGAGTCCTGGCCGCAGCCATGCTGGACACGCGTGTATAATAGAATAATGACGTCCCTGGGCTCTACGGGTGCTGAAAATCACCAGTAGAGCCTTGTCAAGGTCTCTGTTCTTCTTTTTTACGAAAAATGAGTAAATTCCCACTTTCTGGGTATTTATTGGGTACCTTCCCAGGTTTTTATTCGAGGCCAGGGTAAATACCGAGTAAACACCCTACCCAGTGGTTAGCCGCAGTAGTACTGTCTCTTCTCACCAAACAGGGCTCGAAAAGTCATCAGGTCTGCAGTTTACTATATATTTATATCATTATGGAGGTGGACGAGCGTTACGCTGATGCGGACAATTGCAGAAGTAGTTGATATATGTACTGAGAAGCGAAAAATCTGCGTGAATTTCTTATTGTGATTTACCCTCTAAATTTCACTTCAGAATTGCCTGTGATCGTCAGCATCATTCTTTACTTAATTAACCTTCATTTTGATACGTAATATTTTGACTTGATACGTAATCTCAACTTGAAAACCCCCTATCAATGCATACCGTCTATATTAATTTGATGCCACCCTCAAAACACCTTACCCGGAGCATTTCAGTATGTAAGCAGGCATTCCAGGCTGGGGATTTTCGTCCGAATGCCCTGTCACCGTCGCGGACTTGATCAGCTGTCCTCCAATGAGAGGATCAGAATTCGGTCTGAACATTTCGCTCTTTACTTGGCTACCCATCGCCTCGCCCCCTTGAGTGGAGAGGGGTTCGCCCAACAGCTACATGGGTCATACTTGGACGTGTCACGGCGGTCACCCATCCAAGTACTAACCACGCTCGAGGTATCTTAACTTCGGTGATCTCACGGGAACCGGTTTATTCCACCTGATAAGGCCGTTGGGCCTTGGGCCTAATACGTTCATGTTAACGTATTACTTGCTGTGCGGTCGTAGATGTTATATAAATAATATAAATGTATGCAAGATATTGAAACATTCAACTTACTTAGCAGTGTTCTACTGTAGTATTGTAGGATTTATCAAAAAGAAGCTGTGGAAGAGACGCTCGTTGTTCAATAGTTTGATTTAATGGACCGTTGACGTTTACAGTTTGAAAATTAACTGTACTCCATTACATGAATGCATGTTACCTTTCTACTTCATTCTGGTGTATGATCAGATGTCATTCTCTTTCGTTTCAAACTAGTAACAACTCTATACTGAAACAAGTGAAACTATTTGAATTCGCCGTTCTTAATTTTTGCATGTTTATAAGTCTGAAAGCTTGCAAGAACCCCCATCGGTTTAGAAAACTGTGATGGGCTAAGAACAAGCAGCCAACCCTATCCGGATGCACTGCACGCTCATGTGAAGTCATAAGAAAAGGCTTCGACTTAACTAAACGAAATCTATTTTCAGACAACACATGCTCCCGTTGCACAAATAGTCCCTTAGAAAGTTGTCGTCAGTACGAGATATCGGTGGTTCCGAATTCTACGGATTATTGTACTTATATAGGTAATTTCTTATGGCGTGATTCAAACAGAAACCTACGAATTTAATCAAACGATATTTTCAGTATATCAGCTGATTGCAATTAGTTATTGGGTATAGAGAAAAGATGCATTCACAACAAAACAAGAATAGAACTTTATCATTCTTCAATCGTAGTGGCGTTTTGAAACTGGGATGATATTTCGGGCGCAAGCTCTCAAGTTAAAAGATGGAGGTTAAATACTATACCTACGGAATTATAAATATGAAGGATCACCCTTGATGTTATGGATAAATTAAATCTGAAGTTATTTATTACCGCTTGTGTAAGAAGTAATATTACCATACCTTCCGGAGGAATCCCTCGTCATTAGCTGGTTGCGTACTGGAGGCGAGCGCTTTCGATGTAAGGACATCATCAATAGGTCTTGATGTCCTTACATCTATGTAAAGCGCTCTCCTCCAGTGCTCAACCAGCTATGACGACGGATTCCCCCAGGAAGGTACGGCAATATTGTGGATAAATGTTTAGTGTTTCACTTGATCATTTTGTGTTACTTGTTATTGTATTTAATTAGTGTTGATAAATGGATCATTGACAGTTTATTCCTGAGATAGCCAGGCAGTATACTATAATTTCAAAAATTCTTTGGTCAGAAATCGCACAATTTTTGTGGTTTCTGGGAACGAAATTCATTTTTTTCTCAAATTCTGTCAATTTCATCACCATGCTTTGATTATTTTAAAAAATAAAATAAAAAGTACCTATGAAAGTTATTGAATTGAAAAACTTCAGGTTGAATCTGGAACACTGTTTCGAGAACGTCTTTCCCAGAACCCGTAAGTTCTTGAAAAGGCGGTTTCGTTATTATTTTCGAGATTTGGTTCGGTTCGTCGAGTGTGCGAAATGATCAGTTCAGATTCTTCAAAGAGCAAGCGCAACTAGCCCCCTCCCCCATCTCAAGGCGGTTTACGATGCTATTGCTCATGACCTTTGGCAGTTCAAATAACCTATCACTGTTGAAAATACTCTTTCGGTCAACATCTGAAATAATGTTCCCCCGACCCATTTGAGGTTCGGATTTCGAACGGTTCACGGGACCGTAAAACCGCGTTCCTCGTTTTATTGCTTTGCTTAATATCGCAAAAATACTTGCGGTGCCTGGCACGGCGAGACGACCACGAGAGCACTATAATATAATTATTATGTACATATATGTTATACCTTTTCCGTCTCGCTGTATTCAATTCGTCGCTATGCTCTTGTGCATGAAGAGAACGGATGTTTTGAAGCCTGAATGAACATGACCCCTTAAGTAGTTCAATGTTTCTGATGATGTCTGTATGGAAGGAGCATCACTAAAAAACAAATGGAATGAATATGTTGAATGTGAAATTGATTGGTAGGTGATAGAAAAGTCATTCAAGAGTATCAATTGGCCTGAACTTTCTAAATAGAACAATTACGTCCATTGGTTGAAATATGTGTCCAAGGGACTTTAATACTTACTTTTTTCTAGTAGGTAACCTTTCTAGTCGGCGTTACGTTGATTGTCAATAGTGAGAGTAAATCAGTGAGCTACCTACTTCATAACGCTATCTAAAGACAAATGAATATTGAAGAGCAGTTGTATTAGGTCATATTTTAGTGTCTTGAATGCAATAAATGTCCCAGGAAAAAATTCATGTCCGACATGAATAATTGCTTCACTTCTTTTACTACTTTATTATGGTCACTGGGAAGGTTGTATCCATTTTGTAGGCAGCCCAATAAAGTGTACCACCTGATTTCGATACTGAGGGATTTCCGAAGGCCGCTAATTCTATGGAGAAAATGTGAGGTATTCTATTGTGTCCCTCAGGTTCCTCGAGTTTACTAAGATAGGAATGTTATAGGCCAGGATTACAACAGTTGTAAAGGACTGAGCAGTGGACGTTAGAATAGCTATCAAAGCAGATTCTAGTTGGGATGAGATACCTATGTCTACTTTCAATAACAGGCTGAGTTCTCTAAACCCATAATCATTTCAACTGTTTTGAAGTGACCTCTTGCGTGAAGAACCTCTAACCAACCTAAAACTTACGAAATTTAAGTTCGTTTAAGTTATGAACTTCATGTTCGTAAGCTGCAGATATCATTGGGTAGCCCTCAAAGAACCTCTTGAATGGGTATCGGCGATTGATGGTCCCAGGTTAATTACAGTTTGTTCATTATGTCGACCGGATAATAGTCGAAATCAGTCAAGTTGATTTGATTGATTTCGTAATGTTTCAGTGAGTTTAATATTGCGTATTCGAAGGATGCAGTTGTACTGTAATGGTGTATTAATCAGTAGTGATGTAATGTGAAAGAACTTGATTGATTGGGATTGAGAACGAAATTGATGGGAAACTTCTCAAGTAACATTACTCGTAACGCAGAGCTGAAGGAGTGACTCCTTCACATGGAATGGACATGGACAATCCACCAGCGCCCCTCACCGGGATTCTTTCTCACAGGTAGCCGAAGGAAACCCTAATAGCAGCTTTTGGCGGTCACCAGACCGCGCCGGTAGTCGCAGGCGATATTTATAATAGTATCTTAGCGTCCTTGGCCCTGGTTCGCAGAATACAAGGCTTTCCACTTCATTCCTGATCCGGTGGGAGGTGGCCGAGAGATGTGGTTCTCGCCTGCCAAACGCCCTGTCAGCTGGTACCCTGGAGTTCAAGGAGTGCGAAACGGCCAAGAGAAATAAGAAAACGAATGCGATATTTAGTGTGTGCGGATAAATGCTTGTGTAGTAGCAGCCATCAAATACATGGCAGTGTGATCAAGGGATAAGTAAATGTTAGAAGACACGAAAAACATCGTCATTGACAAATACTGTCACTTATTGTATAGTTATCCGTTATATTTATATGTCCCTAGCTGTATTTTGCTCTATTTTGTATGACTTGTGTTTCAGTGTACGTATTACCAATGTCTATATCCCCCCACCCCAACAAGCATGTTTCAAAGGCCGTTGTAATAATATACATACGACCGTCCTGTCCATCACTAACCGATCATTTGTGGTGGTTTTCTCTGAGACGCGAAATCGTGTTCAGGACGATTAATTACTTTGAGAGAAAAATGGTTCTGCTCTCTAGGGAACAGAAGTGATTGGAAAAGTATTGAGAGGGAAATCAGTTAGCAGTGGAGTGGCGCGACGGTTCGACAATCATCAACGAGACATTTCAAAGCCAAATGGACCGTAGTGCCGTCTGTGCGGAGTTGTCGTGTCGCTCGCTGTTTTCCAATCTATTTACCACGCCAACAGCTTACTGGTCTAATTTACTGAACTTAGTTTGCAGTCACTGTCACTGTTTTTTACATCAATAATTAGTCGCCGTTTCTCCAGTTTTAAAGGATTTCGAACGTCAATTTTTAATGAATCTAGCGTCGCATTCTATATACGACAGTTCGCGAGAGGCTCTGGGGCTGCAATTCCGCAAGTACAGGAAAAAAACGTCTGCCAAGTCGGGTGGGCAGTATAGCTTCCTCACCTATGTAGCATGGACGTATATAATTAGTTGGTGGGTACATTCGGCGGATAGATGGATAACTGAGCGTATGGATTTGAAATTGAGAGGTTCAAAAATGACACAATAATAGGATGGAATAGGAGTTGTAGTAGTAGTAGGATTTTATAAGCGTAATAGGATTATTATAGGTATTCATATGAGTTTTGGATATGTATGGTATCATACCACTTGATGAACAAGTGTTTCAAAAGTATTGAAGCAAGTTACAATACATTACAAGATTTTATACCGGAAATCGGTATACATAATTAAAACTGAGAGAGAAATCCAAATACATGTCGTTTTAAATTAAATCCTTAAAATACATGTCATTTTCCAGGGTAGTTATGGGCTCTATATACTAGGATTTCACGATTGCGTTTGCGCAGACGAAAAGTACAGAACTTTTCCAATGAATTTGATGTGGCACCATCTGTGCTGCAACCCACGCCTACCCTCCAAATGTCAACTCACTATGCCTATTTTTTCGGGTAGTTATGGGCGTTACAAGGAATTGGCAAACATTTCGTGTTTGCGCATGCCCATCAGAATGCTAAAGTCCGAATTTGATAAAATCGATTTTGAACATCAGGGTACCATTCTTCATTTACTTTAAAGATCTTTTCGACCATTTCTGGGGTAGTTATGAGCTTTACAAGGATTTCTCGTTTGCGCAGCGCTGACGAAAGTTACAGTATTTTTTTAATGAATTTGATGTGGAACCGTCAGTGGCCAAACCCACACCTACCCTCCTAATTTCATTTCATTACGACCATTATGTCGTATAAGTTTGCCGAGACAAGGAACTGACCACTGACAGACGTGGAACCAAATAAATGTTCCTTGATGCCTGAATCGTAAAATGCGAATGGAAGTTTTCATTTTGGAGGACATGTATTTTTTCGACCCTTGCACGAATACAGCGATGAATCAAAATTCATTACACAGCAACTTATAAAGGCTAGTTTTTGAAGCAATGGCACCTACAGGAGAGAGAAAATGTATGGTTTTTGAGCAATAACATTGCAAATCCGCACCTTATCTACCTCAACCTTCACCGCGAATTCCTATGCTTGACACAGAGAGTTAGCTTCCTCATATCCATAGGTAAATAACAATGGCTTTTGTGTTGTTGAATATTCTATGAACCCTTAGTCAGCCGGTTCCTACACCAGGTAGCTACTGGTGGAAACTACTGGTAGGTTTTTAAAATGTTTACGCATGCGCATATGTGAGTCCACATTGGGATTTGATGAAATCAATGAGACCATCAGTGGACCAGCCCGTGCTTATCCTACAAATACTCTCATCGTGACACGTTTTGGTTTATTATTCTGTGAATAATACACCTATGTATTCACTCAGCAACAATTTTTTATATCACCCCCTCAAAAATTTTTCTTTTACGTTTCACAGTGCGTAGATTTCAAAAATGCAATGTCCGTCCGCTGTCCGCCGTATCATCCATATCTACTTTAATTAAAAGTTTTTTTTTCGCACACAGGCTCCATTTGAGCCCTAGTTGTGTCCCGAACTTTGCAGCCCGGTCGGAACATACGTGTTATGAGTGAAAAACGCTGCAAATTCCTTGTCGCAAGAGTTTATTATTCTATTGGACATACCTACAGAAATGTTGGCTGTTCATTTATAGTTTCTTTCACATGCAATAATTGAAATAGCTATTTCTGATGATTTCCACCAATTTTGGCCCCCAAACCACGAATTACGCTCCTTTTTTTGGTTTATTATTTTCAATATTGAACCATTGGAATCAAGCATGAAAAAAAAAAAAAAAATTCTAAACCCCCCTCAAAATTTGATGGTTTACGTTTCAAGGTAGGTATGTAGAATCCGAAAATGCAATACAAATATTTCTATCTGTCCGCCGTACGCCGTACTGACCACTTTTCTTAGTTAACATGAAACAAAATTGATGAAATTCGGGTTATAGGTTCCGTTTGGGGTCTAGTTGATCCTCGAAGCTGGACGTTACTGTCAGTCATCTCTAAGCCTCCGTTTATACTGCGACGTTTTGTCGCGACTGTAAAAAAACGCTGTCGCCCGACGGTAAAAAAACGTCGGTGTCTCGCGTTTATACAGGGGCGTTTGTCGCGGCGTTTTTGACCCCCATCCCCATCTGTTCTGTCTGAGCTCAGTCGTTGGTCTACTCCCATCATGAACAGAAGTTTGCTCGTTGGTGTACTGGAAGCAGAGGGACTGTTAAAGTGAGGGTAGAGGGCGGCGAAGGTGGTCCGTTCACCCCTTCAACGTCAGCGCTCACCACGAAAAGTTAATCAAATTTTATAGTAAAATCAGGGAGCACCAAGACAAGTTTTTCAACTATTTCAGAATGTCACCATGGCGACCTCCTTCCATGCTTTCTCCTTTTCATCCCGGTCCTTGAATCCATCCAGCGTCTGATCCCAGAGAACAGGATGCAGCTCAACGAGCTGGATCAGCTTATCGTGGTCCGGCATAGAAAAAAACACGCGACAACCTATCGCTACCGCCGCAATAACAACGCTGCCATAAGGTTCAATGCGTTTGGAGGGATTGAGGGCTGCCGTCGCGTCGGGGTGAAGCGACAGTCGCCCGTCCGCCAGCATTCGGCGACACTTTTTTCGTCTGACGTCTGTCGCCGAACGCTACTGTCACTATAAACGGCTCTATTGGTTTCTTTGTGTCGCCACGACAAAGTATCGCGACGGTAAAAAAACGCCGCGACAAAACGCCGCAGTATAAACGGGGGCTAAGGGGTTCAAAATAGGGGTTGACATTTTCAGAACGCCTGTACCTTTTTTTACGTGGATCTTTTTACGATTTTAAAGAGTTCTTGAACTTACGAGTTTTTTAAAGACCACCCGGAGTATCGTACGTCCAGCCGTTCGTTCACAGTAAGGCCCCGAAGTTGGCACCGACAGGCATTTTCAGCAGGATGGTGAATGAAATTGTATATATTTAGCCCAAATCTCGTCACCAGGGACGCGCTAACAATCGGGAATCGGCCCGAGATAAAATCATTGCTAGCGATCACCTGATTATATTCACGGAGTATGAAGTCGAGTTGGTTGTTCTGTGATATTATTTCATTCGAAAAATCGACAAACTCTTTTGGAGTTTGTTGATAGGTAGTGAAACTTGAACAAACTTTGAAGTTTTATTGATGGGTAAATTATTACTACACAATGGTAAATCATTACTCAACGGTAAATTATTACACAACGGTTCATTATACCATCTACGTAGAAGGGGCTGGAGTTTGGTGGTAGGTACGTTTGCAACTTTTTTCACTCCTCATCAACAATTTTCCTTCAAAACTTCATCATGTGCGTTTCTTTTTGCCATTTTAGGTGCTGTTTGCCATCGGCAGAATTATTTTAGCAACATTTAACTCGTGATTTAGGTAGGTACCGAGTAACGAGTGCGTGGTTAGGTACTAACCTACAGAGGATCTGCGATCTACATAATATGTATAGAATAGTACATATTATGTAATATAGACGGGTTATCTATTCAGAGAGCTGTGATCTGTAACAATGGTAAATTATTACACAACGGCAAATTATTACGGAACGGTAAATTATTACACAGCGGCAAATTATTACACAACGGTAAATTATTACGCAACATTTCATCTACCTAGAAGGGGCTGGAGTTTGTTGGTAGGTACGTTTGCAACTTTTTTCACTCTCCACATCAACAATTTCACTTCAGAACTTCATTATTTGCGTTTCTTTTCGCCATTTTGGGTACTGTTTATCGGCAGAATTATTTTAGCAACATTTAACTCGTGATTTAGGTAGGCACCTAGTAACGAGGTACTAACCTACGGAGGATCTGCGATCCACATAATATGTATAGAGTAGCACATATTATACAGACGGGTTGTCTATACAGAGAGCTGTGATCTGTAACAGAACGATATTCTGTACAAAATAATAAACCGTTGTGCAGGAATTTGCAGCGTTTTTCCAAATTATCTTTGATCATTGATAGTGCCATTTAATTGTCTTGATTCACGTGTTGACACTTTTTCTAGTGTTATTATACAAATTGATGGTGATTTCAGACAATTTCCCGCAGGGTTTTGGCTAATGAAAATAAAATTAAAAAACGCTGAAAAGTCCTTGTCACATTCGTTTATTATTCTATTAGTTTATTATTCTACCCAAACTGTGTGCGGAAGAACGACGATTATAACCAAATTTTAACATAAATTTTACGCTGAAACTCCGTTAGAACCTCAATTTTCCACTCTTTGATCGTATTCGGTCTCCTCTTCCTGAACAAATGGAAAACGATACCTCACAAGCTCATGTTGCTAAAACACCATAAAACCCAATTTTTCACCCATAACACCCTTTGATCTATTCCGATCGAGCTGCAAAGTTTCGGGGTACAACTACGGCCTAAAAGGAACATGTCTGCGAATGAACGAATTTTTTAGACCGAAAAGTAGCCGGTATGTATGATACGGCGGACGGCGGACGGACATTGCATTTTCTGAATCTACGCACGTAAAACTAAACGTAAAAGAAAAAATTTTGAGGTGGTGTTATACAAATTTTTTGCTGAGCGAATACATAATTGTAAAAAAAACTTTGCAGCCCGATCGGAATATACCCAGGGGTTTTATGGGTAAAAAATGACTGTAAAAATACGGTTTTTGGTGTTTTAGTAAAATGAGCTTTTGAGATATATTTGTCCATGTTTTTTAGGGCATGAAGACCGAATATGAAATCTATTTTAACCAAAGAGTGATTAATTTAGGTTGTAACGAAGGTTCATCTCCCAAAATTCATTTTTTATGAGTCAAAAACTTGGGAAATTTCTGAAATCACCATCAGTTTGTATAATAACACTAGAAGTAGTATCAACAGGTGAATCAAGACAATTAAATTGCACTATCAATAATCAAAGATAATTCGATAAGCAGCGTTGGGGGCAAAAAATGGTGGAAACCATCAAAAATTGCCATTTCAATGACTGTACATCAAAGAAACAATAAACGAACAGCCAGCAGTTCTGTAGATATTTCCAACAGAATAATAAACTCATGTGAGGTTTTTTGCATACGTAGGTATATAATACTAGTAGTTATAATGGGCGTCTCAAAGATTGCCTACGTGCAGACATTCAATTTACTCAACTATCAGTAAGGAAAGTAACAATCAGGGTTTCTTCGTGACCCGGTTTTTTTGTAAAACGCCATGCCTGCTGACGTGGCAGTTGAACTCATAACTTGAACTCCACTGGTTTCAGGGACAGTTTATTGTAAAGCAAAGCGTACTCATAACGTGAATACAGATGTTGTGTTCAGATATTCGTTGTATATCTGAAGAGTTCGTGAACTCAAATTGCCTGTGTTGCTATTGAGTTTTTATGAAATCGGCTCAGGACTATAGGTATGATTCCATGATACCGTTCAGTTCTAGCTTCTTCAATTTATTGTCTACAATGCAGTAGCTACTGCAATCTACCCTATAGCTTCTACAATCCATCAAAAAACTGTGTCAGTGGTCCGCGGAGGAATGTGGTCCAGTCTCACTTGAGGTAATTGCAGGGAAGAAAATAAGTTTACTCCCCCCCCCCCCCCCCGCCCACTTTCAAAATTTGATGGTTAGCGTTTTAATGTATGTAGAACCCGAAAATGGAGTTGAAAAAAATTCTGTCCGTCTACGGTACTAGGCAGGTTCCTTAGTTACCAGGGTGTTGTTGGGGACGAAATGCTATGGGGGAAAACGCATAGGAATTATGTAACTGCAATTTTCGAAAGTTAGAGAGCTTATACTTCGACTCAAATGCAATTTTTTAATGTCTGCGTGCGTGCGTGTGTGTGGGTAGTTATTTTTTGTTCCCCCAAGACTACCCTGGTAATTCAATGATCTACGCCTAACGGATCTATACGGGGTTGTAATAAACCTTTGTTTAATAATTTACTGCGATTTTTATTTCATATCTGTATTCTACGTAGTACCTACCGTGAAACGCAAACCTTCAAAGGGTGTGTGCGTGTGTGTGTGTGTGTGTGTTTGCGTGTGTGCGCGCGCGTGTGCGTGTGTGCGCGCGCGGGTTGCGTGCGTGCGTGCGTGCATGTGTGTGGGGCGTTTTTTTTTAAATGGTTGATTCCAAAGGTTCATTATTGAAAATAATAAACGAAAATTACTCGTATGTGGTGCTCCTATGAATTTTTTCTTGATGTTCTCTTCAACATGAGACGTTAGCATATGTGGGGACCAGCGAGATTTGCATAGAATGACGGTTGTGGGCTTCAACTTTTACCCTTCTTCGGTTATGTGCCTCGCGATATGTTGCAACTTCGCAGGAGCGCGACTTACGGAGCATGAATGAAATGAGCTGAAATTATCGCGTTGAGCTTGCAAAATTCATATTATTCAGGTACGTGAGAATGTTCTCGTAGTTTCGCCTTTGGAATGACGTAAAAGGTTAATGCAGTTGGAAACATTGTTGCGAAACCAGATCCGGTGTAAGCTGTTGCAGAACCTATTATTAAAGATGCTAGAATATTACTAGATTGGTAATATTTCATTGTCCTTAACTTTTACACATGATACCTGGGAACGAAATACCTAGTTAATTTGTTTTCTCTATTGTCCCTCCTCTTCTTGCCCAAATATGGTCAACTATACATGGGGCTAATTGATGGGGCAGGTGCTGGAAATTTATTGAACTGAACGTAGGTATTTCAAGAGTACAGATCACTGAAAAAGTGACTGCCTAGACCGAAGAAGGGGGGAAAAAAACACGCTGCAAATTCCTTGTCACAGGGTTTATTATTCTATTGGACATATACCTACGGCAATGTTGGCTGTTCATTTATTGTTTCTCAAAAACACGAATTAATTAGGCTCCTTTTTTTTTACAAATTATCTTTGATCATTGATAGTGCCGTTTAATTGTCTTGATTCACCTGTTGATTACTACTTCTAGTGTTATTATACAAATTAATGGTGATTTCAGACAATTTCCCAGGTTTTTGACTCATAAAAAATGAATTTTGGGAGCTGAACCTTCGTTGCAACCTCAATTTTCCACTCTTAGGTCAATATCGACTTCGTATTCGGTCTTCTCGTCCTAAAAAACATGGAAAACGATGCCACAAGCTCATGTTACTAAAACACCCCAAAAAAACCCTCTTTTACACCCATTTTTCACCCATATCACCCCTGGGTATATTCCGATCGGGCTGCAAAGTTTCGGGACACAACTAGGGCCCAGATGGAGCCTGTGTGCGAAAGAACGAATTTTTTAGAACGCAAATAAATTAGGTATGGATGATACGGCGGACGGACATTGCATTTTTGGAATCCACGCACCTTGAAGCGTAAAAGAAAAAATTTTGAGGGGGTTTAAAAAAAATTTGCTTCGCGAATACATAGGTGTATTATTCACAGAATAATATACCAAAAGTGCCTCCCTAACTTGAATCACATGGATGTATAGAATATTGGGGTAGGTTAATTTGACAAGGGACCATCTGCGATCCAACCCCCTCCCTCAAAATTTCAGCCCTCTAAATTGCAACTCTGCGACTATTTTTCGCGTAGGTAGAAGCGTTACAAGGAAATGGTCAACATTTTATGTTCGCGCATGAGCAGACGAAAGTTATGGTACGATAGTAATGAAATTCAGATGGAACTGTCAAAGTATTATTCCTGATCGACCCTCAAGTTTGAACTCATTTCAACGATATTTAAGGTAGTTATAGGCGTTTCAAGTATTTCATGTTTGCGCATGCGCAGACGAAAGTTACTGTTCTATTTAACTGATTTTGGTATGGGACCATCTGTGACCTAACCCGCACCTACCCTCCAAATGTCAGCCCATTTCGTTCATTATTTCGGATAGTTTTGGCCGTTACAAGGAATTAACCACAGACAGCCAGACACACAGAGGGACAGACAGGCAGACACTGTACCAAAAATGTCCCTTGATGTCTGAAATGTAAGGTGCGAATGAAAATTTTCATTTTGGAGGACATACATTTTTTTGACTCTTGCACGAATACAAAGCTTCCCTGTCTTCGGTATTAGGAACCAGTAACAAATCGTTGTGGAAGGATGTGCAGCGTTTCGAAATTCGTTCAATTTTCAGTTTTAATTCGTCGCTGTATCACTTCGGGATTTTGTTCGGTCTCACTGTTGGGGTTAGCTCAGTGTTCGTTGCGATTTAGTGCTAATCTGAAATACTGGTAATAGTTACCTTTACTACTATTATCTTTACATCTATGTTTGCGACTATCTTTATAATCTCTTTTAGTCTCTACGAATACAAATAGGTCCAGTTGATCGTTTTTTTTTCCTACGATTGCCTTTTTATAGAGTGACGTCCTAATGGGTTTTATGAGTTTGATATAATATTGATAAGGTTTGAGCTCGTATCTCTATTGCCTGGAAAGAAGAGTCCAGCCTTGAAGTCCTCATTATAAATGTGCACTTCAGTTCATTGGTACGTGTAGGTCCTTAGCAGTAGAGTCGATGGTACTGGGCCATTCCATATGGTTGTGTTGTGTGGTCATAACAAATTATGGATAGCATTTCACTCTAATTTGGGACCTTATCTGCCAAGCTGAATATCGCTCTCTTGGAGTTATCATTTGGCATTTATAATGGTGAGATCATTTGTTTTGGTGCTGACTGGTACGTGTGATAGATGTGTTTTCCGTACTGGCTCAGCCATTTGACGGGATCCGATATGAGTATGGCTTGCTCATAACTTGCCGTAGGTGTCTATTGAGTGAGTCATCTTACCCCTCGGTCCTTAATAGCTGCCGTACGTGGGATTTCATCGCTTTTAATAATAAGCACTATACAGCAACGTCTTAAATTTCTCTTATTATGTAATCCCCTTCCAAGTTAGCAACCTAGCTTATGGAAACGTTCAAGAGATATGTTTTGCTAAACCTAACATTCAGTGGACATGGCAATTATGCTGAACATACCTTTTTCGCGTGTAGTTTTGTGGAATAAAATATATCGCTGTCTCGATTTTAAGTAGGAGTGTGATGAATCTGTCTCTTTTTTGTTTTAATACTATTCATTAGGTGGACTGGGGATAGAATCATCTTCATCATATCAGACAGTGGGTCAGAGAAGGAAAGCAGTGTTATGGATCATATAATGCCGAATAGTGCAATGTTGCCAATTTCCTTGTAACGCTTCTCACTACGCAAAAAATAGTCGTAGAGGGCTGGAATTTTGAGGGTACACGCGGGGTGGATCGCAGATAATCCCCTATCAAAATCATTGAAATCGTACCTTAACTTCCGTCTGTGCATGCGCAAGTGTCAGATCCTCGTTGCGCCCATAACTACCCTGCAAATCATCGTAAAGCGGTGAAATCTGGAAGATAGGTGGAGGTGAGGTGTCCGATGGTCTCAAATGCATTCCATCAAAATAATAGAACATAACTTTCGTAAATCCATTGTAAAAGCCATTGAACGCGCCCATAACTTTCGTAAAACGAAAAATCCTTGTTGAGTTTGTCTGTTGTCCAACCTATCCACCGACAGGACCTACCCAGGTAATTCTGTTATTCCATGTGACCTCACTCGTTTAGTCATGCATGGATACGCCACCTGTGCACTGAATGAACCTACCCAACTATTCTATACGTTCATGTTATTCAAGTGAGGAAGCTATACTGCCTACTTGAATTGGCATACGTTTTTGTTTTTCCCCTTGCAAAGTAGGTAAATACTATAGGTATTGGGTACCCGTTTTCATGGTATGATGAGTTAATTTCTAAATGACGGCGTCTTCACGTTTAGCGTATCACTCTGAAACGAGACACTTCCGTTTAAGTTGCGTCATGAAGGGAAGATCTTCACAATATGACGTCACCGTTGATATTTAGGTACCTAGATAATATCTCAGTCATTCAATGTGGATATTTCCCATTTTCAGGTACGTCCAAATCCCCTTCAAAAACTTCTCACAGTACTATTACTTTTCCTCAATGAACTTGGTGTAGAATCTTACGAGATCAGTTCGGAGCATAAATCCTCACTTCTGGCTGTTACGTCCTCCCGGCTTCTTCATTGGTTCTCCTTTGTAATGTAGGTACTATGGTTCTAAAATCTGACACCTGACTCGGTTAATGTACCTATTATATAGATCTATAGTCATTTGTCAGGACTGCGTGGTGTATTGACCCCTCCTGAGTGTTCCCCTACATCTGCATTCGAAAACTGTCCTCCAGGCGTTTCATTCCTTTTCTTTGAGTAGTATTTTTAGTAGTAGGTTATCTACGTATCTATTCAGTGTTATATCGTTACGTATTATCCATAGTTATAACTCGCTCTAAAGTATATAAGTAATGTAATGGGAGGGGTCGGTCAAATGAACTTTTTTTCTATTGAGAACCGTGATTGAAAGTGATTTCTTCCATTTGAAGGGTGGAACCCCTAGATGAACTGTCACACGCACGCGGGTGCGTGTGCCCCACCCCAGCGTTGAGGGAGAGCTTAATAAGGATGACGAGAAGGGCAGACCTTCTTAGAAGCTGTAACTAGCCAATTCTCAAGATGGCTATTCGAGTGGCTTCAGACGCCTCCTTCGAAAGGTCTTCACGAGCTCTAATTGAGATTTCATTGTCATGTAGTTGATTTTCGATTTTCCAGTACGCTTCTTCTGTTGAAATAAGTAATTCACCTCATAGTCGGAAATTACTATAGGCGATTAATACCTGTAGTGAATAAGGATGAACAGACGAGGCCGAAAGTTAGCTTGAGAATGGTTCTATATTTATTGGCCCCTTGGCTCTTTATAGGCCCCTGACATGATCAGAGGGGGGTCGGGGGGTCCCCACTCTGAGTACAACATGTATGTACATTACATTGGTTGTGGAGGAGCAGCCGATCACAACACTGCTCCCCCCCCAGAATTTAAGTAACGCATTTAGTTAAATTTTGTTCTGTTGCGGTGGCGGTTGTCGAGCGTGGGAGGTGCGTGTGCTGGGTGCGGTGGTTGCGGTGGTCCGCTGTGGCTGTCCGGGTCGGTGTTGTTGGGGGCGGTACGTATGCGGCGTATGAAGAGCCGGGGTGTTGGTTGAGTGCGTGGGTGCGGCCGCGGCGGCTGTTGTTGCGGGCGCCAGGTGCATGGGGTGCGGCGTTTTTGTGCTCGGGGGTCCCATGTGCGGCGGTAGAAACACGAGCCGTTCGTCGCGCTGCTTGTGGTCGGTCGTGGCTTCGTCGGCGGTCGCTATTGTCGTCTTTTCGTATCACACGAACCTCTTCGGTGACGGTAGCCACTCGAGGAGGGGGAGCGAAGGGTTTGAGGCGATCGGCGAGAGCAGCGAGTTTCGTGACGTCGGGTTCGTCGCGCGCCGCTATGTGAAGGCGAATGCTGTCTGGAAGGGCGCGTGTGGAAAGCTGCCGAACGAGCGGGGTCGGTGTGTCGGCCGGGAGTGCTCGAGTGAGTCGGCGGGCGAGGACTGACGGTAGTTCGTCGTCGGAAGTCGGTTGAGTAAGGCGGTGAGCCGGGAGCCGTCGGACGG
Organism: Leptopterna dolabrata; assembly: GCA_954871275.1. Classification (NCBI taxonomy): domain Eukaryota; kingdom Metazoa; phylum Arthropoda; class Insecta; order Hemiptera; family Miridae; genus Leptopterna; species Leptopterna dolabrata. Next base: position 39,632,035 of record OX940978.1, on the reverse strand, counting down.
TGCGTGCGTGGCGAAAAGGCGAGTTGTCAACGTCTGGTAGCTGTTGTCGTTCGATGGTGCCAGTCGCTAGTAATTCGCCGAAATGGGCCTACGCTTTCGCGTTGAGGTCCGGTAATATTCGGCGAAGTTTCGCGTGGCATGGAGGTCCCTTCGTGACGATTTGATGTTCTACGCGTTGCGGTGTGTCGGCCGGGAGGGCTCTACGGAGTCGGCGGGCGTGGACTGACGGATTCTCGTGCTCGGAAGTCGGTTGGGGTCGTCGTAGAGGTCCGCTTGTCGGGGCTCGAAGGCGCGGGCGAATTTAGCATGCGGCGTCGTGAGGCCTTCGTGAGTCAATGTGATCTCGAGTTGGGCGAATCAGACGTGCGGGAATGCGGGGTCGTACGGCCGGAGCTGGAGCGTTGATGTCGGTGGAGTCGTTTCTGCGGGTGTCGGTGGTTTCGGGTCCGTGTTCTCGTTGTAGGCGCCAGTCCCGGAGAGGTGTCGTCTGGAAGTGTCAGCAGGAAGTGTGCGAGGCGCCGGCGTCCGTTTCCTTATATAGGAATCGGATGGTGGGGCGAAGTAGCGGGGGGCCGCTGCGTTGGGCGTCGAGGCGGGCGTCGGAGTGGGGCGCCGCTGTGTGGCGTCGGTGGGGGCGGCGCTGTGGGGCGTCGGAGTGGGGTGCGTGTGCCGGGCGTAGTGCTGCGGAGGTGGGGCTCGTCGCAGACGGTCGGCGGGCGCTGAGCGGCGTTGTTCGTCGTTGCTAGGCGCTGTCGTCGCACCGCGGTCGCAGACGGCGGGCGGAGGCTGCGTGTCACCACTCGGGGTCACCAGTGTAGTGAATAAGGATGAACAGACGAGGCCGAAAGTTAGCTTGAGAATGGTTCTATATTTATTGGCCCCTTGGCTCTTTATAGGCCCCTGACATGATCAGAGGGGGGTCGGGGGGTCCCCACTCTGAGAGACAACATGTATGTACATTACATTGGTTGTGGAGGAGCAGCCGATCACAACAATACCATTGATGGCAGCGTATAGGCTGAGTGGATGATATCCTGCCATTTGGAATCGAGCATAACAAAAAAAAATTGACCCCCCCCCCCCCCCCCCCCATTGATGGTTTCCGGTTCAATTCCGGTATGGAATAAAATGTTCCATAGATTCCGGAATGGAATAAAATGTTTTATGATCGTTACCTAAGTTACGAAAAATAATTGTTTTAATGATCGGTGCCTGCCTACTTAACATCTTTGTATATGTACAAAAAAAATGAAAAATTACAAAATTACTTAGATTCCGAAATCAAAAAATTTCTGCCCGTACGCCGTCAGTGTGTATTTTTTCGCCTGACGATATCAAACCTAGTTGTTCATCGTAATTCGTGGATGAAGCAAATCAATTAGTGTTAGCGTTCTATTGGAATAGTCGTAGGTTTTACGGCTCGTAACTTTGTGGTTGAGGTCACCCATCAAAGGCTCTTCCACAGTTAACTCTACGACGTTCTGTAAATTGCAGTTCAAAACATAATATCATTTCCTACCTCCCAAATTAAGAAACCCCGCATTTTTCCAAATTTAGTACCTCAGTAATATTCGGGTCTTAAGGCAACCACACATTTTATCTTTCGTAAGCTTTGGAATTAACTCTGGCTCTGGGAAGAACTATTATATCCATCTGATGGGGCTCAGTAGCATTAGCGACGGTCGAATTGGATTTTCTAGCTGAAAGCCCACACATTTCGTGCCCAGCTTAGCCTTTGAAAGTGAACGTTCTACTTTTCGATTTCTTCCACCGTGAGTCTTTCCTGGACCCCTGAAATCTGAACAGTTTCCTATTTGTGTAACCTATATTATTGTATGTAAATAGTATGTACATACTATTTACTTGTAGGAGTGAGGTTGTTGCCAATCCGTACCTACCATTTCATAGATAATGAGTTGTCGTTTTATTGTTTGGGGAAGTATTGACTTTATTGTGATGGGGAAAATATTTCTCCTCATGAAGCTGCGTAAATTGTCATCCTACGAGATGGAGATTTGGGGTTCGATCAGTTCTGAAAGAGGCGCTAAAATCTTCGGCTCACCGAGAATAGCGTTAGGGATCAGATAATAAATCCTAACCAGATAGTTAGATAAATGTTGTAAAACTTTCGGGTTCATAAATAAAACTGCTCCTCTCTTTCTCCATAATGCCCTCTGCTGTACATGTTCTTGAATTTTAAGAAACATTAATTTAATTGGTATCATTAAATTAGAATTTGAAATTAGAATATTAGGTTTCGTCTCTGAAGTAGGTATGAAGGTACGTACTTGTATATAAATTCATAAACAACTCCGAACTAGAAGAATTGGGAGGAATTGTAAAAATCTTAAAAGGTGTTATGCATTGGTAGATATACGAGTCTTACCTTCATACCTACTTCAGAAAAGAAACCTAATATTCTGTTTCAAATTGGTTTCTTCAAGCAGTGATGTATTCCAGTGAGTCTGGCATTGCTCATAAAACACGTTTTCGCTCAGTTCTTCGGAGGCGAGTTCACATTACTGTTTGTTCAAAACCTACCATCATTTCACCTACCATTTTTCATCTCATCTCGAGATGAAACTGTGCAAAGGGCTTCTTCAGCCTGTGCCTATTACGCATTCCTGCACTCGTTCCATAAACTTTCATCGCATGTGTACCGCAGTGAAAGAAGGGGGGGGGGGGGGGGGGTGAGACTGAAGCCTGATGTTTATTCGTGGAGTTCACCGGCCATCCCCTGCTTAGCCTGGCCTTTGTGGAGTCTGCCGCTGCGAGATAAAACATACGATAAAAGCCTATTACACATGACTCCCTCCTCCAGGCTTACTATCAAGTCGACTATTGTAGTTGTCGATTAAATAAGAACAACAGTATTTGAACGGACCGTCGCGTGTTAACTTGTGAGAGGAATCGCATCACGTGAGGTCTTGCGGCAATCAATTTTCATTCCAGTCGCTGCATCACGCTTGGGTGTACGTAACTTGTTTCACAAGAAAACTCACAAAAACAAATTAGGCAGACGCATGTCTTTCATCGAGATGCAGGCAAGGTAGAACAAGAAACACTACAAAATAATCATTTACAACGTTTCAGTTTACTTGGTGCAAAAATCTGAGAAGTTCTCCACCAAATTAATCATTAATTGTACTGATTGAAAATACAATATACAGTTTAATTGTTTCACCTTCAATCCGTTCCTGAGTATGGAAAAATGTCATCATGAGGTAATCTTTGACGTTTCTATCACGCATTTGACCTCAATAGCGAATTCTAGATTTTTTTGCCTCAACTGCGATAACCACTTGTCGGTGATGATGATGTTTATGTCATTTTTCTATGCAACCTGCGAACAGATAAAAACATCTTATTGTGGTGTATATCGTCGGCTTACATGTGAAATCCACTAAGTCAAAAAAGTTAGTTTCGAGAAAATCGAGTTGGAAGTTTTTCAGTTTTTGGGTGAGATATTTCTAAGGGAAGAAACTGGATTTGAGGCTTGAAATTTCGACTGTAGGTGCCATAGGGTGGCTAGTTGCCACCATATGAATCTCAAGAGACTAGCTGAATTCATAAGTACCTGTAAAGCTATTTTTCCTACAAAGGAACCCGACTTAGTGGATTTCACCAGACTATGTTTAACGACTTACTGGTTTTCACTTAATTAAAAAATCACGAGAAGTAACGACTTATCGTTTTTCTCTATGAGTGTTGCCTCTTATCTTGATCAAAATTGAGGAGAAGGGTCTTACGAATAATTAAATAACGAATAAAGTACCTGTTCTAAAATTTGGCTGAAATTCGACACCTGTCAGGGAAAAAAAAAATTAGTTATGTTAACACTGAACTGGAATAGTGATTTTTGGTTTATTATTTTAAATAATGAACCATTGGAATCGAGCATGAAAAAAAATATATTCTAACCCCCCCCCTCAAAATTTGATGGCTTACGTTTCAAGGTATGTAGAATCCGTACGGGCCACTTTTCTTAGTTACCATGAAACAAAATTGATGAAATTCGGGTTATGGGTTCCGTTCGGGGTCTAGTTGGTCCTCGAAGCTCGACGTTACTGTCAGTCAAATGGGTTCAAAATAGGGGTTGACATTTTCAGAACGCCGTAGCTCGAAAACTTCCGATAGAAGGGTATGGTTTTAATTACGTTATTAAATTTGTCTTGAGCTAAACAATTTTTGAGACCACCCGGAGCATTGTACGTCCAGCCGTTCGTGAGCACCAAAAAGCTTCGTCAACACGATCGTGAATCAAACGGTATAAATCCGGCCCGGATATCATAACTACGGAGCATCTGATTATAATCAAGGATGGCTGTATGAAGTCGAGTTGTTTGTTCTGCGATATTATTTCATTTGAAAAGTGATGGACTATTGGATTTTGTTGGTAGGTACTTCTGAAACTTGAACAAACGTTGAAGTATTATTGATGGGTAAATTACTACGCAATGGCAAATTATTGCACACCGGCAAATTATTACACAACGTTAAATTATTACACAACGGTAAATTATTACACCACGGTAAATTATTACACAACGGTAAATTATTACACAACGGTTCATCTATCCAGAAGGGCTGGATTTTGTTGATAGGTACTTTTGCAACTTGAACAACCGTTGAAGTATTATTGAGGGGTAAATTGTTACACAATGGCAAATTATTACACAACGGCAAATTATTACACAACGGTAAATTATTACACATCGGCTCATCTACCAAGAAGGGGCTGAATTTTGTTGATAAGTACTTTTGCAACTTGAACAACCGTTGACGTATTATTGATGGGCAAATTATTACACTACGGTTAATTATTCTATCTCCGTAGAAGGGGAACCTATACAGGTAAATTATTACACAACGGTTTAGGTAGGTACCTATTAACGAGTACGGGGTTAGGTACTATGTAACCTACGGAGGGTCCGCGATCTACATAATATGTATAGAATATTACATATGTTATATAGAAGGGTTATCTATACGGAGACCTGCGATCTGTAACAGGAGGGTATTCTGTACAAAATAATAAACCGTTGTGCAGGGATTTGCAGCGTTTTTAATGAATGGAACGGTTTTTATAGAAGTTCAATCTTCTTCTGAACCTGCTGGTTCCGCAGCCCTTTCTTGAACTGCCCCGTTGGTGGGTAAATCCATGTACCACTGGTGCAGGTTTCTCGGTAGTATAACGTTCTTCCGACAGAGAGTAATCACTGTAATCAGGTCCTTCTTTTTAGCTACTGAAATCGGGATCTGTTTACTGCAGAGAGGAGAGAGAGGATAGTCAAGAGCTTGAGGCCCGTCTTTTCCTGGCTGCAGAGGTTTCGAATAGTTCTATTTTATTGTCGTCATCTTGGGAATTGTATTTATATTCCATCGGTGCTGGCTCACCTTTTCTGTATTGAAAAAAAAACCGTCAACTAATTACAATTTTCGGCCCTCATTGTCCACATTTCTGTTGCACTAAGTTGTTTGCACCATTTTTTTCAAATCCTCGAAGTCTTGATACTGCATCTCTTTGGTGCTCATACTCGCCATTCGAAAAATGTTTTCCCATTCATGAAGTGAGAAGACATCCACATTCTTCTTCGCGGTTTCAGTTTTGCTGTGCATCGAATCGACTTCATAAACGAATGCCCGCTCTCCATAAACTTCTACTCAATTATTTCCAAGCTAGGGTGATTACGCACAGCATACAACAGTATCAAGTGAATGTTGCGATTCTGGCTACTCGTACTTCAGGAGGGGAGTCGGGAAATGCTGATTGAAACTTCACCTACTAGGCATCCATAATAAAGATGACTTAGTGGATTTCACGTCTAGTCTTATTAATTACACTAGTGCAGCGGTCTCGAACAAATTCTAGTCTGGTGAAATCCAGTAAGTGTGACTTAGTGGAATTCACCAGACTAGAATTTGTTCGAGACCGACTTAGTGAGAACAATTTCCTTCATTTCCAAGAAAACCGTTCCTCGGATCTAAAAACTGACCTCGCCAATCGATCGGGCGTCAAACAATACATAGGAGTAGGATCTTAAATTGTGAAAAAGTGACTTAGTGGATTTCACTTGTAAGCCGAAGATATGTACACATATCATATATAAATTAATGTGTACATTTGGTTTATTTGAAGGAAGAATCACGAACTCTTCTAGGATTAATTTGTTATACTCTGAACACGGAAACCGCTGTTGAGAGTATGTTCCGGACTCGAATAAAAATATATTGTTCGTCGCCCTATTGTGCTTTCGACAATCAAACCTGACATCAACATGGATGAATAGGTGAGTGGCGAGCTCCCTTTCATTTGTTGTGGCCTTTTGTCGCCATTCCCGTTGTTGTTGGTGTTATTGTAGTTGAACGTATAGATTATTGTTGTGTTTGGATAAAGTGTCTTTCGTGTTGGAACTTGGGGTGAATGTAATGGGTGAACTCTTGCTGATTGTTTTGACCCTCACATCTGAGGTTGATCATTGTTTTCCTCTGTAACCTATGCGAGAGTATGATCGTTTGTACCTAGCATACTAAGCAGTTAGACCTAAGTAAATGAATAAGAAATTACGTAGATTTTTGAAAATCAACGAGGCACCTATTAATTTATGCCCAGTACTGCCGCTACCGTTCGTTTTCACACTCAGCACATGCTACGAAAACGGTACCTAAGAAGTGAATGCTACGGGAATTGGTCTATTTTCATTTGCAGAAAATTATGTAGGTAATTCAGGAAATCCGAGTCTAATGAAACGGCTTTGACTAAAAACTAACAGTTAAGTCTCAATGCAGTGAATAGGTAAAACTCAATTACGGTCGTGTGACGAATATGAGCAATATTTTAGACTATGAATTTGCTTAAACGTAAATCCAGAACTTCTTAAACATGAATCACTGAACTTCTTAGATATAAATCACGGAACTTCTTAAACATAAATCACATAACTTCTTAATGTTATCGATTGAAAAAGCCTTAAAACCTCTTCAGGAATGGCCATCTAACCTCTACGTACGCTGCTCGAGAACGAAACTCTGCCAATTTTACAATGAAATCACATTCACTTGAAATTCCAACTAAATTTAGCTAGGTTTTGTATTAACCAGCACGTTACTCAAAATCGAAATTTGATTTTTTTTTTTTTACAAACCGGTGTCAATATCACTACGAGTGAACTTTGTACCTAATTGCGGTTATATTGATATCGACCGTGAGAGGGTGATTATTTTTCCCATGAATGATTACAAAGGTTTTTTTTACAAGGGAACTGGTACAGCTAACATAAAATATGTTAACGTGTTGCAGCAGGTTAACCTTATAACATAACGTGATCAACCAGAAAAATGAACTTATTTGTTGGCTTAGTAGTGTCTGGGGACGTACCAGTAAGTATAGCACCGAGGGATGGTGCTTCCACGGCTCAAAATCATCGTGGTTTTTCTGCCCTCTTGCGGTCACTTTTTGAGCTACCTTTAAACCGTAACTACCCGCATATAGACCGTCGAGAGCTATCCAGTGGTATAAATAACACAAAAACGCGTTTTTCGGAGATATACCAGTACTTTTCTCAGCGTGCGACCAGGTACCACAGTCTCGTACCGCATGAGGTAATTCTTTGATCCTAGTTTCCCGCTGAACTGGGTGGGTGGCCAATCGGATTTGTTTTGCAGGTTGACTCCTTTCATGTCGTATTTAACATGGAGAGATACATTATTACACGTATAGATCGCATAACTTTGATCCTGGAAAGTAGACGTACCATTTTTGCGTTCGACGTCTTCCCGATTCCAGCATTTCAGTTACAGGAACTTTATCCAAACCGAGCTTCGTAACGGATTTGGTGAAATATTCTAGAGCACTCCTGGCACTCATATTTCGAAAGTTATTCTTCCTCAGCGGGATGCTCCTAGACGTAATATCTCTCCGGAGACGAGGGAGAATTCTCAGATTGTTTTATTTTAAAAAACTTCTTTTGGAGTCCCTGATAAGATAGTGGTCTCGTTTAATTACTTTTTTCCCCCAGAAAAGCACTCCGGAGGTATAAGAAAAAGTCCTGAGAAGTTCCCGAACATTGATACCGAAAATAGGAAACCACCATCTTCGGTTATACGCAGGGAATTCTAATTTAATCTTGTTTTCTCTCGTCCGTGTGTAGGTGTGAGTTTTTTCGGAGTTGAGAGGAAGCAATGCTCCTACTGTTGGTTCAAAACTACAGTTGTAGGTAATGGCCGGAAGTTCAGTTTAATCGAGCTACATACCTCAAGCAGTTGCATCCATGAATGATAACTACCATCAATTTAGTTGAAATCATAAGTATTAGACTATTTTATCATAACCAATATATAATATTGTCGTGTTACCCCTCAAATACTACGCTCCTATGTAATGTATAAGATTTAACCAAATAAACGAGAACGGCGAGCTAAGGGACGCCTCGGGGAAAAAAACAGAAGGGTCCCCTGCATCGAGCTCCCGTTTTGCTTCCGAGTCTGCGAAGCAGCGGAAGCCTTGTGTTCACTTTCGTGAGCCAAAAAATTTTTGTCATCAGAAATCAAAATTTCCACTTGCATTTTGCGTTTCAAAGCCTACTGAACAAATTTGGTTCCGTGTCTGTCGGTCTGTGGGTCTGTGAGTCTGTCCTTATTTCCTTGTTACAGCCATAACTTCCACGATTTTGAATTGATTCAGCTCAAATTTTGAGGGATGGTGCGGATAAGGCCCCTAGAGGTCCCATACAAATTTCAACATGATTGATCCAGCTGTACGCCCTGCGCATGCGCTAACGTTAACTTCAACAAACACGCATAACTTTCACAATTTTGATTCAATTTCGCTCAAATTTTCAAGGGTTGTTTGGACAAGGCCTAGTGAGTTCCAGTATGAATTTCAGCATGATCGGACCCTCGGTGCGCTCTGCGCATGCGCTGGCGTGAAATAGATTCAATTTCCTTGTTACAGCCGTAGTAACCAAAGATTTCACCCAATTTCAATGCAATTCTCAGGGATTAAGCGGGTAGGGCCCATTGAGGTCCCATATAAATTTCAACATGATAGAGCCAGCGGTTCGCCCTGCGCATGCGCTAACGTGAAATTCTTCAAACACGCATAACTTTCGCAATTATGTATAATGGACGTAATGTATTATGGACGTAATGTTATGTAATATGTATATTTCATGTAATGTTATGTAATGTTATTTTATGTTATTTCACGTTATGTAATGTTATGTAATGTAATGTTATGTAATGTAATGTTATGTAATGTTATGTAATGTAATGTAATGTTATGTTAGTTTGCTTCCGAGTCTGTTCTATTTTATAATGGGTCACTCTGCTTGTGACGAGGAAGCTCCTGTGCCATCACCTTGGCAGTGTATTTTAACTGTAGCGACGGCTGTTGACTGACGGGTGATGGAACGGGGGGGGATCTGATATGCTAATACAGTTGACAACGATATATTATGACATCCTTACGTATTGTAGGTTCAATATCCATCGTTGCTATTTATTTTTTTCGATGTTTTTTCAGCCATCAGTTCAGTTGTCATCTGTGTTCAGTCTGTTCGTTAATTTTCTCACTTTTTGTACAATTTTTAGCGAATTCTCAAATAAAATGAAGCTATTGCAATGGGTCCAAAAGTTTCAAACATGATTTTCTATAGGTAAATCCGTTTTAGAGCATCCCGAATTCATCCCTGCATTTTAAAAATACCTATATATATATATATATATATATATATATATATATATATATATTATACCTATTTGTTTTTATTTTGTTTACGTGTCACTCCAGACGATATCTGTTCTTGGGTACATGATAAAAAGTCCAAATTTCGCCAAAACGTTCGAACTGCTTAAACAAAAGGATGAGTTCGAAGATGAGCAATTTTCAAAATTCGAAGGGGTCAAATTTTAGTTTTTAGGGCTTGCAAATTGGTAAAAACGGCTAAAATCAGGAACAGTTTATATAAAATCACTGAAAGTGTTATGGAAGGGTGAGTAAAGACAGAAAAATGTCATTTAAGTTGTTTTTCTTAGAGCCGAGTAAGGGTAAAATTTGGATTTCTGGGGGATCAACATTTGGTATTAAGAGCAAAAATCAATATTAATTCACCTGGGATGGTGATTCACGTGGTGGGTTGGGGGGGGGGACTAATTCGGTAGTAAAAATGTTTTCCTAAAAAAAAGAGGTGGCTAAATTTACTTGATAAGGGTCAACAACCGGTAAAAATTGCTAAAATCACGGAAAAATGGTATAATATTTATTTAAAAAAAAAAGATATAAATGATATACGAAAGTATGGTTTCTAGCTATATCATCTTTTTACACAGCCAGCTATATCATCTTATAGCCATGTTGCATGACTGGAACTTATTAAATCGACATTGCTGTTCAATTAACTGGGATCTTGAATTTATTTCCTCCTGAGTGAGATGGAGGTTTTGTTCGTTATTTTTCTTGGGTGAGCAACTTGAGTGGTGACATCAAGTTTTCAGATGAGCAGCCTTTTATCTCTATTATTATTCTAGCATATCATATCTGGAATACGGAAATATCCTCGCGGGATGACCGGTAATGCGGAATGAAACTGTTACTTGGTAAGGCCTTTTAAGTCTCATCGTCCCCTTGTTGTCGAGATACTAGAATGAGTGTTCTATAATGCAGGATATTCTAGTGACCCTTCCTTGTTGTCAAAGTAATTTTGCCTTACGGAGTACCGTAGGAAGGCCGAGGTTCACGAACTTGAAAGTTCCACGTGTCGGTACCGGCACTCCCACGTGTCCTGGGGCCAGATGCTCCACCTCCTTGCCATCACATCTAAATACTTTAGCTATTAGGCGCATGGTGGTTTCCGTAATTTTGTTACTGGATTATTTTCGAGGTCACGAAGAAGACTTGCTCTTCCAAAAGTACCGAGGATTTTTTAATCCTTGGGTTCTGACAGTGTTGAGTTACGCATGCGCATTATATGCATACCCAGATTTTTGGAGCATTAAACTAGATTTACGTGCATATAGGTACAGGGTGTTCACACTTAAGATTGAAAACTTCAAGGAATCGATTCTACAACTAATTCTCAACAGTTTGCAACTCTTTGCATTTTTTTAACCCCTTGTTTTCGTATTCTTATTGTTTCCTGTTTACTCTGTAAAATTAAAAATAGGTCGCCATCGGAAAGAGCGTTAAATTTCCTATCAGAATATGGCCCTTAATAAATTTTTCGTTTTACTGTACTAGGTAATTAGGGGAGAAAATAGTAACGATACACTACATTATATCATGAAACCACTGATGCATATGTTGATAAAAACTTGGGAAAATGCAGTTTTCGGAATTTGGCTTCAATACAACTTACAAACATCTGTTTTTGTTTGTTTTTTTTTCTTTTTTTTATTTGCCCTGTCGAGTGAAGAGGATCAGAAGTTTCTATGGCTACCCCAAGACCGTGGTCTGTGAAGACGAGAAAAAGAAGGCTCAGGTTGCGGGCATAAAAAATGTTCTCCAGTATTACTTATAGTAGGGGCAATCGAATGTTGGATTGTCGAACACCTTGAGGGGAAAGTATCGATACACAACGCTATATATCATGAAACCACTGATCCATATGTTGATACGAACTTAGAAAAATACACTTCTCGGAATTGTGCTCTAATATACAACTTTCAAATATCTGTCGGATATTACAAAAATCACGTTTGAAGGCAAAAAACGTGTTTTTCGAGTGTTTTAGTATATAATAATATATTGGTGACTTGGCTCGACCGGACATGACTAGGGAGTTGGTGTCGTTTTCTTCGTAATAACTTTTTCCCGCTGCATCGAATGATGCCGCTCCCGAACCTGCCCGACCATAGAAAACTGGTTGTTTCGAACTATGTGTACCATTAAGGACGTGCAAAGTAGCGACTCTCCAAGGTCGTCTTTCTCTGTTCTGTTAATAAATATGGTTATTTTAAGTATTTTTAATGTATCGTGCCGTTTTAAGGTACAAAACTGGGTTTTTCCAGTTTACGTTTTCACTGGGTTTTTAACATTTTTTTTAACGGTCGGGGAGGTTCGGGAGTGGCATCGTTCGATTCAACGTGGAACATTATGTAGAAATCGACACCTAACCCCTCTAGCCATGGTCAGGTCAAGTCATAAATGCCCCAAAACACTCCATTTCCTCGAAAAACACACGTTTGTTTGCATTAAAACGCGATTTTCTCTTCTAATTAGTTCAGTAAAATGAAACATAACCACACCGTTGGGAAGCCGAGATTCTGAGGAAGTTTTTCCCATCCCGTGCACATTCAATCACCCATTCTTTTTGAGACGTTTAGCCATTTGAAAAAATAGTGATTTTGAAAATTTGAGAACATTGTCTTTTCAGCCCGATCCTCCGCCTGCTGAATGTACCTCAGAATTTATGTCGGGGCCATATTCTGATACAAAATTTACGCTGTTTCCAAAGGATTCCTAATTTTTAATTTTACAGTGTTTTTAGAGAGTTATGACCATTTGAGTGGTATAAGGTCGGAAACATGAAAAAATCCTAAAAAAGCGAAAAACCTCCCGAAAGCAAAGGGTTAGGAAAAAATGGAAAGAGGGCTTTTCGTTGGAAGTTAGCTGTAGAATCGATTCGTAGAAGGTTCTCAATCTTGAGTTTAAACACCCTGTATGGCTGAAATCGCAATCTGGCATTTTCAAAATTTGATGATCATCAGAAGGAGGAATATAATATTGAGAAAGTTGTTTCATGATCCGTATTTTTCAGATTTCGAAAGCTTTATTAGGGGCTAGGCCGTACATGTTACCATATCAATATTGATTGAAGTTACTTCCAACAGCTGCAAACGCATTTAATTATCTTGTTAGTACCCATATTATGGCTGTTATTCGTTTGTATAGGTAGCTACATCTCCAGTTTAAAAAGTAATTATTAGGGCTGGCCCCAAGTTTTATCGTTGTTAAATTCATTGCTAACGAAGTTCGCCTTTTGTTAACACGTTAGTGCGAAAGAGAAATCCTGCTCATATCTCATTTAGCATTTATTATTGTTATTATTACTGATTATTACTATTATTGTTATTGTGGCCAATTTCTCAAGAATCAGTCGATTACTATGACTACTGTGAGTACCTACCTACTATTTAATTTAATCTTGTTACTGAAGGAGATGGCTGCTTATCACCCTGTTCACACTCCGTACCTAATTTGTTCCACAAAATCTCCTGAATCTTCGCTCGTTGCTTACCTAAATATAGAATTATGTGCAGCCCTTGAAACGTTCAGCTACCGTATCATGTTGCTATTAATAGCACTGATCTCTCGACCATCTGGTTTCCCACCATCATGAACCTGTAATTGAAAAAGAAGGAAAAAATCTTAGTTTGTCAGCGTGATCACGTGCCGGGTGTGGTACGTTCTAAATGTGGTTATTTTAGTCTTCCTCCGTTGCAGCGGTTTTTGTTGATAAACAGAATTTTTTACTGGCTGTTCTCCGTTAGCGTAGCGTAAAGGGCGAACGTGATATTTCGCTTGTTCTCTTCATTCATGAATTGTTAAACATGAAATGCTATCCGATACCGTTCAATATTGTGGAAGTGAAAAAACATCTTTTGTTCTTCCTGCCTTTCAAACTTTGCTGGGATATGAAATAATTTGATCGATTCGATAGTAATGTTGGCATATAGGCATCGGGTATCTAAGAACCCGATTATATTTTTGGATTCTACGATGTACCTATCTTGTGGGTTGTAAAACGCCATATTTCGAAGGGCTAAGATCTGTTCCTCATTACTAGGATGATAATATAGTTTTAAACAGTCAATAAGATGATAGGTTGATGGTTATGTTCATAACTACCTATACTCATAAATGATAATCTTATTATTCCTTTGTCTTCGAGAGAAACAGTTGTATGTCCTACCAGGTTCAATTAGAAGGTGCTCATAGTACAGGCAATTTGATGTGGGTCTCGCGGTGCACTTTGTATTAGATAACCTTAATTTCGACTGATCTGCTGTAGATTACCAGCCTCATGTGGCTCGCATTTAATCCTCATGAAGGTCAATTTTCTCCAATTCCTTCAAGTGCCCAACTGAATAAAAAAAACGCTCAAAATGTTTGCCCTTAATTCAATGAGGTCTAGATCACTTAATAATGACATCAAGAGGATGCGGGTTGTGATGTGTTTATGTGGACTGTGTTGTGTTTGGAGTGTCCATTGGTGCGCGCCAAAAGTTGTCTCTAATACACCAATGAATTGATTCAAGAGTTCTTCGGGAGTGTAAATAATTATTGTTCGTGTTAGCTTTCGTCAAAATTAAAATCTCGGTCGAAGTCCTGTTACCCCAGCAGTCTGTCTGTTGGTTTTATAGTAGGTACCTAGGCCATCGTGAGTAAAGAAATCGAGAACGAAAATTGATTGTATACTTAAGCGATGGAACGGCTTCGTGGTAGAGCGGGAGTGGGGCGGATGCCCTGATAAACAGGATGTAAGGCTTATTGATATAAATGGCCTCAACTTCCCCTTCAGCGAAATGGGTGGATCGTAGACGAGAAATCGTTCTCAACATTGGTCTAAGGACTTGGAGAATCATTTGTCCATCTTTAGCGCCAACTGTTTCCCTATCGAAGAAACATTAATTTATTTGTCATTCCAAAATACGAAGCAGCATATAAAATTATTTTATAGAGGCGGCTACCTATTTTGTTCACTCAAAAATGAGGATTTTATACTCCTTGAAATATAATTTGTCATAATTTGCTTACGTCGAAGTATGAATATGATACTCTAGATGTCGAAGTGTGAATTAGTATGGTACACTAGACGAATCCACTGATAATGCAGTTTACTCACTGCTTATTAAAACATGTTTATTAACAATAGATTCATAATTATAATAATAGATCTCTAGGTAACAAAGCGACATTCACCCGGCTTTCAGCTCAGGTTTGCAAGGGAAATGAGCATCATACAAACATATTCATTGCGCAAAGGCTGCAATTCTCAACGATTTTTATGAAAGGTATTTATATATAACAAACCTCAACTACCTGTACCGCTTACATTTTAGCAAAACTCAATTACATTGAATTGAAACCGCTGCAATTTTTTATTTTTTTTTTTTTTATAGATAGCTACCGCACCTGTGTTTTCTGTGGTGAATAGCTACCCTCGTGTTACCCCAGGAAAGCTGCACTTACATAAATATGCATTTTTCCTCCGCCCCCATCTCCTGTAATGCGTCATTTCGACCCCTCGAGCCCCCATACGATCATTTTTGAAATTGCGATGGTCGCTGACTCAAATAGTACCCATATTCCCAAATGTTTAGCTCATTTTTCCGCTTGGGGAGAATTTTTCAACATAGATGTTTCCCTGTTTTTTCTTTTATTTCTTCTAATCTGGGTCCACTTATTTGACATAATCAAGGTTTGTCAAGAAGGAGCCTGTAGTTGCCAGTATGTATTGGATGAAATATGTACGCAGGTAGCTTTTGTGTGTGCTACTTCCGCATGTTCGGTATATAATTTAATGGTGCAGTGTAGCTTTTCAAAGCGCCTTACTCCTCTCCATTGTTTTCATGTCTCATCTGCAGTAACGCAACTCTTTTTTGGATATCAAAAAAGTACGGTGAATGCCGCTGAATCATTTTTTCACACCTGCATGTAGTTCCACGGATTGGTTGTTTATTTTTTATTGACCAACAAATTGTGATAGGAATCCTATCTATACGTATTTTCTTTTCCTCGATCGAGGTGTGACCGTGTGACGTTAGTCGATCGACCAGTCAATCACTCAGTATGTTTTTATTTTTAGCAGCCTAAAATTAGACAATACAAACGTCAGCAAGAGGTCAGTGGGTCTTATTAAAAGAATTAAATTGCCATACTCAATTCAACAAAAATACGTAAGTACCAAAAAAGTATAAATGTGGAGGCGAAAAAAATGAGGAAAGAAGGGCGTTTGTTCTAGCGTGGTGGCTCCTGTTTCCGGGAACGTACCTATGTCAAAAAGCAAGTAGGCACATGATAATTGCCGAAAAATACATAGGTAAAACCCACACAATAAATACATTCGTACTTCAACAATTTAATATTAACGCAAGACAAAATACATTTAAACAAAAAACTTGAAATATATTATATCACAGCAATTGCTTCTGGTGAGAGTACATTGAAAAAATATTTCTTTGCTTAATGTATTGGAACTAAAACTGCAGCAATAGAATAAAATATTATAAGTTAAAAACTTGGTATTTACAAAGGTCCGGATAGGTAACCAACATTTCAAAATGTTGAAAAATTCTCTCAGAATCTCTTCAGATTTGTATGGTAGCTCCGAATGCTCCGAATGTCCTAATCGTCTCATCCTAGGATAGTGAGCTCGCACAATGGCTGAACTATGGGCAGTCACTCAATTGTTAAAATCTATCTTACGTGTTTATTTTTAGTTGCTTTGTCTCGTCCCACTGAAGTAGTCGGAAAGTCATCCAGTAGGTAGTTGATTAGCTAGCTTTATTTCCTATAATTTGGATGGGCCTATCATAATTTTTTTTAAACCCGGTTAATGAAAATTTGATGATTAAACATGATTTCTGGCTGGGAATGATGTCTGAATACTATTCCTTTGTGTTACGCATACGTAGGGGTAGCGAATCTAACTTGTATATATATTATGTTACTATCAGGTCCTTTACGTGTCCTTGTTCCTTATTGCTAGTTCTATCACGTTTCGCGGACCCTCGCTTTCGAAACGTCCAATCTTATCGATTCTTCGAACGAAAATGTGTGTCGTGAAGATATCCACCAGAAATCTCGCTTTTCACTTTCTCCTGTGAGGATGAACGTTATCTCACATGCGCCCTAATCAGTGTCGTTTTGTTCCGATCTTCACAACAGCCTTATATACCTTGATGCAGTTGGGAACAAATTCTCGGGTCACCTCTATTGGATCTAGGATTATTTCCACTTCGTCATATAATACTGGCGGTCTGGCCATTCAAAATTTTCGGAGCCCCAGAATATGAATATTTTAGAGCTTGATCAGCAACCTATCAACCGAGTCCTTCTTAAAACTTCGCAAACAATAATTTGTACTAGTGATTGTCAAAATGTAAATGTAATTGAAAGGAAACGTAATGATGCGTGCCCATGGGTTCGAAATGGCAGGTTTGTTCCTCGAATCGTTGTTTACTCTGTTTGCTGACGAAAAAATTCCGAATAGTCGGGATCACGAATAATTACTTGGTTTCCGAATTACCTACCTACTAATGAAACGCATCTTCCTCTTCACAGTTGAGATATTGACTGAAACCATGACCTTTCTTTGTTCAACGACCTTTTCTTTATCCACATAATTTTTAGGCTGTTTTAATTGATATCCAAGTTGTTACTAGACCCCAGAAGTGATTTTCTTTTATACCGAACTTGAGCCAGCATCATGGATATCTTCTGCTAAGCGAGCTTGGATACTCCTCCGTCGACCGTGTCATTATTCAATAGAAAGTTTATGTTAGGATGATTAACATATACTTTCTATTGAATAATTTAAAGAACTTTAGCCTAGGTTTGGCACATAGCTCCCGCGAATCCATAACATGATCGTAAATATGATCGATAATTATTCTATAATTATAATTTGGATAGTTTGACCGTGCATTTCAAATTGGCGCCAATTTTTGAGGTACCATGAAACTCTCAGGGGTCTAACATGCAGTGTACCCTCCACATTTTAGCTCATAAAATGTTTGTACAAGTTACGGTACCTATGTTGCGGTTTGGGTGACGATTCGGTACCACCTCAATCTTGATCGTCCCAAGTCATTCCTTCTGGAAGACAGAATCGAAACATCGCATTAGCTTAAATGTATGATGTACGTTTTCAGTTGGAATAATATTGGAGACGGCTGGCCTGGAGAGGGACTGACCTAGTCCTCCGGCCCGGTGAAGTCTTCGGGAACGGGTTTCTGCTCTCCCTCATGCGTGGGCAGGTTTCTCTGAGTCATCTCGGAATGTTCAAAACGCCAGCTGGCCGCTGAATGTCGCATTTAAACATTCGGAACTCGCCAATTTAAAAGGCGATTTACATAGGCCATTCCCGATAGTGGACCGGCCTTGGTAGGCGGAAGCAAGCATCACTGGCGTTTTTCAGGATGGGACGCAAGCTTCCATCGTAACCTGGACGCATCGATTTCATCTCGTCAACCGGTTCCTGGGATATTTATCTGTGGATCGCTTGCTTTAGTTTTGTTGTTTAAAAACCATATCCTTCTACTGAGTTCCTCAGGTAGGGCGTTCTGAAAATTTCGACCCCGATTTTTCACCGCTGAGAGGTGGCTGACAGTAACGCCGAGCTTCCTAGACCCAAAATGGGACCTCCTAATTTCATTAATTTTGGTTCATTTCAACTATGAAAGTGCTGGGTATGGCGGACGGATAGCAATTTTTCTATTCCATTTCCGGATTCTACGTAGGTACCTTGATACCTTTTACGCAATCTACAAAATTTGGGGGGTAAATAATAATTGTTCTTACTGTTTGATTCCAAATGTTCATTAATGAAAATAAATAACCAAAATGAATCCACTTGACAAGAAAACTTGGTAGGCATCTGGAGTACTTACGTAAGTGACTGGAATTGTACAATCTTGGGGTATGATTGGTAACATTATTTTGCAATGCAAGGTGATCTTTATTTTGCAGTGCATGATGATCATCTAAATCTAAAGTCTGGTGCTTCATAGATGTCCTGTAGTCTTTAGCATCTCTTCCAAATCTTTCGAAGATTTAGTTAACTGGGTCTTCTGCGTCTGATTGAAAGCTAAGAGACCTGGTGAGTAAATTATGGTTTGGAACCACAACATAATTATCCACTCTATAATAGATTATTTTGTGCTCGATTACTCCACCATCATCCCCTCACATTGATGCCATGTTTACCGATCATGAACTACTATATGTACCTTCTACTAGCATCAGCTTATTAGCGGTAGTCGTTGTGACACATCGAGAAGGGTTGTAAGGAAATGAACACCTCTCTAACATGGCCAAAATAATTTTGAACATCATTAAAATACCCCTTGGGAAAAACATACTAAAGAACTGCCTAGTAGTTATGTTATGTTAAAATCAAGTGCGTATCAAGATAACTTAAATATGTTCCCTAGATTAAGAATAGGTAGATTAGGAATGTAATACTTATAAATAATATCCTAGATCCTATTTTGGGTTTACTATTTTCTATCCGTAAAACTACCTATTATAAGTACAGTTATACCATATTTATTACTCTCGTTAATATTATTGTTCTACAGTTCGCTGCGTGCAAAATAATTATTGATTCTCGTTCTGTTGCAGGCTTCCATGGACCTGCCTCCGGATAAGGCCAAAGTGTTGAAGCAATATGACCTGGAGAGGAAATGGGAGATAATATGCGATCAGGTAACAGTCGAATAGTTGCGTAACGCTTTAGCAGTATGGTAAACCAAATATATCTCTACTCGGAGTGACCTCCGAACTCCTGCTTCTCATTCCAAGTTAGTTGAGTCACCCAGCTAGCTAGCTACTTTTTGCCATGAGCCCCAGAAATTTGGCGTGAACTTGAGAGCTGCAATGTAGCTTAATCCAATGCAGTGACATCTTCTAATGTTCTTAATTTATTTACTGGTAATGAGTTTATTCATTAATTTGCTACTTGAGCACGTGGGTATTTCTTGGTATTTATTGAAGGTAGATGGTACTATTTTTATTACATAGTACCACGCGTACTTTGTAATAAAAATAGTACCGTAGGTATGCGTAACCATCGGGATTTCCGTCATCGTTTCCATCATTTTCATCATTATAATTGAAATACTGTTGTTCAGTAACTCTCATTTATATTTCACGGCCACTCCGCTAACGCGCTCAACACTTTCACAAAACCTAATTACCATTTTTGTAATAAGGCTGCGTGATGGCTTGAGAACTAAAGTAGTTAATTACCATAATGACCCGGCTAATGTGAATGGGTAGTTACAGATAGAAAGATTACTTGTATTATTGTGCTCTTATCGAACTTCGTTTATAAGTGCGTAGGTAACATTATACTTGCCATATATCCTCTGTTATGTGATTGATGATGACTGATTAACTTTCGTTTTCATCTGTGCATACTTTTTACCTAGAAAAAAATTATATTTCACCACTACGAGAACTTTTCTAGTATCTCAATGTGCTATACATAATGTTATGTAGCGTGTAGGTGGGACGGGGCAGACATTGATCTCCAAATTGGTAACCCGATTTGGTACATAATGCGAAAGGCCAAGCAACCGGTGGATCACAAACAGTACACCTGCAGATGTTTTTTGTGACATAGCTTATCGTAATCAATTCTTTTATTTATTGTTTGGGTACAAGATTGTTTACACGATCTCTTTTCGCAGTTTTCTGCGTGGGAGTTATCAGTTCTCGCAGTGCTAGTTCATATAGTATGTGCTTCGATGTTTTTGCAGTGGGTAGGTACTGTTTCAGTTTATAACAAAATTGTCCGTACTTCTACAAGCACGCGATCTTACCCGCAAAGAAAGCGACTACGATGGTAATATGAATGATGGGTGGGTCTTTTTAGTTATTTTCTTCTGATTTATTGAGTCCGTATAAGGTTAATGAACTCGTCTGACGGGATATTTCATTTGTTGGGCGCGCGCCTCGTTTTTCAAGAGCGTCCTTTTTAAAAGGACGACTGCCATTATAAGTGGAATGACCAAAATGACTTAGCAGCTGCCATCAATAGCGTAAAAAATGCGTGCAGCTGGTACTTTAATTCAAAATCCGCTCCGTGTTGTCGAGTCTACTCGCTTCACCTTGGCCTTGGAAGGGGTGTGCTGGTCTCGTGGCATCAACCTGCTAGTTGACTGGTTTCCTGGGGCGATTAGGGCATCGCCTTCAAATGGTCGTCGTCTCATCCTCGAAAGAAAACAATAATTTGCTGGATCAAGGGACCGTGCGAGGTGCGTTCTTCACCGGAATTCCACTTGTGTTTTCCTCACATGGTGGTCTGAAACGCCAGGTTACCTGCAAGTTGGTAGTCAGCTGCAAATTATAAAATAATTATAATGCAGCTGTATATAAAATAATTCTGTCATCGACAGAATTATTTTGGCAACATTTAAATCGTGATTTTGGTAGGTACCTAGTAACGAGTTCGGGGTTAGGTACTAACCTACGGAGGATCTGCTATCTACATAATATGTATAGAATAGTACATATTATATTATATAGACGATACAGAGAGCTGTGATCTGTAACAGAACGGTATTCTGTACAAACTGGATTTGCAGCGTTTGGTTACCTACTCAATCCCCAGATCGCACGTGGTGAAATATGTTGCGACTGTACGTAGTCCAAAATGTACTTTAAACTGGTCGTTGTGCGCACGCATTTCGTTTGACTGGCGAGTCCTACACTTTCGCCGAGAACTATTCTTTTTTCCTGCCCGACGATAATCATCTTCACACCTCAACGCTCTCTTACAATCGACCAGCGCCGACGGCCTTGTATTTTCTTGTACGCGATGGAGAATAGTTCTCCCATTAAATCCGGTCAACTCTTTTTTCGGACTTATCTGCCAAAGGAACGGCGGATGTGCGCGGATTTGGGCTTGAAAAGTGACTATCATTATGATAATTACCTACTTACGGAAAACGATTTCTGCCGACAATGCGCTGCATGCTGCGATGTTTCATGCCAACGAACAATGTGTTTGTGTATAATTGCTAAGGCACGAATATAGGTGGTTATCCAGTAAGTTGAGTCATACTCTTCGTACGTCCGTGTCGTATCCTGATTTGCCAAAATCAACTGTTGATTGTTCTTAATCTTTGTACATATACGATTTTTCCTATTAACCATTGGCTCCGGCCTGCAGGAGGTGGGAGGAGCAGGTGCCGAAAAAATTGAAAAGTAAACTTCGGATGTTATTTACCTTGAAAGTTTGAATTTTCGAGCAATTCCCCACTACCCCAGTATGGGTTCTTACGGTTTAAAAAAAAATTCTTTACCATTTACCTACGGGTTTTAAATATGAATTTTGATGACTCATACCAATGGGCAAAAAAATATGCAATTTCATAGGTAATTTTCTAAAAAATAGAAAATGCGCTTCGGCACTTTCCTCTGACCTGGGGGGCTAGAGTTCCAAACATTTTCTGTATATTTGGATTCACCTAATGCATTTTATTCGAATTTTTCAGGAGCAACGTAGTTCTAGAGACCCTTACTAGGATTCAATTCATTAACGTGCCTCTGCATCGATTCATTTGCGTTCTTTATATGTGATGACTACAGAACTTCTTCTTTTTCGTTACAGGCATATACAGAAAGACTGTTACTTAGGAAGTTACTTCTTGGTAGCCCGTCAAGACAGACAAAAACCATATTATGCACTGGCGTTCTTACATGCCCATTTTTCGTCGATTTGAAGAAAAGGGGAAAAAATCTATTAGTATAGACTATTTATAATAGTTTCGTTAATTTGGCAATGAAAACCCCCTTTAGACGAAACGAACCCCTTTAAATGTTCTTGTCCATGAAAATGATATAAATGAATTAATTCCTGATTGATTAAATTTTGTGATTTGGTGAAGCAAGAACTAATGTTCATACAAGACCCACATCTCTAGATGGTGTGTCAACATATCTGAACAGCCTTACTCGGTGGATGAGTACTCAATGATGGTGTTAGCATATATGTTACATTATTGGTCCAGAGGCCTCTTCTCCAACCTTATTGTCGAGGCAAAGCTAACGTAATGCCTTTCTATTAATTATAAATAATGTATATTGTCGTGAGTCCCTCCCGGAACTACTCCTAGCAGATTTAAGTTCTCACAAATATTTCATAAGCCAACTTTAGTTCTTACCAAATAAACCATACGAGTGGGGAACAAGCCGCAGGAGTCAGAGCACAACCTGGGTCCCCACCATCCCCTACCAAATAGGGGATGGAGGGAGACGACTTCCAGTAACATAAATACTCGCCTCCTTCGACTTTTTCTTCATTTGACGCTTCCTCTAGCCGCTGGCTACTTTCTCTCTTCCTACCCTGCTCTCTCTCCTAAACCCTAAAAGATCCTAGATGACGGTGGTGGTCAGCCCATAACCGCCTAGGCAAATTCTCCCAAAAGATTCCAGATGACGGTGGTGATTCGCTCATAACCGCCTGGACACAACCAAAAAGATCCTAGATGTCGGTGGTGATTCGCTCATAACCGCCTAGGCAAAACCTCTCCAAAAAGATCTCAGATGTCGGTGGTGATTCGCTCATAACCGCCTGGGCAATTCCTCACACCACCGTGATGAATACACGCCAATTTTAAATTCATCACATATATTATTCGGTCGAGGGAAAATCATAAATAATTTCTCAAACGTGATGGACTCAAAACTAGAATTAGTGGAAATAGAAGAGCCAGTGGTAAGTGTTTTCATTACTTCCTACTGTACTTTTCCATGCCTGTTCTTCATACGGCACAACTAGGCACCAGTAGGTTTTCTTCACAAAATTAGTTCATTTGCTCTGACTTGAGATGTAACTGCAGTTCCGAAGAAGATTACGTTCAACTAGCTGGTAGAAACCTTGGCTTGAAGCCTTCTAGTGCGTTCAGCTCTTTCCTCGAGGTGCAATCACAGCTTAATGTCTTCCATTATTCTTAGGGAGAGAACAATAGGGCATGGGAAGTCTGGAATGGACGTTGCGTAATCTTGATGTAATAGGAGGTAAACCGTGTCTATGCATCGCACGTCTATGTCCCTGCAACTTCATTGGGCCTCCCCAAGCCCATTTGACTATTCTTGCACATACCATATAGATTTCAATAAAATTTGAATTGTCCGTGGTTGATATTTGGGTAGATCGTAGGTGTATGAGTGAATGGATTATTACGGTCTCCTCTGTTATCGAATTTTGGACTTAGGGATTGTTCAGCGTACGTATATCCAAACAGTGACTGAAAGGTTTGGTTGCGTTATTAGTTTGAGATTTCATGTAAATCCTCTTTGAGTCCTCCATTGTTAGTAGATCTAGCTTATTGTTCCTTGCGTTCTGCTGATGAAATAACTCGATAGAATTTGGTTATACGATTTTTTAAATTGAGCACAATGTTCTGTTGTCGGTGCGAAGATGATAACATGAGAGCTTTTTCGTCCAGATCAACATCCGTTGAGTGACCAGCGATCCATAAACACGTGTTTAGACTGTATATGCTTCAGATCGTCTTCAGAAGACCCCCAATTTTCAGAGCTAGGATCCATTTATCTACATGCAACATTACGGTCGAAGACTTCAGGTCTGCATTGTGTCGATTATTTGCTTAGAGAGAAAATACCCTCACTGAAGCAAAGCGTTTTCCCTGTTTGCCAATTCACTTCCGATTTATTAACGGCGACATTTGTATGCCGATGGCCGGTGAGCTGGCGATGACCATCGTTTTTTTGGCAACGGTAGTCCGTAGGTGCGTCATCCATCCGGTAAGCAGACTCTGACCGCCCGCATCGCAAATCATGTTTCATGTATATTCGTCGCAACAGAAATATTCAATAGTCGGTAAACGTTCCACGCGGCAACATTTCTCTTCCCCTAAATGTCACTAGAACGCCACCCACGATCAATGGATGAGTGTGAATGGAAACCAGAAGTTCTTCGAAACTCCATGTTTCGAAGAACTTGTGTGAAATGTGGAATGTGCCCAAGGTGGGTTGTGCTTCATTATCGTTCAAAAATGTAACCGATAATGTTTGTTGTGTTGTAAAATCTCGTTCTTAAAGCGCATTAGGCGCTGGAGTGATTTGCACCACACATAGATAATTATGTATTCGTTTTAGCTCGTGAATCTGCAGTAGGTAGTGTAGTTGTGTTCCAATGTGGGATACGGAAGGTCAGGACGACAAAAATACACATAATTATTTTCGATGGATTTGTACGAGTAGGTACATGTTATCAGTGTACCTGCGATGACCTGTACGTAGCCCTCGCTGGAAGAAACACGTCTACCCCTTCTCGAATGAACGAATATTATTTTTTCCCTTGTGTTGAAAATCCCTCTGTTGAATCCTGCAAAACGATGCCGAGGCCGAAATAAGTAACCTACTGTTGGTTCGGCTCCACCAAACAGTCCCTTCGGCACCTGCAGTAGCCTCTTATGTTCTTGCCATGTGTATTCAGTCAACACGCAGACCGCACGTCATAATTGTCTGCTCATCAACTCGGTTATACAATGTCCGTTTATCCGCGCTACTTTCGCTTTTCACTAGACCTGTGCTGTCGGCGGTAGAGGTACAAACTCCGAAACGCGACTTTTTGCCGAGATGTTCGCCCAGTCGTTACGCCCTACCTTCGCGCCTGTCGACGGCGAGCGGGTCGCGAATCGATTTCATCCTGTCTAGTTGTGATCTTTCAAGTTTCCGGAGCTATTGCCCCCTCATCCGAAGAACAAGGTAACGAGGTCTCATTGAATTTGACTGTTGGATGGCTCTCACTTGAAGGTAAAAACGCTGCAAATTATTACACAACGGTTTATTATTTGCCTTTTATAGATGCCCCTTCTGCGTAGGTCACTGTTAGTGGGGTCGTCCACTGGAAGCGTACTCGAGCGGCGCGGCGCTTTGCGCTACACAAGCGGCAACGAGCGAAACGCGCTACAGATCCAACTACATTGAGTTATATGTGGTATCGTCCTTTGGAAGTGTGTTCGAGCGGGCGGCTACGGGCGTACACGAGCGGCAACGCGCTACAAGCGGCAGATCCAAAAAAATCTACAGGATCTAGCGAAAAAATTATTTGAGTAAAACTTGAAGAAGATAACTTTTAAAATAAAAAAAAATGATTTAAGAAGAAGTCGTCAGGGAATTCTGTATTGGAAATTTCATAACGAAATTTTTCCACTTCATGGAAAAACATTGAATCATGGATATGTTTTTGGGCGCTGTATTTTCGTTCACTAGGTACTTACTTTATGTAGCTGCACAAGTAGTGTGCACCTGACGAACCTTCTCGTAAGAACGTTCACGTAGACGACCACTATTCGGATCTAACAAATTCCAACATCATCATCATCATTTCATTATTAGAAGGCACATTTTTAGGTGCTACCTTCCAATCGCTACCTTCCAATTCGTTCAATAAAATGGTTTGTGCTCATTTCATTATTGTTTCACTGGGTATTGTCGGTAACTACGCACGCACATCTCCAAATTGTTTATCGGTTGCAGCGTTGCATTTTTTTCGGTCGCAAATTTTAGAATGACCCCCCAGGGCAAAAACATATCCATGTTAAAAGTTGGATCTGCCGCTCGTAGCTCGTTCAATACCATTATTTTCAGTATCACTTTCCTACCGGTTTCGTAATTGAACCACGTAATTGAACATCGGAATCGCTAACGGACGGTTCATCGGAACACCTACCTACCATTTCACTCGTATCCCTGGTCATTTCGAGTCACTTCACGCGCAGGCCCCGTTTTGGGTAGGTGAAAATTACCATCTGTGCAGAAAATGGATCATAACACTAATAAAACGGATAATAATCGAAAAATTTGTTAGGGTCAGCCTCACGTTAATGGTGAAGGTGGTGAAACTCCCCGAAAGATTCCCTTGTGGAGAGGTTCGGGTCCAGGTCCACCCAACATGCTCTTTGATCTAACATCCGTCATCGCAAATGGTTGCTGCTTTCAAGGAAATAAAATTCCTCTGGGTCCATGACGAATAAAAAGGAACAGTCCCCCACTTTTATCGAATACACTTGAAAACAAACTGAAGCCCGACGCGCGAAGGCGCTTGCAGTGGACCCCTGTCGCTCGTAGCCGCTTGTTAGGTTGCGCTAAATGGAGTACTGGAGCCGGCCCGGGAATTAAAGTTTCATACAAATGCGCGGGACTCAATAATTAAATCGTTAGTTATTTGTAGTTACTCATCAAGCATAAGGTAAATAATAAACCGTTGTGTAATAATTTACCTGTATAGATGACCCTTCTGCTTGGATAGTATAATAAACCGTATAATAATTTACCGTTTTGTAGTAATACCTATCAACAGAATCCAAAACAGCCATCATTTTTCAAGTGGAATACTATCACAGAACAGCCAACTCGACTTCATACAGCCATCCGTGATTGTAATCAGGTGATCCCTAGCAATGATATCTGGGCTGAATGTATACAATTTTATTCACCCTCCTATTGATGATGTAGGTGCAGACTTCGGGGTCTTACAACGGTTAGACGTACAGTGTTCCGGACTCAAAAAGCTCCCAAGAACTATATAAAAACGTTTAAAAAATCGAGATAACGGCGTCCTGGAGATATCAACCTCTAATTTTCACCCCTTAGAGATGACTGACATTAACGTCGAGCTTCGCCGACCAACTAGACCCCAAATGGGACCTACAAACCAAATTCAATCAATTTTGGTTCATGGTAAATAAGGAAGTGCGAAGTGCCTATGGCGTACGGCGGACAGACAGAAATTTTGGTATATTATTTTCAGTAATGTTTTTGCAACTTGAACATCCGTTGAAGTATTATTGGGTAAATTATTACACAACAGTTTATTATACTATCTACGCAGAAGGGGCATCTATACAGGTAAATTATTACACAACGGTTTATTATTTACCTTATGCTTCATGAATAACTACAAATAATTAATGATTTAATTATTGAATCCAGCGCATTTCTATGAAACTTTAATTTCCGGGCTGGCTCCAGTACTCCATTTAGGGTTTTCCTGGACGGAGCGCGAGGGTATTGACCGTAGATAACGTGCCCTGCGCAGAAGGGGCATCTATAAAAGGTACCTAAATAATAAACCGCTGTGTAATCATTTGCAGCGTTTTTTATTGCATTTTCGGATTCTACATACCTTGAAACGGAAACCATCAAATTTTGGTGGGGGGGGGGGGGGGGGGGGGAGATGTTTTTCATGCTCGATTCCAAAGGTTCATTATTGAAAATAAGATAGAAAAATAACAGACCTCAGCTTCTGCTCCAAATTACCGAGTGTAAACACAGGTTTTTTCAGTTTACCGAGAGAATCTCGTGGGGCCAGGGAATCCCTTCAAATTACGGAATTTCAATTTAACTAGAGTTCCAATTATCGAGAATCAGCGTAGCTCGAGAATCAAGTAGACAGCTACTTTAATAGTTTGAATGCATCAACTTCATTGGAGGAATTTGTTCATGCGATGATGAAAAATGATGTTTACTCAATGTTAAATATAATACCCTAATCTTGAACGTACTTAATGTAACCGAATTCCTCAGACGTTTCGTTAAACAATTTAGGTCTTAATTAAATAATATTGAGAGTTCAAAAGAGAAGCGTGATGAGGGAATGGTTATGCAAGAAGATTGCAGGATTGGGTGATGTGGCTGTCGTCTTTGTGGAGCATCCCAATTTCCTCTTTAAAACAAATAGGTACGCACTGGTGGCAGAGCGAGGTGAGTCAGGATTGTAGTTTTTGGAATAGGGTTCGGCACGAGTCCCTATATTTAGCGCCCTCGAGAACCCAAATTGCCTTTTGAAGCCCAAAGAGTCTTGCTGTAATGGAGGCTTTGTCCCAAAAGAGCCGAAAGAAAGCGCAGATTCCACCGTTGCATGGTATCGACATGAACAGGGTGCTCATGTCGCAAGTTTAACTCAAATGGCGAAGTGTGACGATATCCTTTGGGGCCAAGGGTTGGGTATTTTATCCTAGTTTATCCTATCTCATGTTAGCCAGTATGTAGATGTTTAGCAGTTTCGACTCAGCATCCATGGAGGCAATACAGCCATAAATGCGGACCATTGGCAAACATGGTGGACCCCCCCCCCCCCCCGGAGCTGCAGAGAAACAAAGACCCTTTTGGTAAATTCGCTGGCAGACCTCTTCTCTTTTGTTTCATAACTTCTACTTTTTTATGCATTCAGAAATCCTCCTCCAGGTGTTAGCTGCCTTATTCTTTAATAATATTATTATGTCAATTAGGTTTGTTGCTTATAATATATAGGCCTTTCTCATAAGATTGGCAGGACTTTCTTCTTATCTCTGCTGTTTTCGAAATCCGTTTCAAAAGTCTTTCAGTAATTTATAACAAGAAGGTAAAAAAAACTTATGGAATCGATCCCTAACAAAGCGGAGTAAAAAATGGTGAAAGGTGAGCCTCAAATTTTCATCTGAATCGGGCGAATAAGAAAAACTTGAGTTATCACTGAAGAAAGTAATATGGGAACGAACCCTCAGCATTTTATCGAAATCGCATGTTGAAACTGAAGTTATGTGGCAAGGATCTTGTTTGACGTGCGTGAACGGACTTCTCCTCGAAGTGATCACAGTGCTACCTTGATGCAGTAAAATCATCATCAGTACAGTATGGCGGCCGTCAGTGAAGGGATCTGCATGTACACAAGAGAGCGACACAATGAAACTATTAACAAGACATGCTCGCCAGCATTGCGCAATGTACCTAGTTACATTATACCTCTCGGAGTCGGTGTAATTAGCGTGAAAGACGCTAGAATAACATCGGTACTTATAATAACAAAATGTCGGGATGAAAAACGACTCATTTCACGGTTTGTGATCGAACTGTGGCGTCACACGTCGATTAACGGAAGGTAAAACCGTGTTTTTTTTTTCAAGAATGTTCTGAGGGAGTCACCTTGATGGTTACAACGTATAAAGTGTTCAGAATCCCAAGACTCGATTCAGTTGGCCAAAAAAAGTCCATACCTTCGGTAGTGAGGAAGCAAACGAACCATTGCATTGAGCGACATAGAGAAAATATGAAATAGATAAAAACGTGGTTAACGTTTTTGATAGTCACAGTTTTTCTCTTCAGAAAGGAAATATGTACCTAATATAGGGGATTTTCGTCCAGAGTTCGAATTCCATGTGTTCGCATTTGCCAGAGTTTGTATTTGAATTGTTTTTCGATAAAACGCGACCTTGGTACTACAGAAATGTAGAAAAACAAAATTCATTTTGATAAGTCATGCGCACAACTCTTCTCTGTAAAGAATGGGAATAACTTAATGGCTACCCAACAAATAATACTCACCAAGTGTTTACTGTTATCAAACGGACCTGCTCACTTCAGTTTAACCTTGCAGCTCCGTAGCCTTTCTTTTTTCTGTAGATTTTCTTAGCGAGTTCAAACATATCATCTTAAAACCGTAAACAGTAAATTAGCTGATATGTATAATTTATCCATTAATAACTTTCCCGCAGCTAGGTTGAATTTCTTTCCTATATGCCTAAAAAGAAAAAAAAATTGTTTTTCACCCAGACTCGGTTTTTTTCATTATCCAAGTGCCCATTCTGCCGTTTCGGAAATGGTCGCTATCGATCTACATAATTAAGTACTCCGCTGCCTCGACATACATGACATGTTCAAAAGCCTTCCTAATTTGAATATTTTTCCGTTGATATTTTTATACTTATGCAGTTCAATTTTTATTAATTTTTTCTTAGGAAATTACTGAAATACCTAACCAATTATCGTAATCGAGCTATCCTCAAAAATTCATTCTTCTTAAATACGATTAGTTCGTAATTGGTATCAGTCACCAATGATTATTATACTTCAGTGAAATGTGGTAGGGTTTTTCCATTTTGTTGTTAATTGATCGTTATGGTGGGTTGATCGACTCGCGCGTCATCTTGGACGAGAATTCCAATTTTCATTTGCCAGGAGTCCCATGTAAAGTGCTGCCAAGTATTTTATCAGGAACGTCGAACGAAATGCAAATCTCGGTTGTGTATCCGCAGTTTCAAATGGTTCCACTGGCCGTACCAAAATGAATACCACATAATATACTGAGCCGGAATGATTAAAAATTCAGTAGCTCAATAAGGCTAAGACATGCCTGCAGGTCAGCTTAAATAAATTGAAACCAGACACCAGGCCAACTGGTTGGAAGTACGATTGAATCAACTCTTGGTCATGGTAAAATATGTTTAATTTTCATCTCCATCCTCTTCACTAATTAATTGGTTTGTTATGCTTTTGGTTTACTATTTTCAATAATAAACCTTTGGAATAGAGCATGAAAAAAATGTGTTTAACCACCCTCAAAATTTGATGGTTTACGTTTCAAGGTATGTAGGTTCCGAAAATGCAATAAAAAAACGCTACAAAGTCCTTGTCACATGGGTTTATTATTCTATTGCACACCTACAGAAATGTTGGTTGTTCATTAATAAATTGTTTCTTTCATGTGAAATAAAATAATTTAAATAGATATTTCTTATGCTTTCCACCCAGTTTTGGCCCTCAAAACACAAATAATTAGGTACGCTCCTTTTTTTTTTCAAATTATTTTTAATCATTGGTTAGTGCTATTTAACCGTCTTGATCCACGTGATGATACTTTTTCTAGTATTATTACACAAACTGATGGTGATTTCAGACGATTTCCCAGGTTTTGGATCATAAAATATCAATTTTGGGAGCTGAACATTTGGTAGAACTTCAATTTTCCACTCTTTGTTCAAAATCGACTTCATATTCGGTCTTCTCGTCCCAAAAACATGGAAAACGATACCTCAAAAGCTAATGTTACTAACATGTTACTAAACCACAAAAAATACCTATTTTTATACACATTTTCACTCATAACACCCCTGGGTATATTCCCATCGGGCTGCAAAGTTTCGGGACACAACTAGAAACCAAATGGAGCATGCGTACGAAAGAACGAATTTTTTAGACCAAAAATAAAGCCGGTATATGTGATACGGCGTACGGCGGATGGACGTTGCATTTTTGGAATCTACGCACCGTGAAACGGAAAAGAAAAAATTTTGAGCGGGTGTTGTAAAATTGTTTTGCTAATAAAAACCGTACCCTTCTATAGAAAGTTTTCGAGCTGCGGCGTTCTGAAAATTCCAACCCCTATTTTTAACCCCTTTGAGATCACTGAGGGTAACGCCGTGCTTCGAGGACCAACTAGACCCCGAACGGAACCTATAACCGGAATTTCATCAATGTTTTTTCATGGTAGAAAAGTGCTAATTACGGCGTACGGCGGTCAGACAGACATTTTTGTATTGCATTTTCGGATTCTACATACCTTGTAACGTAAACCGTCAAATTGTGTGGTGGTGGTTTTTTTTTTCGATTCCAGAGGTTCATTATTGAAAATATTAGCACCTTTATTAGTTACCATGAGCCAAAATATTGACGAAATTCGGTTTGTAGGTCCCGTTCGGGGTCTAGTTGGTCCTCGAAGCTCGACGTTACTGTCATTCATCTCTCAGGGGTGAAAAATAGGGGTTGCAATTTGCAGAACGCCTATACTTTTTTTTACGTGAATCTTTCACGGTTTTGAATAGCTCTTGAACTTACGAGTTTTTTGAGACCACCCGGAGCATTGTACGTCCCGCCGTTCCTTCGCAGTAAGGCCCCCAAGTTTGCACCGATAGGCTTGGTCAACAGGAGGGCGATTCAGCCCAAATACCATCACTAGGGAGCACCTGATTATAATCACGGATAGCTGTATGAAGTCGAGTTGGTCGTTCTGTGGTATTATTTCATTTGAAAAATGAAGACTGTTTTGGATTTTGTTGATAGGTACTTTTGCAACTTGAACAAACGGTGAAGTATCATTGATGGGTAAATTATTAGACATTGGTAAATAATTGCACAATGGTAAATTATTGCACAACGGTTCATTATACCATCTAATTAGAAGGGGCTGGATTTTTTTGATAGGTACTTTTACAGCTTGAACAATGTTGGAAGTACTATTGGTGGGCAAATTATTACAAAACGGTAAATTATTACGCAACGGTTTATTATTTGCCTCATGCCTCATGAATAACTACAAATTATTGAATTCCGCGAATTTGTAGGAAACTTTAAATTCCAGGGCCGGCTCCAATACTCGATTTAGGGCTTTCCTGGGTGGAGCTCCAGGGTATTGACGCAGAAAACAATGATCTACGCAGAAGTGGCATCTATACAGGTAAATAATAAACCTTTTGTAATAATTTGCAGCGTTTTTCTCGTTTGTTTAAAGAATTTTCATTGCCTATAATAATAATTATAGTTCCATAAGTGAAAGTCTTCATGTTGAAAACAGGCTGGGGAATTCTTTCTCATATAAGATTAATTTAAACATTTCCTCTGAGTTGGTTTAGTCCAATGTCAAGCCAAAAATCGACATTGAGTTGGAAACTTCTGTTGTGTGGACCCCAAAAGGCCCAGTCACAGTTTAATAAATTAACGCCAAAGATTGCTAAAGTTAGCTCAGACAGTTTTGTAGCATAGTATTATACCTTTCGCCGTTCATAGGGTATTATCCCCAGCTAAAGTCCCAGCTAAAATGGTGTAGGTATCTTTGGAGCTAAAATCCGAGTTTACTGCGATCCATTGACAACACGCTGATGAATTCACAATACCGCTAAAGGATACAATTCAAGGATATACATTTTGGAAAGAGGAAATATCCGCGTTGGAGTTGTTCGTCAGATTCAGAACCTCGTGGTCAGCGAGTGTTAGGTATGTGAGTCATGAATATTTCGCTCTAAACTCGCATTTGGGATGTTGTATATATAGTGGAAGGTATAGGATTAGGATTGTACACAAATTATGAATGTCTTACACGTGGATGGATGCGGTGCTTGGATCGGCGCGTTTCCATGTTATGTTGGCAGGCAAAAAGTAGTCGCAGAAATTAATGTAGTGAACCAGCTGCTTGCTTGCGACATAAACTATTGACTGAGTCCATGGAATGCACTTATCGAAATGAAAAACGCACACCGAGCTAATAGCTAGAAAAGGAGGTGACTGAAGGACAGTTCCATGTTGCTACCTTCCAAGTAAAGTAAAAATTATGTAAATACCTACTATTTGTGGAACGAAATCTTGGGGAACTCAAAACAGCAAAGAATATGATGATTCTGAACTATTGAAAAACCTACCGTGGTACCTATAATATATATTTGAGACGCGTAAGAACCTTCAGAATTTCTTATTAGGTACCTACCTACCTGCAATAATTATTGGAATGAATTATTCGGCATTCTTGGACCAGCATTCTTCTTTGCAGTTTGTTAATCTACCTATCTTATTCGAAACTAAATGTAAGAAAATCAGTTTTCATCGGCCGGTAGTCAGGAGGGTCTAGTCAGTAATAAACTCTCGACCATGATCGTGGTTTAAAAAATGTTATTTCATGAATAGCGAAAAACAAAATTGACTTATTGATTAATGGACTGTTCGGAATTTAACCCCAAGGGACGTGTGTATTTATTTTCCCCCAGAAGCAAATGAAATGTCCAGGATGCCGCTATCTCGATTGTTTTAAATGTTCTTGAATTGATCTCCCACTTGGGAATTTGTTGAGACCACCCGGAGAATCGTGCGTCCAGCCGTTCGTTCACAGTAAGGCCTTGAAGTTTGCACCGAAAAGCTTCATCATGATCGTGAATGGAACGGTATACATCCAGGCCAGATATGTCATTGCTTGGGAACAGCAGATTGTAATCACGCATGGCTGTATGAAATCGAGTTGGTTGGTCCGTGATATTATTTCTTTTGAAGAATGATGGTTATTTTGGGTTCTGTTGTTAGGTACTTGTAACTTGAACAAACGTTGTGCTTCATGGTTAACAGCACATATAATGATATCATTTTTAAATCCATCGCATATTTATGAAACTGTAATTGCCGGGCCGGCTCCAGTACTCGTTTTAGGGCTCAGAATACAGTGATGTGAGCAGAAGGGGCATCTATAGCTTTTTCGAGTTGAATTCAACATTTCCCAATTAGAATTCAACATTTTCCAAATTGAATTCAACATTTCAATATTCCGACAGGACAACTTTATTTTACGAACTCTCTAATGATCTCTACTGAATGGTTGTTTCTGTTCCAAGCCACTACATTGAAGATGGACAATTGTTGCAACTTTTGTGCTCATTAACGAAGGTGGGGAAGCTTAATATTCGTGCATGAGTAGAAAAAATTAATGCCCTCAAAAATGAAAATGTCCACTCGAATTTTACGTTTCAAACATCGAGGAACATATTATTTGGTTCCGTCTGTCTGTGGTCAGTTCCTTGTCCCTGGGAAAACTACACGGTATTATGGCCATAGTGATTCGAAATTCGGAGAGTAGGTGCGGGTTTGGCCACAGATGGTCCCATACCAAATTCATCAAAAAAGTACTGTAGCTTTCTTCTGAGCTTGAGCAAACGTGAAATCCTTGTAAATCGTCTAGAAGAGCTGAAAGTTGGAGGGTAGATGCAGAATGGTACCCTGATGGTATAGATTTCATCAAATTCGGACTGTAACATTTGGATGCGCATGCGCAAACACGAAATGTTAGCCAATTCCTTGTAACGCCCATAACTTAACGAATAAAATAGTCATAGTGAGTTGAAATTTGGAAGGTCCTTCCTGGGCCATAGATGGGCCTTCTTCAAATTCATTGAAAAATTACTATAACTTTCGTCTGCACGTACGCCCTTGTGAAATCCTTTTCGAAATCACAACTAACCTATTAATCGTCGTGAAGTGATGAGGTTTGGAGGGTAGGTGGGGGTTGGGCCAAAGGTAGTCCCATATTAAAGTCATTGATAAAGTACAGTAACTTTCGTCTCCCACACATGAAATCCTACTATAGCCCATAACTGCCCCTAGAAATTGTCGTAAAGAGCTGAGATTTGGTGGTTTGGTGTGGGGGGGGGGGGGGGGGGGGTACGTGTCGGATGTTGTTCACAGGCAAATCTCCGGAATTGTCAGCGAAATTCCCGAGATTGTGCGTGTAGGCTCTTAGATGGCCCCCTGTGAATTTCATTGCCGTCGGGCCAATGGTAGCTCTGCGATAGAGATAATAAAAAATTGATATTTTACCAATCGTTTTACCAACTGATTCTATAATACGTCCATGTTACAGTAAGTGAGGAAGCTATACTGCCCACCCACTTCGCAGACAGTTTTTGATTTTGTTGGCTTTTCGCTTGTTTTGGTGGTTTCACAATTTTCGTACAATAACTCAAACTGCGACATTTGTGATCTTTCTTTTTTTTTTCGGAAAAATATCTATTCTTCTCAGAAATTACCTGTTACAATAATTATGACTACATTACGTTGTGTATAATTAGTTTTGGTTTTTTTAGAACCTTGCGTAACGTTGAATCCATTTTGTAGACGTATGTAAAGACAGTTCAATATAAATAGGTAAAGACAGGTAGCAGGGGTTTGGCGTGTGTGTGTATTGTTGAAAACGTTCCAGAGGAACAATATATTGTTTTGGCACAGATGTGCAACGTAAAATAGATACAGAAATACTCTAATATTTTTACAAGAAATACTCACAGTTAATATTTCGGCGCGTGCCTTTTTCAAAAGAAGAGTAGAATTGACATTTATAGGCCTACCTATCTAACCTGCCCGTGCTAACGAGTTTTCCAATTTTTTTACCTGGCTGACGATTTATTCTATTTTCAACCCGAAATTCCTGCAAACCATTAGCTGTTATCCTGCCCTTTCACCAGATCGTGTGGGATCTTTACCTTACCACCACTCCCTGGCTTCCTGCAGATGGTAAAAACCCGAAGACAGCGGCCTTCGTTCCGTGACCGAGTCCACAGTAAGCGGCAGCTTCTGCATCTTATTTGAAAATTATCCTCTCAAGAAGATACGTTTATCAGAGGGTTCGGATCTATCGCTGAGAAACTAGGTCAGAACTGTTGAATTTTCGATAACGAGTCCATTTGCATATCAACCGTTAACTGTAGACCCACTGGCTCCTCCAATGTAAACTGTTGATCTTTCTCATTTCTGGCCACGACACGGCCCCCCTTGGGACCGCCTTGTTATTTACGTTGGTTGCTTCAATACACCCATCTCGCCACGGATTCTCATTATGCCAAATCTGACTTACTCCCATACTTCTTGCCCGCAACGTTTTTTTCTTCATCGTTTTGACGTTTGCTGTTCCTGGCAGTCGGGCATATTCAATAGGCTTTGTTATTTCATTATCTAGCCGAGGAATATTTTTATAAGTAGGTACATACTCTGTCTTGTCTTGACTGTTATATGTCTAATGGAATGAATATGGGGAAATGAAGTGAATTGAGTAATGGGGTACTAATCGATTGGGTTAGAAGTGGGTTAAAATTCAGTCGTCTTCTTTCGATCTTTTGAAAAACTCTGTACAGTGTTGAACAAAATAAAAATAAATAAAACTCGATGGAACACACACTACCTACATATTTAGGAGATCTCTTATGGTAAGAGATTGCCGCAAAAGTTTCTGTTGACGTTCAGTATGTAGAAACGAACACGATTGGGAAATATATTGGATCCTTCCTTACACCGTTCATCTAGCGCTACCCTATTCACCAAGAAACCAAGTCATTTATGGCAGTGTCATTGAGCAATGATTTCGATAGACAGTACTGAACCATTGTAGAAGAATTCGCTGAGCTTTTCTTGGGTTCTCGAATGGCGAGCTGTAAACAGTTGACCTATCAGTACATTGATCCGAACTTATTGTAATAAAATTATGTTCTCATACATACATAGGTACTGCGTTTGTTTTAATATTTATTGTCGTGATTGGATCGTTGGGGCTACCACTTGATTGGATTGTCGGGGGTCACCAGAGTGGTGTAAGGCTGGTAAGCCTGGGATAGGCGAGGTTGTGATGGGGCATGAGGTATCAGATGACGTGCTCGGAAGGTTACCATCACACCGGTTATACCCTAAGGCTTCACCAGGCGTGTTACACCACTCAACGAGATCTTTTGGAAGGGAGTTGCTCGGAAGGTTCCACCACGCCGGTTATACCACAAGGGCCTCATCAAGGCAGGTTCCACCACTCACGAGGTCTTTCCGAGGGAAGGAAGGTAGGGAGAGAGAGATAAGTCATCGAATTAGAGGTGCGCCTAGATTGAAGAAATCTGGTCGGGAGTACGGGTTATATAGCACCCTCCCCCGCCCACGCCCCCCACAGTTGGTAGATACTGGTGGGGAGAGCCTGCGGTTGGACGCCTCCCATCTCTCGGTTGGACGCCTCCCATCTCTCGTAAACCCCTTCCTTCCAGTTGGTTTATTTAGGCTAATCTATTACAGAATTTGAGTGGTATAGCTGGACCACGACATTTATTTATTTACATACATTTATCCTAAGGTTCAAACTTATATTGGCACTTGTGCCTTACTGTTAAATAAGTAAATAAATATCTTCGTATATATCAGATTGTAAATTCATTATTAAATAAACAAACACTAATTCCTCCTAAAACTCACATCAGAAGATAGATCTATGGACTACTGTAGGAAGGTAGGTATATATTTTGAAACAACGTTATGCAGAGATTAACTATCAAAGCAGGTATAGGAGTTCATTTGTTCATGTGGTTTTCACAAGAAGTATCGCTCATTCTTCTTCTGAGTCATCCCCCCTATTAGCGTGGGAAACCTATCAGGTGGGCTGTAGATGACGTGAATGAATAAGCCCGATTAAATAGCATTGTTATATTTGAACTGATGTCCATTGATGGGAATGAAGGGGTTGAGTAGGTATATTTGTAAGAAATCAGTTTTCAGTTCTTGTAGTTGTGGTCTTTTTCACGTAGGTAAATGGTCAGCCTACCTACAAGTCGATGGATGGGATACTGCAGAAAGCCAATAATCATCATCAATGTGATTGGATTGATTGATTGGATGCCTTCATTTTACGACTAGGTTCACACTAATTAAAAATTTAATTTCTCATGTTAGATTTATTCTGTGTTCAGAATGATGTACATAATTATATTTTGTTGGCATACCTATCCTATTAGTAATTAGGTGAGTCATTCGGGAGCTTTCGCAAAAATACATTCAAGCCATTTAAAATAAATTACCATCTTATCAAATTACCAGTATTACAAGTTTTCGCTACCATCAGACTCGTAAAATTTGAATAATTTGTTAATTACTCGTTGTGGTGAAAGTTATTGTATCGCGCTTCTCCATATATTTTTGATACTTTTCAAATCGTTACGCCAAGTAGGCAAGCTTAGCAGGTTTTAATTGCATCAGGAATATTTCTCTTCCGTGTACCAAGTCGCCTTTCAAGCTAAGAGTAAAATATTTCCGATCCTGATGGAATTTCGTTTTCGTATTACACTCGTAAATTTTGTTACCTACCGTTGTATTAACTATGACTTTTATTTTAGTTTCCCATCGAATCATTTTGTGGCGTTATTATTGGGCGACGATCATGCAAAACCAGTAGCAAATTCGTTCCTTGGTTCCATTTCTGCTGGTCTTATCTGCATGTTCCCAACCCTTTTGAATCACCATTCCTCTATGATCCGCTAGAGTACTATAGGGAAAGGAGCTGCAATTTTGAGTTTATACATTGTACAAGGTACCTTTTGAATTTTACCAGAATTCTACTGTCAAATAAGCCATATTACCCCATCAGATTTAAATGAATTCTCAGGAATTATAGCTGCAGGGTTTCTAATGGTAGTTCCATGAATTCCATAGCGATCGGATTCATCTTGTAATAGTGTCTAGATATGGACTGACGTGAAATTGTATAATTTGTTAAAATTTGGACAGACTCTTTTCCATAGAATAAACATTCTCATTTGTAATTTATGATGTGGTAGGTAGTTGAATATCTTCCTTAATTCTTACCATTCCCTAGGCGTTGCATGTCATTCCCTGTCCCACTGCTGGTACACTGTTTTGTAACGTCAAATCATCAACTTTAATGTGGAATGGATATTGTTAGAAAGACGGGCTCGACTTGAGTGTACCTTGTTTATTAGCACTTCAATTCGTTGAAGAGGGAAAGAAATACCACTTTCGCGAACAAGCTTTGTTTACGGAACGAACATTCTCGAACAACAACCCGACTCCCGCAATTTTGGTTCCTATGTATTTTCCACATGTCTTGGTGTCAAAATCTCCGCCGTAGCTTCCTCACACTTCTCCCCCTTCCCTCTGTTTCGGCAGTAGGGCGTCAGTTGGTCGATGTGCACCACCTTGTACGTATTCGACCGCCCCCACTGTCGCTGGGTGCGGACTACCACAAAGGTTCAGGCGCTTCACCACCTCATAGGGTAGGGCCCCTCCCAGGGGCACATGCAAAACCAGTAGCAAATTCGTTCCTTGGTTCCATTTCTGCTGGTCTTATCTGCATGTTCCCAACCCTTTTGAATCACCATTCCTCTATGATCCGCTAGAGTACTATAGGGAAAGGAGCTGCAATTTTGAGTTTATACATTGTACAAGGTACCTTTTGAATTTTACCAGAATTCTACTGTCAAATAAGCCATATTACCCCATCAGATTTAAATGAATTTCAGGAATTATAGCTGCAGGGTTTCTAATGGTAGTTCCATGAATTCCATAGCGATCGGATTCATCTTGTAATAGTGTCTAGATATGGCCTGACGTGAAATTGTATAATTTGTTAAAATTTGGACAGACTCTTTTCCATAGAATAAACATTCTCATTTGTAATTTATAATGTGGTAGGTAGTTGAATATCTTCCTTAATTCTTACCATTCCCTAGGCGTTGCGTGTCATTCCCTGTCCCACTGCTGGTACACTGTTTTAGCCAACGTCAAATCATCAACTTTAATGTGGAATGGATATTGTTAGAAAGACGGGCTCGACTTGAGTGTACCTTGTTTATTAACACTTCAATTCGTTGAAGAGGGAAAGAAATACCACTTTCGCGAACAAGCTTTGTTTACGGAACGAACATTCTCGAACAACAACCCGACTCCCGCAATTTTGGTTCCTATGTATTTTCCACATGTCTTGGTGTCAAAATCTCCGCCGTAGCTTCCTCACACTTCTCCCCCTTCCCTCTGTTTCGGCAGTAGGGCGTCAGTTGGTCGATGTGCACCACCTTGTACGTATTCGACCGCCCCCACTGTCGCTGGGTGCGGACTACCACAAAGGTTCAGGCGCTTCACCACCTCATAGGGTAGGGCCCCTCCCAGGGGCACATCAATTTCGGGTTCCACCCTCGCACTCGTCTCGGATTGTGCAGCCAAACCAGATCCCCCTCTCGTATGAGCGACCCCTGGCGCTGAGGTCATACCGTCTCTTCATCTCCCCTGCCTTAATCCGTAGCCTGTCCTGGTTCTCTGATCCGTTTCCTAACCTCGGCTGCACACTTCTGAATTTCCTCCTCCACTGGTGGCCGTCCAAAAAGGAGTTCAAGGGGAAGCGTAAGCTCCCAAACAGCAGGAAGGCTGTGGAGTAACCAGTCGATGCTTGTTCCAAGGCCCGGTAGGCCAGCAGGGCGATTGGTAGTTGCTGGTCCCAGTCCCGCTGGTGGTCCGCTATCATCTTTGGCAGTCTTTCCACTTGCCCATCGCTCTAGGGTCCCAATGGGGTTGTCCGGGTTTGGTGCACTCCAAGTAAATTCAGCAATGCCTTCATCAAGTCAGACTGGAAGTTCCTGCCTTGGTCTGAGTGGACTTCCCGGGGAATACCATACCGTGAAATGATGTGGCCTGGTCTACCGTTTCTGCTTTCTGGTCTGGGAGGGGAATTTCTTCGGGCCACTTTGTGAAATAGTCAGCAACAGTCAAAATGAATTGGTTACCCCTCTCAGACTCAGGTAGGGGTCCCATCACATCCATCCCCACTCTTTGGAAGAGGCTTCCCACAACATACTTCCACAGTGGGGCCCGACCCTGCTGACTTCCCCCGTGATGTCTTCCACAATCCTGGCCATTGTTGCACCATTCCTTCACGTCGATGTAGCCCCACCCAGTATGCTGTCCGCCTTAGTTGTGCCACCATCCGCCTGTCCCCCACATGTCCAGCCCCATGGGCCTGCTTCATGAGTTCCTCCTGGATACTGTTAGGAGCAATAAACTGCTGTCTGTTTTGTAGCCCCTTCACATCCTCCCAATTCCGATAAAGAACCCCTCCCATTGGCCGCAGAGAGTCAGACATTGCCCGCAGAGCTTTTTCCTCCATCCCCTGCCCTGCTACCTGGTCCCAGTCTGATCGTTTGCCCATACGAACCCACTCCATCACCATAGCCAGCTGTGGGTCTGCCTCCTGCTCTCACAGGTCGTCGTTGCTCCCCTTACTAAGTTGATCCAGCCATCGGGCCATCTGTCCATCCTGATTCTTAAATTTCAGCAGCCATGCGAGGGAAGCATGGTCTTTCCTTACTGTGAGGTGACCCTGGTCCAGCCCATATGAGTCAAAGTACTTCAATGCCTTCACCACAGCTAGGAGCTCCTTACGGGTAACACAGTAGTTGCGTTGTGGGCGAGAAAGACATTTACTGAAATAAGCCAGTGCGGTTTCCTTCCCATCCTGAATTTGTGACAGAACGGCCCCTATGGCAACATTGCTAGCATCGGTGTCTAAA
Source organism: Leptopterna dolabrata (assembly GCA_954871275.1). Classification (NCBI taxonomy): domain Eukaryota; kingdom Metazoa; phylum Arthropoda; class Insecta; order Hemiptera; family Miridae; genus Leptopterna; species Leptopterna dolabrata. The sequence continues at coordinate 39,589,669 of OX940978.1, read as the reverse complement.
ATGAATGGTACCCCAGACCGGACATGTCCCAGCACGGGCGCCTCTGGAGACAAACCTTGAGCTGGTTGAAAGTGTTTTGACACTCGGGAGTCCACTCCAACTTGGGGAGGTTCTCGGCACGATACAGTGGCTTTGCTATCTCCGCTAAGTGGGGCAGAAACTGTCAGTAGTAGGAGCTCAGCTCTGTTGTTGTCTGTGGTACCAGCCATAACTACTGTTTCCACTTTCTTGGGGTCTGTGCGTATCCCCTCTGGGGTGACCAGATGCCCCAGGTACATGGCAGTTCCCCGGACGAACTCACACTTCTTTATGTTCAACCGGAGGTTGGCCTCCCTGGGCTTCTTGAAAACGGCCTCCAGGACTGTGAGCTGTTCATCAATAGTACCAGTGTGGACTAGCACATCATCCAGGTACACCGCACCACATTTTGAGTTATGAAGTCCTGCAGCAGTTGTCGCATGATGAGCTGGAACGTGGCCGGGGCATTGGTGAGGCCAAAGGGCAACACTGTGAACTCCCACAATCCATCATGAGTACAAAACGCTGAGATCTCTTGTGCCTCCTTGGCTAGTGGTATCTGCCAGTACCCCGACTGGAGATCAAGCGTGCTGAACGACTCACTGACTTGCTTCCAATGTGTGAAGGGTGTCCCCTACGTGGGGCAATGGAAGCATATATCCTTCACTGTACCTCGTTGACCCTCTGGTAGTCAATGCAGAACCTCCAGTCTCCTGTCTTCTTTGGGATCACTACTACCGAGCTTGACCAAGGACTCTTCGACTCCCGAGTCATCCCCTGCTGTTTCATTTTTTCCATTTCTTCCCTTATGATTTTCTCTTTTGCTAGGCAGGTTCGACGGGGCTGCTGTTTGACAGGGTGATGGCCTGCAACATTAGTGGTGTGCTCTCCAAAGGTACATCTTACTATTTCCTGCTTATCTGCTGCAAACACATCGGTATAGTGGATTAGCAAGTTCTGGAACTCTCCCAGCTGCATTGCATTCACCCTCTCCACCCTTCGATCTAGTAGAGGAGCCAGGTGTGATGGAAGGGGAGCTTTGTTTGCACACCGGACTCCCACACTGTGAGAAGGGTTGGTGGCTTCCCTTAGCTGTAACTGTGTCCCTTCTATCTGTAATGTTCCATCCCACATCTATGATGCATTGTTCCCCTTGTAAGGCATCCATCCCAATAACGCAGTCTCCCTCAATATGTGCTACCACTGCGTCAGCCGGCACCTGGAGTCCTTTTTGTAGCTGCAATTGGGTATTCACCTTGCCCAGGACTGGGGCGGCAGCCCCTGTGGCTGTCCGCAACAGTGCCCGCAATTCAGCCTTCCGCATTGTCAGCCCTGCTTGTGCTACAATCTGTGGATTTCAAAAGGTATCGGAGGCCCCTGTGTGTATATGATGGAGACGCATGCGACCGAACCTATTTTGCCGCTAACTGTGAGTGAGGCTCCACCACCAACTCGGTATAGCTCTGCATGACTGGGTGTATGGGCTCCTGCCAGCTTCAAACCGCTGCCCGCACTCAGCTTGGCCGTTCCTCATTTCCCGAAGACCGCGTAGGGTTGCCTGCCTCCTCCCGTGCTACCCGAAGTTTTCTTCTTTCTTCCCAGATGGGGCAGTCCCGCAGGATGTGACCCAGTTGGTCGCATCGCCAACATGCAACCTGCTTTCGTCCTTGGTCCCTCGCTTGCACTGCATGCAGCTGTGCTGTTGGGGCATGTCATTGTCGCAACGGTCTTCAGGCGTAGTGCAATAGTCAATGAGTCCTGCAGGGTGCGTGGCCAGGCTGTGAGAACTTTTTCCTTCAGCGATGGGTCCTGCAGCCCTTCAGTAAACCGGAGGGTAAGGAGTTCCTCCACCTCCCCGCCCCTTGTCGCACCAGGCCAGGCCTTCCGTGCCAATGCGTATACCTGCTGATGGTATTCACCCACTGTCTCTGTAGGCTGCTGCATGCGCCCCTGCAGCAAGGCCACACACAGTTCCCTCTTATTCCTACTGCCATATGTGGCTCTTAACACAACAACCAGATCAGTATAGGTTATCGGCGAAGATACCTCTGTGATCAGGTCTAGTGCTGGGCCTGCCAGAGCTGCTCCCAATTATATTGCCTTTGCTGCCTCGCCTCATCCGTTGTTTTCAGCTACCTACTCAATCTGCCGGTGGTACGCCTCCCATTCTGCGCTGCAATCAAAGGGCTTTGGCTTGAGCATCCTGCTTTCTGTTGTTCTTGGGGGAATACTGCTTGAGGCATAACTGTGGGCGGCAGTGTAGCCCGGGGCAAATTAAGGAGGGACTCCGCCAGTGGATTACTATCTCCTATCTCGTCAAGTGCCCCGTAAGTCTGTCCCGAACGCGTTGGCATTCCCACTTCCCCCAAATTTTCATTCCCAAATCCCATTCCCATTTCATTCCCATTCCCAAATCCCACTTCTGATACCACTGTTAGAAAGACGGACTCGGCTTGGGTATACCTTGTTTATTAACATTTAGATTCGTTGAACACGGAAAGAAATACCACTTTTGCGAACAAGCTTTGTTTACCGAACGAACATTCTCGAACAACAACCCGACTCCCGCAATTTTTATTCCTAGATATTTTTCACCTGTCTTGGTGTCAAAATCTCCGCCGTAGCTTCCTCGCAATGTATTAGTATAAAGACACGTATAACGAAATGGTAGTTCATTTCATCCTGGAAACACCCAATGTGATACCAACAAGTAGTGCACCAGAGCGTTGCGCGCATCGTCAATTCAAAGGACAGGATATTGTCGACTAACAAGCTTCTATTTTCACTGATGAAAGGAGCGGGTACTGCTTTCAACATTAACTTCCCATTTTACATTATTAACGGAACTCAACGTCACCCCGCCCGTTTTTTCACAAGCCACAAAAGCCCCGAAAAGAATCTTATCCATGAGAGGTGAAAGCTAAGCGGAGTCTCTTTTTCAAATTGGAGTCCCAGATCAATGGACTTTCGTTCCATTGTAAATAGGATACGAGGAGGGGTAGGTGCAACAAAACAACGACCTTAACAACAATGGGTCTTACTCATCAAGGTAGAAAACCTTGGCCTTACGACGAAATCATTAGGGGCGGCCAGATTGAAAACCCCGCATCTGATGGCATCCTCCGTGATTCGAACGTGGGCGGAGAGACGGAAGTCATCTTGGTTCTATCGGTTGTGCCTTTGGGATTTCCCTTCGTTGACGTGAACGGTTTATTGGTTAAAAGACGTGCCGAAAAAGCTACCAGTACGGGTGGGAAGGGGCATAGTAACGGTAGTGGCCATTCTGTGGAGCTTTATCAGATAGCTTTCTAGATGAGGTGCGTGGGTTTAGCTGGAGGGAATGTAAGTATGGTAGGTAGGTTGTTTCTTCTTTTTCCCCTCTATCATTCGAGTTACATTTATTTTCGAAGCCCTCCTATCACGCCTACACATGGGTATGTACGAGCATGAATAATGAAAGAAGTAGATGGGGATGAATGATCTGATCGATTTCAATATAAGTTGTATCGTTTTTATAGTAAGCCGGGCCATGTGAAACAACATTCACTTTTCCTGTGGTAGGTCGTAACCTACAGATGTTTCAGTTATAGTTTCGCTTAATATGGTATTAAGTACTATTATGCATATATGCATAATACGTGCTGCTTATGCATATTACGTGCATGTGCTGATTACCGGGATATATTGATGAAATCTATAAGTGGCAATAATGAGGTCCTACGTGTATTTTGGTGATTCCGCTATTTTACCAAAATTCTTGGAGTGAAGGGCTTGGCAAGGGTTTTCAACGCTAAATGCGAGAGGAAATTTTGAGTTTAGGGCTGTTGGTTGCATCATTCTGTTGATCAGCTGCAACGTAGCTTTCTGCAACCTTAGCTATACTTACGTCTGAAAAGTTTTGATGATGTTTTACTCTTCGTTTGTTGGCTCTAACTCCACAGTTCGCCAACAGAGTTCCTTTGCCCTACAGGAAGGAGGCGTCTTGTAAAGTGCCTCCTTTTCAATAGGGAAAAGGGGTCCCAAGTCGCCTTTCATGCCCGTCACGTCCGGAGATCCGGTAGGCTTGGGGTGAGCTTCTCGTCTATTAACATCCTGCGAGGAATGTAAACTCTTTCCAAGGGACCACCCAATAAATGTATATCTTCGTCCCTCATGCCCTATTCCTCTGTGGTAGAATAAATAAATTGAGGCTAGTCGTCGTGGGACTGGATGATTGACTGGACCAAATGGATGGTGGCCGGCCAATGTTTTTAAATAATGAACCCATAAACCTGTTGACCCGGGTTGTGATGCTGAGGAACACAGAACATTAATGCAACTCCATCTTCGTACAAACCTTCATGCCTCCCAATCTTCTATTCTATTTAATCATCACATGAACACCAATAGTAAAGTAAGACTTGATGTGAACCCAGTAAGTGCAGCTCAACAACAGTTGAAACCGCTGGACATTTTATATTTTTCTTAGGTTAACTGCAAAATAAGAACAGAGCTTTGAAGCTTTGTTCCTAAATAGTTGGTAAGTGGTAAATACTGATAAACCACTGCCAGGATGAACCACTGCTTCGGACCATTGCTCATTGCTGGAAATATTACCAAAGTTTGAAACGCTTTGTGATTTGACCGGCCGAACGATGTTTTAAACTTGTGGAGTTATGATGTCGAGGAATTCGTTCATAATATACCCAGTACATACAACGCATCTGCTCAGTTTCCTATGGTAAGCACCAGTTCAAGAACTTAGAAACTGAGTAGGATATCGTAAAATTTTAGTGTCATCCAGCACCTAGCCTAGATTTAATTCCTTTTTGACTTTTTTCGGGCTGGTGTACCTATGCTTTTCAAAAAAACACGGATTTTGATGAAATTCGTATGGGGACCATCTGGACACCAACCCCCCATCAACAGAAATGAATAAATGGATGTTTTCGATGGAGTGTTTAAGATAAATCATACATATGTACAGTGTAATAACTACTTATATGAAGTTACCCTTCTTCACTACGACAACTTAATCGTATTACCAATTCAAGTAGGTAATTTCAACATCATTGGTAAGATTGTAAAAATATTCGTCCAGTCACCGTAAAACGTAAAAAACCGTACCTCGGCCAATACCCAGATGGATGGAGCTCGATTCTAGAGGGACGCACTGTATTTTTATTGTCGATCTATTATGAACTTTAATGAAAAATCTCGACTAATTTCTCAAATTTTCCTGCAATTATAAATAAAAATTTCAAGAAGGTCTCTTACAATTTCTTTGAAAGAAGAGACACGTTATTGGAAAACGAGTTGTCATCATTTATTATATTGTGTGATAATTTATGCCATAACCTGTGTAATTTATTGTTGCGACGATCCCCTTTCAGTTTGATAAGTACCTAACCATGTGAGTTTCACGCACTTTTCTTGTTGGCCCTTCGGATTGTTCTAGCCTTGGGCATTATCACACGGCGCGACCAATTGAAATGGAAATACCTTAATTACTACTCTCCCTTATTTATCAGAAATTTCTCGTTGATTCGTTCACATCGTTAAGCTCCGAAAAAGACTTTCGTTTCGGGCTTCCCGAGTAGCATAAGTGGGCCGTGTGAAGACCAAACCTCTCGGTGTTTGGCCTGCGTCTGATTTCAATTGACACAATCAACTGAGACTGCCCTAGTTTATTCCTCTTGATATTTCTTGTAGGCCCTTCATCAGCTATGAAAGTCCCTTTCGAGTTCCTAGAATCTGAACAGACTTAACTTCAGTAACTCTAATTTAATAGGTCCCTGAATAGGTTAATTTAATCGTCATTTCTGTACTTAATTATATACACTTTCCCTGTGAATCACCTCTCTGTTTCATGGGTATAGAAAAAAAAAATTTGGGGGTTGATTGCGTCAACTTACCTCTTTCGCCACACCAACAGAAAATGTTATGAGGTCCTTGTATAGCGAGATAAGTTGACCTGGCTCGTACTATTGTCTATCATCTGATAAAGGACTTTGAGTGATGTTCACTATCAAAACTGTTGTTGGTACGAATTATTTCGTTATTCCAAACGAAAGAGCTGGTCATAATATGTTCCTCCTCAGAAATCGGTATAATCCTATTTTTTTTATGAAGCGATGTATATGTATTTGTTTCAGTTACCAAGGGTAAGGCGTAGGAAATGGTTGTACAATCTCCCTATATTATATTGTGATAGATAAGTTTGGGTGCATTCATTTGCGTGCCTGGAGTTCGTAATTCAGTATTCATAAACACATTTTATTGCGTGGATACCATGACGATGAATTGAAAATACCTCGAGTACGGGAAAAATTATTGTAAGAGAAATTATGTCTCAGCTCATATTATAATGCAGTCTATATGAACATAAACCTCAGAATTCGAAACTTGATAGTATGCTGTATTATAGGGATCTTAATTTTGGAGGGGTATAGCAGAAAATTCACAGAGCAAGGAGTTATAGAATATATACCCTCGTCTCACTACTTTTCTTCAGATATTTCTCCAACTTTGATATTTTATTTTAACTTTGGCTGTGTTCTACAATGAAATTTTATGTTGCAGGAAAGGGTGCAAGCGAAAGACCCTCCCAGTCTCTACCTAAAGAAACTGAAGACATATCTAGACCCGAAAGCTTCAAGAAGTGCCAAGGTGAGTGTACATATACCTGCGTTGATACCATGAACTATTCTCTTCTCCGAGATTCACTTAGGATATTAAATACCAGTACCAGGAACAGAAGTCGGTTGACGACGGATGTCACAGTGGTCGAATGAAGTCCTAATATATAAGAAATATTATAAACGTGAGTTTCTACATCGTCCACGAGCCAACAGTTGTCTTCAGTATTATGCTGAAATCTCATTTTGATCATAGGTATAGTTACCTATGCATTTTTTAAATTGTCTGAATTGTTATTGAAATCTGATTGGTAAGACGATATTCCCATAAATTGACCATCAGCAACTTGACCCGAGCGGTGGCTGTTGGAACAAATCTAAAGAATAGCCTGGACCGCTATACCGCGGTTCAAAAGTTAGGTTCGGTTGATGAGGACATCTAAATTGTCATTTCACCTTCGCTCGCTATGGACCTTTCTCTCCGTAGCCTTGGAAGCTCCCAAGGATGTTCGAGTGACAGTGTTTAGCACCAAGCTCACGGTGTTAATAATTTCATGCCTAGCGAGCTTTCGAAGGAAGCGGTTGAAGGGGGGGGGGGGTGCTTAGGGAGCTTTTTCCATTTCAGTAGCTCAAAGTTTTTTAGAACCACAGGTTCAAATCCATTTTGGGGCTTTTGAATCCAACCGTGGAATTCATCACTTTATACAGATAGGTAGTATGAAATACCATCAATGTATGCAATCCTATATTTTATGCGTACTTGGTTCATTGGGCAACTTGATGGCTCATATGAAAGGTAGAGATTGGACCGAATAAAAACTCAAGAAATATGATGTCACAAGGGTTGTAATGGGACTAACACGGGCATAACTTTGAGGACACCCATTAATTCCGAAAATATTCTTATGAAACGCTTCTTCCCAGATTTATTAGCAGAAGGGTTACACAACGCTGCATATTGAGAGGTTGTTTTGCGGTCGTAACGCGGGCGCCGGCGCCACTCGCGTTTTCCACATCGGTTTGACAAGCGGCGGACTGACGGGCTCCCCCCACCCTAGGAACGTAGTGTAGGGAATGAAACCGGGAGGGACAGGCCTCGCTCCTAATAGACATGGCAGGGACGTGCAGTTCCAGGCCAGGCGATACCATATCGATGATGACAGCAACCCCGTCTGAAGCTCAACGACAGCTGCAATTTTCGAAAGACAGACTTTTAGTGCAATCCAGGAAGAAAAAAAAAGACACAGTAAAAAAATTATGCAGTACCCGTAGTAGGGTGTACCTAATCATAGTAATCATATCAACGTGCGCTATGATGGTACTCATTTCGAGGTGTCCACAAAGTCCAGCACCGTTGATAACCTCGAACAGAATGATATACTATGTGTTATTGCTTGGGGAATGAATTACCTCTTCCTTGTCTTATTTGCATACAAGTTTATTTGAGGGTGAGCACAGAAAATTCGCAATTTCGAGGTCCAGGTTTTTAATGCAGCAGCGGCTCGTAGTTACGATGTAAGAGATAAGCAACATGCATGCTCGATTCCACAAAACTTCCCCTCGCGAGTGGGCTAACTCAATTCTTTCCGTTTGCTGTAAATATGAAGATACGGTCTTGGACGCGAAACTATTTATTCCAGTCTTCCCAGTATACGTAGAGAGCTTATTTTTGTGCTACACAGTTATTGAATCAGCAGATTGATTTTCAGGTCATAGTAGATGGTTTTGCGAAATTTTTTGTGATATCGTAGTTTGTACAGTATTTGTTAGTATAATTCATAATTGTAACTGAAGTTCTGCGGTAGCTTCCGGAAGGCTCGCGATCAGTCAGACAATGGGCAAAGTTTTCTGTCTTTTGTTCTATAAAAATGGAGCAGTTCCCCCTCTTCTCATGGTCACCTGGTTTTTCAATGAACCGCGTGTTAGGCAACGAACTATTACTCTCATCGAAACAATAACGTTATCCCCATTCTGTCGGGTCACTCATCTCGTCCACAGCTAGCGTGAACTGTGCCGTGTATAAGAAGGATCTTATTTTTTCCTAGCACTAGAAAATGACCGAAGTTTCTTGAGAGGGAAATGGTTGTGGGTCATAGCCAATATGAATTTCTGTAAGAAGCGAATCTTGCCTTTATTTCATATTAATTTACGCTGACGCTCAGCCAGATTCAAGGTTTTACGTCATAAATTGTATAGATTGATAATAAACCAGTCAAATAGCTTCAAACTTTGCACCTGCTAATATATCATAATTCCTTCATCAAATGATTATACCAGTCTAGAACCTCTGTCAACCGAGGGTCTGTTTAAAAAATCATCCTTATATAATTGCGAAATGCTTTGTGTATTGTGTATTGAAACAGTAAAATAGTGGCATTAAAAAGGTATTAAATTAATAAAAACTATATTCCGATACTTTGTAGGTATCATATTTATATAATTCAGCTAAATGGATGCACAAGACTTAGCAGTGAGTCCTTCAATGGACTTCTAGATACTTCAAAATGTGGCGAGCAGGATGGAGGTCATCGTCTGACAAACTGCGGTTGCGGCGATAACGTCATCCGTTGGAGGATGTCAAGGAAGTTTTGCCGTCGACTATCTCTAAGGTGAAGCGCAGAAAATGTTACGAGGGGGTTCAAGGCTGAGGTCGCGGTCATCATCGTTCAACTTCCTTAAGGAATATATGGAAATTCACCAACATTGTGTCAAAAATGTCACGGGCATTTCATTGCAAGTTGGTGACTGCTGATGAAACAGGCTGAGCAAAGAATTTCGTCTGTGCACACAACTTTATATTTATTCAGTATTGCATGTCGTCCTTCACATGGCGTGTGAAAACTTCGGCAAGATTCCTCGATAAACTAGAACTTGTTTCAATCAGATGAAAGAAATGAATCATGTCTGGAAAGCGAGGTTTGACTCCTTCGATGTTTCTCCATCAGGATTGAGATATGGGAACCCAGAACCCCTTTGGCGATGGTGAATCAACATATTGATAAGGTTGAGCGCTAACAATCTCGCCAAAGCAGCTGTTGAGACTTTGAAAATAATAATCCGAAGCACGGGCACGAAATACCCAATCGCTTCTTGGCAGTTACTTGAAACCTGTTTAAATATTCAGCTTCCTCCGGGCAAGAATATTAGTTACAGATCACATCACCTCTTGCACGTATAATGCAGTCGTACCTACTCAAGCGGGCTGTCGTCTGCTGGTTAGTGGTAGTTGATAAACAGGAACTGCTTTGACGTCAAAATAGCATGACAGTTACAGTTGTAGTTGCGGGATTGGAATTAAACTATCGAAGCTTCAGAAATTGACATTATCTGACCACACGTTGAGCCCGTCAACGAGTACTCTGCCGTTAATTGGTTATAGAAGAGATGGAGCGCTGTAGTAGATATCAATGTCTAATGGTCGTTTCAAGTTTCCAAACATGGAAAAGAAATGCTCGACTGTCGTCGAATAGTACTATATATAATTACAGATGTTCATACACCTATGCCAGTTCTTGATGTTCAAGTTGTACACATACACAACTCTAAGTGGCCCCTCACAGCTGACTGCGTTGCTGACAGTATTTTAGTTTATTGTTTTCTATAATGATTTTTAGAATCGAGTATGAAAAAAAAATATTAACCCCTCCCCCCGCCACTCGAAATTGATGGTTTACGTTTCAAGTTATGTAGAATCCAAAAATGCTAATTATTGCACAACGGTTTATTATTTAAGTATGTAGATGCTCCTTCTGCGTAGATCACTGTTTTCTGTGGTCAGTACCCTTGAGCCCCCCCTCCTGTTGGCCAAGCCTGTCGGTGCAAACTTCTGGGCCTTACTGTGAAGGAACGGCGGGACGTACAATGCTCCGGGTGGTCTCAAAAACTCGTAAGTTCAAGAACTATTTGAAACCGTAAAATGATCCACGTAAAAAAAGGTGAGGCATTTTGAGAATGTCAACCCCTAGTTTTCACCCCTTAGAGATGACTGACAGTAACGCCGAGCTTCGAGGACCAACTAGACCCCAAATGGGACCTATAAACCGAATTTCGTCAATTTTGGCTCATGGTAACTAAGAAATCTGCTAAGTACGGCATACGGCGGACGGACAGAAATTTTTTTATTGCATTTTCGGAATCTACATACCTTGAAACTTAAACCATCAAATTTTGAGAGGGGGTTAAAAATAGTTTTTTCAAGCTCGATTTCAAAGGTTCATTATTGAAAATAATAAACCAAAAACGTTGAAGTATTATTGGGTAAATTATTACACAACGGTTTATTATACTATCTTCGTAGAACGGGCATCTATACAGGTAGTTTATTACACAACTGTTTATAATTTTACCTTATGCTTCATGAATTGCAACAAATAATTAATTACTGAATTATTGAATCCCGCGCATTTGTATGAAACTTTTATTCCGGGGCCGGCTCCACTACTCAATTTAGGGCTTTCCTGAGCGGAGCTCGATGGTATTGACCACAGAAAACAGTGATCTACGCAGAAGCGTTTTTTTTCCCCCTACAAAAAACCTATTTGAGTACGAAGAACTCCCTAAACTGGCCCCTTGTGTTGAAATTAATAATTTACGGAAGTTTTGCTCGCTAAAAACCGTACATGGCAATGTTAATACTCATTTTCGTGAATCCTGGAGGATACGTATACTTTGCGAAATTGCAGTCGTGAAGAAAAACAATAAGCTGGTGGATCTCGCGTATGTAAGGACCAAAATAGCCGCCGATAGAATCATCTTCATCCTGCGTCCTAGGCTTCCATCAGCATTCCCATCGCACACCTTGTTCGTATGTCTGTCACGTCAGCAGAAAACGGCTGAGGTGTCCTGCCTGTGGGGTGTATCTACCTATAACTGCATCGTTGGTCCTGACACTCGGACCTTCCGATCTACCGTGTCGCTTCGTCCCGAACTGTCACCTACGGTCTTTTTGTTGACTAAGCTGAATATTTCAAATTATTTTCCGAGCTGCTGCGTCCTCTCTTAAAAAGCAAAGAAAATGTTGTTAGTTATTGTTACTGTCTCTGATGTTTGGTCATCATCACGCTTGATTACATAGTAGTCCTATAGTAACCAGCTCAAAGATGGATTTTTTAGAACATTCTCTGTGATACTTATGTGCACTCCTGACTTAATGTCGTCTGCTTTTGATTCAAATTCCATCCATCCAAAGGAAATTTCTGTATTTTTGTGGAGTTAACAGTGCTCTTTGTTAACCCGCATGCTTCACACGGAACATGATCTTACGGTGTCATTTGATAATATTGGTAAGTCTGATTGCATCAACACAGTTCTTTGTAGGAAACGAACCATCCAACTAGAATCACTGGTTTGTGCGTCTGACATCTCGGCCTATCTTATTGATCAACTGGTGGCTCCAATTACATTGATATTATGTGCTTCTTATACCTGTTGCTGCGTACCACACGATGCCACATAATCACTCCTCTACTGCCTTTAATTGCCAAAATTCCCTGCTTCCTCCTAACAACTGATTGATGTTGGTAATTTTTTTTTCTTTTTGAACGTCATCAACCATGATGGCTCAGGAAAGATGCGCGACTGCTGTTTTGAGGGCTGTGTTACATTCCATCCCAGCTTTAGTTGAAATGCTTTTCTAATATGTGGATCTATTCGTCTAACTGTTCAAATATTTTCTAATAGCACTGATCTGGGGAATGGTTTCGTTTTATTTTGGAGACCCCTGATCTGTATAAAGGGAGGGGGTGGGAGTGAAAATGCGAGACGAAATTATGAGTTGGGCGAGAAATATAGGTAGGTAGTGCTTTGGAGGGGGTTATAATGAATAAATACAATTAATACCTGTGATGAAGTGATTGGTTCATCACGGTGGCGTGAGGAAGTGCGCAGGCGGTTATGAGCGGATCACCACCGACATCTACGATCTTTTGGGAGAGTGAAAAGGTGGAGGTGAGTGATAGAATTTGCCCAGGCGGCGGATCTCCACCGACATCTAGGATCTTTTGAGAGAGAGATGAGAGGTGAGTGGTATAGTTTGCCTAGGCGGTTATGAGCGAATCACCACCGACATCTAGGATCTTTTAGAGGAGAGGTGTCCAGGCGGTTATGAGCGAATCACCACCGACATCTGGAATCTTTTGGAGGAGGAGGTTTTGCCTAGGCGGTTATGGGCTGACCACCACCGACATCTAGGATCTTTTAAGAGAGGAGGAGAGAGAGCAAGGTAGAGGAGAGAAGAGAGAGCTGGTTAGAGGAAGTGTCGAATGAAGCTAAAGCTGCAGGATCCAGGGTTTTATAGAGAAGTGAGGCCTCTCCCTCCAACCCCCTGTTAGGGGTTGGTGGTGGGGCCCCAGGTTGTGTACCCTGGGTTCTGTGGCTTGTCTCCCCACTCGTTTCGTTTATTTACGGAACTAAGTTTTGCGTTAGAATATTGGTGAAGACTTAAGTTTACTAGAGGAGTGTTCCCGGGAGGGACTCACGACAATACCAGTACCTACGTACTTATTTGTACGGGTTACCTAATGTTAACAGTACCGACGTATTGATGTTGAGGAAGGTTTTCAATAAATCAGTTTAAAATAAGAATTATAACAATGACCGACGTTTTTGTTATAGGTAGTTACCTACATTTTCATTGTTATGTGACGATGAATATTTATGTACTATTATTTATCCTTTCATTTCTGAAACTGGTCAACCAGCTTCTCATTCTTCCGGCAACTACGCTTGAAATAATTTGTACTTTTCAAACCTGGAAATAAAGCTTTTATTTGTTTCTGGTACGAATGTACTCTTTCTTCTAGATTGGACATAATTGACTTATAATTTTGTGGGCAATATTCGTCTCCGTGGATGCTGTGGAATATTATTGATAACTTGAATTTGTATCAAACGAAACAAACTTGAATCCATTTTTCTATTTGTTACAGAAGAGGAAGATGCTTGGTGACTCGACATCGACGCAAGTTTTAAGGGACCTTGAAATATGCCTTAGGACCAATCCTATTGAGTAAGTTTTACCAGCTCTTACTAATTTTTGAGTGAGCGTCTTCTTACTTGGTTATTACCGGGTGAGATAACTTTTCTCGAAGAAATGAAAATTCTTGTAAGCAAGGAGAACAGAAATTTCATGTCCTACTAGTTGCCGAACGTGAGTTAAGCACTTGGACTCGAGGGACATTTTTTGCAGGTGACTGTTTACCTATGTATTTAGGCTGTATGTCTGTACTGCGCTACAAGCCGATATTTTGCGTATTTTGATTTGAAATTTTGTGGGTCCTTAGATCCCCAGAATTTGCCACTATGGTTACAGGGAATTGATCAGAAAATGTGTTTTTTGTATAGTTTTTCATATTTACTAGCACGCTGAATCGAATGGAATAACTTTCAAAGCTCTATCAATCATCCTTACAGTGATTGATAAACATAAATATTTAGCCATAAAACGTTACGAAAAATAGCTGTTATTGAGCGTGGTAGGTACATGTGCAGAATTTGAGCCTATTTTCATAATTGGATGAGGCACCTGGACAGCGGATCCACTAGTATTACGTAGGTGGATGGTAACCTATTTGTTATTTTTGTGCGTTACATTGTTCACCATAGATTGTAGGGAAGGGTAGCAATTGCGAACCACGATCTCATGAAATAGGTAGAGGTACCTACGGAACTGGCGTTGGCCAAGATGGATTATAACTGGATACTGTTGACTCTTGATATGTTACCGTTAAAGTGTGATATTTGTTACTATGTGTAGTAACTACGGTGACCAGTTAAGGTGTATAATTTTCTCACATCTCACACTTTAACTAGTTATTATTATTTATATAATAACGAAAGGCCAGGCCAACCGAGAAATGTATAATAACTGAATTACACACTTTAGCGGTAACATATATGTTGTATACCTAAGTATTTTCAGTTTATGTTCTCTTATTGCATAATTACTGAAGAGCATTTATGTTTGATCGCTACATTGTTTGGTACCTAATTCGTAATGATTATGGCAGTAAACAACATTTTTATTCTTTCCGTAAAACCTTCATTGTAGTTAGTCTCTTGGGAACCTGGCGGATCCTCTTTAATTTACTTTCAATTGTTGATCGTTCCGAACTTGGTCAGTTCCCGTTGAACGCCCTTGAAAAATATCTCTCAATTGAATAGGCCCTGTTGATAATTCCCATCGTTAAATCGCCTTCGCGAGAAGTACATCCGCTACACGTCCTTGACTGATACTGAAATTCCGTAGTCTTCCTCCTCCCATTTATCTGAAGCAAGCTGCATGAGTCTTCCACATTTTGCATTAAACTTTCAACAGCTTAGCTGCTTAGTCTCCGGGTTTGCATCCTGCAGAACCGACGTAACCCGGCGAGAAAAGAACCTTGCGTAAAAACGTTTCCTTGTCGACCAACATCTTGATCACAACTTTGAGCGATTTATCTGATCCTGCTTCTTTCTTCGGGTTGTTTGTAGTTGTCGTCATCGCCTCCCTACCAGAAATTCCGAGCCTGTTCAGTTCAACTGGTTGGGTTGCATGTTGTGATTCCTGAACACAATTAGAGATTCCTCGGCCTGTAATTCGCAACAAAGGCATTTTACTACTCACTAGTCTTTGATTCGTTTTTTGAGGCGTATCCAATATTAGTAATCAAATCTGGTGGTATTTTTGTTGTGTCTGTGTGTATGCTTGTTTGGTAGGCTTTTTAGTTAGATAGGTATCCACCGCAAAAAAAAATAAAAAATACCATACTAAATCGGGGGTTTTACACTTATATGAATTCAGTGGTCTACGCAGAAGGGGTTTCTATACTGTAAAATAATAACCGCTGTGTAATAATTTGCAACGTTTTTAATTTTTTTTTCTCCTTCAATTTTTCTATTAATTTGCAGTCTGCTTCGTAGGTACCTACCTACTAGAAGAATTTTTCGAAAATATTAGTTACGTGCAAAAATAAAGAACTACCAACATGTTTCCTGGTAGTCACCCACAGTCCCCAGTTCAATTTATATTTCTTGTTCTTGTATACTTGAGTAGTCTGAGTTAAGATCGTAATTTGAACTGAAAAACGGAATCGATCTAGCGCTGATAATTTGGTCCGAAGTTTCACTCAAGGTGGCTACTCAACCGTTGAAGCTCAATTCAAGACGGGTTCTGAGAAAAATAAGAACCTGTTAATTGCTAGGAACTGCTTCGCTTCCCTTGTTCCATTCTCCTAATCGCTTAATCCGAATTTTCTCTGTGAAAAACATGGAATTTGAATGTGAGTAGGTACCTTACTTGATTAGAGTCAAAAGGTAGTTTGATGGAACTCACTCCCTTGTAGATGAAAAGTTTCAGTCATGCAGTGTAAACGGTAGAGAATCGAGTTACCCATACCCTAATTCAAAGGGGGGGGGGGGGGATAGGACCTATTTCGTATATTTATGTCCCTACTAAAATTTATGACCCATTGTAATAGCATATTTTCTCCTAAAATTCGATAAAACGAAGAAGAGCATAATTTCAATATTTATGGAACTCCGATGGTTTAGTTATGAAAATAAATTAGAAGACCCACAAAACACACAACAAACTTGAACAATTAACAAACACAAAAAACAACCACAACGCAACAACAACAAACACTTGATAATAAATGTGATAATAGGGAGTTATTAATTACAAAAATTAAAATATTGAATCCATGGATTGGTTGGTACTTGCCAATCCACTGAAATAACCTGTTGAGCATGTGCATAGCCAAGCGTGATGGGTCTACTCCAGAACTGAATGTGACTATTGAAAATGAATATCGCCAGTTTTCGTGAAATTCAATTCCAATGAATTCGGGTAGGTACTTATCTTTGGGCAGGTTTCACCACCTAGAATTTTAACTGCGAGTTACGTTGACTTGGAGATAAAGAAAAAAATCAATGCGTTTTGCATGCCTATTTTCTATAACTCCAGGTTAACGTAACTCGCATTTTAACTCGAGGAAACTCGCCCTTAAAACGATACTATTAGTTTGTCTCACTATAACTATGTTAAACTAAAACAGTGGCGAGAGGAAATGGGAATGTTGATATCAAGAAGTGATTACTTACTTAAGTTATTTCGGCATACGTGGGAGCATGGTTACCTTTATGAAACTGTGAATCGTTATAGATAGGTCCAATGTATAGCAGCAATCCTAGATGCCTAAATCAGAATCAAGGCAAAGTCGTCAATGTAATTAAATGGCTAGTTGGTAATTAATTCATTACTTCATGAAAATGAACATACCTACTCCGTAAGGTACGATTCCGAAATAGATTCGGAATTGAGACTCTTATTTCATATACCTACTTACGGAGGACGTTCATTTCCATGAAGTAATGAATTAATGAATTGTCAGCTAGTCATTTAACTGAGATTTTACTTAGATGACCTTGCCTTGATTCGGGATTCTGATTTGGGTTACTAGAAAATAAAACTTTATCAATGAAACATCAACTACCTGCAGTTGACGTTGAATACCTTCTTATCTATAAAACCAGATCTTTCTATATTTTTGGGGAAAATAACGTGTCACCTTCTTCAGTTCCGCAGAACTAGAGAATGAAGATGAGGAATGTGTGCTGAATTTTAAAAGATACTCCCACCAGTCCCCAAGGAGTAGCCATGTCCATAAATAGGCCGTGATACACTAGCTGACCTCAAGCAGAGGTTAGAGATATGACCCCATGCTGGTTTACTAGCCACATTCATCAACCGATTAATACGAGACGCGCCTTTTGCCAACTTAGATTATTATAATAAATCGACACCTAATTATGAATTTTGAACTATATCAAACTG
Organism: Leptopterna dolabrata; assembly: GCA_954871275.1. NCBI lineage: Eukaryota > Metazoa > Arthropoda > Insecta > Hemiptera > Miridae > Leptopterna > Leptopterna dolabrata. The sequence continues at coordinate 39,572,221 of OX940978.1, read as the reverse complement.
AGGGTTCCTACCTACAGATTCTCTGGTCCCGAGGTTATCAGGTAAGCAATTGAGCCTGATAGGCGAGATCCTATTCCGTATCAAGGCACTAGGCTCAGGTATGTATAACGCTCTACTCGCCTTTGCTACTTATATCGCCTTTTGGTTTGGTCCGCCGTCCGCCGTATCACGTCTACCGGCTTCATTTTCGGTCTAAAAAATTCGTTCTTTCGTACACAAATGCTCCATTTGGACCCTAGTTGTGTCCCGAAACTTTGCAGCCTGATCGGAATATACCCAAGGGTGTTATGAGTGAAAATGTGTATAAAAATAGGTACTTCTTGTGTTTTAGTAACATGTTAGTAACCTCAGCTTTTGAGGTACCGTTTTCCATGTTTTTAGGACGAGAAGACCGAATATGAAGTCGATTTTGACCAAAGAGTGGAAAATTGAGGTTTTAACGAAGTTTCAGCCTTAAATTTACGTTAAATGTTGGTCTAAAATCGTCGTTTTTCCGCACACAGTTCGGGTCCCCATTTGGGAGCACATTTGGGTCCTAGTTGTGCTCCGAAGCACGGCAGCCCGATCGGCATACACCCGGTGATATGAGAGAAAAACGAGTGTAAAAATATGGGTTTTCGAGGGATTTTTGAGGTTTTAGTGAACATGAGCTTGTGATATATCGTTTTCCATGTTTTTTAGGGCGAGAAAACCGAATATTTGGTTGATTTTGTCCGAATAGTGAAGAATTGAGGTCGTAACGAAGGTTAAGCTCCCGAAATTCATTTTTCATGAGTCAAAAACATGGGAAATTGTCTGAAATCACCATCAATTTGTATAACACTAGAAGTAGTATCAACAGGTGAACCAAGACAAATAAATGGTACTATCAGTGATCAAAAATAATCTGTTGAAAGGAAAAGCCGAGCCTAATATTCGTGTTTTTGGGGGGCCAAAACTGGTGGAAACAATCAAAATAGCCATTTCAACAATTGCACATGAAAGAAACAATAAATAAACAGCCAAATTGATGCGGATGGACATACGTACAGTCTGTACATGACAAGGACTTTGCAGCGTTTTTTCATCTCTGCCTTGACGCTGTTTTCGTTCTATGAGGTTCTGTGACATTGTTTCCGTATTAAATCCTCAGATATTTTTGGGTAAAATTCTCACCGTACTAGCTCTCATCTCTCAGCAATAAAAACGTAAGTTGCGTCTTATCGATCGCTCCATCCGCATGACTCATCTTGAGGTGACACAGCCTCAAGGGATCTCTCTGTACTGTCTGCCTGTCCCTCTCGTCTTGCTCTTTTTGTGCGTTCGAGATCCCTTGGGCGGTGCGTGTCCCTGAGTCAAGGACCCTCCAAGTCCGACGCCTTCTTCCGTACAAGGGAGAATTGTTTGTCGAGATCCCACTCATCCTCATCACACAAGACGTTCCATCCTACCCCTCATTCCACTATTATTATAGACAGTATCACAACTCCCCAGTGTTATATATGTGAAATTATCACCTACAGCCTTTAGGTCGTGTACATTAACCATGTGTAAGTTATATCCTGATATATGTAGATATATGTATTAAGTAGGTATATCAGAAGCTGCCGATGGAGTAAAATTGGTTCCCTGCCCTAAAGTGTGTCCTTCCGAGATTTGATTTTGACATAGTAATTCGTCATCGTTTCCATAGTTATGAACTTACTTCCATTGATGATCCGCTTCCATTGATTGATACTCCATTGATGATCTTGAACCTAAAATTGGGAGGTGCCTAGCAAATGCTTTCTGCAACATAGAGGGCATTGAACGCTTATTTCCACATAAAGCCGTTCTTTTTCTTCTTTTTTTGTGTGAAAATAATCGAAATATAATGAACTCCCAAATCGAAAAATACTGAGGAATAAACTAGTGTGGTAGGGCCAGGGGTTGCTTTTCTTCCAAATTTGCTTTCATGTGGTTTATTGATGAGAAAACTCGAATCGGTTTGGTGGAATAGCATTTGTTAAGTTTCCAAGGTTTTGGGGAAAGCAGTAATGACGTCATTGCCGCTACTTCTTCCTTACATGCTACAGCATAGCAGAACAGATACAGCGACTTCTCGGGCAGTAGCATCGATGTCACAGCTCACGTCAGTGTCGTGGATTATATAAAACAAGCTCTATCCATAGAAAGGCGGCAATGATGTCATCAAAACTTGCACATGTGATTAAAAATTAACTAGGTATACTCATTTCTAATCCAAATGAGAAATATGTACCGTCTCATCTCAGTCTGCTTACAAAAAAAAAGTACGTGAATGTCACCATTGAATCATGTGCGTAATAAGGATTTTCCATGGCATTAACTTTTGATATGTCATGAGTTGGTGGTGATGAAATGAATCCTCGTTTTCGACAACCATTAATAACACTGTCGTAATTTAGGTAAAATGTTTCTGTTGCAATTTCGAAGCCTGTGAATTGTTAACCTGCAGACCTGGGCGTCCACCGTACCTAATTATTTCAATTCAACTTGCCAGGTGGGTCAAGGAGTTCCTGAACGACGAACACCATGGGCTTGATTGCTTAATTAATTATTTGGGCTTCAGGCTGATGATGATGAGAGCGGAAGCTCGAAACGCCAACAAGACTGAATCGGACGACAACATATCTGTAAATAGTAAGTTCTATACTGTTCAGTTTGATTATTCTCTAAGGATACGCCAAGGGTACATATAAAGTGTTTAGCCCTCGAAAATACTTAAAAAATTATACTGCCTACTCCTAAGTCTATATTATGCTCAACTGAAATGTGAGGTTACGTGGAAGCTACCAACTAAACCATCCTCGGTAATTAGATCTCTTGGTTATCCATTTCGTTCATGTTTGCAATAAGTAATAGCAGTCAAAATTGTAGAGGCCAATTTCGTAACGTAGGTGCAACTCTCCGAGTTCAGCGACTTGCTGTTTTTACCTTACCCTTAGGCACCTTTCATCTACCTATACTGTTCATGTACGAAGGTCATGTAAGCGAAATCGCTCTCTGGCAAAAAACTACAGGATAAAAATAGAAATTCTATTTCCACGTCAAACTAACAAACTGTAGACCGGTTTCGGTTGTTACACCATCATCAGTACACGATAGAATGAAACTACTGGAACTTGAGCTCCTATTTATACAACTATTCTATCGTGTACTGATGATGGTGTAACAACCGAAACCGGTCTACAGTTTGTTAGTTTGACGTGGAAATAGACTATTTCTATCCTGTAGTTTTTTGCTATGGATTTCCACTACTCCGCCGCAAGTGATTTAAGTTGTATTACCTACGCTCTATGGCAACCTAATTTCCCTCTACAAATTATAAAAATAAACTTAGCAGTTCTCATTCATGTATTCCCCATCACCAGAAGAAAGATCTACCAGCTATTTTTCGTCCCGCCTGATAATGTTCGTACGCCTTGTAACAAGTTGTGTAACGTCAATGCTAATGTGAGGGGGATGTGCGCGAATAATTGCATTATGTTCTCAGCTTCAACTTTCGCTTTTGGCGTGGTTGAATGACACCCATTGCTGATACTGATTACCATACAAACGGGTTACCTACTTCTGTAGTGTCATAGTGTGATTTTCCTTTCTCTCCTTTTCGTCATGTAAAATGCATTCAATAAATCAATTGAAAAAAATACCAGTAAATCTGCAACCTATACTTGAAATGTTCAGTTGCTGATACTCTATAATTTCCGATGACGCGAACATGGTTATTTTCATAATTTTCGAAAATTGCAGTCGTATTTGCAATAACGGATAGAATGTGCTCACAGTGCAGTAATATTATATATTATATGTATGTGAATATAATATTACTTTTCGTGTGTGCTCTTGATGTATAACCAAATAATTTATATATGTAGTTGTATGTAATGGCTTAATAGTTTGTAGCGTTTCGGTTTATTATTTTCAATGATGAACCTTTGGAATCGAGCACGAAAGAAAAATGTTTAACCCCCACTCAAAATTTGGTGGTTTCTGGGTACAAGAATCCAAAAATGGAATAAAAACGCTGCAAATATTATACATCGGTTTATTATTTATCTGTATGGATGCCCGCTCTGTGTAGGTCACTGTTTTCTGTGGTCAGTACCTACCCTCATGCTCTCCTAGGAAAGCCCTAAATCGAGTACTGGGGCCGGCCAAGGAATCACTGTTTTATAAAAATGCACAGGATTCAATAATTCGATCATTAATAATTATTTGTTGTTGTTCATGAAGCATATCGTTATTTATGAAGCATAATGTATAAAGTTACAAAAGTACCTGACAACAAAATCCAAAAGAGCATCATTCTTCAAATGAAATAATATGACAGAACAACTAACTCGATTTCAGACAGCCATCCGTGATTACAATCAGGTGTGACATTTTTGGTGTATTTCAGTAATTACCCTTTGGAATCGAGCATGTGAAAGAAAAAAACTCATGTTATATATTTATATCAACCTCCCTCAAAATCCGATGGTTTCCGTTTCAAGGTACGTAGAATCCGAAAATGGAAAAAGAAAAATTTTGTCCTTCCGCCGTAGGTACGTTCCTTAGTTACCGTGAAAAAAAAAATTCATGAAATCGATGGGTGCGTAGGTCCCATTTGTCCGCGTTGGTCGTCGTTCCTGTCAGTCATCGCAAGGGATGAAAAATAGGGGTTGACATTTTCAGAACGCCGTAGCTCGAAAACTTTCAGTAGAATGGTATGGTTTCTTTTACTTTTTAAATTGGTATCGAGCTAAAGAATTGTTTGAGACCACCCGGAGCATTGTACGTCCAGCCGTTTGTTTGCACCGAAAAGCTTCGTCAACATGACGTGAATGATATATAAATCCGGCCCAGATGTCATTGCTAGGGAACACAGTTATTATAATCACGCATGGCTGCATGAAATCGAGTTGGTTTTTTGTGGTCATTTGAAGAATGTTGGTTATTTTAGATTTTGTTGATAGGTATCTACTTTTATTACTTGAACTATGAACGGTTATGCTTTATGATAACGATGAATAATTAATTGAAGAATTCTTGAATCGATGAAGGGTAGGTACTTTACCACAGAAAACAGTGATCTACGCAGAAGGACATCTGTACAGGTAAATAATAAGCCGTTGCGTAATAACTTGCAGTGTTTATCATCTGCTAGCAGCATCTACAGAAATGAATGATGGGAGAACTACGAAGGTTGATAATTTACTCGTATCAACTACAATTGTAGGTTATTTCTACATTCCATCTAACCAATCTTCTTCTTCGTTTCAGGTGTTGGAACTAATGTGATAAATAGCTGTAAGATGAATGGAAGGACTTCTCATTTCGACTCGCAGGACGCACGGCGGCGATCGCGCCACGTTCTCAAACTCAAGATGGGCGATACCAAAGACGACATCCACATCTGTATTATGTGCTTGCGAGCTATAATGAACAACAAGGTCAGTACGGTGTTGTTTATCGAACAACCTCCCAGAAAACCGAAAACCTTTAAAGCCTAGTCTACTCTTGTAACATTCACCCGTATCCGTGTCACCGCTACGTGTCGTCCTGTGCCACAGGTACGATGCAACGGTCGTTTTTCAACCAATAATTTATCCCGTGTCATCGAGGGTAACGTATCAAAAAAGCACACACAGGTTGACGACACGGCGAAAACTCGTCAGTTTGAGAGGAACAACTGTCAATCAGTTTGAGAGTTTCCTCCTGATTCCAAGACTCCATTTGAATTGAAATGAGCCCTTCACACACGACTAAACGAAAAATACGCGCGCAAAACGCACAACTATGACACAGAAGGTGAGGCGCCCGTCTACACTGGCAGTCACCCCATCGCGGCGTGTCCCTATCAATCCCTTTGATGTGGCGGCGAAAAACCGCCTTTTTGGCGTTCAAGCCCGTTGCCTGTCATCGTTGCATGGCGTGTCGTGATTTTGACACAGAGGGAAGCAACGTTTGCCCATGTTTGCCAGTTCACACCAGTGACACGGTGCAACGGATACGTATGCAGATTCGGGTGTAAGTGTGTGCTGGGCTCTACAGGTGTGGACTAAGCTTAAGGTTTTTAACATGGAACATGTTTTTACGGGAGTAAACCGGGCTGGAGAGCGTCCCGTCCACGTCCGCGTAAACACTCGGCCCCCTCCCCATCGCCCTCACAGTTCTCCCTCTACCCCACTCCTACCACCCAGCTCACCTCCGCTCCTACCACACCTTCGCCGAGGAGAGCACGGCCAGACCTCACTCCGCCAAAAACTGCCGAGGGGGTTCTACCTACCCGAAAAACGCCGAAAGCAGCTACGTTACATTGCGTTAGGTCGCTGGACCCAGTCGCAAAATGGATATCAATCCCTTTTGCGCCTGAGGAGTTTTTGTTGTTGGGTAAATTTATACAACAAGGTTGTTTGTGGGGGGGGGGGGGGCATTCTTTCCTGTCAGAGGTACCTGTCGAGTACCTTTGTCATTTAAATAGGCTTGACGGTTGGAATGCATATATGTCATGAGACATTTCAAAGCATATTTCGGCTTCTCCGTGTGTGGCTAAATAGAGGGAATAGGATAGAAAAAGTCGTTATATAACTGGAAGCTGTGTTCGTCATAGGAATGAGGTGTATCGTCATTATTATTCGTTCGGTGTATCGTTATTATGATAAGATTGTTGGGTTCTCTGCCACGTTACAAACTGACATTGAAAACTTTGTGATCAGGAAGTTTCTGCCCGCCCCACCGATGACAGTGTTGTAATTCGTCGATGCGGAAAGGTATTCTAAACCAGTAAAACCCACTGGGCACAGCTGATTCCAGTCATCCCTTGTCCATAAAATCCCTCATTTGCTCCCACATAGTGCATGAGCACTACCAAAACTCGCTCGCTTTTTTCAATTTTTTACAAGTTGATCCTCATATTTTTTTATATACATGGCTTTTACAATAGATGGTGAAAACCTGGTTTCACCAGGTTTATGACCTACGCCCTTCACTAGGTTATATTACTATGTGAGTCACGGGTAACCCTAATTGGAATTAGATCGAGTTTCGTCCATTTTTGTTCACTCATCGTTTTCGGAGTAGCCATTAACTCCCGCCAAGGGATCCGACATCTCTTGTCAAAGTTATATAAATTAACTGGAATCATCCTTTCGAAACTATGATTTTCTTCAAAACCAACAGAAAATTAAGAATGTACCTACCTAAAGGAATTCTCCTTATCAGATTAGTATTTCCGCATTCAGAGGAAATATTGATGTGACCCCTTTGATGGACGTCGATTTTTCCTCGTTAGACAGCGATAAGTCTTGGACCCCGCCCTCTTCGATTGATTGGGAATGATAGCTTCCTACCAAACGTCTACTATTTTTCATTAATTAACCTTGTCCGATCACTTCACCCGCCTTTGCAGCCCTGGTTTATTCAATTTGCTTAGAAACTTTTTCACTTTCCGTGGTGAAATTCTGGTTCACTCCAACATAACACACCAAACCCCAGTGAAAACAACTGTAAATTGAAACCACAGTGCAACTAGTGATGCTTTAGTACCACTTCAGTGACCGGAAAGCTAAATTACGGTCATAGCCTCGTCTCCACCTCCGTGGTAACAGTTTAAGGACTCATAAGTTGTAATAATTGCATTGGTAATGGAATATGCGTATGAGTCACAAAAGCTGTTTACAATTAGTAGGTATTTTTAAAAGTAGATTCCATCCTGAGAATTTTTTATACCAGCCTACGATAAGAAATAATGAGGAACATGCACACTTTTTTGGTTGTTTATTATTTTCAATAGGTAATGAAACTTTGGAATCGAGCATGAAAAAAAAGAAAGTTTGCCCCCCCCCCCCCATGTTTCCGTTTCAAGGTACGTAGTTTAATAAAAAAAAAAGCTGCAAATTATTACGCAACGGTTTATTATTAACCTGTATAGATGCCCCTTCTGCGTAGATCACTATTTTCTGTGGTCAATTCCCTCGAGCTCCCCCCCCCCCCCCCCCCCCCAAGGAAAGCCCTAAATCGAGTACCTACTGGAGCCGGCCCCAGAATTAACGTTTCCTACAGATATGTGGGATTCAATGAAACCACTCATTAATTATTTGTAGTTATTCATGAATCATATGGCAAACAATAAACCGTTGTGTAATAATTTACCTGTATAGGTGCCCTTTCTATGTAGATAGTATAATTTACCGTCGTGTAATAATTTACTGTTGTGTGATAATTTACCGTTGTGTAATAATTTGCTCATTAATAATATTTCAGCGGTTGTTCAAGTTGCAAAAGTGCCTATCAACAAAATCCAGCCCTTTCTACGTAGATGGTATAATGAACCGTTTTGTAATAATTTGACTTTGCGTAATAATTTACCCATCAATAATTCTTCATCGTTTGTTCATGTTGCAAACCTATCAACGAAACCTACCTATCAAAACATTCCAAAAGATCCATCGTTTTTCAAATGAAATAATATCACTGAACAACCAACTCGACTTCAAACAGCCATAGTGATATAATCAGGTGCTCCCTAGCGATGATATCTGGGCCGGATTTATATCGTTTGATTCACGATCGTGTTGACGAAGCTTTCGGTGCAAACGAACGGCTGGTCGTACAATCAGTAGCGGTGCATGGGCTCTGAAAACAGTGGGGCACCAAACCAGAACACAAAACCAAGAGATTTGTCTACAAACACCTCGAGGCAACAATACAATAAACACCCTTCCCTTATTTACTGATTGATATTCAGCAAATTCCCTTACAATCAACTATCTATCGTCATACGAAAACGTCGGCAATTTCTACTGCAAATTAGACACCGAATTCACGTGTTATAAAAATATAGTAAACTAAAACACCTATAACAAAACAATGACCCGTCTTTTCCGTCTTTCTTGTTGTTGGTTCCATTCTTCTTCTTCTTCTTCGAGGTATTTTGTTTTTTTCACACACCGTGGTCTTATTGCATTGTTGTCACTTCTGTTGTGTAGAATAATGTTGAAGCATCGTGGATAATAACGAAAAGGAAACTTGTTACATGAGCATAGTTGTTAGTTGATGAGAACGATGGAAATCGTCTTGTCTCCCATGGATTAGAGGATTGTGACGTCACACCCTCGTCAGCCAATCACAGAGCGTTTCGGGCAGCTTCCCCTTCTCCTGATTTTCAAATTCGGTTTTAATTATTACAACAACTTTTTGTCTAGTGTAGAATAAAAAACGGTTTCATACAGAATTTCAAATGGGTGCAAGTTCCTCATTCGTTTTCTATGACTTTTCCAGAAGTTCTGACGTCACAGTGGGCTGGGGGGGGGGGGGTTCCCGCCCTGGCGAGAGGGCTGCAGTGACGTCACGACTTCCGGAATCTTCTAAAAAATCATGGAAAAAGAACTGCTTGGTGTAGGACAGTGCGGTTGGTGTCAAAATTCAGGATGGTATCTACTGTCATTTAAAAAATAATATAAGTTTGTGCGCATGTCCCATTCTATCCCCGTAGATGGCTTTATACTTTCCCAAAATTCATTACATGGTTTGAATTATTGTTTTCGACGCGTAACTAAATTTCTCGGCCATAGAAAAAACGTAGAATCACGGATATTTTGGGAGAACTTGTCGATTCATTTAGTCTCACGAAAATTCAAATTTCCGCTTCCACACTGAGTTTTATTTATTTTTTATATTCGTTTCCGTTCCGTCTCCCTGTCGCTGAGTTTACGAATCATTGCTGATGTTCGACAAAAATCCCCTTTTTATCATCCGTTGTTTATTCTTCCTTCGCACAGCCGACCAAACAATTCGAGAATACTGAAAGCCCATATTGGTACATACCAGGCCACCCCATTCCAGCAAACCTCAATCCTGTGGAAATTGATTGCTGGTCAGAAAAACCTTCAGCTTCATGATATTTGAGGAATCAGGAGGTTTCATCTTTTCAAAGAGGGTGTGGTATTGCTATGGGTCCAGAATTGTTTTATGCGTCTGAATTTTTGGAACTCCTTTTTGAGGGTCCCTTGTTTTTGGTTTATTATTCTGTGAATAATACACCTATGTATTCGCTCAGAAAAAAATTTTTATAACACCCTCAAAATTTTTTCTTTTCCGTTTCAAGGTGCGTAGATTCCAAAAATGCAATGTCCGTACGCCGTCCGCCGTATCACGTGTACCGGCTTCATTTTCTGTCTAAAAAATTCGTTCTTTCGCACACATGCTCCATTTGGGCCCTGGTTGGTCCCGAAACTTTTCAGCATTATATTTCAGCAATATATCCAGGGGTGTTATGAGTGAAAATGTGTGTAAAAATAGGTACTTTTTGTGTTTTAGCAACATGTTAGTAACATGAGCTATTGAGGTATCGTTTTCCATGTTTTTGGGACGAGAAGACCGAATATGAAGTCGATTTTGACCAAAGAGTGGAAAATTGAGGTTCAGCCAAATGTTCAGCTCCCAAAATTCATTTTTCATGAGTTGAAAACCTGGGAAGTCGTCTGAAATGACCATCAATTTGTATAATAACACTAGAAAAAGTGTCATCGCGTGGATCAAGACGATTAAATGGCACTACCAATGATCAAACATAATTTGGGGAAAAAAAATAAATAAATAAAGCGTACCTAATTCGTGTTTTGGGGGCCAAAATTGGTGGATACCATCAGAAATGGCTATTCAAATTATTTCACGTGAAAGAAACAATAAATGAACAGCCAACATTTCTGTAGGTTTGTCCAATAGAATAATAAACCCATGTGACAAGGACTTCGCAGCGTTTTTAGATTATTTGAAGTTGTAGGCACAATAAATTGGGAAGTTGCTTTAGTGAGTCCCGCGAGACATATACAAACTTATCCAGGTGGCGTTGACTTCTACATTCTGTCAACTATCCTTTGTTTCCCATTGTATGGCGAAAGACGGCTCGTGTTTTGCTGGACATTTCCCCATTTGATGAACGGCTTGTTCTCTATCTTAATGAGTGCATTGGCCCTCACGATGTTAACTTATGATTATGCAGAATTAATTGCTGTTTTGGTCGGCGTTTGGTCTTTTGAAGTGTATCCATTATAATTATAATTTTATAATTATAATTTTCAATTAAAATACAAATTTAACTACTTAGGTTCAAAGCACCTAAGTATTTAACGCAACTAATTATCAAATTAGGTGTGCAAAATTTTAGTCAGATTCTCTGGCCCAGAATACATCTCCGAATGCATCCGAGATTCATCTCAACGTTCCAACAATTATGACCAAGATTGACATTACAAACATTATATTGAAACGTTTTAAAAAAATCACGAAAAAAGGAAAATTCCTTGTACTCAATTTGTTTATTCACATCTTTCAATCTATAATTCCTAGTGAACAAAGATAGATCCAACGCAATATATAGATTATTTTATTTTATTTTCTTGCTGTACATGATTTATTAAACTTCTTATTTTTCCAGCATGGGTTCAGTATGGTCATCCAAAGCACTGACGCAATCAATGGCATCGCTCTTAGTCTAACTCATAAAAGCCCAAGGTCAGTTGAGTAATCATTATAGTTTATACCGTTGGTTGGTTCGAGCTGTATTATTCAATTTTCTATTGTCTCCTTTCCCTGTTCCTGTTTGTTAGATTAGATTGAAATGGACATTGTGTTGGAGTTCGTTAAATCAGCTAAATAGACAATAGAAAACCTTGATGGATCGATGGAGATTAATTATTGGCTGCTCGTTGTAAATGCCTATCTGCTTTTGTCTTTTTAGCGAACTTTGGAAAGAAATGCACCGCAGACGGGTCCAAACTCTGTTGTGTAGGTACCTACTTGCATTTTCGCGTTTTCCGATTCAAAACCGTTTCAGAGCATTCTGTATCCACCCCCAAATGTTGATAACAATGTATTTATTATCCATGTGTTCCTTGGCTACTTCAATACTAAAAAAGGCGATTTTACTAACCGAACAAACATTTTTTGGTCCAACGCCTTTTCTTCAAAAATTCTTTAAAGATGAAAATATTTATTTTTTCAGCCAGTATGTAAATTGCTCTAAACATTTTTTGAACTCATCGAAACTGGTGACGGTGAATTTAATTCAGTTATAGTTTGTTTAGTTAACATAGCGTTTGATGGCAACTTTTTTTTTAAGCATGTAAATCTGGTTATTTTCTAGCCTCTAAAACCTAATGTTATTGAAATATGCGTTTCCTTCTTGAATAGAGACTCTGAGGGTGGTAAATATTTTCGTGGGTAAGTAGTTACGTCATTGCTTACCTCAGCGGGTGATTGCTTGTAAAACCTCTCTTAAAATTCAAGGAGAATCCTTGTTTGGCGAAATATATTTCTTATGTGTCAAGTTTCCAGGTGCAGAGTTAGGTACTGCTAGGATTATGCTTTAGATCGTTCTTCTGTTGTCAAAATCTCCATGGTAATTTTAATATTAATACGAACTCACTTTGGCCCAAGGTTTGGGCGCGCGTTGCAGAGGACAGTAAAGTTTTGGTTTTATTCACGTATGGAACGTTTTTGGTGGATCACGTAGGGAACTTCCAACCATCTCCTACTTACACATCATGTTCCACTGAATATTCAGATACCCATCTGACCCAGGTACTCCAAATTCAGTGAAATGAAAACCAGAAATGTGATGACGTAAAATGAATTACCTACACTTATTTTTGCGCTGTCAACATTACGTTTTGTTCCCACTTTTCACTATCACCTTGCTGATAATGCCTGATTACAAAACGTCCTCCATTCCTCCAATTATTTTCAAGGTCAACATACCTTTTAATTATGAACCTCCACGACTTGTGGTATTCCACGCTTGTGAGTAGTTCACTGAGTGTTTCCTACCCATCTATAGATGTTTTCAACTCTCGCTTTTCTGCGAGGCTACTTATTTGATCTGCCACGGTTTATAGGGGTTTTCACGAGCTTGAAAGTTGTAATTATCTTTCCTTTGTCGGCGTTCGCTTCATCTCTGTGTGTTTTTACTGGAGTTTGTTGAAAATCAACTTGCTCGTTTCAATGGAGAATCATTTCAAGAAACCGTTCCACGGAACAGGAAACAGTGATCTGATGAGTGTCCCCGAAGTGCAAAGGTAATGCATATCTTGGTGTCGTAATGCGTAAATAATAATTTTCATGAGTGTAGGTAGTTTTTTAACGTAGTTGTGCAACTTCTTCATCCATCATAGTGCCGTGATTTCAGTATTTCCGGAGTTTATTACAGTCATTATTGTCTTTAGACTTTAGATGGGTTGGATGGCATTGACTGAAGTAGAAAATATGCATTTTGTATGAATGTAAAAGGGTAGAGCATTGATCTTTTTATTAAGACTGATGGGGGGTCTGGAGTAGCTATCGGGTAGCGGAACATAGAGATATTTGGATAATTACTTATTAGGAGTAATTCCCCAAAAGGTGGGGGGGAATGATGTTGGGGGGGGGGGGGGGAGTGAGGTTATGGCAGCCAGAAGCAGACAAGGGTGGTAAAAGGAGTGGCTGAAATTAGTAATAAGCAGCGAGTCAGGAGTCCAAGGATAGGGTGACCAAGATTAAGAGATAGGGTAACATGGACGGGTGATGTTCAGAGAAGGGCACATCGCAAAAATATAATGGAGTTGGTGATGCTGGTCTAGGGAGAGACTGGTAAGATGTCCACGGCGGGAAGGTTGGGAGGTCAGGATTAACTCTGTCAGGCTTAACTAACTAATTAAGAAGGCTGTACATAAAATAGCATGGTTCCTCAACTCAACCATCCCTAGTTTCAGTACTTCTGTATGTACGTCTGTGTAGTGATGAACCAGGACCTCAGCCCAGAAGTGACCTTATGACCCTAATTTCTCCCAAATACCCTTATTTCTCCCAGTACAAGGGGACGCTCGTGAGTTTCTCACAAAATCAATTTCAGCAAAAAACAAAAATTATTTTACACGCCCAAACTTGTAGAGCGTGACAATTCTGTTAAGAGTATAATTGGCACTAGCTGAAATCCAGCTGAGAAAGCTGGTTTTGATTTTGATTTCAAGAGTCGTTATTATTTTAATAGTATTCGCCGTGATAGGAATTTGACAGGAGTTTATATTTTACTAGCTGATTATTGTGCGTTGTTGCATCGCTGGGTTATTGATGATTTTTATGGTGTATGCAGGACGAAAGCCCTGGTGTTGGAGCTGTTGGCAGCCATCTGTCTGGTCAAAGGAGGTCACGAGATCATCGTGGAGGCTTTTGACCATTTCAAAGAGGTCTGCCAGGAGAAGAGGAGATTCGAAACCCTCATGGGATTCTTCATGAACTATGATGAGTTCCATGTTGAGTTCATGGTTAGTATACGTACATGCATGCTTGCTTTTGTATTGTGTAAACTGGTCTGTCAAAATATGCATTTTTGTCCTCAATACATTTGTATACATTTTGCTGGATGATCTTTGGGTTTTTCCAAGAGTGGGAGTGAGATGATTTACTCAGAAAATACGCTAAAAACTGCAATTCAGTTCGAATTTCTGGCAGGTTTCCTTTTTTCGCCTTAATGATGATTACAGAATTATCATTGTGCTTCACCACTTCTCAAATCTTCACCGTTAATTAGGTGCCTGCAGGAAGTATGTACCTTATGTCATAATGCCGGAGTTTCATGATTTTATGTACCCCTTGGTGAGCAGACATGGTAAATAAATATTATCGGATCAGATTCTATACCTCACTAGAGGACAGCCGCCGATCCTGACCACGACGCAGAACCCGGGGTGGTGTTCCTACGAAAGGTCTCGCTTGAAATGGCGCTCACATGACTTCTTTAAATTGATTTTAGGTGGCGTGTATGCAGTTTATCAACATTATCGTTCATTCGGTCAACGATATGAACTACCGGGTACACCTGCAATACGAATTCACGCAACTGGGTTTGGACAATTATCTGGAGAAACTTCGAATACACGAAAGTGAAGAACTTCAGGTCAGTATTTAAAAAACCCCTCCCTTCCGCCACAATCATATAGTAGGTACTTTAAGGTCCACAGTATCGTATAATACAATTTAAGAGTCTGGTCCATCAAAAGCCATGGTGATATTATGTGTGTACCTGAATTTTCCAACCTGTTGCATACCTCAAGAAAACCTTTCAAAGCATAACGTCACATTCGTAACGGATATTATAATATAAAGGTAATAAAATTCATGTTTATGACTTTAAGAAAATAGTCCCACAGTCATTTATGTAGTTCAACCTAGTTTACCTTTTAGTATTTAGTTTGATATTATGCACCTACAAGAGATACAAGACAGTCAGCTCATGTTGGGTATTATGCATAAAGGCACGAGTCTTATCAGTGGCAGTTCTTCAGAGGCTTATGTGTAGAGGTGTTAGCTGCTGCAGTAGATTTGCCGGGGGGGGGGGGGGGGGGGTCATCCCCCCCCCCCCCATTGGCTCGAAAAGTTCATCACAAATTAAAATTAAATCTTAAGAATGATAACAATCACGAAATAACAAACATATATTATACAACAACAACAGGTTAAACGGTAAATCAAACATGATTAAACAGTTAAATAATATTACGCTTATTTGATTACGAACGATCTGTCCCAAAAATTTGACCCACTCTTTTTGACAAAATGTTTATCGAAATAGTCCCTCACCGTCACCATCCCACACTTCAGGTGAATAATATTGATTTTAGCCCTTAATACCAATTGCGAGCCATCATATAGCAACTTTTTGGAAAGCTCTTCGTTAGGCAGACAGTTTGAGAGCATAAAAAAAGAAAGAAAAAAAAATGCACCATTCCTCATTGACGAATTGATGGTCACCCTACTAGATTTATGGTAAACAATCTACCGCAGTAGGAGCAGCGGTATTATGCTCTTACACCAGAGTGAAATTGTGAATTAAATAGTAAGAACTCCGAATCCACTACGTGGCTGACGTTTTGTGCGTAGTTTTCGATTGTACCTAGGCATCACTGGATCGCGGAAAAATATCCACCGAGAAATGCAGCGCCTTTATAGTAAACTGATTTAACAGCTTTATACTGGTACTGGTAGGGCTCTAATAGACAATCAAGATATATTATATATTAGCTGTAACAGCGTGGCGACTTAGGGGAATAATGGCTCTTCGTTATCCGTTTGATTTATATTCCACTGCTCAAACTTTAGTCGTTGACTGATAAACATGAACGGGATCCATTAGCTTTGTTGCTTTGAGGAAAACTTCGGAACTTTCTTGCTCTTAGGTTGATTGATAAGTACACGTAAATAATTTTATACCTAGTTCGTTTCACAATATTTACATCCGGCTTCTATCGGTCAATTATTTCTTCTCTTATGTATCTAATCACAAGACAACATGATTTGCGGCATTAACCAAACAAATCCTCGTATGTAAACACCAGCTCGCATCCCACTTGAAATAATAATTAGACCGAGCTTGGCAGCTTGGCCGTTGTCTCTTCACATCCCAGCTGATTCTGCTGTCCTCCCATCAGTTTTAGTCGAGAGCTATCCTTGTCAACAGTGGTTCGTGAAAACCTAAAATATATCATGAAAAAGGATTATCAGACATTACCTTCAGAGAAACCCAGCGGGTGCTTCAAAAGGCTCTTCTATCGTTGGTTCAGAGTCAAGGTTGGTTCTTATCGTTCTCTTTTCATTTCGGTAGATAACAACCAACCCCGTTCGAACTGTAGTTCATACCATCCTAACCTATATGATATTGTACAGAGATTTACGATGCTCCATTCTATTGATTCATGGATTCAGTTGTTGATGATATGATTCAAATGTTCATATGAGTGGATTCCGACAGTTACTTTTTATTTTTGATCTTGCTCCAGTTTCCAATGGTCCCAAATGAAAAGCATAAAATAGTTCGCCAAAAAACGATGCCGATGCTCAGCAAACATGTTGACGTAAAATATGTTCAGTATGGCAAATCCTACTAAAATTACCATACCTTCCGGAGGAATCCGTCGTCACTAGCTGGTCGAGTACTAGAGGCGAGCGCTTTCGATGTAAGGACATCATCTTCAGACTGTTGGGAGTGTTCTCCTCCGGATATAGTAATTTTTGCTTCTAATGCTAGCGGAAATAACCCTTTAGGTTTGATTCCTTCAAAATCCTACAAAATCCAAATAACTATTTAAAAACAATAAATTTGATCCTTGGAAAACTAAAATTAAAAAAATTGAAAACCGTCCTTGAGTCAAACACCTTACAACTATTCAGAATAGAGGTATAACTTTTTGAAAATTCTCGTGTTTTTAACCGCCTTCAAAAATAGGAGGTTTCTCTCAATTCAACTTTTTATTTTATTTTATAATTCATTTTGGTTCATTATTTTCAATAATGAACCTTTGAAATCGAGCATGAAAAAAAAAAGAATAAAAATCTAGCCCTGATCCCCCCGCCCCCCCCAATTTGATTGTTTACGTTTCAAGGTATATAGAATCCGAAAATGCAATAAAAATATTTCTGTCTGTACGCCGTACTGGCCACTTTTCTTAGTTACCATGAAAAAAAAAATTGATGAAATCCGGGTTATAGGTTCCGTTCGGGGTCCATTTGGTCCTCGAAGCTCGGCGTTACTGTCAGTCATCTCTAACCGTGGTTAAAAATAGTGGTTGAAAATTTCAGAACGGCGTAGCTCGAAAACTTTCAATAGAAGGGCACAGTTTTCTCAACGTTTTTAAATTGATCTTGAACTAAAGACTTCTTTGAGACCAGCCGTTCGTTTGCACCAAAAAGCTACGTCAACACGATCGTGAATCAAACGTCATGAATCCGGCCCAGATATCATCACTAAGGAGCATCTGATCATAATCAAGGATGGCTGTATGAAGTCGAGTTGGTTGCTCTGTGATATTATTTCATTTGAAAAATGACGGATCTATTGGATTTTGTTGGTAGGCACTTTTGAAACTTGAACAAACGTTGATTATTACACAATGGTAAATTATTGCACAACGGCAAATTATTACACAACGATAAATTATTACACAACGGTTCATCTACGTGGAAGGAGCTTGATTTTGTTGGTAGGTACTTTTGCAATTTGAACAACCGTTGAAGTATGTATTATTGATGGGCAAATTATTACACAACAGTTCATTATACTATCTACGTAGAGGGGGCACCTATACAGGTAAATTATTACACAACGGTTTATTAGTTGCCTTATGCTTCATGAATAACTACAAATAATTAATGATTGAATTATTGAATCCCGCGCATTTGCATGAAACTTCAATTCCGGGGCCGGCTCCAGTACTCGATTTAGGGCTTTCCTTGGGGGAGCTCGAGGGTATTGACAACAGAAAACCGTGATCTACCCAGAAAGGGGCATCTATACAGGTGAATAATAAACCTTTGTGTAATAATTTGCAGTGGTTTTTAATTTTTGTCGCTCATTCCAAAACTACCGCACCAATTTCGATGAATAACTGAATTACAGCGTTCTAAAGTTAGAAGTTTGACAAATTTCCGGAAAATGCGATTTTTTATTTTTTGTAAAAAGTGCATATCTTTGTAACTATCAGTCCGAGAAACAAAATTTAATACGTAAATTATAGGAAATTTAATTCTCTACAACATTGAGTAGTACTCCTTTGTAGCTAACGTGCACCGAAACGAAGATATAAGCGAAAATCTGAAGAAAGTGCCGATTTGTTTCGGTTTTTTCAATAAGGCAGCGGTCGCGGAGAATTGTGTTTTGCATTTTAAACACTTACTAACCATCCTAGACAACATATCAAAAATTTAGAACTATCGGACCGTTTGTAAGGTAACCCCCTCTTTTTGTCTCTGTTTGTTGGACTATATTACTCTGTCCCCCTAATATATCATAATCATTGTTGTTGCTTCATCGATGCCCGTCACGTTACCCACATACCAACCAACGTTGAGGAAAATAAACATTTTCCGATGTTAGTTACAGTTAGCGTTTGTTTAGGTTTGAATCATAGGTATGTCTTGTATTTATACTCATAACACCCGTGGGTATTGAGAATTTCTTCTATGTAATTTTATATTCCTCATGAATGTAGTTTTAAGCCGACATGTAATTCATGACCGGTTTATGCCTTGGGTCGTGTTCAGGAATGGTGTATAATGAGCCGTTACTAAGTGAACTAGTGAAGGACATCATCGCTTTGCTTTGTCGCTCATTCCTTAAAATTGCTGTCGGCGGTGTCATTGTGGTTGCCGCTGTGAAAACCTCGGTGGGTAATGAAGCGAATAGCCACTTCTTGTGATTTTAAGGATACCTACTCAAATTAACTGTCCGTTTTTGGTCCACGTAGGACGTTTTTGGTGGATTAGTTCTTCTAATTAGATCGGGCTTATGGGAGAATTCAAGTTGGGAGAAATACGTAAGAGAAGCCCAATTTCATTCAGCTTGTGTTTGTTCGGTAACTTACCTTAATGTCAGCTAAAAAACAAATTTATGTATGAAATTTGTTACCTACGCATATCAGTGGCTTATTCTTGATTTCATTATGTATTTATAATTTAGATATAGAATATTGTCCTAGTATGGACCTAAATGGGATGGTTCAGATTATTCCAACAGAATGTTTGTACCGATCTCCAAGGCCATCCAGAGCTGAACTGGGCCTGTGGCAACCCCAGCTCTGGTGGCCCTCCATAATATTAACGCCAAAACTTGTTTTCAAAAATGTATACCGTGGGAGGTAGGCATTTAATACTGTTAAGTTACTTTTGAAATCTGTGTTTAGTTGATAGTTGCAAATTGATAGGGTACACCGGGAAGTTAGATAATTTTGTCTGTAATGTTGGCCTTATAATTATAATTTTCAGGTCCAAATTTCCGCCTATTTGGACAATGTATTTGACGTTGCGGCACTCATGGAGGATAGCGAAACGAAAACAGCGGCACTGGAGAAGGTGGCGGATCTTGAAGATGAGCTCGGACACGTAAGTTGTTTCTGAAATTTAATATTAATGGTTTCTCTTTTTGGTTTTCTATGAGTATAACCTCTTTGGAAATTGTTTTTATTCAGGCTCATAACCGCATGGGGCAGTTGGAACGAGAGGCAGCTTCTCAGATAGCGAATTTGGAAAGGGCGTTGATGGAGACTAGAAGTGAGAGGGACAAGCTGAAGGAAGGTAGACGGCAAGCGGAAGAAGAAGCGGAAACGTTGCGGAGGGAATCTGCTAGCTTCAGAGCTTCTCTTGACGAGAAAAACATGGTGTTCCCCAGAGAATCTAGTGAGTGTAGTTCCATGTTGGTAGTTATGAGGTTTCTTCGAAGACTCAGTGCATCCTACAGTTGAGCAGATGAAAGAGAGAATACGTTTTTCAAGGGTCTCTGATATTTCTGATATACATAAATAATGAGGAACTTGCACACTTTTTTTAAATTGCGGAAATCAAAAGTGGACTGAATCTGAAGACGAACGGTGAAGAAAAATTTGTTAGACGTGCCAGTGATTTTATAAAAATAAATTAAGTGAATATCTGAGAGCCCGCCAAAACGCCCGCTTCACCTGAATCCGCCCACTCCCTGAGCGTGATGCACATCCCGCGTGTCTTTATATCTGGATCCACCATCCACTTCCCCTTTGCACTTCACGTTACTGAATCGTTGGTTGTCTTTTCGCGACTTTTTGGTGCTATTCATTCGACTATTCATACTGTACTCAATAGTGATGTAACAATAATTGCAATAACGGACAAAATAGGTACCTAAAGTGAAGGATGGGTATGAGGCGTCGCCTTTCGGTTTACCGCCTCTCAGTTCATCTGGTCTGTGCGAGTCCGTGTCAAAAATAAAACTTGGGAATTTCGAAATGAAAGGAGTGAGGGTGACGAGGTAAGCTGTTACTGTGTGAATTAGTTACTGCAAGCAGCTGATGTAGTTGTCTAGGAAATTATGTACCTAACTAACTTTCCAGCAAGAGGAATTGATTCGTAGATGGGTGCAAAACGCACTGAGTTCTTGTTGATCCTTTTTCCGGGTGATTACCATAATTCGTAGGCACCCATATTATTCTACCACAAGCGAATTCTCTTAGCCTATAATTCGCCAGAGTACCTAGGCTGGCCTAATTTTACTATAGGCCGTGCGCTAGAATATTGCCCTCCGACCCTGCCATCTGACGGAGAACGTGGAAATCATGTTCAACACGGAATTCCCCGTTTTTTTTTGTTTTTTGTTTTTCCCCTGTCCAGTGGCAGCACTTTCCCCCTGTAATCCTTTTTCCAGCTGAGAGTGTGAACCGTCATAAAAACTTAACTTTTTTCGTTATAAAAAATGATACTGTCATTATAAAAGCCATAGGTGCCTACCATAGTGAATGAACGTAGCATTTTCCCGATTTTTGTAAAATCGGACCCCTGAGCGTGACTCCTTTGAGCTGACAGACAAACTCGTGTGTAATAGGATTTTTCTATGAAATGTTTTCTTGAAAATTAGGAGTACTTTTTTGAAAAGGTACAATGAGGTAAATAAGGAAAATTTTTTGAAGGTAGGTAGGTATAAAAGGAAAGATTGGAAACAAATGTTATTTCATTATTTATTTATTTAGTACATATTATTATTCATTTATTTAGTACTTACGTAATTTAACTGTGGTACGTAAAACTTTTAATCAGAAAAATCCGAATCCTCATCGGAACTGCTATCAGTATCAGAAGCCCCTACAACATTAATGATGAAACTATCGATCTCCGATTCGACTAAGTGATCTTTTTGACGGTAGTCTTCCTCAATTTTTTTCACGTGTCCACACACATTTGCCCACTTTTCTGTAGAGAACTCAGAGAAATATTTTCTCAGGTGTACTTCTTTTTGACCTAGTGGGGTGCCAACAGATTCCCGCGCAAGTTTACCCTTTATATCACCCCACACCAGTTCGATTGAGTTCAAGTCGGGATGATATGGGGGGAGGTGGAGGGGATGATGGCCTGCGTCTCTGATGATTTCGTCGACCTTATAAATCTCTTCGACAGACGAATTTTTCACCAGAAGTAAAAGCTTGGCTTTAGTTAATTTTTCGTCGAACTGCACATTATTACTCGTCAACCACGAAATTACATCTGCCTTCAAGAGTCGAACTGTTAGGTCTTTTGTTGGTCTGCACACAATGGTATTTAGCGTTGTCCATCACCATGACCGAATCCGCGGGTAAATTCGGGAGGAACTTAAGCGTGAGCTACTTAGAAAAATTGTCGAAGTCCATCGAAGAATGGTAGTCTCCAGATCTAGACGAGGCCTTGAAAATCAGCAATGCGTTTGGCACGAACCCGTTTTCACCATCGGTGAATTCATCAGCAGCGATGACCTTCTTGTGCGTTGTGGACTTGGTTGGCGTAACAAACAAAGGTCTCGCCCGATCTGATGTTTGGTTTCCAGCTTCCTTCATAATGTTGCCAACTGTTCTCGCCGAGACGCCCGTCGCTGACTAGTCACATCGCGAACGTTGTATTTCGCGTCATCCTCTTTCTTCTTCCTCGTAAAATACTGGCACACATGGTACACAATTTCTCGTGCCTGACTCCTTAGAGCCCTGCCTCTTGCGATAGCAGGTTTCCGGTTTCTTGCTTAGATGAAGGTTGATCTTCCATCGCGAGATTTGTGTAGGCGACACACGGAAACTGACGGGTACGGGGGATTGTGATGATACTCACAGTTCAAAAATAGGATGACGGGGATTGTGATGATACTCACAGTTAAAATAAGAAGGGTTAATACGACGATATAGGTAGGATGGTGAAACGAAAATCAAGATGCAAACGAGGAAAACACGATACGGGAACGGAATGAGCTGGCTTGGAATGGCAGCATGGCTGCCAATATAACAGAGTAAAAGTCCACCTAAAAGGCCACTCAGGCTGCCGAGCCCTCAGCTTCTCCCATACTCCTATAGAGTGCAGGGTCGGAGGGCAATATTCTCGCGCACGGCCTATAGTTACCTATTATCGAACTATTCCTGACCTAAGTTAGTAGAGTAAGGAAAGGGACTAACCAACATTGCTGTTGAAAATCCTCAGAAGAGACTAACTTTGACAGATTCTTTCTATCTTTCAACACGTTTCACCCACGTACCTACCAAGTATTTTCTATAAAAATCATAATATTTTTCGAAGTCAACCGTTCATTCTATTACTTGTGGCACAGAGTAGTTGGGGATGGATGGTCTCACAAAAATTTGATGACAATCAAATGTATGGTACCTTTTGCTCAATCGCGAACGTCAAGCCCTGTGAAATGCTGTATGCTTATAGGTGGGAAAACGTTCGTTTATAAAATCAAATACCAACAATAAACCTAAAGGATATTTTTATTTAGTGATTTTTGAGGATACAGATGTTTGACTTTTTTCATACTCAGCTTTTCTACATTAGGTGGATACTTGGTAATGAAACAAAACAGACGACTAATTTTATCCTACCCTAAATATATCCACCGATGACGAGATTATGATCACCGTCAAGTACCTATATTAGTAAATATTCATACCTGCTTACGTTGAGATGATCTCCGCAAACTTACATAGATTCATGGGTGGGTGATATTATAGCCTTTTCTCCTTATCAGGTCAAACCACTATTTCCGGGTTTGTTGGCCAGTCGGTCCAACAATTAACCATTTTTCGGGCCATTTAGAAGTTGAGTTGGCATAATATAAGTAATACTTGTATGATTGAACGACATTTTTTCGGAATAACAACAAAATATGAAGGAATAGCACTGCGAACTTTCTGATTTCTGCATCCTAGTTGAGGGCAAAACTTGGAAATCAGCCTTAAGAACGTGCTAAATTTAGTGAGCAAATGGTTCTCCGATAGTTACCTAATCCTAAATACAAAGAAACTAGAGTAATCATTTACCAACATAATAAAAACGCTGCAAATCCCTGCACAACGGTTTATTATTTTGTATAGAATACCCTTCTGTTACAGATCACAGCTCTATGCATAGATAACCCGTCTATATAATATGATATGTACTATTCTATTATATACATATTATGTAGATCGCAGACCCTCCGTAGGTTAGTACCTAACCCCGTACTCGTTACTAGGTACCTACCTAAATCACGAGTTAAATGTTGCTAAAATAATTCTGCCGATGACAAACAGTACCTAACAAAAAGAAACACACATAACGAAGTTCTGAAAAGAAATTGTTGATGAGGAGTGAAAAAAGTTGCAAAAGTACCTACCAACAAACTCCAGCCCCTTCTACGTAGATGGTATAATGAACCGTTGTGTAATAATTTACCGTTGAGTAATGATTTACCGTAGTAATAATTTACCCATCAATAATACTTCAACGTTTGTTCAAGTTTCACTACCTACCAACAAACTCCAAAAGAGCCATCATTTTTCAAATTAAATAATATCACAGAACAACCAACTCGACTTCATACTTCGCCAATATAATCAGGTGATCCCTACCAATGATTGGCCGTATTCACAAATTCCTATTGTGGGCGCGTCTCTGGTTACGAGATTTGGTTTGAATTGTATACAATTTCATTCACACTGGAGTCGAAAATGCCTGTCGGTGCAAACTTCGGGGCCTTACTGTGAACGAACGGCTGGACGTACGATGCTCCGGATGGTCTTAAAAAACTCGCAAGTTCAAGAACTATTTAAAACCGTAAAAATATTTACGTAAAAAAATTGTATAGGCGTTTTGAAAATTTCAACCCCTATTTTGAACCCCTTAGAGATGACTCACAGTAACGTCGAGCTTCGAGGACCAACTAGACGCCGAACGGAACCTATAACCCGAATTTCATCAATTTTTTTTCATGGTAACTAAGAAAAGTGGCCCGTACGGCGTACGGCGTACGGCGGACAGACAGAAATATTTTTATTGCAGTTTTGGATTCTACATACCTTGAAACGTAAACCATCAAATTTTGAGGGGGGGTAAGAATTTTTTTTTTCATGCTCGATTCCAATGGTTCATTATTGAAAATAATAAACCAATACTTAACCGAAAATTATGTTACTTGACACCTCCACAGTGCCTCACAGCAACACTGTCCTGTCCATGTAACAACATTGATATCGTAGAACAGCATACATTTCTGGGGTTAGTCTTGGACCATGATCTAAATTTGCGTCCACATATTGAATATGTGCACAATAAGCTTAAGAAATTCGTTTAAATATTCTACAACATTCGAAATTATACTTCTAAAGCAGATGTAGTACAGGATGGTTAAATCAATCCTTCTGTTTGGAGTGATAGTATGAGGTGGGACTTACGTAACTCATTTAAATAAAATTGTCGTCCTGCAAAACATATTTTCAAAATAATGCATTCGTTGCCTAGTTCGATTCCGTCAACTGAAATGTACTATTTGGCAAAGGTTTTCACGATCAACGTTAGCTATTTATAAAACAACTAGCTTTTATCCCCCAACAATAATCTGACCATGATCAGGAGTGCTCGATTAATTACCTAACAAGATTCGTTCATTGCGGTAATATTTAGCCCCTAGGCCTCGTACTCAGCTGACCACACACCTCCCCCCCCCCCCCCCCTTTGTATATATATTGCGCATATGCACATGGTACATAAAGGACTGGATCCTAAAATGAATCGGTGCTGCTAACATGAAGCTTGGTCTGAGGAGTAATATAGGAGCGCTGCAATTATTACACAGATCAAATGACCACAAATTCTGTGGTCAGTACTTGCCAGCAAGACACCCCCCCCCCCCCCCCCCCCCAGGAAAACCTACCATTATTTGTTGTTATTCATGAAGCAACGTTAGTTCAGGTTGGAGTTTACAGTAGTACCTACCTATCAAAAAATCCCCATACCCATCATTCTTCAAAAATTGAATTAATATCACAGAACAACCAACTCGACTTAATCAGCTATAATCAGCTGTTCCCTAGCGATGATATCGGCTGGATTTATACTTACAGTTTCATTCACGATCATGCTGACGAAGCTTTTCGGTGCAACTTCTGGGCCTTCCTCGGATGGACATACTATGCTCTGGGTGGTCTCGAAAAATTCTTACGGAAGGAAAAACGGAGTTATTGAAAGGTTCTCCATTTTCACTATTACATTGTATGTATGTATTAGTGGCAATAGACAACCATTCAATAACTCTGTTTTTCTTTGAAATGGGTTTCCACGATTTCATCGCGAGTGATTTTAGTTCATAAATTCTCAAGTTCGAGATCAATTTAAAACCGTAAAAAATTCGAGATAACGGCACCCTGGAAATGTCATCCCCTATTTTTCACCCCTTAGAGATGACTGACAGTAACGCCGAGCCTCGCTGACCAAGTAGACCCCAAATGGGACCGTCAAACCGCGCTGCAAATTATTACATAACGGTTTATTAGTTACCTGTATAGATGCCCCTTCTGCTTAGATCACTGTTTTCTGTGGTCAATATCCTCGAGCTCCCTCCAGGAAAGCCCTACATGGAGCACTGGAGCCGGCCCGGGAATTAAATTCATACAAGAATTCATACAAATTAGATTCATACAAATGCGCGGTATTAAATAGTTCTATAATTAATTATTTGTAGTTATTCATGAAGCATAAGGTAAATAATGAACCTTTAATAATTTACCTGTATAGCTTTCGCGTAGATATAATAAACCGTTGAGTAATAATTTACCCAATAATACTTCAGCGTGTGTTCAAGTTGCAAAGTACGTATCAACAAGCCATCATTTTGGCTTATTATTCTGTGAATAACAATAATACACCTATGTATCCACTCAGCAAATAATTTTTATAACACCCCCTCGGAATTTTGTCTTTTACGTTTCACGTGTGTTTATTATTCTTCTGGACATACGTACAGAAATTTTGGCTGTTCATTTGTTGTTTCTTTCATGTGCAATTATGGAAATGGCTATTTTTTATTGTTTCCACAAATTTCGGCCCCCGAAAACACGAATTAGGCTCGGCTTTTTTTAACAGATTATTTTTGGTTTATTATTTTTATCATTGGTATACTATTTAATAGTCTTGATTCACCTGTTGTACTTCAAGTGTTACACAAATCTAGTGTTTTACATATGTATGGTGATTTCTGACAACTTCCTATGTTTTTGACTAATAAAAAACGCTGCAAAGCCCTTGTCACATGGGTTTATTATTCTACTGGACAACCTACAGAAATGTTGGCTGTTCACTTTTTGTTTCTTTCGTGTGAAATAATTGAAATACAGTGCTCCGGGTGGTCTCAAAAAATTGTTTAGCTCAAGACAAATTTAATATCGTTAAAAAAACCATAAGT
Organism: Leptopterna dolabrata; assembly: GCA_954871275.1. Classification (NCBI taxonomy): domain Eukaryota; kingdom Metazoa; phylum Arthropoda; class Insecta; order Hemiptera; family Miridae; genus Leptopterna; species Leptopterna dolabrata. Next base: position 39,545,016 of record OX940978.1, on the reverse strand, counting down.
AGGTACCCTTCAATCGAAAGTTTTCGAGCTACGGCGTTCTGAAAATGTCAACCTTTATTTTGAACCCCTTAGAGATGACTGACAGTAATGCCGAGCTTCGAGGACCAACTAGACCCCGAACGGAACCTATAACCAGAATTTCATCAATTTTTTTCATTGTAACTAAGAAAAGTGGCCCGTACGGCGTACGGCGGACAGACAGGAATGTTTTTATTGCATTTTCGGATTCTACGTAGGTACCTTGAAACGTAAACCATCAAATTTTGAGGGGGGGTTAGAATTTTTTTTTTTTTTTCATGCTCGATTCCAATGGTTCATTATTGAAAATAATAAACCAAAACGAAGTATGGGGGGGCCGGCAGACCTTTTTTTAAATTCGATCTTGGGATAACATTTTGAAGAGTGTGTTCTATTTTAGCATGGAACATGCTTTAGCCTTGGACTAACTAGCCAAAAAACGTTACGCGGAATGGGTGACGCGGATGGGTGACGAAAATTTCTTATGATTTTCACGTACAACCGAGTAGTTGCTAGGGAAATGAAACTTCTTTTATTTTCATCGGACAAAAATCGATTTCCATTCGTTGGAAAGCTCTTGATTTATCACGCATTTATTTCGTATTTGTTCTTGGTATTTATTTCCTAGTTTCATAATATAACTATATAAATGCATGTTATAAATCGATAGTAAACAATGACGCTTGTTTGGTTGTCACTTGGTTGTTTCGATGTGTATAAGCGTGGCTAAAGCATGTTCCATGTTTCTTGAATTTTAGCCGTAGGCTTAGAGCAGTAAGCATCCGGGGGTCCAGGGGGCTTGCCCCCTGGCGAGGTGCGGAGCGCCGAGTTTTCTTTTTCTTTTTTTTCATGCTCGATTCTGAAGGTTCAATATTGAAAATAATAAACCAAAATGGAGTTGGTAATACCAATTTATACTTCTAGTGCATTATAATCCCTGAGCACGCAGTTACTTAGAACTTAGTACCTCAACGCGAGCAGTAGGTACGCAGGTAATAATGTTAATTTAGCACTTAGGTTTCCTAAACGTTGTGTATATCACTTATGTAGTATTGTCAGCTGTTATTACTACTAAATTTTGGGCTTTTTCGATGTATGACAACTCACGAAAGTAAACTTCATAGGGCGCAGGCCTAGTCGAGTTGGGGCCTGGAAAATTATTGTTGCTAAGCACATAATGGAGAGAGTTGTTGCAGCCACAACGGCATGCAGCAAGAGATCGAAATGGAAACATGGGGTAGGGCGAGCGAACTCAGATGCTAACCTTTTCCGAGTCTTTTCATTCCACTTCGGCATGTCCCGACTGGTGAAGTCTCAATTCATCTATCACTCCCACAACAAGACTGCGCTAAAATCCAAAAAAAAAACAAGTAGGCGAGGGAAACAATTCAGCTAACAGAAGGACAGTGAGAAGAAGGTGGGTAGTGTTATAAAAATGTAAGGTTACCTTACTTTTCGGTCTATTCAACGACAAAAGCAGATGCCGTGAGATCCCGGCATTTTTCGTCGTCGAACTTTTTGGTGTCTTCAGCGCACACTCGGCTACAAAAGTGCTACAAAAACTCTATTGTTGGATTATTTATGTGTTATGTATATATACGCTGTTAACACGTTCAGTTGAAAAAAAAAGATAAAAAATCCAAATTTCAAATTTCTGTTTGCATTTTTTCTCAATAATTTATGATGTGAGAGGGACTATAATAGGGTTGAATCGATAAAATAGGCCTCCTTCGTATCTTGAGAGACTTTCAGACGTTCAGATTTCAGAAAAGAGGTGGGGAAACAGGGCCCTGCCATAGCCGTTGCCTGTGCACTATGCGCATTGGCTGACCACTAGCAGCAGATGGGAAATGGCCTGTCGACACGTTATATCCATGTGACGTTATCATTCGAATAGCCTTTTTCTTTTACATGTCCCTTCATCTATAAAGCAACTTTTCAACATTTTCAAATGGGTAGAGGAAGGTGACTATAAAATCATTACCAAAAGTGTTCTTTGTGGATACATGATAATTGCCCATTCAGTTTCAATTCAAGAAGCATCTGTGGGACTTAGTTTTAAAACGCCTTCTGAACTGTTCATATGGACCGTGTCCCAGGTTCTTCCAGCGGCGTTTCCTCCTGTTCGTCGAGCGGCGGAGGTTCGACCGGGGGCGGCGAGACGCCACCACCACCCCCTCCACCGCCACCGCTCCCTAGCGCCGCCCCGCCACCTCCTCCGCCGCCGATGATACCTACTGGTGTTCCGCCTCCGCCACCACCGCCAGGACCTGTGCCTATGCCTCCTCAGAAAGACTGTATGACCATCAAAAGACAAATACAGACCAAGAATCGTTTGCCTACTCTGAACTGGGCTGCGATGCGACCCAACCAAGTAAGTCGTGTGTTTGTAGACACTGCTCATCAGGTTCCTAACGTGGAACGAGTACTACCCATCTTAGCGTCTCATTGTGTGAACACATGCAAAATCTTCCCTTCAGCATCTTTAAAAAGAAATTGAAGATGATACTAATCGTTGCTGAACTCTATAGTATTGACTCCTATTGGAGCATGTACTTCTCATTGAAACAAACATCTATACCGTGAATTTACTCAGTAGGTACCCATTGAGGATTTTGGATTTCTGCAGACGAGGAATTTTTTGAAGAGTACCCGAGCTAGCTTCCTACTATAATGAGGAGTACCCATGACTTCTGTTTATATTACTTTACCACTTTAAATGAAAGTAGATACCATTCTAAGAATTTTGAGACCAACCGCACTATCCTGCGATGAATTAGTTCTTTTTCCTACGTGCTTTCAAAGTTTTGGGGACGACTGATGTCATTGCACCTCCCCCGCCTGGGCGAAACCTTCTTGCCCAGTGTGACGTCACTCGTTGTCAAAACTTAAGCTCGAAGAAAAAGAACTATTCGTCATAGGAGAGCGTGGTTGGTCTCAAAATTCTTAGAATTGAACCTACTTAATTTTAAAATAAAAACAGAAGTCATGGGTAGGTACTCCTCATTAATACTGTTTGTTAGTGATAACGTGGACTGTGATATCTGGATATCATTATTATTCTTAGCCATTTATTTATTCTTATTAAGTAGCGGATGAAGGAGGTAAAACTAGCCACCCATATAGCGTAGTTCCCCCTCTACACTCAGGAAGGTAGAGCAGGTAGAGGCTGCCCCTGGAGAGACATTGGTTTGATTGTTAGGCAGTGCTTCCAGCAGTTGGCAACTCGTTTTTGCGAATCGACCGTCCCATTAGCCGCATGTCAAAGAGATCGGGAAAGAGCCCAGATCCATAACAACTGTCACTGTTGTTATGGTTACTGTTCTTTCAGTAAGGTAAGTGCACTAATAGTCGACACTGCATCAGTAGTCGACACTACCTTGAAAACAATGAGAAAAGCTAAGAATTTCCTTGACGATCTCCTATCAACATCAATAATGCATTGGAGGTTCCAAAGCAACCACCAAGAACTTCAAATTGTGTCCCATTTCTTACCTTTTCTCATTTTTTCAAGGTAGTGTCGACTACTGATGCAGTGTCGACTATTAGTGCACTTACCTTAGGTGTATTTTAATGGGATGAATGAATGTTGTGAATCATTTATTGAATGGCTGGCTGTGTGCATATTCTGCCGAGCTCTGGGCTGCCCGAGGGTGGTTTCGCCTGGTGATTTTTTCGAGGACAAAATTTTATTTAATTGTTCCAAGGCCGCTCGCTCAGAAATCTTTGTGGCCTCGGGAGGCCGCCATGATGGGTTGGGTCAGGGCTCGGCTTGATAAGCCCGGCCGAGCCGCCCTTTGGGTACTAGTGAATTCATTCATACAGAATTTAAATTTTAAAATTTTAATTAAAATGAATTTTAAACATTGTCATTGATAATCGATGTTGATGTCATCAAATTTGGGAATTATTTTACATATTTTATGCATTGTACTCCTGAGTATTGTCTTGCACTTTATTGTTCCGGCAAATGAAACCATTAATTTAACCATGAATACTTCATCATAAATACTTGTAGGTACGGGAGAATGAGAAAGATGGTGGGAGGGGGTCTACCTACAATTTAACCAATTTTCTTTTTATTATTTTTTTATAAATCCTATCAAACAACCAACGATATGAAAGTGAAATTATATTCGTACAATCAATGGATCATGTACGTAAATTGGTGCTTAATTCAGATCAAGGTACCCAAGTCAAAAATCATCTTTACAGGTCAAAGGAACTATATTCAACGAATTGGACGACAATAAGGTTTTCAACAGGGTTGACTTCAACGATTTTGAAGAAAAATTCAAAATGCCTGGACCACCGTGCAAAGACAACATCTCTTTGACGGATTCGAGCATCACGTCTGGGACCAACAGAAGAAAGAAACCCGACTTGATTTCTCTCCTTGAACACAACAGGCTAAGGAATATAGGTACCTGTTAATTTCTAACTAGAGCTCAGAAAACCAGCTATTGATTTTGGATAATTATACTTGTAACATGTTATCAACTGAAGAGCCCACGTACAACTGCTCCAAAAATCCATCGGAAATGCGAATTCGGTCAGCTTTTTATGGACAGCGGGGGGTTCGATATAGAGCACAGTATTCAGCTTTGTAAAATGAGCTAACCTTTTCCTGGGTTAGTGTGATGAATTTAAATGTATCATCACGGTGGCGTGAAGGAGTGAATGGATGAGAGCGAGGGAATTTCACCTAGGCGGCGGTAATCCACCGATGTAGGTGGGAGGAAGGAAATTCACCTAGGCGGCGGTAATCCACCGATGTAGGTGAGTGGAAGGAATCTCGTCTAGGCGGCGGTAATCCACCGATGTAGACGAGAGGAAGGAAATTCACCTAGGCGGCGGTAATCCACCGATGTAGGTGAAGGAAGGAAGGTGCTTGTCTAGGCGGCGGATATCCACCGATGTAGACAAGAGGAGAAGGTAGGAGGTGAATTCCCAGAGCGGCGGATACCACCAGGCATCTGGGAGGAGGAAGGTAGAGAGAGAAGAGAGAGCTGGTTAGAGGAAGTGTCGAATGAAGCTAAAGCTCCAGGATCCGGGGTTATATAGGACTTGGAGTCCTCTCCCTCCAGCTCCCTGTTGGGAGCTGGTAGTGGGGCACCAGGTTGTGTCCCCCGGATTCTGTCGCCTGTCTCCCCACTCAGATGTTTATTAGCGGAAGGTAATTTTTACATAGGAATATTGGTGAGAGCTTTAAGGTTGTAGTGGAGTGTTCCCGGGAGGGACTCACGACAGAGGTCCCCCCAGTTCGAACCAATGTTTGAGGTAGCTGAAGGCTCAAGTTGACAGTGGCTGAGGGCTGCGGAAACAAAAAAGGGGAGCTGAAGGCGCAAGGATACAGGAGCTGAAGGCTGAAACAAACAATTGCAGTGCTGAAGGCAGAAGAGTGATCGGAGGTGTCTTAAATCTAGGGTGATATACAAGAGGTAGGATAAGTAGACATAAGTAGACATAGGTAGACGTAAGTAGGGCTAAGTAGACAAAAAGTAGACATAAGGAGACATAAGTAGATATAAGTAGACGTAAGTAGATGTAAGTAGATGTAAGCAGGCGAAATTTGATGATGGGAAACATATGTACAAGGAGGGTGTGATGAAAAATTTGATGGAGTGACAATATTTACAAAGGTGATGAGTTCGATGATGATGATAAGAGGAGTGATAGTTAGATAGTATGGTAGATAGCTAGATATTTACAGGTATGTACAGGTATTTACAGGTATGTACAAATTTTTTGGTACGGTTTCAGGGGAGAGAGAATTGAGCGGGGTTGCGAGATCCGCCGTTCCCTGGGTGTGGGTTGTGTGTGGTTTAGTGTATTGAGTGTTTGGGTGTAGTGAAAAGGTGGGTGTAGTGTGTGGTTGGGTGAGGATGATGCCCGCTGCGACGAAGTGGCCACGGCGGGGCTGTGAGGTTCGGTACAGTGCGTGTGGGATAATGAAACACAAGCACTGTCCCGAAATCTCAAGGCCCCGCCGTGATTTCTCAGAGCGGGGCGGGGGACTTGGCCGCCGGGACGCGGGGCGAGGGACGCTCCCGTCGTCTGTTGCGGCGCCCGGACCTTTTCGTCCCGGCGGGAACTATTGTGGATATCCCCGGCGGGGATGGGGGAGGAGGGGGCGTTGTGGGCTCGGTGGGTTGGGGTGTTGGTGGGGCAGAATTTAAAATTGGGGGGTCGAAAATTGAAAAAGGGGGAGGAGCAAGAGGGGGTTGAAATTTGGGGGGCGGGGGTCCGTTGAAGACGGGGGGAGTGATGTTTGGAAGGGGTGGAGGGGGTGGCATGAGTAGGGTGAGACGAAATTGGTGGAGGAGTGGGTCGATAAGGGGATCTATCGGGACGTAAGGGGGGTGTACCCCGGTGGCTTGCGCTGCGCGAAATTCGCGCAGTATGCGCCACTGGGGGTACTTCCACCGCCGGGGCCGGGGAGGGAGTCCGGAAATCCGTTGCGGAATAAAAGGAAGCGATGTAGTAGGTCCGGGCGAAGGGGGTAGGGGGGAGAGCGGGTCCGGGACGTACACGTCCCGGAGTATCGCCGCCATTTCCGGATCCGAATCGAAATCCGGAAACGGCGACGGGGGAGACTGATTCGGTGGAGAGAGGTGTTGCATTGCAAACAGACGGCGGGAGACTGATAGTGGACGTTGGTTGAGGGAGAACAGGGGCGGGCTTGCAGCGGGCGAAAGGGACGGTGTGGGGTTTCCCGTCCATTAGCAGGGTCGCGGTGGTCGGTGTTGTGCGGATGACTTGAAAGGGCCCGGCATAAAGGGGCTGAAAGGTTTTATGCATGCCGGGCTCTTTCAAGTACATATGCGTGGAAGTGTAAAAGCGTTTTGGGTAAGTGGTGTCGTTTGTCGGTGTTGAGGTGTGTAACGGTTCCCTGTTAATGGACGGGGTGTTGTGCGGAGGGAAAATGTCGGCCGGTAAACGAATGGGGTCTCTGAATGCGTGTTGTGCGGGACTTGTGTTGTCTGAAGGACGGGCGGAAGTGCGGAGGCTAAGTAGAACGTAGGGGAGGGTTTTGGTCCATGAAGGGGAAGTGGCTGATGTGGAGATGGCTTGCTTGAGGACCGAGTGCCACCGCTCTATTTTCCCGTTGGATTGGGGGTGATAAGGAGTGGTGCGGATTTTCTGAATCCCGAGGGAACGGAGCAGGTCGGCAAAGTGGGCTGATTCAAATTGCCTCCCCTGATCGACCGTGAGTGTCCGCGGACAACCGTAGCGGCTGATCCATTGATTGAGGAAGGCCGCGGCGACGGCGTCCGCGGTAATGTGGGCGAGTGGGATACACTCTACCCAATTTGTCGCACGGTCGATCATGGTGAGGCAATACCTCTTCCCCTCGGAGGGGGGAAGAGGGCCGACCAGATCCAAGTGGACGTGTTCCCACGGGAGAGAATCGGGGATAGGTTGAGGAGGTACATGGGGGTGAGCCGAGACCTTGAATTGCTGGCACTTCTGGCACCCAAGAACCCAGGTACGTATATCCGTGTTCATATGGGGCCAGAAGTACCGCGTTTTGATGAGGTCCCGGCTCGCCCGAATGCCGGGATGATGGAGTGAGTGGTAATGTAGGAACAACTGCCTCCTTAGCTCCGGTGGGACGTACGGGCGCGGTGTGTCGGCCGATACGTCGCACCAGAGATCGAGGGGAGGCAGCTGCTCCAATTTTGAGGCGGAGATGAGATTGGAAAGTGCGGGATCGGAGGTAGGAGTTTGGTGGTTTTTGAGGGTTTGCGGGGAAGGGAAGGGCAGTAACTCCGCCACCGGCGCAGGGGTGGGGCGGGAGAGTGCGTCGGCGACGCAGTTGTCGGCCCCCGGCAAATAACGAATATCGGACGTGAATTGTCCGATAAATTCGAGTTGCCGGAGGCGACGGGGGGAGGCTGATTTTCGGTTTTGGAGGAGGGCGTGGGTGAGGGGCTTGTGGTCGGTTATGACAGAGAACTGCCTGCCCTCCACGAAGTCACGGAAGTGTTTGATGGCTTCGTGGATGGCGAGGAGTTCTCTGTCAAAGGTGGAGTAATTTTTTTGTGTGGGGGACAGAGTTTTAGAGAAAAAGCCGAGAGGTTGGGGGGTGGCGCCGGTGTGTTGGTGGAGTACTGCCCCGATGGCCCAGTCGGACGCATCTGTGGTGATGGAGAGGGGGGCATGGGGATCGGGATGGGCCAATAGAGCGGCGTCAACTAGGTCCTGTTTGCATTGTTGGAAGGCGGTTGTGAGGGCGGGGGTCCAGGAAATGGGGCGTTTATCGTTTTTCTTTGCCGGTTGTGGGATAGCGTGTATGAGTGGTTGTTGGTGTTGTGCTGCGTGTTTGATGTGTCTACGGTAAAAGTTCAACATACCCAGGAAACGGCGGAGTTCTGAGACAGTGTTGGGTTGTGGGAAATCGGTGAGGGTGTGCACTTTGTCCGGTAGGGGTTTTATTCCTTCGGACGAAACCTGGTGGCCGAGGCAGCGGACGGAGGGTTGGGCGAGGACGCATTTCGGAGTGTTGATGGTGAGGCCCTCGGCGGCGAAGATGTCAAGAACCTGTTTCAGGTGCGCGAGGTGTTCCTCCGGGTCTCGGGAAGCGATCAGTACGTCGTCCAAAAAACAGAAGACGAAGGGTAGGCCTCGTAGTATGTTGTCCATGTAACGCTGCCATGTTTGGGCAGCGTTACGGAGGCCGAAACCCATTTTGATATACTCGAACAGGCCGAAAGGAGTGATGATAGCTGTTTTAGGAACGTCAGGGGGGTAGATGTGAATGTGATGGAAGGCACGAGAGATGTCGAGTGTAGAAAAGATGGTTGTGTTGTGGAGGTGGGAAGAGAAATCCCGAAGATGTGGGACGTTGTAAAGGTCTGGGGTTGTTCGGGCATTGAGGCGGCGGTAGTCGCCGCAGGGGCGGATATCCCCGTTGGGCTTCTGCACAATATGTAGTGGAGAAGCCCACGGGGATTTGGAGGGACGGATAATGCCTTCCTTGATGAGAAGATCAAAGTGTTTGCGGGCCTGTGAGAGTTGGAGGGGGTGGAGGCGTCGTGCTTTTGCGGATATTGGGGGGCCAGAGGTTTCTATGTAGTGCTGGGTCTGTGAGATGTGGGCTGAGGGGCGGCGCTGGGGTTTGTAGTGGAGGAGGAGTTGTTCAAACTGGGACGGGGGCCGATCCACCGCATGAATGAACCCGGGGATGGGTTTCTGGGTGGAGGGGTCGAGCAGGCGCGCGTTACGGACGTCTACCTGGAGGCCGAAATATGCGAGGAAGTCGGCCCCCAGGATAGCTTTCTCTACGTCCGCCACGGTAAATTCCCACTCGTACGCGAGCCCGCTCATATGAATTGATGAGCGGTACGTCCCGTACGAGGGGATGGTGGTACCGTTGGCGGCGTAGAGGAGTTGCCGGTAACAACGCGCCTGTCGCCGGAGAATATTATTGGGGAATATAGAGAGCGCCGCCCCTGTGTCGACGAGGAACGGGACGTGCGTTTTCGAGCATTTCAAGAACAGGCGTTGGTGAGCTGGGGCGGAGTGAGGTAAAATTGCTGAGGTGTTGGGGTCCGTCGGAGGGGGGGGGCTTGGTTCGTCCGAGGTGATGGGCGGGTGCGATGGCGGTGGTTGGTCCCCCGCGAAGGAGACGCGGGGCGATTTTTTGCCGTTCCGGGGAGGGGGAACGGTAGTGGCGGCGCGAGTGGCGGCCGGAGGGGTGGTTGTCTTGGGGGTGGGGTTGGAGGGGCCGTTCCGTGGTGGGGGAACGGTAGCGGCGGCGCTAGTGGCGGCCGGGAGGGTGGCTGCCCTGGAGGCGGGCTTGGAGGGGCCGTTCCGGGGTGGGGGAACGGTAGCGGCGGCGCTAGTGGCGGCCGGAGGGTTGGCTGCCCTGGAGGCGGGCTTGGAGGGGCCGTTCCGGGGTGGGGGAACGGAAGCGGCGGCGCTAGTGGCGGCCGGAAGGTTGGCTGCCCTGGAGGCGGGCTTGGAGGGGCTGACTCGGGGTGGGGGGTCAGTTGATGGAGAGGTGGTGCGTTTAGCGGCGCCGTCAGATGCGGCCGGGAGGTTGGCAGCCGTGGCGGCGGCGTAGGAGGGGTAGCGAGGCTCGGTGGAGGTGGTGTGAATGCGGGCGGGGAGGGGTCGGTGGTGGTCCCCCCCGTGTTGGCGAGGAGGGGGGCCCGCCGGATTTACCGGCGGGCGTCCGCGTTTCCCTGCTTGGTGGAGTAGGAGCAGGGGGGCTGGCATTTGCGGGCCTCCCCACCGAAGTTCACATGGTAGAAGCATCGGTGGGGGGGGTCCGCCGGGAGGTAGGTCCTGGTGGGGCGCGCGGAGTTGGAGGGGGCCGCCGTGGTTGGGGACCTCCCCCTCCGTTGCTGGGCGGGGGAGATGGTGCGGCGGTCGGCCGAGCGCTGGCGTCGGTGGTCGGAGGAGGGGGTTGGCCGGCGATCGACGGAGAGGGAGCGGCGCCGGTGGAGGGAGGGGGGCCGGCGGCGCTCCTGAGACGGCGAGCGGTCCCTGCGTGGGGTGGGGGTGCGGGGTGCGGCGACTTCCGTGACGCTGGCGGCTGCGGCGAGGTCGTAAACCGTGTCGGCTAGACGGAGTAGCGGCTCGTCCGGTCCGTCGAGGTGGCTGGCGAGCGCCATCTGGATGGGGTGGGGGAGGGCTCGCAGCCAGAATGTTCGAGCGATGTCGGCCGTCACGACGTCGTGTAGCTGATGACGTAGGCGACGGTACAGGTGGGAGGGCTTCAAATCGCCGAGATGTTGGGGCTGGGAGAGCGCTGCGACACGTGCGATCTTGGAGGGCTGGTATAAGCTGATGAGGCGGCCGCGGAGGTCGTCGTAGGCGGCCGTGGCGTCGGGGGAGATGTCCGACGTCTGCAGGAGGATCTCATATGGTAACAGAGAGATGATGCGGGAGTAGCGGGTACGCTGGCTGCGGATGTTGGCGGCAGAAAACGCAGCGTCGACCTGGAAGAACCAGAGTGTGGGGTCGTGCGTGTAGAAGGGGGGTAGCGACAGCGGGAATGACGCCGAGGCCGTCGTGACGTCGGCGGCGGCGTGTGCGGCAGCTGCAGCGGCGGCGGCAGCGGCGGCGGCGGATGCGGTGGAGCCGGGTGGCGAGAGGCTTGTGAAGGGGTTTTCGGCTGCGTCAGTTGTCGCAGCGGTCGGCGGCCGCAGCAGGGATGGCCGGAGGAGCGGCGGCGTCGGTGAGTTCGGGTCCATGGCTGTAACTAAAATTCAAAATTGAGGGAGTTTTGAATTTGAAACTCGCAATCGGCGGGAGCGGAGGTGCGTTGAGAGGTGGAGTTGAGTGGTGAGGTTGGGCCAAGAATTGCGAATTTATGTACTGACTGTTTAAATTTGAACTTAAAATTTGGGACACCGAACTAGACTGGGGCGACACATGAGGTGGTAGGAGGGTAGAAGGTAGAAGGTTGGATGAACGTCGGGTTCACCACTGTGATGAATTTAAATGTATCATCACGGTGGCGTGAAGGAGTGAATGGATGAGAGCGAGGGAATTTCACCTAGGCGGCGGTAATCCACCGATGTAGGTGGGAGGAAGGAAATTCACCTAGGCGGCGGTAATCCACCGATGTAGGTGAGTGGAAGGAATCTCGTCTAGGCGGCGGTAATCCACCGATGTAGACGAGAGGAAGGAAATTCACCTAGGCGGCGGTAATCCACCGATGTAGGTGAAGGAAGGAAGGTGCTTGTCTAGGCGGCGGATATCCACCGATGTAGACAAGAGGAGAAGGTAGGAGGTGAATTCCCAGAGCGGCGGATACCACCAGGCATCTGGGAGGAGGAAGGTAGAGAGAGAAGAGAGAGCTGGTTAGAGGAAGTGTCGAATGAAGCTAAAGCTCCAGGATCCGGGGTTATATAGGACTTGGAGTCCTCTCCCTCCAGCTCCCTGTTGGGAGCTGGTAGTGGGGCACCAGGTTGTGTCCCCCGGATTCTGTCGCCTGTCTCCCCACTCAGATGTTTATTAGCGGAAGGTAATTTTTACATAGGAATATTGGTGAGAGCTTTAAGGTTGTAGTGGAGTGTTCCCGGGAGGGACTCACGACAGTTAGTTACTCATTTTGTTATTTATATTCAAAAATATCTGAGGCTTCTATAACCCAGACCAAGTAAGTTCTAAATAATAGTGAGCGTCGTATTTTTCAGAGAACTTCCATCCTATATCTGATTTCGTATCCGCTGGCCTACATCTAGGTGGTCTACTCATAAATTCACAAAGCTGTCACTTATACATTTATATTACCTGAACTACTTCATTAAATAATAACTCGATTAAAAATTATTAAAGGTATGCACGGTTTGAATTCAAAAATTAAGTCGCATTACTCTCATTTCAGCTATTTCGAAGAGAAAAATCAACGTCGCGGTAGACCAAATCGCGAGAGCGGTAACCTCACTTGATTTGAGGCAAATCCCGTTGGAAACTGTGGAATTGTTGCAGAAAATGATTCCAAATGAAGCAGAGGTGAGTTTATTTTTATTTTCTTGCATTTTTGCATTATTTAGGTTCTTTTTGTTGTTGTCTTTCACGTTTTGCGTTATCCGTTCACAGGCTAAGAAATACAAGAAATATCTGGAAGACAAAAAAGACGTTAATGTTCTCACGGAAGAAGACAGACTGCTTCTTGAACTGAACAAAATAGCTAATGTCCAGAATAAATTGAACATATTGCAATATATGGGTAATTTTAACGAAAACCTCAACCTCATAGCCCCGGTAAGTTTATATGCATGAAGCTATACAAATACCTGTCTATCGGTTTTATCAATATTATCAAATTAAAGTGTGCCAGACTAGTTTTTCAGTTAGGTTTTACCTATATGGTACCTTCAAGTTCATTTAAAGTTAAACTTACGTTCACTCAAGATCAACTCAAGTATACGTCCCTTAAGTTAGGTACCTATCTTATAGTTAAGTACCTTCTCATCCGGAACATTATCAGCCTATAGAACTCTTTGTAGAACTCCTGTTCCTAATATACACGTTTGGCTTCCTCCCTTCTATGCACAGTGGACGAAAATGCAGTTATCTGGACCAGTGGGCTATTTTATTGACCATGTGCTAAAGTCGGATATTCCCCATATTCCAGTACCTACCATACAACATATTAATAAATCTCCATCCTCGTATTTTCAATTATGAGGCCCCTACTAAGGAACAGTGTAACACCATTTTCGCCCAACATAATTTCATAGATTTCAAGTACGACAATAGAATCACTAGTAATGGACCAGTAATGAATCCAAAATACCTATTATTTTTTAATCAAATTTATATTATTCATTTATTGTTTTGTGGTATCAATTTCTTTCAGCAAATCGAAATCCTGAAGCTCACCTCGAAGTCAGTGAGACAATCAACGAAGTTCAAGGGCGTTCTGGAGTTGGTGCTAGCGATCGGAAACTACGTTAACAGTGCTAAACGCGGTCCTGCGTACGGATTCAAGTTACAGAGTTTGGACTCTCTAACGGACTTGAAAACCTCGGATAAGAAGCTCTCTCTGATGAATTATATATCGGAAACTATACGAACCAGGCTTCCCGAATTGATGGACTTCGATTCTGAACTCTACCAGATCGAAAGAGCAGCAACGAGTAAGTGATCTGATCCAAAACGCAGTGTATTAAAACAAATCTTTTTGCGTCCAGAGCATCAAATATTGTGCCATTGGGGGCCTCATAGTTTTTAAGTGATGAAATGGGCTAAAGGGTTCTGAATTATCTATACATATAATAAAACAGTGTCTGTTTGTTTGTTTGTTTGTCTCGGCATCAATTGAGAACGGCTGAACGTAGAAAGTTGCGGCTGGTACCATTTGACGCAGAATTTATCTGGGAAGGTTTATGAAAAATCCGCATTTGAATCTGTCCATCCGTAGAAACGCTATGAATGAAATACTACTAAAAAACGTGTTATAATCACTTTTATGAGGACGTTTATGCTTATAATAACTTTGAACAGTTGGACGTAAATCCGATTGTAATTAGATTCTGGATTCAGCTCGACGAGTACATTCAAGTGGTACTTCAATCAGGATGTTAGTGGGAGGGGGGTACAGGTTTTGAGAGGGGGGGGGGGGGGGTCTACAGAAATGTCAAAACTACTTGACCAATTGGAGTGCAACTTTGGGAATTTGTTGTGTGAACATTGAGGAATGTTTCTAACCAGGTAGGGAGGGTTCATAGGATACAGGGGGGGGGGGGGTTAAAGGCAGTTAGGGTTGGCATTGGGGAAGGTTTCTGATCAGTTGAGGAGGGGGGGATACAGGCATATTAAAATGGGAGTCTTTCTAATGGGCGACACTGCAAACCGTCGACAACCTTGTTGACACTAAACAACAGCACATATTGCAAATAGTCGACACGAAAAGCGGACGGCTCTCTTGACGACTATGAGAAAAAACCCGGCATTGCGAATAGGCGACAAGCGAACGGCGACAACCCTCCAGGTATACCTGGTTGCGGAGAAGGTTGAGCCACAAATAACAAGGCAGCGCCATCCGGCCTCAGTCCTGTGACTTCAGCGACCCTTCTCCGTCCTTCCCAGTTCTACAATAATAGTCGAGAGTAGCTAATTCACAAAATTACCTAAAAGTTTACGATTTTGCATAACTAACTCTGATCTGTCTCAGTCAACGAAAAAAAAGAGTTTAAAAAATAAAAATAAAACTTAGGAAACGCAGGCGTTGTTATTCAGTACATACCTTGGATTATTATTCAGTACATACCCAATACCCAAGAATTTTGGACTTCTTCATTTCATGATTCCAATCCACTGATTGTGAATAAAGTTGTCACAGATGTTTGTTGAAAAAGTTATAAATATCAAGGAAATGGAATGGCAAATAATTTTCCAAATGCCTGGTGCATTTCAAAACGATAGGACGAATGGGACAAAGTCGAAAATTGTTTTAATGAAATCCAGCTACCTACACCTATTTCTAACAGTACCTACCTAGGTAGGTACGATTACGGAAATAAACGCTGAACTTTCTGTTTTTCGCGTCGGGGATTTTTTTTCCGCTTATGACAGACGCCGGGGATTTTTTCCCGGTGGGGTCAGTTTGGGAATTTTTTTCCGGGGATTTTTTTTTCGAGGGATTTTCTTCCCTACATTCGGGTGGGCAGTATAGCTTCCTCACGTCGTAACATGGATGTGTGTAATAAATAGCTGGTGCGTCCAAGATTTGCGCAGGCCTGCCACTAATCCGATCCCTATGAAATTCATAAGGGAATCTCTGCAGACTAGGCTAGTCCTAGGACACCGTACAAATTTGAGCACAGTCTGCCTATTGAGCCTGAGTGAGCTATGGCTGTTCACAGACTTTTACGTTTGCGCATGCGTAGACGCTCCCATTTGTACGATGGCGATGAAATTCACAGGAGACCGTCTAGGGGGTAACCCGCACAATTCCTTCAAATTTCATCAAAATCGGACGAACAGTTTCGGAGTTCTGCCCGTGACAAGGAATTTACCACAGACGGACAAACATTGTTCAGAAAGCTTTGAAACGGAAAATACCCAGAATATGCGTCAAAAACCAGGAAATTAAAAGTCACAGAATAGAGATCATGACAGGCGAATATCGTGTATATTGTCCAATGAACAGGCCGTTAGCGTGATGTCACTAAACAAGACTGAGGTATACCTAGGCCTTTACCTGAGGAAAGCATTGCCTGAATTATGCTCGAAAGGAAGCAAGTAGAAGACCCCGAAGGTGTCGACGCTTTGCAATACACTTCTTAAAATCGCCCGTAACAGACAATGTCGCCTATTTGCGAATCGGGAGTTGTCGACTATTTGAAATAGCTGAGGTTTCATTGTATCGACAGACAGTTGTCGCCTATTCGCCCTGTCGCCCATCTGCTATAGACCCATTAAAATACATGACCGTTGGCTCCATTTATTTAAATCGCAGCAACACGCGTCGGTTCAAATAGTATAATATATCATAAAACAGTGTCAGTCTGTTTGTTTGTCTGTCTCGGCATCGATAAATGAGAACGGCCACTAATCAAACAATAACCAATTACTCAAACCAAAATTTTCACTTGGGACGCACCCTTGAACCGTGGCTTACGGTAGCAAACAACCACTCTTTGTCAATCCTGAGGTGGTATCTGTTATGAGTGGGGCCTGTCCTAAAGGGGGTGTCTGTTCTACCGTTGCGAAGCGCGGGTACACAGCTAGTATGAAATATAATTATGTACATATAGATGATGAGGAAATGGGTTAAAGGGTTTTGCATTATATGCAATATTAATAATATGTAGATTGCAGTCCATGGCCGCAGGTTGACGCACTGTGGGCGTTGAACAAAATAGCCAATCATATCTAATTTTTTAACGACATAAAAACAAAAACAATGCAAATCGTTACACAACGATTTTATTTTCCTTTATAGGTGCCCATGAGCGTAGATCACGGTTTTCTATGGTCAGTACCTACTCTCGCGCTTCTCCCATGAAAGCATCCCACCCAGTCATTTCTGAAATTCTGATGGTCGCTGAACCTAAGTAGGACCCTCGACATATTCCTACATTTCACCAAATTCGAATGATTTGTTTGGTCGTGAGCAATAATCTTGTATCTGTCAACAAATAGGTTTAAATAAACGCTGCAAATTGTTACACACCGGTTTATTATGTACCTCTATAGATGCCCCTTTTGCGTGGATCACTGTTCTGTGTGGTCAATACCTACCCTCGAACTCCGCTCAGGAAAGCCATAAATCGAGTATTGGAGCTGGTCTGGGAATTAAAGTTTCATACAAATGCGCACGATTAAATAATTATTTAATCATTAATATTATTTGTTGTTATTCGTGAAGCGTAAGGTAAATAATAAACCGTTGTGTAATAATAAATTTACCCAATAATAGTTCAACGTTTGTTCAAGTTACAAAAGTACGTATCAACAAAATCCAAAAATGCCCTCATTCTTCAAATGAAATAATATAGCAGAACAACCAACTCGACTTCATACAGCCATCCGTGATAATAATCAGGTGTTTCCTAGCGATGATATCTGGGCCGGATTTATAACGTTTCGTTCGTGATCATGTTGACGAAACATTTTGGTGCAAACGAATGGCTGGTCATACAATGGCGGTTATACAGTGGTCTCAAAAAATTATTTAGTTCGAGATCAATTTAAAAACTTATAAAAACGCATACCTACCCTTCTGTTGAAAGTTTTAGAGCTGCGGCGTTCTGAAAATTTCAGCCCCTATTTTTCACCCCTTGGAGATGACTGACAGTAACGGCGAGCTTCGCGGACCAACAAAATACAAATGAGACCTACAAACCAAATTTCATTAATTTTGGTTCATGGTAGCCAAGAAAAGTGCGAATTGTACGGCGGACGGACAGAAATTTTGGTTTATTATTTCAATAATGAACCTTTGGAAGCGAGGATGAAAAAAAAGTCCCCCCCCCCTCCCCGCCCGTCAAAATTTGATGGTTTACGTTTCATGGTATGTAGAATCCGAAAATGCAATAGCAAAAACTTCCGTATGTCCGCTGTACTTCTCACTTTTCTTGGTTACCATGAACCAAAATTAATGAAATTTGGTTCGTAGGTCCTGTTTGGGGTCTAGTTTGTCTTCGAAGCTTTTTTAAATTGCATTTTCGGATTCTACATCTATCTTGAAACGGAAACATCAAATTTTGAGCAGGTAGGTTAACGTTTTTCTTTTTCATGCTGGGTTGCCAAGGTTCATTATTGAAAATAATAAACCAGAAAGTCCCTATCAGCAAAATCCAAAGTACATCTTTCTTCAGATGAGGTAACATCGTGGAACGTCAAACTCGATTGCTAAAGCCATGCGATATTATCAGCTGCCCCACGTCAGTGGTATCTGGGATGGAGTTATGTATACCGTATGATTCACGCTCATGTTGATCAAGCTTTTTGATTCGAACTTCAGGGCTTTACTGTGAACGAACGGCTGGAGGTACAGTGTCCTGGGTGGTCTCAGAAATCCTAAAATTTTTATTAAATTTAAAAAAGCATACCCTTCTATTGAAGTTTTCTCATTAAGTAATATTATTTAACAGAATTTTATTACTGAAGTCAGCTAACGAGCTCATTTCGGGGTTTGATTCAGCTGTGGGGCGATCTGAGTTTTGTGTTCGACGAGTCAGTAATACTTAGTAGCAATGGTGAATCTTGTATGTATGATCCTGGTAGTCAACGAAGCTAGCCCAACGTCACTAGGTACCTACCCAATTGTTGTTAGTCTCTCTGATAGAAATTGTTTTCTAGTTGTCTGTCTCAGAATAAAATTATTCCTTTACACCTCCACAGTATCCCTCGAGAATCTAGAGACAGACGTGAAAGAGCTAGAGAAAGGTATGGAAGCTGTAAGGAGAGAAAACGGTGGGCAGAACTACGGGGTCCTCATGGATTTCTTGTCGGCGAGCGAAGAACGGCTCCGGTCCCTCCATGCTCAGCTGAACGATGCCCGGAACATCTTCAGGGAGACAGCTGAATATTTTGGCGAATGTTCCCGAACTAGTGACCCCACGACGTTCTTCTCTTTCTTCGTACGATTCGTCAAAGCATTCAAGGTAACCAATGCTGATTCCCAAATTGGTCGTAATTGAAAATTACTTTCATGAGAAAATCCGAATTAAAAATCGGTTTCTTTGTTAATTCGCACTAAAGCACTACGGGTCGGTATGGCCCCTGGCTTCCCTACCCAGTGCAAAGAATTTTATGGGGGAAAAAAAACACGAAAAATGGGCGAACAAAATGTCTGAACCTACCGAGTTCCACCAGTGCAGACACACACCATAAAGCGGAGTCGTGAATTGATACAATATCTATACCCTAGTTACTATCCACATCAATCTCACATATCTTCGAAAACCAACATCACAAAGAAAGTTTGAAAGAGAACGAAGCCTATGACGTGAGGACAGTTACAACGTTTATTTTCAGAAAGTTGTGTCAAATGGAAAACCACGTTTTTCCCCGCTCGTGCACATGAATTCTGTTTGCTGTGCCGGGTGCGAAAGCCACACTGTTACACTCCTTCCCACAAGGTAGCAGAAGTATGAGAGGGAGAAGGGGGGATGAAAAGTAGTATGAAGTTCTGGTTCAGGAAGCAATATCTGAACAACTTCCAGGTGACTAACCTCCATCGTAATGGTACTACTTCAATCATATTTACTGGTGGAGAACAAAGCTCCTACATATGAGTATTGGCAGATAATGTTGTCAGAGGTTGTTGTCCAGTGAATCATGCTCATCTGGGCAACCTCTAGGTGATCAACCTCCATAGTTTGGATGGAACAACTATTGGGACTTGCAAATTGGGGCATGGCGTCAGTCACCGTCAATTGATCTCAGTATATTTTAATTATATTGACACTCTAAAGGGTGGAAAGGGGGTGGGGAAGCCAATAGATGTATGTATCAAAGGGACAGGTTGTTAGTAAAGGAATCCTTCTGGGAAACCTTTGGGCTTATCCTTCTGGTAAGCCCACAAAAAGTAGATGGAGTGTGGTGAGTTACTCAGTGCATACTACCAAACCACGCTCTGCTACCATGTGATAGAGTGTGACAGTGGGGGTGGGCCCTCGAGAGTCCCCCTCCTAGACCAGCGAGATTATCACCGGTTAAGAAGGGATATCAATTAGGCTTCCTCAAACGAACCCATCTCTACCGTAAGAAAAAATGTATCGCGAACAGCCACACTGTTACACACTGGCGTGGTTTCTCACTGCACGACATGTCGGAATGAGTTTACAGAGTTTATTGTTCAACAGTAACATGAGATCAAAACATTGGTCATTTGGCACACCCAGATATTTAGTGTTCCTAACTCACTGTCTAACTCAATTGTTTTCATTGTGCAGGCAGCGGAAAGAGAAAACGAAGAACAGAGAAGAGCTGAGGAGGTAGCAGCTATGAAAGCTATTTCTGCAGACACGATGAAAAGGAATAAGAAGTACATCATAGCTGACGAACAGGTTTGTCACCGGTACCTTTATATGTCTGGGGTTTGGAGTTGATTTTATTTGTAGAATTTCAACCAGGCGTCTGATTAACTTTTCCTATTCCCAACATTTGAATTCGGGGGAATAATAGGTACCTTTCCTAATATGCTTAATGCAATCATACCCTGAACCGTATCACTCGCTGAGTCTCTGCGCCCTCACATGTTTGCATTTAAATGTGAGATATAATCTAATTGATGTCAATTCGCCCTTTGTAGGAGGCTGTCATCAATGAGCTGAGGAACCGGAGTAGAATGGTGCAGGAGATGAAACTTCTTCAGCGGGAAGAAGTTTACAATGGCGCCCTGGAAGATATCCTGCTGGGCCTGCGAAACGAGCCTTACCGCCGGGCTGATGCTGTTCGGAGATCCCACCGGAGAAGGATAGACTCGAACAGGCTCTCTCGAACGCAAGAGGAACTAGAAGTATGACGGTAAGTCAACACCGAAGTGACAAGGAACAATATGATATTCCTAGATCATGGGTAACTCCAAATTACTTACCAGTAGTAATAGCGAGACAATAAAAGTGACATTTCCATTCACAGGTAGTTACCAGATTAACCCAAAGAGCCTGCTGTATGAAGACTGTTCGTCCATCTGCGCAAAAGACCCCACCAGAACAATTTGATCGAGAAACAGCAATTTAAATAAAAACGAATGTCAAACAAGATGGTTCTTGACGTTTCGAATCATTGTGATATTTGGAGGCCTTGATTGAATCTTAATTACATACTATTACTCGCGCAAAATTGTACGCAAATTATTACTTAGGTTTTGTAGAAGCATATTTTGAACCAGTTCGTGCACCGCTATACCTACAACCAATCAATTTGTTATCAGCATTTGTCTATTGAATAGACAAACCAACCAACCACAGCGTCGAATAATCATAATTGAAGGAAAACCCCCAGAATTTTAGTATCGTTGAATCATTTTCCTCGCTGTCTTCTTTTACGTTGATAAAAGTGTTGTAGAATTTTGATCTGTTTCAATAATTTTCTCTGTTATGGTGTCGAAATGTTGTAAGGTTTGATTTGTATTATTGTATTTTGTTGTTCCCGAATAATTTATACATTATCGCTGGTCCGCTATCAGTTTCCACCAGAGTTCTCGTAAACCTGTCGTATCACTCTTGACCCAGCATATTCATAGGATAAGCTTGGAAAATGGACGGTTGGAGATTCACCAACCAGATTCCTCGACTATCCGGAATCGACCTAGAGAACTCGATAAAATCGTTGAATTGTTTTTGTATTCTTGTTAAAATTAATTTTATAGAAACAACCATGTAGAACCAAACATCAGCGATAGATGTCCTATAAAACCCGCTATCATATAATTTGCCTGAACCTCTAGAAAATCCCAAATTTTAGTATAATACCTACCTATTCTCTACCTAGATTTTTATTCCTACATTATCTGTAGAATTTAAACCCAAAAATCTTGTTAATGTTTTGTTTGATTCCAAAATTACTATTCGATAGGTAGTAGGTGCCCC
The DNA here is from genome assembly GCA_954871275.1 of Leptopterna dolabrata. Taxonomy (NCBI): domain Eukaryota; kingdom Metazoa; phylum Arthropoda; class Insecta; order Hemiptera; family Miridae; genus Leptopterna; species Leptopterna dolabrata. Next base: position 39,523,486 of record OX940978.1, on the reverse strand, counting down.
CAGAGTTAATGACATCATAATTATGTAAATACATGGACAATTCACCTGCTGTGCAGTTTCACGAATTGGTAAATTGCTAAGTTACATACCATTTAAAGGCTCATTTCTGATGTCAAAACGGAATCTCAACAGCCAGATGCATTCTCTATCTCAAGTTGCCCATCAACATTCCTTTCGTTTGTAAAAGTCATCATCTTCCGGATGAAACCCGTTAATTGTATAGGTATTCATTGTACATTTTGTAATATTTGTTATTGTAAATATTTGTTTTTGCGTAGCGTTGTATATAAAGACATTCCTCCGCCATCGGACCCTTCTGTTCCGACCGGGCAACTGCTCTCAGTGAGATCTTGTTATTCATTATTATAATCAAGTTTTTGTACTATAAACGTGTGATATTTTTGTCTAGTTATGCTTCCGATACAGTTCGTCTACAGTTACTGTATATATATCAAAATGAAAATGATTAATATTTATATGAAAGTCAATTAAATGTGTTAAGAAAAAATATACTAATTATTTAAAAAATGTTATATCATTACCCTGAGTTGATCTTCTAGAACTCGAAGAATAAAAACGGAGTTATTGAAAGATAGTCTATTTCCACTAATACACGAAAAATGCACTGTTATACCGGTTTCGGTGATCAAACCATTGTTAGTGACATACAATAACTGAAGGCACGTTGGTGAGCATAGACCCTGGATCCCCTTCATACCCCACAAACGGCCTTCAGCCTAAGAACTTACTCTCTATTTCCGATTATTTTTATTGTTTTTATTTTTCCAGCCCTTATTATTTTACTCTTTTCTGTTTTTTTAATTTTCGTTTTTAAATCCTTGGAACAGTTTGCTTAGTGGAACAGTTGTGTAGGAGAGTGACAATGTGCTGTTTTATGCAGTTTTACGGTGCTCTAACCACAGCAAGAAAAACGTTGAGTTTTCACTGTCGAAACGAGTATCGTTTTATAAATTCCTGGCTGCCGAACCTTTCCGTAGCGAACGGGTAAATTTCTGTGGGAAGAAAAATATTAAGATCCTGTTAATCTTAAATGTGCTATATCTGCAATGTACATTTTAGTCGGGAGGATCGGCGTGATACCTGAAATAGGCAGTATAGCTTCCTCACTTAATTCACATGAACGTATAGAATAGTTGGGTAAGTTCATTTTGATACGGGACCATCTGTGATCCAACCCGCGTATACCCTCAAAATTTCAGCTCTCTGAATATTTTTTGCGCAGTTAGAAGCGTTACAAAGAAAAAGTCAACACTTCATGTTTGTGCATGCCAAGACGAAAGTTACGATTCCAATGAAATTCATGTGGAACGATCAAAGTATTAGTCCTGATCGACCCTCCAAATCTGAACTCATTTCAACGATATTAAAGGTAGTTATGGGCGTTTCAAGTATTTCACGTTTGCGCATGCGCAGACAACGATTTCCATGATTTGGAAGCGGGACCATCTGCGATCCAACCCTCAAAATATCAGCTCTGTACGACTATGTTTCGCGTAGTTAGAAGGGTTACAAGAAAATTATCATTTCATGTTCGCGCATGCGCAGACGAAAGTTTCTGTACGATCCCAATGGAATTTATAATGGAGCCACCAAAGTACTAGGTACTTATTATAATTCCTGATCGACTTTCCAACTTTGAACTCATTTCAACGATATTGAAGGTAGTTATGGGTGTTTCATGTATCCATGATTTTGACGGGACCATCTGCGATCCAACAAGCGTATACCCTCAAAATTTCAGCTCTCTGCGACTACTTATCGCGTATTTAGAAGCGTTACTAGGAAATGGTCAACATTTCATGTTCGCGCATGCGCAGATAAAAGTTACATTACGATTCCGATGAAATTAATTTGGAACTATCAAACTATTGTTCCTGATCGACCATCCAAGTTTGAACTTATTTCAACGATATTTAGGGTACCTAGTTATGGGCGTTCCAAGTATTTCACGTTTGCGCATACGCAGACGAAAGTTGCGGTATTTTTTCAATGATTTTGGTATGGGACCGTCTGTGACCTAACCCGCACCTACCCTCGGAATTTCAACCCATTTCAACCATTATTTCGGGTAGTTATGGGCGTTACAACCAAAACGTTTGCCAATTCGAGTAGGCAGTACAGCTTCCTCAGTTGAATCACATGAACCTATAGAATAGTTGGGTAGGTTCGTTTTGATACGGGACCTTCTGCGATCCAACCCGCGTATACCCTCAAAATGTCAGCTCTCTACGACTATTTTTCGCATAGTTAGAAGCTTTACAAGGAAACTGTCAACATTTCATGTTCGCGCATGCGTAGACGAAAGTTACAGTACGATTCCAATTAAATTCATACGGAGCTATCAATGTATTATTCCTGATCGACCCTCCGAATCTGAACTTATTTCAACGATATTTAAGGTAGTTATGGGCGTTTCAATGATTTTGGTATGGGACGATCTGTGACCCAACCTGCAACTACCCTCCAAATTTCAGTCCATTTCGACCATTAATTTCGGGTGTTACAAGGAATTACCACTGACAGGCACGGAACCAAAAATGTTCCTGGATGTTTAAAACGCAAAAAGGTAGTGGACATTTTCATTTTGGAGGGCATACATTTTTTTTTACTCAATCACGAATCCAAGGCTTCCCTGCCTTCCGGTAATAGGAAGCAAAAATGTCCCTCGATGTCTGAACCCCAAAATGGTAGTGGACATTTTCATTTTGGAGGACATGCATTTTTAACATGGAACATGTTTTTACGGGAGTAAACCAGGCTCGAAATCGTCCAGACCAGTCCAGTCCGAGGGAACTCCCTCCCCTCCCCGTCACCCGCACAGTTCTACCTCTACCCCACTCCTGCCAACCAACTCGGAGGAGATCTCGCCGAGACCCCAATCAGCCGACAACTGCCGAGGGGGTTCTACCTACCCTAAGAACGCCAAAAGTAACTGAGGACGTGTATTACATCACATTGCGTTAGGTCCCTGGTCCAAGGCTTGGAAATCCCACGACGTTTTTTTGCTTCCTCACTACCGAAGGCAGGGAAGCCTTGGATTCGTGATTGAGCAAAAAAAAGTTCATGTCCTCCAAAATGAAAATTGCCAAATACCATTATCCGTTTCAGACATCGAGGAACATATTTGGTTCCGTGTCTGTCTGTCTGTGGTAATTCCTTGCAACACCGATAACTACCCGAAATAATGGTCTAAGTGGGCTGAAATTTCGAGGGTAGGTGCGGGTTGAGTCCCATACCAAAATCATTTATAAAATACCGTAACTTTCGTCTGCGCATGCGCAAACGTGAAATAATTGGAACACCCATAACTAATCAAACCCCCATAAAAATCAATTCAAACTTGGAGGGTCGGTCAGGAATAATACTTTGGTAGTTCCAAATCAATTTCATTGGAATGGTAATGTAACTTTGATCTACGCTGTTGACCATTTCGTTGTAACGTTTCTAACTACGCGATAAATAGTCGTAGAGAGCTGAAATTCTGAGGGTATACGCGGGTTGGATCGCAGATGGTCCTGTTTCAAAATCATGAAAATCGTTTAGTCTGCGCATGCGCAAACGTGAAATACTCGGAGTGCCCATAACTACCTTAATTATCGTTGAAATAAGTTCACATTTGGAGGGTCGATCAGTATAATACTTTGATGGTTCCATTATGAACTTCATTGGAATCTTACTGCAATTTCCCTCTGCGCATGCGCAAACATGAAATGTTGACCGTTCCCTTATAACGCTTCTAACTACGCGAAAAATAGTCGTAGAGAGCTGAAATTCTGAGGGTATACGCGGGTTGGATTGCAGATGGTCCTGTTTCAAAATCATGAAAATCGTTTAGTCTGCGCATGCGCAAACGTGAAATAATCGGAGTGCCCATAACTACCTTAATTATCGTTGAAATAAGTTCACATTTGGAGGGTCGATCAGTATAATACTTTGATGGTTCCATTATGAACTTTATTGGAATCTTACTGTAATTTCCCTCTGCGCATGCGCAAACATGAAATGTTGACCGTTCCCTTATAACGCTTCTAACTACGCGAAAAATAGTCGTAGAGAGATGAAATTTTGAGGGTAAACGCGGGTTGGATCGCGGATGGTCCCTTATCAAAACGAACCTACCCAACTATTCTTATACGTTCATGTGATTCAAGTGAGGAAGCTATAGTGCCTACTCGAATTGGCAGACGTTTTTCTACATAATTATCTTCATATCCTCTGTTATCATGTACGTCTATTCGAAAAACATGTTCCATGTTTCCTTGCTTTGATCCTTGATCTAAGCTGTTATAATCCGGGGGTCTGGGGGTGTCCCCCAGATTTCATTCGTCAATAAACGTAGGTACCGTCATGAACACAAACCACTGGCGGCTAGACGCCCCAACGGCAACGCATTTTTTTTACTCAATCACGAATCCAAGGCTTCCCTACGTTCGGTAGTGTGGGAGTAAAATAGGTATTCCCAAGAGATTACACAAAACAGTAGGTAGGTAGTTCGGTTTGAGTTAATAAAAACAATTCAATTCTGCATTTCGTTGTTCTGTTTCCTCTTTGAATTCCCATTTCCTAAGTACCCACAGTCGAACCATGGAGTTTGGCTCCATGGTAAAGTAAATATAGAACTTCATTTCGAGATAAAGTATATTCCTATTATTTCTCATCCATAAATTATTATAACTTCCCCAAGAAGCGGGGAATAATACTAGTTGACAGGTACACCCATGGTAAAATAAAAGGTAGGTACCTACCTTCGTGCATATCTAGTAATTCATAAATAAAATAGGGATGTACTTATATAAAACTAAAAACATTCCTACATTGTTTGGAATTTAAACGTTATAATACATACCAGTAAAAGAGTAAAATTTCAAATTAAGCTTGAAAATTATTATTAGGTGGGTACTTACCTACCTAATTTAATACCCAACTTACGAAACAAAACTGTATTTAATTCGTTGTTATACTCATCTATTAACAATAGCGTGATTTAAACATAATTTACTGCTTATTATGAAGTAATAGCATTTCTGTGAGAACATCGGAAAAATTAGGCTGGAGTAACTGAATCATTCTTACATCAACCAGGATACCTTCAAGTTGATTTTTTTAATGGAATATCGCTTGGTTTACTGGGTATTTAATCAAAAATTAAATATATGAAATAATATCTTCGGCAAATAAATAAAAGTTGGATGCTCAAATGTGTGTATTCGCTAAAAACGTCGGAAAAATTAGGCTGTACACTAGTTATATTTATTCTACCATGGGTGAGAGGTGACCTTAAAAACAGTCCCAAAAAGTGAAAAGTGGTCGACTGGGATTGGTTGTGAAGATGAAAGGAGAAGGGAGAAAAGTGAAGGGGGTTGATTCTGATTGGCCATGGCAGTGAATTTGTTGCAGTGCGGTGAATAAATAAAACTTAAATCCGGGAACGAAAAACTATTTAATTATAAAAGACAGTCAAGAAGTAACATAATATTCTCACGGTTCAAGATTGTTATGGATAAAAAAGTAACGTGAAGCGTCACACACACATTGGTAACAGTGAGGAGGTTACTGTATGGATGTACTACACAATTAAGGAATGACAATGGAGGTAGTCAACACTCCCTCTCTCCAATTGTCAATGAACTCCCTAAGGCAAGCATCTTGCAGTTGTCTTGCAGTTTTGGTAGAGTTAGAGCCTTGGTAAGGATGTCTGCTGCTTGCTGTTGCGACGGAACATAATGAAGTTGCAGGTGTCCATCCTCAATGCATTGTCTTAGATAGTGGTAGCGTACGTCAATATGCTTTGACCGTTTCCCGTGGTCAGTCCCCTTGCTAATATGGATTGCTCCCTGATTGTCTACCATCAGTGAAGCAGGTGCATCAGAGGTAACCCCAAGTTCCATTAGGAATTTCCGCAACCATACCACCTCTTGAGCAGCATCTGAGGCACTAACATATTCAGCCTCTGCAGTTGATCTGGAGACACACTTCTGCTGTCTTGAATTCCACGAAACTGCACCACCAGCAAGAACAGCTGTATATCCGCTGATAGACTTACGGCAGTCAGGATCTGCAGCATAGTCTGCATCAGAATAAGTCACAAGAGAGAGTGACTTCCCAGAGTAGTATATTCCATAATCCACTGTCCCCTTGACATATCGGAAGATCCTTTTGACAGCTGCCCAATGTTCTTTTGAAGGATTTGATAGGAACTTACTTGCCTGGCAAACAGAAAACAGAATATCAGGGCGTGAGACAATAGCCAAGAACACCAGACTCCCAACTGCCTGGCGATAAGGGACATCATCCATGATCGTATTATCAGATTTTTGCAGATGTGAATTAGGATCTGCTGGAGTCTTGATAGGATTAGAGTCATTCATTTTAAAGGTTTTAAGAATTTGAGAAGCATAGGCCTTTTGATGAATAAAGACAGTTTTGCGAGCTCGATCTCTCTCAATTCCCAGACCAGCAAATTGATTAGGCTCACAAATAGTACATCTGAAGGCCTTGTCAATCTCACAAATAAAGTCATTTAGAATTCCAGAGTTTGTTCCCATGAGCAATCCATCATCAACATACAAGGCTAGATATAGTTCTTCTTCTTTGAATTTAACTTTAAAGACACTTCTGTCTGAATCAAGTTGTTTGAATTGGAACCGTGAGAGAAATTCCACAAATGTTTTATTCCAGCAGTACGGGGATTGCTTCAGCCCATACAGACTCCGATTCAACTTGCACACAAGATTGCTTCCTTCTTCAAAACCAGGGGGCTGGAACATGTAGATTTCCTCTTCCAGGCTTCCATTCAAAAACGCAGTCCTGATGTCAAACTGTTTAATTTCCAGGTCCTGTACAGCAGCAATAGCCAACAAAACACGAACAGAATCATACCTGACAACAGGAGCGTAGGTCTCAGTGTAGTCTACACCTTCAATCTGGGAAAATCCCTTGGCACACAACCTAGCCTTGTAACGGGAAACAGACCCATCAGGACCCATTTTCAGGCGAAAAACCCATCTGCATTTGACAATGTTTTTGTTTTCAGGATAAGGTACAAGAGTCCAGGTGTGGTTCAATTTTAAGGCACTGATCTCTTCTTTCATAGCATCAAGCCATAGCTGGGCTTCATTACTAGACACGGCATCCTCATAAGAGCTTGGTTCCATCATAGCAATGCAACTGAGATTGTAGTCATCATATTTCAATGGTCTGCGGATATTGCGTCTATCGCGCAATTGCATATTAGAATGAGATGTCAATGGTTCAATATCAAATCCCAGAAAACCATGCTCATCATTCAATTGATCAGAGTGGACCTCTTGATGTTACTGAGTGACTCTACAGTGTTGAGGTCAGTTGAAGAGGTCACCTCAGTCTCTGCGTCCTCCTCATCCTCAATGTTCTCGTTTCCAGGATCCTCGTTCTCTTGAAGAGAAAACACAGCATAAGACTTCCAGGATATTTCTGACTTGGTACCATCAGATTTCTCATTAAAAACTACATCACGTGATACTTTGGTAGTTCTAGAGTCAGGATTATAAAGGCGATAATTTGAGCTCTCCCCATCATAGCCAACAAAGTAGAACTTTCTTGATTTTGGTTTGAATTTGGTTCGAAGTTGGCTAGGGATGTGCATGTATGCTACAGAACCAAATCTACGGAAATAGTCATAATTTATTTTCTTCCCTGACCAGATTTCATACGGAGATAAGTTATTTGTGAGTTTAGTAGGAATCCGGTTTAAAATATATACTGCAGAATTAACCGCTTCAGCCCATAAATTTTCAGGCAACCCAGAACTTAGCAGCATGGTTCGAGCAGCTTCAACCACTGTTCTGTTGTCCCGCTCTATCCGTCCATTTTGTTCTGGCGTGTACGGGGAACTCTTCTCATGAATTATACCACTGTCCTTAAGAAAGGTGCAAAATTTCGAATTCACAAACTCAGTTCCATTGTCACTTCTGAACACTTTAATAGGATTACCAGTTTGTTTTTCAGAAAAGTGTTTGAATTCGATAAATTTATCAAAAACATCATCTTTATGTGCGATGAAATATGCCTTTCGAAAACCAGTACAATCATCTTTGAAAAGGACAAAGTAATTTGCACCTCCAAGAGACAATGTTGGCATTTTTCCACATACATCAGAGTGTATATATTCCCCAGGAACTTTATTTCGAGATGGATTTGGAGCAAAACTTTTCCGGTGTAATTTTCCATACTGGCATACTTCGCAAAATGGGGGTTTCTCTCGAAGCTGAGTTTTAATCAACCCACTCTGCTGCAATTCCTTGATTTTTGAAAAACTGACATGCCCAAGACGCTCATGCCACAACATGGGGTCTTCTTCACTTGCAAGGTTTGCTTGCTCAATAGGTTGATGTTTAAAAAGCATCTTGTAACATTGGTTTGTCATTTTGACTCCCTCTGCAAGCAGCATACCATTTTTATGAACCTGCACAGACTTACTGCCAAATGACACACTCAACCCCAGAGCGGTGCTTGCTCCAACTGAGTACAGGTTCTTCTGTATACCAGGGATATATAGAGTATTTTCAAGTGATCGTGACTCCCATTGTCCATTTGCCAATGCCAGGATTTCAACTGTCCCAACACCTTCGGCATAAATGAAAGAGTTGTCACCAATCTGAATAGGAATTTTTATGGCGAGTTGTTTAAATTTCGAAAACCATTCCCTATGGAATGTGATGTGTTTTGAGGCAGCGCTGTCAGCCAACCATACGTCATCACCCACGTTGGCTAGGAAATTCCTTGTTTCAGCAACCAGGGCATGATGTTGAGTAGCACTTGCAGGCTCCAAATTTGTACTAGGATTACTGCTTTCCTCCTCTTGATTTTTCCTAGCCCAACAATCCTGCTTCAGGTGACCCTTCTTTTTGCAAAAATGACAAAAAGGTCTCTTTTTGAAAGAATTTTGAGCCCCACTAGAGGTAGGCTGCTTGATTTGCATAGCAGCTAGAGCGGTAGCTGCATCATCACTCACCTGAGATAGACGTTGTTCCTCCTTCAACAAGCGGGCAGTCAGATTGTCAAAAGTTTGATTCCCTTCTTCAACCGAGTCCCAAGCTGACAAGAAAGGACCGAATCTTGGAGGTAGGCAACCAGTTACTTTAGCTATTTTGTCTAGTTCGCTGACCTCTTCACCCACGCCAATCAAGGCCTGTACAAGAACTTCAATGTCACTCATCAAACCAGCAATAGTGCCATTTTCGGGCATACGGTAAGAGAAAAAGTTTTGCTTGAGAGTAGTTTTATTTACGGATGATCGCTGTTCATGAATCAATTTCAGCCTGTTCCACTGAAGAGCAGCCGTTTTACACGTCATAACTGTTTGGAGTTGCGAAAATTCCATGCAAGTGGAAATTATAAGCATTGCTTTGGCGTTTTTCTTGCTCCAATTGACAACTTCATCAGCTGTGTTGTCACCTACAGGACGTTTTTCAGATCCGTCTACGATTCCCATGAGGTCTTCAGCTGTGAAGATTATTTCCAACTGATACTTCCAGAGTGGGAAATTTCGGCCGTCGAATTTCTCCACTCCATACTGATTTACTGTCCTTTTATCCATCTTTTGCTAGCCACGAACTAATCCGGCGCCTAATGAGAAAGAAAGCTAATTCTGTTGGTCAAAGTGGCTTACCGTTTTCAAGCTGCAATACGATTGATAACGCGTCCTCCGGTTTGTTTACTTACGATTCACTGATTTACTCACAATTACTGGGCCCATAACCTGTTGCAGTGCGGTGAATAAATAAAACTTAAATCCGGGAACGAAAAACTATTTAATTATAAAAGACAGTCAAGAAGTAACATAATATTCTCACGGTTCAAGATTGTTATGGATAAAAAAGTAACGTGAAGCGTCACACACACATTGGTAACAGTGAGGAGGTTACTGTATGGATGTACTACACAATTAAGGAATGACAATGGAGGTAGTCAACAGAATTCCAAAAAGTGAAAGGAAGGTGGTAATGGAGGGGGGGGGGGGGCATATGTAGAACTATGACTCTTGGGCTCTCAAAGTACCTATGTACTATTATAGATGTATTATAGATACAGGTAGTATTGAATGTATTAAAGATACATAATTACATTCATAATGGCACCATGCATGATGTAAAAGAATACAATTCAAAACAAACATGAAACTTGAGGAAAAAGTCAAAGTCCAGCTAATCAAGTAGGTACAGACCAATTAAGATACAGCTAGGTATATTAAATAAAAATGGTATGGTTCGTGGTCAGATTCATTTAGGTAGTAGCAGGCATTGAAGTGCTGCTCAACTAGGGACCGAAAGGCGAAGAGAGCATTGCAAGATCTTAAGGCCAGAGGGAGAACACTCCATAAGTGGCAGCTGGCAATTGTGAGGAATGTTTCCAGAGTTGGTTCGGCGTGGGACAGCATCTAAGGGTTGTAGCCTGGCAGAGCGCCCGAAAAAGAAAAACCCCTCCAGCTATTCCGGGGATGGAGACCCACGGTGGATTAACCGAAAGATGGAACAAGCTATTCTAACTTTGTAGTACCTAGTTCATCTAATACCGACTATACTGATATAATTATTTATAGTGATCTGGAAAGCTCACTAATGTGACCATAGTGACGCACATTGTAAACATATTTCGACACAGGGTTCCAACAGATGTGACGGCACCGTTCTTTCTTGCTGTCGAGACTGGTAGAAACACCTCACAACCATACATAAAGTGGGGTATCAATAAAAGTTTGGAAAGGAATAGTGTAAGGCATCTTTCTCAGCAAACATATATGTAGTGAATTGGTACGGCGATAATTCACTATGGGCCGTATGAGGTTGTGCCCAGCCTGGTTCCAACACTAAACGCTGTCACCATATTTCTGGGATCTTTTAGGAGGTGAGGTTGTGCCCGGCTGGTTCCAACACTAAACGCTGTCACCAATTCGACGGGATCTTTTTGGAAGAGTGTTCCCGGCTGGATTCCAACACTAAAGGCTGTCACCAATTCAACAGGATCTTTTCGGGAGCATTTGCCTGGCAGGTTCCAACACTCAAGGCTGTCACCTATTCCTGGATCTTTTAGGTTGAGGAGAGAGAGAGGAGTGAGGAGAGAGAGTAGTCAGTGACTAGAGGAGAGCGTAGAATGGCTAGAAAGGCGAAGGAGGCGAGTTTTTGACATTTTATGTCTTTACTCTGGCACATAACTCGAAAAACGTTACCTACACAAAAAGCGTCACACGAAATCGTCACGAAAATTTCTGATGATTTTCGCTTACAACCGATTCGTTGCTACGGAACTTTATCTTCGCCAGTTATCATCGTACAAAAATTGTTCACCACTCGTTGGATAGCTCTCGATTTACCTAACCATACTACGTTAACCACTGCGGACTGCGTGGCCAACAAGCTGCGGTATGAGCGTGATTGTTTAAATGAATGTTTACCTACATAATACAGTGGAGTCCGGCTAATCCGAACTAATTGGGACTGAAGGCTGTTCGGACTAGGTACCATTCGTTGGAAATCTTGACCAAAACAATTAAGTACGAAGTACTTGGTGTGGGTGCGGGAGGGGGCGCTAAGACATAAAATGTCCCTCGTGGTTGCATACTTGTACGGAAGCTGTACCCACCGTTTGTGTTTGATAGCACCCGGAGTTTCATGCTCGATTCCAATGGTTCATTATTGAAAATAATAAACCAAAAAATAAGCGACACGATACATGACCGGGTAAACACGATCGATTCGCGGATCAGTCTCAGGCAGAGGAAATCCTCGTTATCTGCGATGAATCCTCGTTGCTGGGACGTACCCACCTTTTCACGTCATGACTAAATGGTGTAAAAGGTAGACATATGTAAAAGGTAGTGCTCGTTATATACTGGGCCGCGAATGGATGTGAGAGGAGGGAACGGAGGTCGTCCCGCATCATACAACGGCAGCAGCCGTCCCATCCAACAGCCAATCATTATAGCCCTTGAGGGCTGTCTCCCTCCATCCTCCAGCTAGTGGAGGATGATGGGGAACCCCACTGGGTTCCTCGGTGCTCCTGCATCTTTCGTCCCCACTTCTGCGAGTTTATTTGTGAGATCTAATATTAAATTTGCAGGTTTACAAGGAGTGGTTCTGGGAGGAACTCCATGTAAGCTGGGAATCCATGAGAGACTGGAGATTTCTTACTGTTTTAGAGGGTGCTATGGCGGCACTTTATTAGTAGAGTGGGAGAAGTTGGCTGATCAATTTAGGGGTTTTGGGAAATAGTATGAAATCAGATTTTTAAGGATTTACAACAAGCGTGTTATCATTTGACTAACCGAGATATCCTAAGTTCCTAAGTTGGCGCACAAAAAAATCAGTTTGTTAATTGTTTCAATTTTTTTAAAAACTACAGAATGTGCTGAAAAATTTCATATATTAGACTATTTTTGTTCTTCCCGTGATCTTTACAAATTCACCCGTGGGACTGATACGCCAAGATGATGCGAGAAGACGGGCCAATGAGCTTCAAGCATTCTCTACAAGTATACGCGGCGTAGTTCTTCCCATGTACAAGAAGATGAGCTCTTCCCGTGTACGCGAAGAACGACATGTTACTGGAAGAGAATGCTTCAAGCTCATTGGTCCGTCTTCCCATATCAGCGTTTCCACGGTTGAACGTGTCAAGATGACGGGAAGTACAAAAACTGTCTATTGCACAGATTGCACAGTTATATAGAACATTCATTTTCATACCACTGTTACGGGGTGCCAAACTAGTGTCAGCCGGTTATAGATTCTGAGCATTCTGAACAATGTATAAGTTCACTTCCATAGCCAAGCGCCCAAACCATGGCGTTCATCACCATGGCCAACATTTACCTCGTCATCACACTGAACATGAATGAATACAGCGAGAAACCTGAGAAACTCTGGCATTCAAGATGTCATTGGTAAAGGTTATCAGGAGAAAACTCATAATGTTGTAAATCCACTCTGTTGCTTATGGGAAACATGTTGTCGTGAGTCCCTCCAGGAACCACTCCACCTTACAAGTTAAGTTCTCGCCAAACATTGTCCGCAAATTTTAAGTTCTCTTCAATAAACGGTACGAGTGGGGAGACAAGCCACAGGATCCAGGGTACACAACCTGGAGCCCCACCATCAACCCCTAACAGGGGATTGGAAGGGGAGGGCTCACTTTCCTATAAAACCCCGGATCCTGCGCCTTTTTCTTCATTCGACGCTTCCTCTAGCCGCTGGCTACTCTCTCTCTTCCTACCCTGCTCTCTCTCCTTAAACCCAAAAGATCCTAGATGACGGTGGTGGTCAGCCCATAACCGCCTAGGCAACCTCCTCAAAAGATTCCAGACGTCGGTGGTGATTCGCTCATAACCGCCTGGACACAACCTCCAAAAAGATCCTAGATGTCGGTGGTGATTCGCTCATAACCGCCTAGGCAAAACCTCTCTTCCAAAAAGATCTCAGATGTCGGTGGTGATTCACTCATAACCGCCTGGGCAATTCCCTCACACCACCGTGATGAATAAGCCAATTTTAAATTCATCACACATGTGTTACCTATTTGTTGAACAGTTTGATAAGAAAATGTTGTTACTTTTGGTATTGTGTGGATTGAAATGTTTCAACACCAGTCTTGAAGTCAACGTTCTGAACTGGATTGTTATGATGTTTGATTCTCCGATTGTTTTGAAAGCAGCATTAACTGGCAGGTTGAGCTGGGATGAGAGACCAACAGGTTGCTGAGGACGAGCTTGATGCCGTTGGGGCCCTCGACAAACTTGAGCCCATTGGGAAGCATAATATAGTCCGAGGACGGCGCAGACTTATGTCGCTAGCAAAAAACACGAGAGGCAAGTGAGGCAAAGGGCTTGATACACCCGCTCTATGCAGGTGTACAGCATCAGCCTGATCTGGAAGATCACAAAGCTGAAGGAGGTTGTCCTTGGATAAACGAAGCAGGTCAGCACCTGAATAAGAGGAAAGAGTGTGCAAATGGGGTCCGTATCTGTTTGCTTGGAACCAGACGGCGAGCTGCTGAGGACCCAAAGCCGCATTCACTGACCCTTCGTCGAACCCCTTCACAACTCCTTGATTGTTCCCACCAGGGGGCCGGCCTATTCACCCCCCTAAGAGGCATCTCATTTCGGTCCTACTCACTTTTGGCAGAAGAGATTTGTTTAGTATCCATGACAGGGTTATTCAGTAACTTGTAAAAGAGTGAGTTGGTGGCCATCTTGGCATTTTTGATCTCTTTCAGAGAGACACCTAATTAGGTGTCTTTCCTCGAAAGAGGGAGCATCGTTCTCATTTCTCGTTTGTTTGATAGTGATAGTGTATCATCCTTCGTTCATCGGCTACCAAACTGGTCATTTGATGTATCTTTTTTCATCTCTTAAAGGTAAGTCGATTGATTGTTCATTAAAAATATATCCATATTATCGATTCATGAGTAAAAACGTCCAACTACGGGTTGAGAGCTATTCAGTAAAATAGACGAACCTGGGAGACACTGGAAGAGACTGTCTCCCGAGGGAGACTATCTCTCCCAGGAGATTTTCAAAATACAGTGGAATCCGCTTATATGAGACACCAGTTAAGGAAGACAGCCAAAACAGGAATCCCTGAATCAAACGTATCTTATCTACGTTGTTTAACTTCGCCTTACTAATACAATAGGTCGTTTATTTGAGACAATATTATCTTCACAACACCTACCTACAGGCAAGAAAGACTCATGGGCTCAAAAAAAGCAATGGATCGAGTTACCGTACTGTGCTGCTGCAATGCGACTGGTAGCAACAAGTGAAAGCTTCTAGTCATCGGTAAAGCTCTGAAGCCTCGGTGTTTCAAAAACCTTAATGTGGACAGTTTGCCTGTTTCTTATCATGCGAACAAAAATGCATGGATGACCGGTGCGATTTTTTCTAAGTGGTAGGACGAGTGGGATGCGGAACTGCAGAAGGGGTCACGAAAAATTTTACTGCTCATCGATAATGCGACGTCACACCAAACTGCTCAGTTGAGGAACATCCACATTGGATTTTTACATCCCAACACGACCTCACTCATCCAACCACTCGACATGGGAATCATAAAAAACTTAAAAGTTCACTACAGGGCCATGTTGGTGCACAATATTCTTCAAGAGGTTGAAGACAACACTGCAGATCCAACAGTTTGTTGGAAATGTTGATTTTGGTTTTTATAGAGCCAACTTCGCTTTTCTGAGAACGCCGCTAAAGAGAGACAAAACGGCTCCGCCCGATGTGTCTCTCTTAAGCGACTTCCACTGTAGATAATCTCTTTTCACTATCTCTTTTAGTGAATAGGCTTAGGGGGGGGGGGTAGGCTTAGTGAATAGGGTTTCATTCCTAAAAATGTGAACGTCTCCTGCAGCGTAAATTACAGTTCAATTGTTTGGACGTTGATGAAGAAATTGACGGATTAGGTGGTATGAGAAGCAAGCAACAGGCTAAAAAGTCTAATCTTACTACGTAGGTACAATTTACAGTCCTGAAAAACTCGAGCAGTTCAGAGCTGGCCTCAACCACAAACACTAAAGGAGGTTAGGTTATTCTTGGGACTGTGTTCATGTTACCGACGATTTGTCAGAAACTGCCTAACCACTCACACGGCTTACAGCAACTGGAATTCCATTTCACTGGGATAATGCATGCCAGGACAGCTGTTGAAAGCTTAAAGACATGACATCAAGCCCAGTATTAGCACGCCCTGATTTTAAAGCCCCATTCATTATAGACTGCAATGCTGTTGTATTTTAAAACAGAAAATGACTTTGAAGCACGTTTTGGCAATAGTTGTAATAGTTTTTTACTCTTTAAAATTTACATGGCGGTAACCCCTAAGAATGCACCAAAATGCTGGCCAATGAACCATCCGATCTTTTGATAACATTGACGTTTTGGCACAATTTTGGGTTACCTATTTAGCAATTAACCCATGTATTGTAAATTTGGTTAAGCTCGTGTCATAAATAAATGAATGGATCAAAATAAAAACCTTACACATGTTGACGGAAGTTGGACGGATTTGATTTGCAATTCCTAAAATACACTGATTGATAACTGCATCCCCTACTTTGAGTTTCCGAGTGAGATTGATGGAAACAAATCACAAATTGTCTCTCACAAATTACCAAATAAGGTGAGCAACTGCATAATACTTTCGGTACCTACCTACTTAAATACATTATGACTAGGTTACTTTACTGAAAGAAAGTGCCTAATTGATGGACAAGATATAATATATATAATATATTATATATTATATCAAGATATAATATATAGTCATAATGTATTCAAGTAGGTACCGAAAGTATTATGCAGTTGCTCACCTTATTTGGTAATTTGTGAGAGACAATTTGTGATTTGTTTCCATCAATCTCACTCGGAAACTCAAAGTAGGGGATGCAGTTATCAATCAGTGTATTTTAGGAATTGCAAATCAAATCCGTCCAACTTCCTTCAACATGTGTAAGGTTTTTATTTTGATCCATTCATTTATTTATGATACGAGCTTAACCAAATTATGTTGTCTATAGGTAGGTACTTACGGATTTATATAGCTATGCAAACTGCAGCGGAATAGTTGCTGCATACCCTACAACTCCCAGCAGGACGCTTATATAACTAATTATACAATTTTTCACCATCCTTCCTATTAACGTACAATAAAAGTCCAACTTCGTGGGGATGTTGGTAAATCCCTGAGGTTTGGCCAGCCAAACCACTGATTCCTGTTCGCTGTTTCTCTTCTTAGTTCTTTACTGTTTAGTATTCTTCCCTTTCTTGGAGAGGCCGAACGCCTTCCCCAACAAGATTGTAAATACCTGCCAACGATATCACTGGAAAAACAGACGTAAAAAACAATAGGTTCGTATGAAGTGGCTTTTTCTAACAGTTAGCTGACTCCTAGAACACTGTAAGAAACCATCCTTGAGCCCATTCTACCTGTGTTTGAAAAATGGTTGGGAATCTAGAAGGCATGGCCAGTTCTCATCCACCCAATTTCTGTGGACTGGAATGATGATCAGCAAACTGGTTGGATATTCAGAAAACAAGGCGAACAGCCGGTCATGGATACTGTACAGTCAGAAAAGATTCTGATAATCACTGAAGCCTGGTTCACGTGGGGTGGAAATCATGTACGGCAATCCGATACGGTACACGTTTGCCAGAATTTTTGCCTCAGACACATTCACATGACAGTACGGAGCTGGAACCCGTGAGCGGAGTCATAAGCTAGGTTCACATGGAGACGCAATTCCGGACGGCAGTCCGGCACGGCTATGCGTTCTGCAATTCTATTGGCCAACGCAAAATGGATTATTGCAACGCAGTGCCTTGGATACTATATCAAAATCTCCAGATTTTTCTGCTGTCAGATCCGTTGCCATATCTGCGCAGAGGTTACTGCGCACACCTCTCTTGTTTGGTTGTTCAGCCATATTGAAATTCGACATATATGTGGTTGATTTTGCGGTTTCGAGTTCGAGCAATCGTTTGTTTTTTGCGATTGCGTTTTGTTATGATTCCGCTGCCATGTGAACGCCTCTGCGGCAAAAATTCCCCGTTGCCGTGCCAGATTGCCGTCCGGAATTGCGTCTCCATGTGAACCTAGCTAGAACCTTCTCCTTCGTTAACATTGTTATCATCTGGTGTCCCAAATTTCGGGACTGGAGTGCGCCGCAATGATCAGAAATTCGTTTTTGCTTTCTTCCGTGACAAAAAATATAGGTACAAAAAACTCATAATGAACCAAAAGAAATAGAAAACCAACAATGTCGAATTACAAATGGCGCATACCCGGCAAGGTTCGGGCAGCAGAAAATATCTGGAGATTTTGATATAGTATCCATGTGTCCATACTCCATTTTTCGTTGGCCAATGGCATTGCAGAATGATTTGCCATACCGAATTGTCGCCCCACATGGAAGAAGGAGAGTCTCTCTTTCTTCCATGGTCGCCTCATGTGAACCTACTTGAGAATGGCCCAACGCATTTCTGACGGTCAGATAACCATCAGGTGGTTACTACGAACAAACCTAATAGCCATCCTACTCTCTCAAGATCTTGCAAACATGAACAAATTTAAACAATTGAATTTTAAGGCCATGGGGATTGGAGAAAGACTTTCAAAAAGACGGATATTATATATTCTCTTAGAATACATCTAAAACAACTATGCATTACCGAAAAGAGGCATTACATAGTTTACAATGAATAGAAATTCAGGATAACTTAGTTTTATTAAAAGTAGTAATAAATATTTACACATAGGCACTGTTTGAAAAAAGGTGTTTTGGTGCATAGTTCTAGTACCCAAGATTTATAGAATATGGAAGTTAAAAAAACGTGGTCACACTTTGTTGCATGAACGATAAGTGGTAAAGTACGCTAATACGAAGTCTTCAACACTGGAAACGTACGAGTAGCAGTTATTGCCCTTGTTTGAGAGTGTTCAGAAGGTTATACAGATTATTACAACCTTATTTTTATAGTCGACTCTAAGGCCCTTTGAGGAATTGACAAGAAAAAGCTTAGGTATTTTTCCCATGGAAATCGAAAACTAATTTCGCTCAGTGAAACAAAGAACTCCGGTACCTACAAACTGTGTGAGTATTAAGAACGGGATTGTTTAAGGAAATTGTTGTTTCAGTTTGATGTCGACGAAGAATCTTACCGTTTCAGAGCAATTTTGTTGGTTGATGTTGTTTCTGTTCATACTTCGAAATAATTATAGTAATGCCTATAATAACCCAAGTAGGTACTGTAGGAATGCTTGTAAATAGCTAACAGTGACAATCGCTACCACCTAAAAATGTGCGACAATCGCCACCAGTCTATACCAGGCTGTGAATCCACATAGAAATATTATGTTTTTACGTTATTTTTCCGCCTGAATAGACAAGTGGTGTGGATGCTCCCAAACTCGTCTCCAAAAGGAAAAACTCTGCGAATTATTACACAAAGGTTTATTATTCACCTGTATAGATGCCCGTTCTGCGTAGATCACGATTTTCTGTGGTCAGTACCCTCGAGCTCCCCCCAGGAAAGCCCTAAATCGAGTACTGGAGCCGGCTCCGGAATTAAAGTTCCTACAACTGCGCGGGATTCAATAATTCAATCATTAATTATTTTGTAGTTATTCGTGAAGTATAAGGCAAATAATAAACCGTAGTGTAATAATTTACCTATATAGGTGCCCCTTCTACCTAGACAGTTTAATGAACCGTTATGTAATAATTTGCCCATAAATAATACTTCAACGGTTGTTCAAGTTGCAAAAGTACCTATCAACAAAATCCAACCCCTTCTGCGTAGATGAACCGTTGTGTAATAATTTACCGTTGTGTGATAATTCGTCGTTGTGTAATCATTTACCATTGTGTAATAATTTATTTACCCATCAATAATACTTCAACGTTTGTTCAAGTTTCAAAAGTACCTACCAAAAAATCCAATAGATCCATCATTTTTCAAATGAAATAATATCGCAAACAACCAACTCGACTTCATACAGCCATCGGTGATTATAATCAGGTGCTCCCTAGTGATGATATCTGGGCCGGATTTATACCGTTTGATTCACGATCGTGTTGACGAAGCTTTTTGGTGCACACGAACGGCTGGTCGTACAATGTTCCGGGTGGTCTCAAAAAATTCTTTAGTTCAAGATCAATTTAAAAACGTTAAAAAACCGTACCCTTCCATCGAAAGTTTTCGTGCTACGGCGTTCTGAAATTTTTTTAACCCCTTAGAGATGGCTGACAGTAACGCCGAGCTTCGAGGACCAACTAGACCCCGAACGAACCTATAACCCGAATTTCATCAATTTTTTTTTCATGGTAACTAAGAAAAGTGGCCAGTACGGCGTACGGCGGACAGACAGAAATATTTTTATTGCATTTTCGGAATCTACATACCTTGAAAAGTAAACCATCAAATTTTGAGGAGGGGTTAGCATTTTTTTTTCATGCTCGATTCCAAAGGTTTTTATTGAAAATAATGAACCAAAAAATATCCAATACTGGTCCTTGAGTAAAAAATATAGATTAGTAGGGTGATTAGATCACGTGGTGTGTACCTGCCTAGCTGTAGTTTTGAACGGACCAGAGTGGTAGCGATTGTCACTGGTGGCGATTACCGATTACGGACAGGACACCGTACTATAGTCGGTATCTGCTTAACACTTGAGTGATTCAAGAAGATTCGAAACAAACCGATTCTTTGTCCATAGGCACTTATTCAGATGTTACTTTTTGTTCAGTTATAGAATAACTGTCCATTAAATCCCACTCTACCAAATCCACTTCCGTTTTGTCCATTCAACAAGCTGCTGGCTGCTGGATTCAAACTAGCGTTGAAAATAGGTACTGAATACAAAAAAAGTAGGTATTACATAGGTACTTAATAAAACCTTCTCATTCGTTGTTGACTTACATTTACTAATTTATTACAGTTATAAATAAATCAGATTTTTTTATCTAAACGTACTATTATTGTGTCTAGATCATGTGATATCAAACCTATTACAGACTCGATACTCTCTTCATTACAAAATGGGTTGGTACCTTATTTAAAGAACTGCAGTCGTTTGAAACAAAGAGCATAGGAACGCCCAAGTATACACTTGACTGGACTATGGTTTTTCCATTAGTTACCTACTGACTAGCAAGATTGCGACGATTTCCGGTGTGCGACTGATAGAGCCCAATTGTAACAGTGGAAATGCTTTGGTTTTTCATATTCTACTCTCTTGTTAGGCAGGTAGATACTGTACTGGTGTTGAACAATACAAAAATTTGAAAATAACCAACCAGTGGATTTCTATTTACTTCAATTTACATAATGTGTCCTCTGTTTGAACAAAAATATGAAAGTTACCCTGTGGGTTCACAACAGGGTCTGACTGCTTGAACAGTACAATACAGTGTACTTGGCAGTACAATACAGGCACCGTGCTGAGCGACTTTGGCACTACCCGTCGAGACCAGACGCAAACTGTCTGCTGTTGCCTGCCTTATTTATTAAGGTAGGTACTCGTTGAACCGCCGGAAATGGGCATACCCTATAGATTTTGGGGTAGTGACGTCATCATTTCCGACGCCACTAGTTTGAAAAACAACCATTTCTGCTCTTACGATTCGCTATTTGGATATAGGTATGTGCTTGTTAGACCACCCCATACGAGTTTTACAAAATCTAACTGTAACAGTCTGCACATTCGCAAACGTGAAATTCTTACACAATTCATAAAACCGCTCAAAGCTAAAATTTGGGCATTTCCGGTGTGTCAAACGAACTAGAAATACGTGCTAAGCTCGGAATTCGAAGCTCGATTCTTCTGTTACATCCAAACCTTCTCAAAGTGAGCTTGTGGCAGTGAAGATTCTGCCTAAGTAAGCATTCATTTCATAATAGGTACCTACGCTAGTATGATGTGCCTTCGTAAATTCCATTGCGGCTTCGTTGGTCCACGGGAGATTCAAAGCCCCACTACTTGGGATTGCCAATCGGAAGTATGAAAATTGTTTTCTCTCGATTTCCATAAGGGCTACAGAAAATTGACTCTTTTGATAACTGTCGTGGTACCCCTCTACCAATCATATGTAATGTACAAGTTCTAACTAATAAATCGAAGGAGAAAGACGAGCTGTGCGACGCCTCGGTAGAAGCCTGGAGGGTTCTCCCTCCACTAACGCCCAACGACTCCCAATGGACAGTAACGGCCGTTGGTAGATGGGGGGCAAGGAGGAGGCCTTTATAAGGCGCCCGGCTGGCCCAGCTCTTCACTCTTCCATGCTCACTCCTACCTGCGACTTCTCTCATTCACCTCACACCTCCTCGCTTTCACCTATCCCTCGCATACTCGCTGTGGTGGTAACAACCTAGGGGTATGCCTTCACAAAAGATATAACACTCGCTGTGGTGGTAATAACAGCGGGGTGCTAGCTTTCATCTCCTCTATATTTTGCTGTGGTGGTAACAACCGCGGGATGTTAGCTTTCATCCTCTAACGCTCACTGTGGTGATAATAACCGTGGGATTAGGTATTAGCTTTATCTAAAAGATCCCGCCTGGGCACATCCTACACCCATCTCTCCAAGCTAGCCAACCTACCTCTCACCACGCCCTCACCACAATACCTATTTTTAATGTAATTATTTCATGACCTTTTGATATTAATTTGAGCATGATGATTGATATTTTTAACTCATGGTCCTATGTACCAACCAACTCGTGATCTTTTGATATTTTTAATGTAATTAAATGGGAAAGTAACTCATCTGTGCCTCAAACATTTCTGGACCTAATACATCGAAATCACTTGGACTGAAAATTAATTAGAATGTCTGAATGACACAGGGGTTTTAATCAAAATCACTTTTATCTTTGCTGGGCCCCAACAGGCTCACAGTGCTGTTTTCAGAGCGCTCTGGTCACTGTGCTGTGCCTGGTGCCTATATTTTACTGTTTACATTCCTTATCTTAAGCATTTGTTATAGTTACAGGTCTTCTCAAAATAAATAAAAGACAGTCAGTGGGGTTCCTTCAAAACATTTTAGGTACCTACCTACCTAACCCTTTTGGTAAGGTAAGTTGGCATAACAAATTAATTAGGTACATACATGCTATAACAGGAAAATGCCCATAAATGAAAGTGATGAAAAACACTCATAGAATTCACATTAAAAATAATATATCTAATAATGTTGCCGTGCGGGTCAAAATAAATTAACGTTGGCAAAAATACCGGTCACAGTATTGGCGCATTAAAAAGTATTTGGAATCCTGTGGCGCGTTAACTTGATACTGAAGAAGAATATAACCTTAAACTGTTAACTATAGGTACTAAGACGGTATATCCGAGTAAACCCTTAGTTTATTGTAAATCTATCAAAAATACTAATCAGAGGTTTTGATAAAAATATCTAGCTCACCCAAGGCTATCAAAGATAGGTAGTGAAAATATATGGTTTTCTACTCAGTGGTTATAGACATTGGACCTAGTATTTAATAAGGCAAGACAAGTTTGCTGGCTAGAGTTTAGAGAACAGCAATTTTTTGGTTTTTTTTATAGAGAGACTTTCGAAGTCAAAGGTTTTGGTTTTAGCCTTTTCCATTCAAACCACGTAGGGTTTTTACCGAATCATATGAATTAGGTTTCATGATGTAGGCACCTAGTTGAAATTTCCAGTAGATAGGTAAGTAGCATAGTAAGTTTAGTTAAGTATTTAAAAAATGTATTCTTCCTTTCTTTTACACATACAACTTACTGAAAGCGCCGGGGGACATCACTAATTTACTTTAAATTAATAAAATTATGTTTAATTTGGTAAATTCAACGAAACTTGAATCGGATAGGTACCCGATTCCATTCACTGCCTATTCAAAATTACTAGATTTATTTTATCCGGCATGATAAATTTTGGTTTCCATAATTTATTCAACATATTGGAATGGAAAGCTAAAACCAAATGAAGAAAAGAGCTCGACTAGAAGGCAAAACGAAATGTTTTAGGAAATGATGAAGTGTAGGTAGATCTATACTCAAGTTTAGAGGCGAGGGAACTACGTAAAATGCTGTTCTATCTACAAAAATCATGACTGATATTTCATAATCAAATCCATACGGCTCAGACTTATTCTACATCATGGTGAGTACCTACTTATTGATGATAATAAATTATGATCAGTAAGAAGGTAACTCTTGATCAATTTTAAAAATCATGGATGGTATAAGAAAAGTACAAGTAGGTACAGAAAAAATAGAAAAATAAATTTTCAAGACTTAATTAAAAACAACACAGGAATTTCTACGTTAAATCAAGTTAAACAAATTCCAATAACGAATAAAACTCTAGTATTTTCTGTCATCAACCTACCAGAATGGACAGGAATCGTCATTGGAATTAAATTATGAAGTATCAGATTTTTTGAGCCACTTCTACTTGAACGAAGTTCATTTTGAAATTGACGTTGAAACGAATATAGTATTACTGAATATTAATATTTTGGTTGTTCCCCCAGAACATCACCAGCTGTTTTGCACGCACGCTAATGAGTTAATCCTTTAAAATACCTACCATCGATGTTAAAATATTATTATTTTTCTTTACATGGAATATAAATACAATACGAAACATTAATGTTTAAATCCTATTTTCGTTATAAGTAGAAAGTGCTGAATTGTATAGGGTTACCAATAAATATTTTCTGCCCTGTTCAAGACACACGATAAAATCATCCGAGAGGCTAGTGAAAGGAAACAGTTGGTTTAGGATTGCGTTTCAAATATCGTGCTAAAGTCAATTTTCTAGGTATTTATACACTAAAGAAATGTTGAAAGAATAATTCTACAGCAAATAGTTCGAATTCCGAGCTATCTTTGTATTAATGAGAAAAGATCGGTATTTCGGTAGTAAAACTGACATCTTACGGGTTATTTCGACCACGTGGTTACACTAATTGAAAGCGGTAATTCGTAGACTTTCAGATACAGATGTTGTCACATCATCCAAGCTTCTCTGAACACTCACGAGTGTGTCTAGTTCTGTACATGTTCTCTTAAGCCTCAACGTTAAACCGTCTCAATTGACTTATATTCTGAGACTAACATTAATTTGAATACCATGAACATAATTCATCAAGAACTTAATTTGAAGTTCATGCTGAAATCTGAGTCTGTCTTTTAGAATTTAAAGAAAGCGGATTCCTGATTGTTTTGGTAGTTTTTGTATCATCCAGTTTTTTCAAGCTCAAAACGTCCAGTAGGTAATTATTGTGAATGGCAATCCTACTCACCATAAACGGTAAGTGCCGAGGCACTAGGGGAAAGATCAATATGAATATGTTTAGAAGTATTGTGCACTACCTATACAAGATTTGGACTAATTCGTTGCCTAAATATGAGATAACTTAATGGGATCAAGACACGTGGCACGTTTCAAACAAATGAAATGTCTCTTCAAACTTCACTTAACAATTTTCCTTTCAAGTTCGATCATACTCTGTACCTAACAAAATCTACCTTGGTACAACATTTTACAATTTATTGCAGATCATGAACAATCTAAAATGACCTGACTTTCAAAATTCCCTTCTTTAATGATTTACCACCATCGAACCATTTCTATTTTCATAAACACGAGATTCAGGACAATCTGTGTTATATAGGTAAACGTTGGTGCTTCTTATTCGGGAACAATATTATTGCTTATAATAGAAATTAATCCTAGGTACAGTTTACATTACTCTAGCGACTGATCATCTAAAACCATAGAGTCATGTTGATCATCTAGTGATCAACAACTAAAATTTCATTTTCTCGTTCATTCCTTGACGAGTGGATTGAGCTCACCAAGAAAGGGCTTCGTATGCTATGCTGTATAGAGGCTGCCTCTTGCAATATAATTATATCAAATTCACAATTTCCAAATATGCATGGAAAATATTTCAAATGAATTTCAGACTTTTCCCAGTAGATGTATTATTTCACCTTCAATTTGAACTAGATAACTAGGCACCAACTAGCTGTAACTAGACATGAGAAATAATAGATGGCTGGGGCGGTCTTTTCCCAATAAGATTAGGTGATGTACTTTTCTACTGAGGGAGTTTTCAAATTCAATTTCGCACCCCATAAGACTCAACATGAAATTGATGCCCTTCCGTTGGAGAACGGTGCATTCTGCATTTATATTAAGATATGCTCAAATACAGCAACATAATAAAAGACGTACTTTGAATAGTATAATATAGAAAAATAAGTGGTCAAAATTAAAATTTCAGTATCATTTAACGATCGGAGACACCTGCATCATCTTAGCATGTGAGTCTACTTCACCCTTTCTTTACGAACTAATCCCAAAACAAAACTCCAAAAGGTTCTTCGTTCTTCAAACCACTCACTTAAAAAAATAATATAAAATAAAGAAGCAAGTAAAAATATTTATTTACACAGGCAAATTAGTAAGTAAGTACATACCTTAATAATTATACTAGTTTTTAGAAAAAAGTCTCAGTGGTCATGGAAAGAAGGGCATTTTGGTAACCCTAATCGAGAAAAAAGTAGGTAGATACATAATAAGGGAAAAAATCCAGTCAATGAAATTAATTAGGTTGGAACATAAAGCAGGATGATAAGTGTATTAGGAGTTCCGTTCAAAGCACTTGATGTCCACAGTACCTGCAGGGAGGTGATCAGCACTTTTGGACTTGCTGTTGGCTATCAGCTGACACTCTGCGAACAACGGTTGGGTGAGATCGCCCGCGCCACGCCCGGCTTCTATGTACACGGCGCTATTCGTTCGTGATCGGGCTCTGGCGATGAAGAATCTCTGCGATCCTCTGAACCAATCGTCTGGCATTCGTGCCAGCTGTCTCTGGAAAAATATGGCAGCAGACAGGCGTGAGATGAGGTGAACGAACGTAATCTTATTTGGTCGAATGTGAGGGTATGTATGTGCATATTCTGGGAAGCTTGAGAAAGCCAGTCCAATACGTTTGTACGGCCATGCTAAGGGGGTATTAGTTGGAAAATGTTAACCGAACGCATCATGCCATAGCTCAGCAAGTTAGCAATCCTCAATCCCACTCGTGATGTTCAGCACCATGACGGATCTGTTTAATTCATGTACCCATGGCAACAGCTTCCTCCAGCAGATTCATTCTCATCTATATTTATTATCCTGGGAATCAAAAACAGAGCTTCACGTATTTATGGAGAAGATTTCTCCAGCTAGATTTGCTTGAACCGTTGATTTGGAAGTTGTGAGCTGTTAGGAGGTACTGAGTTGGTACCTTCCTACTTATCCATGGCTGAAAAACACACTGCTCTCCACCCTGATATGGATTGTTGATTTTCACTTGCAAGGTTGAGGTCATTTACTTTAGCACGTCTTACCTCAGTAGGTAGGTACCGTAACAACCCACTGACCCTCCCTTACAAGTATATTCTATTAGAGCAAAACTGGCTCAAGAGGGGCCTAAGTCCTCACACAGTAATCAGGCAGCATCGAATACAGCCATAGCTAGTCTAACAAATAATATTCTGTGCTAGGTTTTTGTTTGTTTTCGGATAGTCATAGGGACTATCCACTGCTATGAAAGCAGCAGTAGATAGCCATAGGGTAAGTACGTGATTTGCGAAACGTCCATAAGTCCCAGTAACCTCTCCTCACTACATTAAATTGTTAACTCACTGTTCCATAGGTTAAAATTGTCGGTTTACTGGCTCTGACACTAGAATCTTCCTGCTACACTCATGTGTGGTGAAGACAGAGGCGAGAACGATATAACGCCACATGACCGCTCGGTCGTGCATTTTTTAGTATCCGAGCGCCGTCTTCTAACAACTTCCGTGGGTTTAAACTAAAAATACTCGTAACAGGTAATAATTACATATATCTGCTGTAGGACTGTCTAGCACTATGCAATACCTTTTAATTCATCCCTTAAGGCCACTAATTTCAAGGGCAGGTATCGGAAGTCAAAAAGGTAGGTAGCTCAATTTCTAGGTTGGGAATAAGCTTACTTAAGTTGGCATCTATGATCATAATTATTATCATTATAATCGTAACAGCCATTTAACCACGAATCTGGAATAAGTGTCCGTTTCGTAGGGATAGTTCGGTCGAGTAACAAGATAATCTAATTAACCAAACTAAGGCACAAACATGAGGTTGCATGTAGATACCTGTAAGTATAAAAAATGTTATACCAGAAATTTCAAGAATAAATTCTAATAAAATGCACAAAAATAGATAATTCTATAGAAAAGCCATAAGGATGCAAAATACTTGTCAACGGAAAAATCACCATGTTCTATTTGTCTACGTAATATCCAAATACGAGTCTACCCCTCTCACTGCCTTGAATCGTTTGCAGTGATGAATAAAACATGTATTTACTTACAAGTAAGTATGTACTTACACTGCGATTTATTTTATTGTAAAAGCAAAAATCTAGGTGATATGCCCAAAACGCATGACTACCTTTTGCATCTACGTTCTATTTTCAAAAAGTCATCTATCGTGCTCTAAAATCACCATGAGGTTGCGTTCTATTCTATTTCTACTCTATACGGCACTATGTGGTCAAACTCCGTGCATCTCAACAAGTTGGGTAGAGGGCGTCACGCGTAACTTCATGGCCTATAACATAGTTACAGCCTACCTAAAAATGGAATAATACTGCATACATTATTTCGGTGGTAGATTTTGCTTTCATCTAATATACTTCTAGAAGTCAGTTTTACAAGTAACCAGCTACAAGTTCCAGGATATTAGGGACAACATTCACGATATTTCCAATTATTCCTCACTCAATTCTAATAATCAAAAATCTAGAATTGGCACACATTTTCAGATGTCTAAAATGCATTTAGCGGTGAGTTTGTTTGTTCTCTAGTCATTCTACACTGGTAATTGACCAATTTTACGTTAGGGTTGGTTCTTTCCAAAATAATGAGCAGTGCCTTCAAATTTGAATGCAGTCGTTGAGTTGGTTGAATTTCGTCTGTTGCTTTTTTATTTTTACATGAGGGCTCCCCAGAATTGAAATACGCAGTTGGGTATAACGATTGAATCAACTGCTGAGATTAAGCAAATATCATGTTAAAAATCAGGTTTAGAATGCACCAACCTGATAACGTTTGCTGAGTGCGGTTATAGATAATTTTTACCGATGTTTCACCTGGGGTTTCCTGCATCTATTTAATGCATAATTTACATTGATTGAACATACTATAGCTCATGGTCGTACTTCAGCCATCAGTTACATAATTATTAATCAGAGAAGTTGTAGGCTAGGTTACTGAGATACATTCACAGTCAACAACAAAAAACAAAAAGTTTGAACTCATATGTACACAAGGTAGTTTTTCGATTTCACGGGTGATCGCCGACATTTTTCTTCTCAAAAATACTGGGCGGTGAAGTGTGCCACGCATAAAAAAGCTTGAAGTGCTGAAATTAAGCTGGAAAAGGACTGTATTCCTTCTACTTTGAATGGAACAAGGCCTCTCTTAGTCATGCCCTGACTATGAAGGTCGTTCACGGACAAACAAAAGGGAAAAAATGTGTGGGATGATATGTCAAGAAAACAACACAAACTGGTGGTTGAATGACGGAATGATGATGAACCAGCGTTTCCCAACCTATGGTACCACGGTGGAAAATGTTATCAGAAAATGGTATAGTCACCCATATGCCGTAGCATATGGGAAATGGTGCGATGTATTGTTATTAGTGGGCAATAAAATTATCGGGCTATAAATGGAAGTGGTGAGTTTTCTTGTTATATCAACCTAGTATTCAGTACCTGCTCAACATAGACAATAGCCGAAATGCCAGTCTGCATTTCAAAATATAAATATTGAAAAAAAATTAAAAAAATTAAAAATATATATATAGGCATAAAAAAATGTTCATGAAATTCGACAGAACATGATATCTAAATCTAAATTTAACAGAATTACATTATACAACGTAAAATGAAGAAAACGCGTCAATTTTTTTCAAAAAAGAGGCCATGTTGGCCTTCAGAAGGACCACATTAGAGACTCTTTGGCTCTCCGGTAACAGTATCTTTGTATAACCATAGTCTCAAGTCTTTCCGCTGGCGGAAATACTATCAGCATCTTGCTGATCATTGAAATTCTTTGATGATATATATATGAAGTAAACGTGAAACAGCTTTTCATGCCCCCCAATATTCGGTAACAATACATTTGGTTATCATGTTATCAATTTGCGTCAATGGGGCATTAATACTCGGCACCGATATTTGGTGTCATTGTTTCTTTCTCATATATAATCTACGACGCTGAAATTTTACTATGAGCCTTTGGAGATTAACTAATTAGTAATTAATTACAAGGGAACACCCGTGTGTAGACATTAGAAGAATAAAGAAAATGCTCTTTAGTTCTCTAATGGCTGATCAACAAAGCCTCATGATAAGATCTGGAGTCCAACTGGTCAACATTACACAGTAGTCTGTGAAATACCTGAATGAGATAGATGGTTTAGGGAAAAAGAAAAACGGAGTTATTGAAAGGTTGTCCATTTCCACTAATACACGCACAAAAAAAAAACGCAAAAAATACACTGCTATACATTGTTATACGGCTTCGGTGATCAAAACATCGTCAGTAAGTTATTGTAGTTGCTGATCACCGGATCCTTGTTACTAATCAAACATTTCGGTTTGATCACCGAAACCGGTATAACAGAGTATTTTTCGCGTTTTCCCCAGTATATTAGTGGAAATAAATAATAATAACTCCGTTTTTCTTTTTCTTTGAAATGGGTTCCCACGATTTCATCGCGAGTGATTTAGTTCGTGGCTTAGGGGTTGGAAAACCAACATTAACAAATGACATTTTGACATAATTTACTTACTTCTAGTTTTACTTCCTTACTGTCATAAGCTTGTGAGATTCATACTCATGTTTCTGACTATTTGAAGAGACATTTGCTGACTGAAAAATGTATGCTAGATAGGCAAAGTAATACTTGTTTGGGATCAGGATAGGCAACTCAACCTACTACATTTTGTTTCTTGGTGAAATGACTCCAAAAACGAGGGAATCGGGTCTAAAGCTAAAATCATGAGTGAGGTATAGATATACCGAGTACCTACTGAATGATATTTAATTATTATGGTCGGTATAGGTACATTATGATTTACATACGTGCTTACGTAATTGTATCAAGGAAGGGCGTGTATGTATAAGTAAGCGGTGTGAGTTGGGAAACGCTGAGGTAAACAATAATTCGGCTAATGAAAACGCAAGTGTGACGAGAGCTATGACTGGGCCAGTTTTTTTTTAATGTCAAATTCCTTACAGGACTCAGGTGTCTGCCCTGTGGAGTAGAGCGAATCTGCAGTTGCAGTCCCTTGGGTGATGCTGTGAACTTCGCGGTGGCGAACTAAACAGCAGGCAACAACTTGAGCTCTGGACGATCGGGTGAGCGAACGACAAAACAAAGAAACACAAACGAAAAATTTCGTTTTAGATCACGATTCGGTCTACGAAGGTCTCAGCTTTGGGGACGCTGGCTGTACCAGCAGATGCATACCTGGTTGATAGTACAAGGTTGACCTTGGGAACGTCCTTGGTCACACTTCTTTTTGCTTGCTGTCTTTTTGCTAACCATACTGCTTCAAATTTTGTTGTGTTGCTAATCAACAGTAGTGATTTACCGATCCAGTTTAACTGCCAAAAATACCATTACAGAGTCTTCACCGGTGATCAGGAAATGGTTGCAATCAATGTATCATCCAAAAGGAATGTGTCATTGATGATATAGGTAATTATAGTTGCTTTGCTGTAGGGTCACATTATATAATATCAAATACATAGTAGTTGCATAATATTTTAACATTACGTGAGTGTTACAGATGTGTAGAGGCTATGTGTAATTTAGTGTTTTTTTACCACAGAAGAAATTATTCCACGTCCAAATGCTTGGAAAGCATAGAAACAGTTGTTGAGCTGAGATAGTGAGCAAAAAGTCAGACAGCAGGAGGAAGGTAGACTGTGGATAGTCCCAAGAAGCTCTTTATTTCACTTTGATTCTGGTAGTACCTATATTACGATAAGATGAAATCTCCTCATTACGGTAGGGTAGGTTAGACGCACCAATTTGTGACACCCGCATACATTTGGTAACATCGTTCTATATTTATGTTACCCAGTCATAAATGGGTCATTTTCTCAGGAATGCTACACGCCAACATCGTGGCTTCCTCAATATCTGAAAAAAATTTGACGGATTCCCCCAGAATAGTAGGTAGGTGTGCGACTTCATGGTACCACGGGGTGCTGAAAGTGGAGGTAGCATTTTACATAACATTTCATTCTCAATAAAAATAATCACAAGGATCTTGAGTAATAACGAAGTTTAGGGCTATTCTTTTATCTAGTGATTGGAATTCACGAAGAAAATTTGGATCGGAATGCCAGATAAACGGTTGAGTAAAATTGAATCCCAAATCTGAATTATTATAACTCAATTGTAAACAGAGATTGCAGGAGATTTACAGTTCATTTACAGCAACATGGAAGACGCTGGAAAATGGCGATGATGTTGGTCTTTAACAAAAAATATCTATCACTAGTGTCGAATACTGAAATTGTTTGTAACGAATACTGCGTATCGCAGTCTGATGTCAAGTGGAATATTTGCATGGGTTTGTACATGTATCACATGAATGTGTGACTCTGACAAACTGCTGGTCGGTATCTGTAATTTATAAAATTATAATTGTACATAGCTTATGTTATGTAGGTAGCAAAATTTCACTTGTCCCGTAAAACTAACTTGATAAAAATGGACATTTGGAATAGTCTGAGATACATTTTTTGTAGTTATGAGATGCATTTCTAGGAAGGTACCAACTTTTTAAGTCCAAGCAAAAAGGTCATTCCGAATGTTTTTGTTGGTAGGGACTTCTCGATAGAGATCGACGATGTAGGTAGGTACTTGGAGTCAGTGCCAGTTTTAATCCATGAACGGCCCGGAATTCAGTTTAAAGTTTCATGAACTCACCACTGGGCCGGTTGCTGACTACACTTCAAATCTGGTCACAAATAACTGGATTTTTCAATGCAGGCGATGTACAGTTGGATTTATATTAATTTTATGTGGGTGCCTGCTCGTCAACTCCCCCCCCCCCCCCCCCCAACATTATTTCGTTTCTTTCTTTCCCAGCCCATTGCAAGGCTGATGCTTATAGAACAGTTACCCGAGGCGTGTACCAGTCATGATGATAGCATGTTCCGGAGTGGAGATGACCACAAAATACCTCCATGTACTTCATAATAGTATATGGATACAAGTTGACCATTGTGGCCATTTCGGTCAAAATGTAAGCTTGCATAAAAATCTCACTTTCAACCACTTTCTGACTCCACACCTAAGTAATTTAGCTAGTAAACCTAGAAAATGTTGGGTACACTGACATATTTTTAGCTTTCAATTGGCCAAAGCAGGGGCGATAGAGCTCAAAATCAATAGGCCTGATCTTGAAATCCTAACTGACATTTTGGTACCAATTTAGCACCAATTTAGGTCCGTTTTTACGACAGTTATCGTTGAAAATTGAGAATTTAGAAAACCCGTCATAACTCCCTTATTTTTCCACCTAGAAAGCTCGTTCCCATCTCAAGAGTTCAACTAGCTGAGACAAACCCAAAAAAGAAATCTGAAAAGACGGTATTTTGTGGAAGTTAAGACCTTATGGCCATTTGAAATTCAACATACGTAAGGAGCGACATCAAGCGGAAAACCGTCTAGACACTAGTTTTGAGCACTTCTGAACAAGATTCCGTGGTTTTCTCGAACACCTATTTTTGACCACTGTTTTTGACGGTATCACCATACATGGAACATGGGAGTGAAAAACTTAAGTTTAAAAATAGAGTGGGGAATAGGCAAACACAATCTGGTGGTTCGCTTTACGTTGCATTGCTCGTCGAAAACGGGAAATATATGTGTAGCATACTCGTATTTAAAGCAGGGTTTATAGTATACGCTCGCGGTTATTCGGCTGCGAGCTACATAGTGTTTTAGGTGAGGTGTTTCATTATATAGGGAATCCTCTCTACCATCATGTTCACGTTTGTATTGGCCTGGCGTGTATTGCATTTAAACTATACCATGCACCACCGTCTATGAGCAGGGTTTCTCGAACGGGTATCTAATTGTTCTAGGTACATGTATTGTTATGGTTACAACCACGATAAATGGCGCGTGGCGTGGGATAGGACATAAATACACTTCATGAAATCGCGAAGCCAATTTCAATCTCAACGGATGCGCTCGAGTATACATACACACGCTGCAGTGTAAACTCGTAGGATAAAGGCACCTATCATTATCTCGAATCGAACTACTGCCCCTGTAACATCAAATGTCAAATCAACTAGCTTGGAGGAGAGGGGGGCAATGATACCTAAGATTTATATAAACGAAATATCAGATCACCGACAACTGCCATTAATTAAGCTGCGCTTCTTTGCGAATTCCTGCGAGTTTCTACTCGACAATGCTTTGAAATTCGTCATGCTAGCCATTAACTAACGATGGCTGATTCAGTCAGTTAACCACAAATTCTCAGGAGGTACCTAGTAACTGCTAAACGGAGATTTCACAAATATTATCATCCAAAATCGACTAGTGAATGATATTTCTACCGCCAATAACTCAAGAAGTTTGTGGAAATAATAATATTATGTTGATTGATTATTATATTGCGTAGGGGAGCGGAAGCTTTGTTTTTACTTTTGAGAGGAAAACATATTTTGTCCCCAAATCAAAATTTCCACTCGCGATTTATGTTTTAGAGCTTTCTGAAAAACTTTGGTTTGTCTCTGCCTGTCTGTGTGTCCGAAAATCCTTGCCACACTCATACTAACTTCTCCAACTCAAATCCAATTTTTTCCGGGAAATTCATTCCGAAGTTTTCAGGGATCATGGAGGTTGGGCTATGTGCAAAAATGCGAACTCAATTTCTCACGGACCTATGGCCCGATTTAATGACATTGAAAATTTTCTTCAAACTACGAGTAGGAATTTTTGATCAATGTTTGGTTTATTATTTTCAATAATGAAACTTTGGAATCGAGCATGAAAAAAAAAATAAAATTTTTTTTAACCCCCCTCAAAATTTGATGGTTTCCGTTTCAAGGTATGTACAATCCGAAAATGCAATAAAAACATTTCTGTCCATCCGCCATACGCTGTACGCCGATTTTTTTTTTTCAAACTGCACACGTTATACTCCATGCATAACAACAAATCAAACTATGGATAGAATTCTAGAATCCACCCTAATCTTGGCATACTGAATTGATACGAGGATGTGCCTTGAACTTGGCGTCAGTTTCGTCCAATATGACTGTGGTGGCTGAAAGGTAGAGGTGAGGCTTGGATAAGCGAGTTTGAGATGGAAGTGGTGAGGTGTTGGTAGCTAGCGTTTGAAAGGTTACCACTTATGGCGAAGCCAGGAGGGTTACTACCACTAAAAACGCTAGGGGATGTGCCCAGACGGTTCCACCAGGCCGGTTATCACCAGACCGGTTCCACCACTCCGAGTTCTTTTAGGCGAGAAAGGTAAGGAGGTATGAGGAGACAGAGAGAAGTCATCGACTTAAGGTTTGAGCGTAGAATGGTGGGCCCGGTGAAAAGAGCGGGTTTTATAGGAGCTCTTCTACCCTCCTGCAGTCTCCGGCGGCACGACAATGACTTTATATATTTCATGTCGGAAATTTGATAGAAAAAAGCAAGAAAGAAGTTGTGAGTAGCGGTTCTTTTGAAGGGCTTAAATCTTGGCGGGTGGGTAACCGAATTTCTCCTCGAGATTGGCTTCCATAGGACTTTAACCCAATGAACACGTCAACTGAAAAGATCTCCCGTGGTCGGTCTTACTCGCGAAAGGCATGCTTTCACCTACCTTAATCACACAAACCAGGTCATCGTCTCAGCAAACGTCATATGGTCAAAATTGATCATACCAATGCTTTCCTAATTTTTAAACTCTCTACTGTTTTATTCAATCAAGTCAAAGTAAATATTATTTGTTCATGATCCACTGTCAAACTGGACACCTGAGAATTGCCTACATTGATCATAACAGTCCAATTCGGTACTAGTTAAAGTACCTACCTATATAACGTCATTCAGGTTTTGTGGGAATGAAAACCGGAAGAAGACTGTGTTAAGTATCGAATGTTTCGGTATTGCAGTATCTCCTGCCAGTATTTTATGCGTGGTGATGTGGTTATCGATTAGTCTCAAATACACTGACTGGTACATACATCTGTGAACACGAAGCATTCTCTCGCACTGAGTCTACTAATGTCAGTGTTGTTGTTCGAATGTGTTCAACAGTTAAATAATCGGGATATAATAGACAGGTATGCAGCATATATAATTATCCCAGTACTGGTAAATATAACTATGTATATAGGTAGATACCTACCTAAAATTGATTATAGTAGTATAACAGTAGTATAACGTCGTATACTATCGCTCCCTGTATTTCTAAACTAGGTATAATAAAGGCCTAATGTGTAGCTTATATTTATTTTACTATGTATCTACTAAAATGAGTACGTCGTTTTGACACTCCAAACTAACAATGCTGTGGCACATGCATATGGACAGCTACGTGAAATCACCTTGTTCCGTATTTTAACACTTCTATTTAAAACAAGTCGGAGGAACATCGAAGTTAGACTTTTATTGGGAAATATTGATTACTGGAGTGGTATTTCCAAATTTAGGATGAGTTAATAGAAAAACTACTTAACGAAATTACATTGATGGTAAAAAATAGGGATAAAACATTATGAGGTGCCTATCAAACGGCGTATTTAATTCAATCAAGCGTGAGTATTAACCGCGCGTGAGTAGTGACCGCGAGTATTAATATTATTGTAATCTTGCATAGGTAACTTTCTCCAAGGGTATGCGTCTACTGAACATGATCCAAAATAGACGGACATTATCTATCAAATTGAAAGACAAAAGCATTGGCATTGTCTTGGCTGGTATCGTGTACCTACTCACTGAATGCAGAAAGGACAAAATGGATATAATAACATATTAAGTTATTTCGCATTGATGTTGCATACTATCATTCACGATAATATTTTTCTGTGGTTCTAAAGTGGTTTCAGATTTTAAGAATGTGTGCTGTGACTAGAGTAGATGCAAAATTCGATGAATCGAAGGTTCGTTATGTAGGTACCTACTTACTATTGAATTAGTAAAATCCACCTACCTACGGTTACGTTTGCTTGCAATGCTATTTTTTATCGCTGTGGTCTCCCAACTATCCGTTGATTTTCCAACATCTAAATGAAGAGATGACATAGAGATGTAATAATTTATTGTTTTATTTTGGGTGTTTCTCCATGAAAATGTGCGGTAGGTACCTACTTAAGTTTCAAGGAGATCTTACCCAAATAAGTCCCGTTCACGTTGAGCAGCAAGCTCAAAAAGGAGGAGCACTGGTAAATGAAGAGTAACGTTTCCTACTCAGAAGTAGGTAGAGGCGGTTAAAATCATACTGTTAACTGCCATCTTCGTTGCTCCTACATTGTAATCAAACTTACTTTATATTCACTTCATTGTTATGGTAGGTATTTTTTACATACCTCGGTAGAATATAATATAGGGTAGGTATAGGCATTTTCTACAAAAAGATCTTTAATGAAGTCCACTGATAGTGTTAAAACAGACGAGCGCGTTTTTTCAGAATTCATACTCCACCAATACAACTTCAGAAGAAGGCTTGATACTGCCTAGTTGTGCTCAGAGGTTCCACATGAACTGTTTGAGGAGGCGGTTTCAGTAGGATGATATCGGTTGTTAATAAATAATACAAAGTTATATCAACAACCTGAAGACACAATTTCAAGTTATATAGATTTCAAAAAAATAGTAGTCTAAGAATATCCTACCTATATGAAGTAGGTAGGTAGGTAGGTACCCAAATTTGGCTATTGCTTTCAATCACCCTCAATTAAAAATAACAGACGTAAGATGAAGGAGTCTGTAGAACTTAGATATTAAAGAATTGCGGGGCCATTCGATTGATTTTGTAACAGACACATGACTTAAGGACCATTACAACCATAACAGTGTGGTGATGGGGATTAGTGTAATTTTAGTTTGTAATGTCCTCATTTTGGGTACGCGTAAGTAGCAGTTGTTGATTTGGAGGTCCGAAGTAGGCTTGAACAGAAGAAACGCTCTGTTAATTTTTTGAATGGCATTTGGAAATGAAGATTTATTTAAAAAACCTTAGGAAAAGGGGGAGAAATACCAAAAAGAATGGGGTGACATAAAGCCGTGAAGCCTTCGTGATTGGGTGACATCCGTAGGTTACTTAGCTCGGCGCACTGTTTATATTTGCCTATTGGCATGATTCATTCTTCCCTGGATGACGTCACGTTACCCGCGGCTTTGAAAACATGTAGCTAAACATCGCGTTTTTCAGCTCTAGGAGCAATTTTTTTTATCGAACCTCATTTTTTCTAATGTGCAAAGGAAATGTAAAAAAAATTGAGGACCCAGAGTCCTTGTATTATATAGACATAATTGCCCAATTCATCAGCATACTATCGCTTACTCCAAGGATCTACTGAGTACCAACCACAGCTAAGTTTCTAGGGGCTTCGCTCAGTAAAAGAGTGATTACATCAAAGAATATATAAGTACATGATTTAAGGGGATTTGATGAAGCTTAGCCTCAATTGTATGATATTTTCAACTCCATATCCATGGAATGAGTGGGCAGAGCGTGAAATCACCTGTGAGCAGCAGAAGCCGGAAGATCCGCCGCCCTGACCACCGCAGGTCGTCGTGCCGCCCTGGCAGGAGCCTGGTACCTTCAGCTGGGTGTCTTTGTAGTCCGGCTGGTACGGAAGGAGCATCCGGATTTTGCCCCACCGGTTGAAGAAGAGGATGATCGCGCCCACCCAGATCAGAAGGACCAAACACACGAGTCCCACCTCGATGCCACGGACGTCAGTAACGGTCTTTGGGCAGTAAACAAAAAAGTTAAAGAAGTGATGGTTTTTGTTACCGGATGGTTTTGTATTCAAGTAAGAGCATGTTAAACCTAGAGTGTTATCAAGATCTATTAGCAGGAGACTATAGCAGGTAGAATGTGTCGGTAAGTTCGTTATGTGGCTCTACAGTTTTTAGATCTGTTTTAGCGAATTTTCAAAGAAAATGAAGCTATAGCAATTTGTAATTATATATATATTTATTTATGTGTCACTCCAGACGATATCTGACTTTAAGTACCTACATGATAAAAATTCCAAGTTTCGCCAGAATGTTCTTATTGCCAATCAAAAGATGAATTAGAAGATGAGCAACTTTCAAAAATTCTACAGGGTAAAGTTTGAGTTTTTAAGGGGTCAAAAATCAGTAAAAACAGCTAAAATCGCGAACAATAAATTGATATAAAATCACTGAAAGTGGTACGGGTGAGTAAAGATAGACAGTTGTTTCAGGGTACAGTTGTTTTTCACACAGAATAGGGGTTAAATTTATATTTTTGGGGGATTAAAAATTGGAATTAAGGGCAACAATTCATATTCACTCACCTGAAGTTGTGTGGGATGGATTCACGACAGAAAGAGGACTATTTTGATGAAAAAATATTTTTCTCTAAAAAGAGTGGGTCAAACTTGACTTTATAATGGTAAAAAAATTGGCAAAAGTGGTACGGTTTTGCTCTATATAATCTTTACAATAGGACGAATATTTCTTTGAAAATTCCCCCTTATAGCCATGCTGCATGACTGGAACTTTTCAGAATCATGTTACTGGGAACCATGTTTACGCTTGAATCACATAATTGCAGCTACATGACTTGAGCGGGCATCTCATTTTTGTGGAGGAACTAGTATAAAAAGTATGTGCACACTCTTACGAGTGGGCATATGAACCATAAAAATATTATGCACGTAATAAATTGTTAATGTAGAGCAGGCTGTAACTGAAAAACCATCGATAATAATATTTATTATAGCGCAGTTCGACGATGCTCACTGCATCTGCACGCACCAAGAGTTAAACAATGATGATATAACAGCAAAAATGTATATGCCAATGACAACTGCAAGAATTTATTGAGACCAACTGTGATCATAGAGGATACAATGCTGAGGGGTGATTACAAATTTTCAGGGAAATTTGAAGTAAACCTATTTATGGTTCTTTATAGTTCTTGCATCCATTATTTATAAATACGAATATGTAGGTAGTAGAAAAGTCAGGTAATTGAATAAATTCTTTCATCACCAACTTACTTTCATGTACTGCTGACCTAGGCCAGGATGAGGGGGTATCAGCGATTTGTTCACTTTGCCGGGTGGGCTCCCTGTGATTTGAATAGTAGGCTCCACAACAGTTTTTGGGACTTCTGCGAAATAACGTACAACATTGAATGGGCTATGAATGGGCTACAACCGCTTATGAGCTGCAAGAAAAGAGCTTAAAAAAAACTTAACCCTCCTCAAAATTTGATGGTTTCCGTTTCAAGGTAAGTTCCAAAAATTGAAAAGTTCTGTCTGCTGTACTTCGCATTTTCCTTAGTTACCATGAACGAAAATTAATGAAATGTGGTTTTTGGGTTCCATTGGGGGGTCTAGTTGGTCCGCGAAGTCGGCGTTAGTGTCAGTCATTCTAAGGGGGCGAAAAATAGGGTTTGCAATTTCCAGAGCGTCGTAGCTCGAAAAATTTCAATGCAAGGGTATGTTTTTTTAAACGTTTTTAAATAGATCTTGAACTTGTAGATTTTTTGATACCACATGGATCATTGCACGTTCAGCCGTTCGTTCACAGCAGGGCCTTAAATTTTTCACCGAAAAGCTTCGTCAACATGATCGTAAATGAAACGGTATACACTCCCCAGGTATTATTGCTAGGGAACACATGATTATAATTACCAATGGCTGTACAAGTTGGTTGTTCCATGGTATTATTTATTTGAAGAATGATGGTTATTTTGAATTTTATTTAGGTAGTAACTTGAAAAACCGTTATGCTACACGAATAACGACAAATAATATTATTATTGATAGAATTCTTGAATCCCGTTGCACAGCGGGTATGTCAGTCCATTTATTGGAACCCACCGTTTATGATGTAAATAACTCATCCTCCATTCATTAGAAACTGAAGTTTAACTGACTCACTACTTGAATTATAGTTTTAGATAATTTCTTCAAACGCTCAATCTAGGATTTTGCAGAAAGTTATGACTTACCTATATGAGCCAGAATATTAATGAAATAATTAACTTAACTCGTGAATTCAATCCAATCAATTTAATTTAAATAATAAAATGGATTTAAATCTCTGTCACTGAGGAAGAAACATATACTGTCTTAATTCAAAATAGAATGACACAATACTTCTACTTATTGCATACCATAATTTCATTGAACAACAGCATGTGAGTGAGTGATCTTAATTTTTTTGGTAAGCCACCATTGTCATTTATAAAGGTGAATAGACCTAACATATTAAAAAAAATTAATTGCCTTTTTTTACACGCATCAAACAATATTGATGATTCATTGGGTGGTACAGGGGAAAGCAGGGCAGGATGACCCTACAAGACCTATACTGTATAATAGGATCGAGTTCACGATTCATGTTATATCATCCTATTGCACTTCTGAAAGAACTTCGCCATACTTTGAAAACCCTCATTACTCACCTAGTGTTCTGAAAACGACTGGTCTACTTCTGTATTTTCGGCCGCCACGAACTGCAGTCACGGTCACCTGATACTGAGTGTCGGGTTTCAGCTGCGTCAGTTCGACGGAGTCTGAGTTCCCAGCCACCACCCTTACCACTCTGTAACTAGACATCAGCATCATCAATACTTCCATTGACGAACAAAGATAATAAATAAATATCTTCAATGCAAAAAAAAGAAAGATGTAACTGGCTCACAGAGAGCCAGAATGGATGTTCAATGGTTCTCAGACCTCGACAACACAACTGAATCAATTGTTAGAGATGAATGAAAAACAGCGGCATCACTAAGCTGGGTACTTAGATGGAAAGTTTCTGGTTCAGTCAATGTAATGATTATTGTGAAAATAATAAGATGGTGGCGTGTTTCAGGAGGTAACCCTCCCAGCCCTCGGCCAGCTAATATTGGAGGTGAGCTGAATGGCAACAATAGGTCGTCAGCTTTGGTGTGCATCGTGCAACGAACGAACTTGAGCAACGCGGGCCCTAACCCTAGCTCCTCGTTTCAGTCAATTACCCGTTTGAGCACCACGGGAGTAGCATCTTAGCCACCACCGATAAACTAGGAAAATGTGAGAATTGTCGTGTGGATCACTTCCACTTCTGCTTCAGATCTGTCAAGGTGCTCGTGTAACTATCCTGGTCATTCTTGAAACTACTACCTATTTAGCTATAATAAAAATCGTGACGGTATAATTGATCTGTTCTAAACAGTTTAACATCCAATGATGTCTAACTAAGAATTCTGCCCATGTGCAATAATTAGGTGACTAAAAGCCAAGCAAGCCTCTTTACCATGCAAAACCTGAATTAGCCTTGGGTTATTCCAGTGAAGTTGATTACTTCTTTCATTCCAAACGAAAAACAAGCCCAAAGCCACACAGCTCCTTCAACCTTTCGCTCCCAAACTCAAAGTAAATCTCCTTAACGAGATCCAAAAACTTACGAAGCCCCTCATCTTTCAAAGTTGGATAAGATTTACCAAGTTTCTGTTGTCACAAAAGATCTTCAGGTGACTAAAGTACAGAAAAACTCAGTTAATTGGAAAATGGATTTGACTGAGATAAAAGCAAGTTACATAACTATTCTAACTCAAAAGAAGCAGCTGGACTTTAAGATGATACCTAATACTAATCATCTCACCCACCCAAGTTGTGTAGTTACCCCTTATTATATTCGTCCTGTCGTTCCTCTTGAACGAAGCAATAAAAAATAATAGCTGTTTATTCAGGGTTCCTTTTAACGAGCTAAATAGAATATTATTATTTGTTCAACGGGTTTGTTACGATTCTATCATATTTTTTCCTTTCATACGCCCTGCAATGCGAACTACATAGGGAGTTCATGAATTTATTTAAGGTTAATATTTTCCACCGAATTAGGATAATAGCAATTTAGAATAATGGGGTATTTTAGGAACGGCGATAATCACATAAATAATTATATGAACCAACATAAATATATGAAATATATGGACCTGTTATATAAATTGGAACTTAATTACTTGGCCCCACCGGAAAACTTTGCGGGGATTGATTCCCTTCGATAGATTAAATAACTCATTTCACAAAAGACATTATTTTTTTGGAAAATGGTAAAGATAATACATAATACCAATTAATATATCTACGAGAGCATGAACAAACCATGATGATGTAAATTCATTGGAGATTCAACTACACACGTGGAAGTAATGCCCACAGATTAGGAAATAGGAAATGCTATGTTACCTATATACCTATATACCTAGGCATTTTCTACTCGATACCGAAACTTGCCGATCTGAGTACGATATCTCTATACATACTTGATGTTTGATACCTATAACCCACCAAAGCAACAGTGTGCCCGTTTCCCTTTCAAATCGAATGTAATGGTGGGGGCGAGAAAAAATGAAAAGGTTGGCCATTGTAAAAGTAGGTAGGTACCTACCCAATTCATCTAATATTTCTAAGGACTAGAAGAATATTATTATGTGCTGTCATAATTCGACCAACAACACCACTACCGTCATAACTTGCCAGTGGTGCGTAAGGAATGATCCAGATTAGTCATCAATTGAAATAGGTAATTAATTTTCTCACTTGTTGCACTCACCCGAACAGTTTATTCATGGTTTAACGCCGCTACACCTCGGTAAATTGCCTACCATTTTAACCGATCAGTTTAATTTACATGATGTGCGTGAGTGTGTGGTTACAAAGTTGCAAGCATAAGAAAGACTAAGTTACCAACACTCCAGAGGTTATGCTCACTTTTGAACCCTACTAATAACAAATTACTATGAAGTTCAATGAAGATTAACCACTAATTTAATTTGAAGCGTATCAAGCAATAGAAAATAAAAGCCTGAAATGCAGAAGAAAAACTAAGTAGGGTTAAAACCATACATCTACGGTTTCTACAGGGGATGTCAGAGGTAAACACATTAAAAGCAACTAGTGTGGGGAATTTAACTTGGTAGAAAAATACGCAATGAAATGAAGTTTTGCATAACGTGCATTATTCCTGTTTTGGCCCCAACTG
This sequence comes from Leptopterna dolabrata, assembly GCA_954871275.1. Classification (NCBI taxonomy): domain Eukaryota; kingdom Metazoa; phylum Arthropoda; class Insecta; order Hemiptera; family Miridae; genus Leptopterna; species Leptopterna dolabrata. Next base: position 39,479,632 of record OX940978.1, on the reverse strand, counting down.
GGATTTTAACTAAGGACAAAACTGTATGGTATTTGATGCAAATCATTTAACACTTTTGACACTGTGCAGCTATTTTAGACTAAAATCATACACAAGAAATAGATTCGTTATTTCATCTTGCAGCATCCTACCTGCTTATAAATATTTATGTTTGCAAAACTGACTCGAGGGTACAAACTTCGCGCGGAAATAATACCCAACATCCAATGCAGTTCAACACGTAACGGAAATATTTGCAGCCAATAAGCTTGACGTGAGAAGCAGCGAGTGCCATCTACTTGCGATAATAGGTAGGTACTTGAAAAACATGAATACAAATAATACAAATGTAGGATTAATTTGTTTGTTCAAAAGAGGGTTGCACTACAACTCAGACCTGTCGTTGGTCAGTATCAGCGGAGGTTCTCTAAACATAAAAAATCCAGAAATGAGAATTTTGTTTCCTCCAAAAATTGACAGAATATTGAATTTTTGGTTGTACAGGTAGGTACTAAAAGTCCTACATACACAAGTAGGTAATAGACTGGGGGATATGTACAATTTATTTTCAGTACCTATGTGATTTTAACCGGTATCTTCATTGAATGAACATCATCATTATCAACACTATAGGTACTTTATAGCTGGACAAAGATTCTTAACAATTTCCCCCCTGTGGCTATTCATGCTGGTCGAGGCCATAATATGCTCGCCATCCACATTCATCCAGCATTGCAGTTGGATAGATCCACCAGAGGACGGATCTGCCGCCATGTGAGTTCATAAAGGGTAGGGTTTCCTCAGCACGACAAAAATTAGACAACACTACTTAAGGATCAATAATGATCTTTTTTGAACTCATTTTGTCACTATTAATTTGTAGTAATAAATAGGTATCTAGTAGTGACATACATGTCTCATGGGGGTCAATTTTCAAAAAGTAACCAATTTTGTCTGACTAAATTTGCGTTACCAGTGCATTTTCGAATGGCTTTCACGTACGTGTCGTGGCTACTATGCTCGTACCCCTTCCTTAGTTTCAATCTCCTACAAATTCGTTCTCCACACAGTAAAATGCTTTCAATTCCCAAACATTGATAATGTCAAAATCCCCTATCCTATTCTCGGTTCACTAAGACATAACGTAATACATGATTGGGCATTATTAGATTTGTTTGGACTGGCTTTCTCTTACGGTTAGCTGACTCCTAGAAAACCCTTTTCCCTCCCCTTGAACACCTCGGAGCGCAGCAAGACTCAGCCCTCTCAAACTTCATCGCCGCCGACAAGCTACAAAAAGTCCAACCACACAGCCTCTGGTGCTACACCAGTACGGACACAGTACGTCTGTACCTACCACCAGCCCTGTGGGAACAACGTTTTGATCACTACCATGCACTCCATCATTCTGGGATGAGGGCCAGCCGCGACCTCCTCAAGACCCGGTATTTCTCGCCCCATACGAACTTAGACATCCACAATTTGGTTCTTGGGTGCCAGCAATGCCAGTGGGACAACATTTCCGCACACCCACATGTCCCATCTTAAACCTTCGACGATGCACTGCCATTCAAGCATCTCCATATCGATATTGTCCGGCCGTTTCCACCATCTGAACGGATACGGTATTGCCTTAGGATGATCGACCGTGGCATGAACTGGATAGAGTGCGCCCCACTCACCCTCATCACCACGGACGCCATCGTCAAGGCCTTCCTTTACAAGTGCGTGGCCCAATACGGTTGTCCACTGATCGTCATGGTCGATCAAGGCCGACAATTTGGATCTACACAGTTCACGGAACTGCTCCGCTCATTAGGCATCACAAAGCAGCGCACCATGGCCTACCACCCGCAATCAAACGGAAAAGTCGAGTGGTGGCACTCGGCTCTAAAGCAAGCCCTCTCTACCTCAACTAACACAGCCTCCTGGACGCACGTCATGTTAAGCCTCCGCACTGCGGCCTGACCGGCAGATGGCCTTAGTCCCGCTGAAAGAACCTTCCACACTCCTTTACGACCCCCCCCCCCCATATTTTCCTCAAAGAACCATCGAACACCCTTTATCAAACGCAACCGACCTCAATTACTGCCACCACTACTCCTAAGCGCTTTCGCTCAGCCACCCAAATGTACCTGAAGAAGCCAGGGATCCACAAAACCCTCCAACCCCTTTATTCCGGTCACTTTTATGTCATCCGCACACTGTACGGAACTCCACTGCGAACGAAGCACAACCACCACCCTTTTGATTGACGGGAAAACCTATACCACCCTGCTCGCCAGTTGCAAGCCAGCCTTCATCCTTGTCTTATCCCCACTATGCCAAACTCCACCAGCCCAACCCGTCGATCTTCACACTCTTAAGCTAGCCTCCGTCCGTCATGGATCCCTCACCTGCCAGCCTCACCAGCACTCCACCATCGCCCGACCCATACGTCACTGCTGTTCTGCCCGACGTATGCCTGCCCCCGCCTCTCTCACCACTCCCTCGTTCTCCCAGGCCGTCTTCACCTCCCCAATGGACATCCCCACCGAGGATCAGCAGATTACCTACCCGCCCTCGGTGGTGGCAAAGTATCCGGGTGGGCGATTATTCATTCATGATTATTACATCGCAAAAGCCACTGGGACACACACCCTCTACATACCAGCCTACTCAGCTCTACCACCACCAGCTCCAGCCAATACTGCGCCACCACCAGGGATATCCCCTGTAGTCATTGCCAGGAAGCCCAGGCCCGGGAGGAACAAACGCTGCCACAGCCACCACTCCAACTTCCTGGCGACCCCAGATTCATCTTCCCCTGCTCCACCGTAGCAGGGTCTCTGGCAGGTTCCTGGCTGAGTACTAGCCACCAGTCCACAGCCAGGAACGCCCTGCCACCCCATTAAGACTTTCGACGTCGACCACCATCCACCTTCACTTCGTTCTCTCTCAATACTTTTATTCCTGCCTTCAGCACATTTTGTATCCTTATTCTTGCCTTCAGCTTGCTTTGTACCTTTATTTTTGCCTTCAGCACATTTTTGTATCTTTCATTATTGCCTTCAGCACCAATCTTGTAAATTTTGTATTGGTAAAATCTGGGGGGACATCTGTCGTGGTACCCTTACGAATAAGCAAGCACTCCTGTAAATAAGCAAGATTATTACGAATAAAACGACGGAGAAGCCGAGCTGGGCGGTGCGAGGGACAAGGCCCAGGCTCTCCCTCCAACGATTCCCAGCGGCTCCCAACGGCCGTTCCAGTGGGACCTGTGGGAGGGCAGAGGCACCTTTGTAAGGCGCCCAGCTCGCCCAGCTCAGCATTCATCCAATTTCTCTCGAACCAGAGCATTCTTTTTCAAACCTCACTCTTCATCACCAACTCACCCTTCTCCTTACCTCTACATTCTCAACGTGGTGAAAACCGGACGAAAACTTCCTTCAAATACTAAAGTGGTGAAAATCGGACGAGTATTTTTCCCGGATATTCTACCTATCCTAGAGGTGTATCCAATGAGGTGAAAACCGCGCGGACATGATTCCTCACGCTCCTCTCTCTTCCAAAATTCTTACCTACCTCAAAACGCGAGTCATCACAGAAGTGCTGAATACAGTCATAGTCTCCAGTACTTGAATGAGAAACTGAGTCTATGATACAAGATGAATATACCGATAGTAAATTTTTGTTTCAATATTGTCAAGTATTCCTGGTGTTCTCGAGTATAAATCGGACCGTCGAGAGAGGTGTAACTGAAGTTGAGACATGCATCACAGCATACGTACACCAGTTATAAGCCAGTAATAGATTACTCAGCTACCCAACGAAATATCAAGTAATCATGATTTAAACAAATTCGCACCATCCATGCCTGACGGTAATGAGACCATACAATCAGTCAAAACTAGAAATGTATAAATTCATAGACCGGCCATATTAGGCGAGGTAGTTTTATTTTGAAAACTATAACTGAGCAGACAAAATTAGCCTACCATGCAGCCTACCAGGATGTAGGCGTTATTCAGGGAGTTGCGGTTGAAGCCTTTTTCAAAACTTGAAGCTGCTGAAAGATAAATTTAATCGCCCGACTCTGCTGTTATTTTGATTATACAAATCTGTACTTGACTGAATAAATGGGGGCGCAGCGCCGTCTGCTCGGAGTGAAACTGTAGTGCAAAAAAACGAACAGGATTATGTCGAACAAAATACCATCACGAGGGACTTCGAATAAACAGGATCAGTGGTGGAGACAAAGCTGCCTCCTCGAATTGTTCTTACGAACAACTTCTATATGAAACTGCCAACGGGGGATTACCTCAATATCATTCTGATGAGAGTTCCGTACAACATGGATAGAAACAGACAAGACAAAACAGTTATGAAAGTTTGTCTCAGGTTGATAGTTTGTTGGTGTAATGATGGAATCAAAATAGTTTTTGCTAAGTATACCTATCTTATATGCAGTACATGGATCACTTATTTGGGTCAAGTAACTAGAATAGGAGGGGATGGATGTAAAGATCCTGGAGATATGCCAGGAATTGAAACTTTTTCTAACTTACCTAACTGCTGCCAATAATAAATAAGTGTAAGCCTACTAATTGGGTCTCGGGAGGCGTCAGAGTAAAGAATTGTTTCTAAGCTCCCGAGATCCAATTACCTGAAGAATTCAAAGGCAACAAAATCATGTTCTCCGCACATCACAAATGGTTCGTCCGTCAGCGTCATACATCGTGACCTAGGAGCGGATGAGGTTGAAACCGGGATTCAATCGGCCTTCCAACGGCTGCCCAACTCACTGGTGAACCACACCAATCCATCCCTTGAAGACATCAAAAAGTGCTTTTCCTATCAACTTCAAAAAAGCAGACTAAAGCACAAGTGACCGATAGACATCTTGGAAACCCAGCTAAAATAGCATAACAGCCAACTCCGTAATATTAACCTGAACAATGTGATAAAAATATTCATGAATACCTAGTTGTTATTGTTACTCAGTTCTTTACTTCATTTACTGTTACTTATTTTACTGTTTGCTGAAATGTCGAAATCATAATTTTCGGAAGACTACCCATGGGTACACCCTTCACTCACGTTACTATTTACCTGCACCAGTAACATTATCATCTAATATAAATAATAGTACGGCACAGAGTATTTTGTACTAAGAATTTTCGGAGTTAAAAAACCATATTAATATTGCGATTCGTGAACAACATATTTGATACTTAGCGTTACACGATATTATCACTGACAAAGCTAACACTTTTCTATTTCTTACCTCCGGAGGTTTAGTTTTGAACAGTCTGGGATGATTGGATTACCCACCCATCAATTCAGCGCTTAGACTTCGACTCGGGTGGGACCAGCCTTTTTTCCAGGCCCACCCGAAGCCCGATCGAAAAAAAAGAACATCTCACTACAACATTGATTCAATCACTTTATAAACCACTTCGGTTTTTGGTTGTCAATCTCAATTTTCCTCGAAGCACGGGAGTAAACCTATATTGAGGAATAAACTCGACCTCGTTTATACCGTGAGGATCGCCGACTGCAGGATTCATGAGACAGGGTTCCATTAATTTTATGAATTCATAGGAACCTCATTTGTCAGATAAGCTGGATAATCAAAGTTCTCCCGGCAAGAGATGACAGGACTTCTCTGACCATTATCGCTAAAACATTAAGTGAGGCGGATTACATTTTCGTTACCATTGCAAGATCGCAATGCCATTTTATGAGTAGGTAGCCACTAATATTCAGGGAGCCCAGGGGGCCTCCATTTTGTTAGGAATGGAATTGAATTGTATAGAATGTTACGAAGTTCTAACCTACCTACCGTTCTAATGTAATCAATAAATTTGATCAAAGTAGAGGAAGTAGTTGCATACAGTTTTTATTATATCAGTTTTTGAAGTTCCATGTTCACCACTATTATAATGCGTAAAGGTTACTAGACTGGTAACTAAGCAAGAGGTGGTACTTGGAACTGGTATTAGAAGACGACGAAGAAGGATTACTTGTTAGGATAATGGAAATTATACTTAATTGGAATTACGAATAACCACTTCCAGTACTCGGAGTAGTAATGGGGGTAGTTGGTAGTTGAACTAGAATTAGAATAATGATAATAGTTATTAAAAAAACTAAACAATCAAGCTATTCAATAGTAGGTAGCTAAACATTAAAAAAAAAGAAAATATTATTACTCAGCTATTGATAGTATTACTGTATGAAAGACTCCACCATTGGTGGGCAAACCATAGATTTTTTTTGCGAGGCTTCCCCATGTTTGGCTACGCTTACATCTCACTTCATGCAATGATATTTGTACATTGCATTGTGTTTTTGCCAACAAATTATTATCTTATCTTATTTGGTAAATTGAAGGATTATTAGCGCACACAATTTTCCTAGGCTAAAAGAAACTAGAAATACTTCTTTGACGGATGCATTTTTCAAACGCTATTTATTCCAGTACAATAAGTATGGAAAATGCAACTTTTGAAGTCAATTCAACAATAATTTTAAAAAAATCTACACCTAAAATATTTGTCACTTCTACAACTTTTAGATTTTCCATCTCTGGTAGGCGTTCCGGAAGTGCAAACAGGATATATTTTTCCACATACGTACAGATGTAGAAAAACTACTATATTGACATACGATCTCAAATAATTTATCATTCCAACACTATAATCCATTATTACATTGCATGGAAAAGAAAACTGATGAACCAAAACCGAAACGGAACGTGAAATATAAACTTGGGAATACGGCCAGGTGCCAGGCTAGGCAGAGCAGAAGTTCATGGAGGCAGACGTTTACCCGATGTTATGGAAAGGGCAAGAACTAAAACTCCAGACTTTGACTTTCGCATGTTGTTTCTACAATATAAAACTCCTTGACCGCTGAAAAACTTTAACCTGGGTTAGAATACTGTCCCGGAACAAATTAAATCCCTAAACTTTCGTTAGTTTTGTAGCAGGTTGCTTTCAAGACAATAAGTATTGTAGATACAACATGCAAACTAATTATTAGAAATGTTTTCATATAAGTTGATTTATTTTTAAAATACTAAGAAAATGCTGCAAATACTTTTCTCAACTATTAGTGTACAGATAACTCTTCTTTCCAGGAAACTGTTGTGTATGCATTACCCTTAACATTCTTGGTAAATAACTGTAATACATGAATCTCTCCTACTATGTGCGAATTCAGATGGGAGTTGGGGGGAATTCGGGGGACTTGGTTAAATAGGTATAGTTGGATACCTATTTAATTCGGGATCGCGCATAACAATTTTGGCCCAGAATTCCTTTGGCACCTACTAACACCAAATGCCTCCCTAAATCATATGTCTATCAGGAAGAACATTACAAAAAATATTATTCAAAATGATCTTCTTACACTTTCATCTTACATTTACATTTTCTTCATTTCGAGGAGTACCTATCTCAGAACAACGAACTCTAATTCATAAAACCATGTGCGATCTACATCAGCTCTCTGAATTTAATTTCACAAGAGAACACCCAATCAATATAACAGGGCTGTCGTGGGATTTGATTCATGCGAATGATGATGATCGTTCGTTCAAGCCCTATTTATTGTGAAAGAGCGACTAGTCATGGTATTAAAGATTTTCTAAAAATCAAAATTTAGACAGATTCGGAAATACAGCCCACTATTGAAAGTTCTTGAGCTATGGCGTATCTCAGTCCCTATTTTTAACTCCCTTCAAATAGACGTCGGGTTTCTTCGATATCCCTCGGTCCTTGGATGCATTTTGCATTTCGAAGTGTTTTATTAATTTTAAAGGGGCAAAATGCTGCCCTTGGCAGATGGATTTTTCCCCAACTCAACTGTAGAATTTTTCGTGTACCTTATCGTAAACGTATACGTTTTACGGGAGTTGAACGTTGCTTTTTTTACGATTTAGAGCTGTCTGAACACATTTGGTTCTGTGTCTGTCTTTCTGTGTGCCCAAAAATCCTTGCTACACGCAAAACTTCTTCAGTTCAAATCCGATTTTGCTTACATTTTCAGGAATCATGTCGGTTGGGCCCAGATAGTCCTCTCTGAATTTTATCACGATCGGATAATTGATAACGCCGCTGCGCGAACACCAAATCTGAGGTAATCAGTTTCCTACGAACCAATGACCCGATTTCTTCGCCCAAATTTAATGGGTAGCTGGGGCTAGCTTCCAGATGATCCCCCATGAATTTCATCGCGATGGAATAGCTGTATCTATACGGCTGCTAGTTACAATCTACACGATGATGTTATCGATACGAGAAAGCTATAATATAGCACATTATGCTATTAAACTTGGCCCACTTTTCTTTTGGTTTATTATTTTCAATAATGAACCATTGGAATCAAGCATGCAAAAAAAAAAGTTCTAACCCCCCTCAAAATTTGATGGTTTACGTTTCAAGGTATGTAGAATCCGAAAATGCAATAAAAAACGCTGCAAATCCCTGCACAACGGTTTATTATTTTGTACAGAGTAGGTACCCTTCTGTATCAGATCACATCTCTCTGTATAGATAGCCCGTCTATATCATATAATATTCACTATGCTATACATATTATGTAGATCGGAGACCCTCCGTAGGTTAGTACCTAACCCCGTACTCGTTACTAGGTACGAGTTATATGTTGCTAAAATAATTCTATATATGACAAACAGTAACTAAAATGGCAAAAAGAAACGCAAATAATGAAGTTCTGAAGGAAAATTGTTGATGTGGAGTGAAATAGATGCCCCTTCTGCGTAGATCACCGTTTTCTGTGGTCAATACCTATAATGAACCGTTGTGCAATAACTTGCCCATCAATAATACTTCAAAGGTTGTTCGAGTTGGCAAAGTGCCTACCGATCACAAAATCCAGCCCCTTCTTGGTAGATGAACCGATAAATTATCGGTTACCCGAATTTTATCAATTTTGTTTCATGGTAACTAAGAAAAGTGACCAGTACGGCGTACAGCCTACAGCGGACAGACAGATATTGGTTTATTATTTTCAATAACGAACCATTGGAATCGAGCATGAAAAAAAAAAAAAAATCTTACCCCCCTCAGAATTTGATGGTTTACGTTTCAAGGTTTGTAGAATCCAAAACTGCAATACAAATATTTCTGTCTGTCCGCCGTACGCCGTACGGGCCACTTTTCTTAGTTACCATGAAACAAAATTGATGAAATTCGGGTTATAGGTTCCGTTCGGGGTCTAGTTGGTCCTCGAAGCTCGACGTTACTGTCAGTCATCTCTAAGGGGTTCAAAATAGGGGTTAAAATTTTCAGAACGCCGTAGCTCGAAAACTTCCAATAGAAGCGTATGGTTTTTTTGCCTTGAGCTAAACAATTTTTTGAGACCACCCGGAGCATCGTACGTCCAGCCGTTCGCGAGCACCAAAAAGCTTCGTCAACACGATCGTGAATCAAACGGTATAAATCCGGCCCGGATATCATAACTACGGAGCATCTGATTATAATCAAGGAAGGCTGTATGAAGTCGAGTTGTTTGTTCTGCGATATTATTTCATTTGACAAGTGATGGAATATTGGATTTTGTTGGTAGGTACATCTGAAACTTGAACAAACGTTGAAGTATTATTGATGGGTAAATTATTACACAATGGCAAATTATAACACAGCGGCAAATTATTACACAACGGTAAACTATTACACAACGGTAAATGATTACACAACGCTAAATGATTACACAACGGCTCATCTACCCAGAAGGGGCTGGATTTTGATGATAGGTACTTCTGAAAGTTGAACAAACGTTGAAGTTTATTGATGGGTAAATTATTACACAATGTCAAATTATTACACAACGTAAATTATTACACAACGGCTCATCTACCCAGAAGGGGCTGGGTTTTGTTGATAGGTACTTTTGCAACTTGAACAACCGTTGAAGTATTATTGATGGGCAAATTATTACACAACGGCAAATTATTACACAATGCCAAATTATTACACAACGGCAAATTATTAAACGACGGTAAATTATTACACAACGTTAAATTATTACACCACGGTAAATTATTAAACAACGGCTCATCTACCAAGAAGGGGCTGGATTTTTTGATAGGTACCTACTTTTGCAACTTAATAACCGTTGAAGTATTATTGATGGGCAAATTATTACACAACGGTTCATTATTCTATCTCCTTAGAAGGGGAACCTATACAGGTAAATTATTACACAACTGTTTAGGTAGGTACCTAGTAACTAGTACGGGGTTTGGTACTAACCTACGGAGGGTCCGCGATCTACATAATATAGTAATATAAGTAGTATAGTAAAGTCTATATGATCCAACATAGATTGGATCATCCAATCCTAAATCCATACGTTCGTTTAGCTTGATTCACCAAGTCCCATGTAATCCTGGGAACCAAGCCAGCAGTAGAGTTACGGCAGAGAGGGAGTGTACGGCTTCTTCACAGTAGCACAAAGGAAGGAACAATAAAATAATTCATCTTACCGTTACAGAACTACCTAAATATGAGACCATACTCCAACACTACTTAATATTCTATACAACACCCAGCCCAGCTGGTGGAGAATATGTAACGTTAATTCATGGGTAACAGGGAAGATTAATTTAGTACGGATTGTAACTGACCTGGCGTCAGTTGGCTTGTACATGACATCGTATTTTTCGACTTTGTCGTCAGCAGTGGTCCAGGAAACTTTCACTTTGTCGGGAAGGAGGAACACGACTGTGATGTTTTCTGGAGCCCCTCCAGCAGGCATTGACCCTGTAACATGAAAACCAAATACTTTACCTGATCTTGATACAAGAATCCGCGAATATTTTCAAAAAAATAAAAAAGAACGGCTCTTTTTAAACCATTTCATCTAGTTATGTAGTGTCTCGTTCTCAGCAGTCTTGATGTATCTATTGTACAACTTGACGTAGTCTATTGCTTCCGAGTCTTCAAGGCAGCGGAAGATTTGTTTTCACTTTCGAAATGAAATTTTTTTTAATGCTCCAAAATCAAAATTTCTACTTGCATTTTGCGTTTCAGGGCCTCCTGAACAAATTTGGTTTCGTGTCTGATGTCTGTCCGTCTGTCTGACCACATTTCCTTGCCACAGCCATAACTTCCACAATTTTGATCCGATTTCAATCAAATTTTCAGGAATTGTGTGGGTTCAGCGTTAGATGGTCCCCTATCAGTTTCATCATAATCGAATCAACGGTAGCCTCTGCGCAGGCGCTAACGAGGTTTTCTTGTTATGGTCATAACTCCGTCAATTTTGAACGGATTTTGGTCAGATTTTCAAGGATGATGCGGGTAAGGTCCCTTGAGGTCCCATGCGACATTCATCATGATTGAATCAGCGGTGGCAGTGGCACGTGGCACTGGCACCGCGCACATTCCAAACGTCGAGCATCCCAGCCATAGAACTATAAACCTGGAAGGGCCTCTGCGTTGACGAATGAAATGACGGGCTCCGCACAGCTGATGTGCTAAATTCTCTCCTGTTCACCCTAGGAAGTTGAAATTTGATAGGGACTGTTAGCGTTCTCAGTTCTATGCGTGGACTAATTACTTTATCTTAAAGCATGAACTAACTTCAAGGGTTACTAACCCTACTACTTAAGGTTACTAACTTCGAATTAGGTACCCTTATTATTAAATAACAGTTGAATAATTCCGTTAGTTAATCTGAATCTTTATGTTAATTAATCCGAATCTTTATGTATGAAAATTTAATGGTGACGTACAGTTAAGGCCACGAGGAAGCTTCTGTGCCATGTCCTTGGCAGTGTATTTTCACCTTTTACCGGATCTGAAAAACGGCTCAGTCAAGCAATGACTACTGTTTGAGGTAGGCGTTCGTACCAATATTTTTGACTGAAACCAACTTCTGTTCTACTTGATATCTTGAGTATCTTCTTCAGAACGGAAAATCAGCAATTATTCTCCTTTGAATAAAAAATAATGACGTCGCTACTTCACCATGATCTAATGTGTCATAATATATCAACTTTTTACGCATTAGTATGAATATATTATAAAACCTGCGAAGGAATAGGAAATATAGTCTATTTTAAGACCACCTGCATCCGAAAACAAGACTAAACACAACAAAGACTAAAGACTAAACAAAACAAGACAAGACAAGACAAGACTAAACTAAACTAAACATCGTTAAAACTTTTATTCTGCCTAGTCCCATGGCCGACGTTAGTAAATTTGGCAAAACTATCTTTTCATCCAGGAATAAATGTTGGGAACGACGACCAGTTGGAGTTCCTAGATGAATATGGATGAAAGAGGGATTGAAATTTTAGAAAATATAATAGAGGTAAATGCAAAACAACAAATGGTAGGTGATTTTTTAAAAACCTAAAGCGTTAGCTTCCTTCTATCAGAAAGTATTTCTTCGTGATTTATTCTTGTTTTCTCTTTAAATTGAAAGTCTTGAGGCACGAGCAATAATGGAAGGTAAGACTGAAAAACTACATGGAAGTATTTTTTCTTGAATTCAACATTGTTTCTTACGTCAATGGAAAACTATTCAATTTTAAAGAATAAGCTGTGGTTTTCTATCAATCCAATATAAATCAGGTTGAGTTGGAGTGGGTGACTTATACATACGAGTATCTATTTAATACCTCCATCTATCTTCCGTACTCACCTACGGTAGTTGCTCCATGTATGACGAGAAGCATGACCCAAACGACCATAGCTAAGAGAGGGGAGAGTTGAGGCCTGTTGGTGGGGGGGCCTCCCTCCCCCAGGGGGGCATCACCACTACGAAACACCTGAAACAAACCATTAGTTCACCATTAAAGAATAAGACAAACGATAGATACGATTAAACAAACCGTTTTATTCACCATCCAAGTTTGGACATGAATAAAACTCCATGAATAAATTTGCGTAAGAGATGTGAGAACATGTATATACATATAATTATATGGATCCATCATGTTACTACAGTTCTGATGGTGCTCCCACTCATCCAGATATATATCTGTATTTTTTCTTTTATAACCATGGATTTGACTTCATTGGGGATATCCCGGCGACCGGGGGGGGGGGGGGGGGGGGAGTTACTCTCAAGTTATTTCAATCTTTCAGTCCCTGTAGGCTATTCATTATTATTATCAGAGGTTTTAAGTGCTAATCGCTGGTCGGGTAAGCACACGCAAGCTTTTCACAGCATGTACTGGTGCCCGCCCGAGACCAGAAACAAAGGCACCACGAAGGCACCCAAACGGGGATATAAAGATCGGACGCTCACTCGGGCACCCCGGCCCCTCCCACCAAGATACGAAAAAGTTTGTATTGGCTTACTTTTATACTCAAGGACGGACTTTATACGGATTGTATACTTTACACTCTTAATAATGTCAATTAATTAAATCAATTAATTCACTTAATCTGAATAATTTGGCGGAAATGAAATTTGGTTTTTGGCTCCTATTTGGGCTCCTATTCAAAGTTAGGGTTGAAAAAATAGGGGTTGACTTTTTCAAAATACCGTAAGTAGGTATTTTCCCTTAATTAGGTAGGTATTTTCCCTTAGGTACCGTAAGTAGGTACCTACCTTAACAATTTTCAATAGACGAGTGCGGTTTTTATGACGTTTTAAAATGATTCCGAACTTTAGAATGTTTTGAGACCACCCGGAGAAGTGTACGTCCAGCCGTGAAAATCTAGGAGTATGTCGAGGGTTCGTGGGGCCGAAATGGTGCGTTACAGGGGATGGGGGAGGCTGAAAATGCATAATACATAATTATGTATGTAATAATTATGTAACATAATTATGTATGTAACCGTAGTAGGTATTTTCCCTTAGGTACCGTAAGTAGGTACCTACCTTAACAATTTTCAATAGACGAGTGCGGTTTTTATGACGTTTTAAAATGATTCCGAACTTTAGAATGTTTTGAGACCACCCGGAGAAGTGTACGTCCAGCCGTGAAAATCTAGGAGTATGTCGAGGGTTCGTGGGGCCGAAATAGTGCGTTACAGGGGATGGGGGAGGCTGAAAATGCATAATACATAATTATGTATGTAACTGTACCTAATTGTCGAACGCCTTATGCGTCGATTTTGGCGGTATTTTCGTCGTGGCTGTGTGTGTGTGTGTGTTCGTGGGTAGGTGGGGATCCATCACAAAAACCGACCCTACTAATTCTTGTCCTCCCACTTTCCTGGGGGCAGCAGGGGGGTAGGTATTGACCACAGAAAACAGTGATCTACGCAGTTGCGGTATCTATACAGGAAAATAATGAACCGTTGGGAAATAATTTGCAGCTTTTTTGAAATTACGAGATTACATACGTTTAAAGCGTACCCCACTCACGCCACCCATCGTAATCAGGGTCGGCTGGGGTGAAATTACCCTTAATGCCCCAGTCAAGGTCAACCCGGCAGCTAACCCTTCCGCTCCTTTAATAATTCCAGCTGTAGTTTTTAAAGGTTACCGTGTCAATTCAATCTTCTTATTTAGAACGCTCACGAAAGCAACAGTGCATAGTGCGAGATCGATATTTAAAATATCGTCACGACACGTCTACAGCTATTACATGATCAGACGAGGTAATTAATTAACTTCGAAAGTGACAAAGTGGCTGTTCTTGGTCCGGCACCTTCGTTTTTCCTTTATCATTTCAATCGTGATCCTATGGAAATGAGTTTTTCAACACGCACTCAGAATATGATCTATGGTTCAACATACGAACGTAAAATCCGAAGATATAAAAAACGCTGCAAATCCCTGCACAACGGTTTATTATTTTGTATAGAATACCCTCCTGTTACAGATCACAGCTCTATGTATAGATAACCCTTCTATATAATATGATATGTACTATTCTATTATATACATATTATGTAGATCGCAGACCCTCCGTAGGTTAGTACCTAACCCCGTACTCGTTACTAGGTACCTACCTAAATCACGAGTTAAATGTTGCTAAAATAATTCTGCCGATGACAAACAGTACCTAACAAAAAGAAACGCACATGATGAAGTTCTGAAAAGAAATTGTTGATGAGGAGTGAAAAAAATTGCAAAAGTACCTACCAACAAACTCCAGCCCCTTCTACGTAGATGGTATACTGAACCGTTGTGTAATAATTTACCGTTGAGTAATGATTTACCGTAGTAATAATTTACCCATCAATAATACTTCAACGTTTGTTCAAGTTTCACTACCTACCAACAAACTCCAAAAGAGCCATCATTTTTCAAGCGAAATAATATCACAGAACAACCAACTCGACTTCATACTCCGCCAATATAATCAGGTGATCCCTACCAATGATTGGCCGTATTCACAAATTCCTATTGTGGGCGCGTCTCTGGTTACGAGATTTGGTTTGAATTGTATACAATTTCATTCACACTGGAGTCGAAAATGCCTGTCGGTGCAAACTTCGGGGCCTTACTGTGAACGAACGGCTGGACGTACGATGCTCCGGATGGTCTTAAAAAACTCGCAAGTTCAAGAACTATTTAAAACCGTAAAAATATTTACGCAAAAAAATAGTATAGGCGTTTTGAAAATTTCAACCCCTATTTTGAACCCCTTAGAGATGACTCACAGTAACGTCGAGCTTCGAGGACCAACTAGACGCCGAACGGAACCTATAACCCGAATTTCATCAATTTTTTTTCATGGTAACTAAGAAAAGTGGCCCGTACGGCGTACGGCGTACGGCGGACAGACAGAAATATTTTTATTGCAGTTTTGGATTCTACATACCTTGAAACGTAAACCATCAAATTTTGAGGGGGGGTAAGAATTTTTTTTTTCATGCTCGATTCCAATGGTTCATTATTGAAAATAATAAACCAAAAATTCCGTCTGTAACTTCGTATTTAGGAAGAGCTGATTTACAACTCACGTACGGATTTCTGCAATCGAGTTTCCTGTTGTGAGATGATTTGGGATGTTTTATTTTGGTTTATTATTTTCAATAATGAATCATTGGAATCGAGCATGAAAAAAAAAAAAATCTAACCCCCCCTCAAAATTTGATGGTTTACGTTTCAACGTTTGTAGAATCCGAAAATGCAATAAAAAAATTTCTGTCGGTCCGCCGTAAGCCGTACTGACCGCTTTTCTTTGTTATCATGAAAAAAAAATTGATGAAATTTTGGTTATAGGTTCCGTTCGGGGTCTAGTTGGTCCTCGAAGCTCGGCGTTACTGTCGGTCTAAGGGGTTAAAAATAGGGGTTGCAATTTTCAGAACGCCGTGGATCGAAAAATTTCGATGGAAGGGTATGGTTTTTTACGTTATTAAATTTATCTTGAGCTAAACAATTTTTTTAAATCACCCGGAGCATTTTACGACCAGCCGTTCGTGTGCACCAAAAAGCTTCGCGAACACGATCGTGAATCAAACAGTATAAATCCGGCCGAGATATCATCACTAGGGAGCACCTGATTATAATCAAGGATGGCTGTATGAAGTCGATTTGGTTGTTCTGCGATATTATTTCATTTAATAAGTGATGGACTATTGGATTTTGTCGGTAGGTACTTCTGAAACTTGAACAAACTTTGAAGTATTATTGATGGGTAAATTATTACACAACGGTAAATTATTACATAACGGTAAATTATTATACAACGGTAAATTATAACAGAACGGTAAACTATTACAGAACGGTAAATTATTACACAATGGTTCATCTACAAAGAAGGGGCTGGATTTTGTTGATCGGTACTTTTGCCACTTGAACCACCGTTGAAGTATTATTTATGGGCAAGTTATTACACAACGGTTCATTATACTTAACCACGAGGGTTGGTACTGACCACAGAAAACAGTGATCTACGCAGAAGGGGCATCTATTTCACTACATATCAACAATTTCTCTTCAGGACTTCATTATTTGAGTTTCTTTTTGCAATTTTAGTTACTGCTTGCCATCGACAGAACTATTTTAGCAACATTTAACTCGTGATTCAGGTAGAGTAACGAGTACGGGGTTAGGTACTAACCTACGGAGGGTCTCCGATCTACATAATATGTATAGAATATATATAGACAATAAATACCTTATCGAACCATCGAACAATAAATTTACACGAGCTGCAATTTTGATGTTGCCGAATTGATCCCGTATCAGTTTCATCAACATCAGTCCGTAACATTCGTCTACGCATGCGCAAACATGAAATTCCCGACACTCCTGTAACTATGGTTTTGTTCCACCCACGTTGCAGACATTTTCAGGGGTGATCCATGTTGGATCTTTGATTCTACATATATGAATTTCAATAAGACTGGTCGATTGTAGCGTCAGCGCAGGTCCAAACAACGAGAACCTTGTAACGCTTAGATCACCGGTTCTATCATAATGTCGGATTGTTTCGGATTGTTATCTACATCAACGGATTATAATTCATTGGTACCTACATCAACGGATTATATTCATCAAAGAAGCAGTGTGTCGAAGCACTTGGCAGATGTCCTATTTTGGATCTGGCAACCCTGCTGAGAGTCAGCTGTATGCAGGAGGTCTTCATTCCGAGGTCTACGAGAGTGAGATGATGCTTGAAGGATTAGCGCACTCAAAACCTGGCGAGCTACCGGAATGGAGGCGATAAATCCGGAGACAGAAGGGCGCTTTGGTTAGGAAGTGATGGTGCTTGTTCAACAAGGGACGGCAGTGTTGCGCTGGGATTAACCCAGTGCCGTGTTTGTCCTTCAAACGTGTAACCGTATTAACTCCTTGTATGGGGATAAAAATCCCCATATTTCGTATCAGACTTACGGGATGCTGACCCAGGGTGTAGGTTGGGGAGGATGTCAGACAAAAGTTACTCCCAATTCCAATACATTGCTACATTGTTGAAACTTGTCACGTAAGACCACGACTGAAAATGAAATTGACTTTTTTAATGAACCACGAAACATTATAATGTTGTTTGTGAATATGATTACACATCAGCGTTCAGTGTAATAGCGTTGAATGCAGGGTTTTTTTTTTTTTTCAGTGAATTCTCAAAGAAAATGAATGTATTGCAATGGGGCAACATTTTCGGAACATGACTTTTTGAAATTTTTTCGTGTGCAAATCCGTTTCAGAGCATCCTGAATTGATCCCTAGAATTTAACAAATATATAGGTAGGTATATAATAACTCGCGAACACACTGTGGCGTTTCGCCGTCCTTTGTTCTTGTGGTATTGACCTCGGTTGACTGTGGTAACTTATATATGTATATATATGATTATGTGTCACTCCATTTGCCATTGGGTAGGTACATGATAAAAATTCCTAATTTGGCCAAAACGTTCCCATTGCCAAACAAAGAGATGAGTTCGAAGATGAGGAATTTTCAAAAATTCTGAGGGGGTCAAATTTGAGTTTTTATGGGTCAGAAACAGGTAAAAACGGCTAAAATTGCGAGACGTTGATATAAAAATCACTGAAAGTGGTTTGGAAGGGTGATTAAAGACAGTTGTTTTTCATGCTGAATAGGGGTCAAATTTGGATTTTTGTAGGTCAAAAATTGGTAAGGGCTAAAATCAATATTAATTCACCTGGCGTTGTGTGGGATTGTAATTCACGATGGAGAGACTATATCAATGATAAAAATATTTTTCTTTCATACTTGACCTTATAAGGGCCAAAAATTGGTAAAAATGGCTAAAATCACGAACAAATATATCATATTTTTATGGGATAGCACGACTATTTCTTTGAAAATTCGCTCTTACAGACATGCTGCTTGACTGGAACGTTTTTTAATATTTGGCTTCAGACGCTCTTCATACAGCCACTGCAGATTACAACAATATGAATAATACTTATTTATAAATGCATCTCGATTTATAGCACATCAAATTGATTATACGATACAAAATGTAAAATATTTCATTTTATAGGTTGTGGTTATATCACACAAAAACGAGTATAATATACATTATGCCTTTATATGAGTTGGTATCACCAATCGATAGCAGATGGTCCAGTCGCGTTTTTTGTTAACTGTCTCGTTATGTTCCGAGCAAAAGCCGCAGGCTGACGATTCAGAGGGATGTATATAATATAGTTATAAACAGCTAAGCAG
Organism: Leptopterna dolabrata; assembly: GCA_954871275.1. Lineage (NCBI taxonomy): Eukaryota > Metazoa > Arthropoda > Insecta > Hemiptera > Miridae > Leptopterna > Leptopterna dolabrata. Next base: position 39,460,585 of record OX940978.1, on the reverse strand, counting down.
CGACCAGCACGTTTTATAAAAATGCCTTGGTGTCGATATTCTTAAACCATGGTCTTGTGCTTATCTTGGGGAACATTCCTATATAATCGGCCCCAGATGGATAATCTGAGAATGACCGCTGCCTTCCTACTAATATTTTATACAAATCCGTTATTGGGCACAGTAAAAAATCTATAACGACTGTTACTTTTTGGCTTGCTCTTTTCGCCTCGGCTTTCCACAAAATTACTCTCAACACCATGGTGCGCCTTTATCCACATTAAAAGGAAACGCAATCTTTCTATTTGCCCGAATCTGTCCGGCCGTTCTCAGAATTTCGGCTTCTAGAGAGTTGAGCCGAAATTCTGAGAACGGCCGGACAGATTCGGGGCAATAGATTCCGTTTCCTTTTAATGTGGATAAAGGCATCATTTTTATTATAATCATTATCATTATAATATTTATATTATAATAATTCTGTATAGAACCTGAAATACTATGTTTTGTGGCTCAGAAACAAAATTCACTCTCGGTTTTAAGAATATCTAATTTAAACTATAAATTAGCAGTGACCTATGTTGGTATATGTACCTACCTAACTAGCCTTCTGCCGTCATGGCATTTGTTCGTTTTGCACATATCTATGCTTGTTACCATCTGTTCGGCTTATGACCTGGTTTTACCCAGTTTGTGTTTCATTCATTATTTGAATCTATAATTTCATTTAATATAGAATTGAAAATTAAAAATATAACACTAGCCATTTTGGGATTGTTACCTAGATACCTTGAAGTTTTTAGGAACTGTGATACCATATATTATATAGGTGTTTTCTGCTGTTCGAGGTCGAAGGGTTTGTGGTAACATACAACACACAGGGTGAGGATTTATCTGATTTACAGGGTAACAGATTTTATGGTTATGAAAATCATAACTACCTCTTTACAAACGTCCTCCCAAGTGTGTTACGGATACGCGGTTGCCTGGACGTTAAGCGCGCGGGCTCATTTGTTCCGCGTACCTTGGAGTAGCAGGATCCATTCTCCAATCTGCGGGTGGCTATGTCCCCAGTAACCAAGTTTTGGATGGTCCCTGAAGATGATGTACACAATATCGTGTGCGGGGGTTGTGTACCTTGTGTAGAGGGCGAAGGGCGTAATAGTTCAGTGACATAAGAAGTGTGTTACTCTCCCTTGGACTCTTAAAATCGACTGCCATGATCATCATAATGAGGAATGGAAGCGCATTTTTTTTTAATTCTTTAAAATAGTACGTCGAACGGAGAGCTTTCCAAAAAGGACTGTTCGGAAATGAACGGAACTGGTTGAAAAAGGGGAAGGGAAAAGCGTGGGACGTCATCTTGTATGTATTGGCCTCTCACTCCCGCAAAGGGGCAGCCGAGTGAGAGGGAGACACATACCAGATTACGTCATGCGTTTTTTCTCCAAATTACTCCCGCCAAACTACTCGGATTTCGGAGCGGATAAACGAAGTACTGAGCCATGTTGATTGGAGATCAAGGTGGTTGAAAGCAAACATCAAAAAGGCACGAAGGGAGCAGGCTTATTTACGAAGATCAAAGGAAGAACTTCCTAGAGACTAAAGGTCTCGATTGCGTGGAACTGCAAGGTGCGATACTAGAAGAAAACTCATTTTCCTTGTATGGGGAGTGGGGATGAGGCGTTGTTTACCGTATACCTGGCGTGTCTAAAGGCCAATTTTTTATTTTCTTACAGTCTTGGCGTGATTAGCGGGGCTCCCGTGGTGCTAGAAAGACCCTTCAACTCCCAAGGGCCCTCCACACATCAGCCCTTTCCCTCCACCTCGGGGCCCTTTCCGCCTCGAAATTCGCTTCAAAGAGAGGAAAAATATCCCTGAGGGAGTTTCTCCTGCAGAAGGAGAGTCTTCGGGAAGAGTCAGGGAAAATAATGATATACCTAAACAAGATTTGAGTCCTCAGGAAAGTGCCCTCGAACTGTCACAACAAACTACTCCAGGGATTCAATCACCAAGCTCCATGATTCTACTTCGCCCTTTTCATCGTCAGAAATGAGATCTAATAGGCAATGAACATGGATCAGAATGGTCCTCCGCGCCAACCAGAATATTCTAGTTGCATTGAATAAGGTTGAATGCGTTTGATGTCATTACGTTTCTTCAGCTCGGATGTAACCTTATATAGCTGTTCTATACTAGTAGTAGGTAGCCTAAATTTTGAATTAAATATACTAATAGGTAACAACTCTCTACAGCTAGAAAACTCATGAAATTGGTGAATGTGAACACTCTTGTTCCAATTAAAACATTAACCAGCGATAAAAAAAAGATGCAGCTTTTTATCTCATCGGTATAACATAACCGTATAGATCACTCCCCCCCCCCCCACCACGATTAGGTAAGAGCGAAAAGAAGCAGAAATTAATTAGGTTTGCGCATTACTCGATCACGATCAAATTAATAGAGGATCATTTAGGGCCCAAATCCTTTCGCGAGAAATTGATTACCTACTTCTGATTTCGCGTTCGCGCATGGGCAGCGCCCATCTTAATCACCCGATCGCAATGAAATCTAGAATACTCCAACTACCTACCCCCCGAATTTGAGTGAATCGGGCCTTTGATTTGCAAAAAATTGAGTAGCCACACAGATTTTGCGTTTGCGCACGCGCAGTGGCCATACTAATGATCCGATCGTTCTTTTATTTTATTTTATGTTATTTTATTCATTGAACGGGCATGACAGCCCAATATACGATATAAACAAAGTAAAGAGACAGAATGTTACTCATTTAAATTGTTTGTAAATTTTGGATTCTGAGACGAAACAATTTTTTCCTCTCAAAAGTGCAAGCAAAGCTTCCGCTATCCAGGTAGACGATTGAGGTATTTGAATGATTAGAAAAATGCTCAAATGTCCAAATACTGGGTCTTTTGCCCTACGATCATTCATCTCGTACCGGGCGATTCTGCGCCAGATGCTTCCCCTGGTATTAAATTGTATACTGCAGTAGGAGGGGATGGTCGTTTATGAATAAAAATATTTGTTTTTCTACCAGCAGCAGAAGACGTACCATTTTTTTTTCTCTCACAGGCATTCCTTTTCAAAACTCAAAGCTTGAGCAAATAAACGGTTATGAAAACGGTCCTACGTTACGAATTGAGTTGGACTAGGCCGTAAATAATTTGTTTTAAATTATATTGCAGTTGAGCGGCTCTGTGTAAGGGATTATTTACTTAATTAAAAAGAGGACAGTTAGAAGAGGAAAGAAGGGACTGCCGCGGAGAATGTTGATCCTCGTAAAAAGCAGATGTTTATTTAAATATGTAGAGGCTTTGCTGCCTCACCCCTACTTGGTGAAATGCTGGCCATCCAAGAGTTAGCAGTTTCATACTCCACGGAAGTATCAGACAGAACCGTAGAGCTCCGCGTCAATAACCTTTCTTTATAACCAGTGCTTTGGGCGAGCTGAGTGATTCTTCTCACAACTCCCAACTACTAGGTTATGACGTTCATTTACACGAGGGTCGAAAGAACTGTGATAGTCTTTACAGTGGTTCGGACCCTAGCTGGCAGTAAACCAGTGGTCATGGTATGGCAGGCGGGATTTCCAAGAAGATGAGATTATATAAAAGTCAACATCAACCAACTGGCATTGTTTACTAGTATGCATTAAACAATTTTCTCGCTTTATTATTCTCAATGATGAACCGTTAGATTTGTCGAAGAACAAAAAACGTAATTTGGATGTTGTTATTATCCCAACAATACTTGGGTACATATGAAAGCATTCATTCTTGTTGTTTCCACCGATAATTTTTGGAAATCCCCTAACGAGAAAAAATATCTATTTTGAAGTTGATGATATTTCAAGGGTGTTTGTGTTGAACAGCGATCTAGACACAAGGGTTTAAATACATTTGAACAAATTTGAAACAACTTCGCACGCTTGAGGAGGATAAAGTATTACAGAGAATAAGCCATTTTAGAGTGTATAGTTCTTGAAAATGTATTTTTGCTTGAAAATAAGAAGTATGTAGAAAGATCCGAATGGGGAACTTGTATTAAGTTATTACTTCGCATTTCGACCTTAAAGTCAATCCAGCACCCTTGAAAACCCAATGGGGAAAATTTTCGGCTGGAAATTCCATAGGTATTTCTTAGCCGTGAAGGGGATTAGAAGAACAAATGTTTAACAAAAAACAGAACCGGTTAAAAAAAGGCGGTATGAGAACAAACGTACATAATTTATTCAAAGCCAACACATCAAAATTTGCTCAGTATAAAAATTATTCTTTACTTTTAGTTTTATACCGGTTTTTTGAAGTCGGTATTGTTTTTTGTTAAAATTTTTTTAATGTTTCTTTTAAGTGCGATATTTTTAGTAAAATACCTCATGCTATCAAGTAATGATACCATCATTATTCACAGTCTTTGGCAGATATTTTCTGTCGTAATCGCTTATCATGTATCGTTATTCCTGTTCCTGTTAGCTACATACTAGGCCAATTTTTACAAAAATATAATAGAACCACTGGGGGATGATGCTTTTTCATTTGAAAAAAGATTAGTCGAAATCGGACCAGCAGTTTTGAAATAATTGCTGGACAAACTTAAAAAAAAAAAGAACATAGAAACAGGTCGAATTGAGAACCTCCTCCTTTTTTGAAGTCAGTTAAAAACGCATGATGTAATAGATGATATTCAAGTCGAGTGAGGACCGGGATGTACTATGAAAAAGTTCACAAATTTCAAGAAACATTTTTCATTCATCAAATTCCCTACATGTTACCCTTATGCCACGGTTGTCCGCTAGAAAAAATATAACATAATCGCGCAAGTTCTTCATCAAGTGCTACTAGACGGTGACACAACAGATGTAGGGTATTAAGAGATTCTTACTGAACTGTAAGCAGTACCCGTGGATGTATACATATGCGCAAAATTCAAAACATAATTTTTAAGGCGTTTATTTATTTAATATAACAACTACATCTGCAATATTATAGGTAACTATATACTTGTATATCTAGCTGTTTAGTACGCAAATATACGAATTATTTAATTATGGTGAAAGCCAATCAACCACACAATTACGGCATGTCCTAGGTCCAAGGGTCTGATCCTCTTCAGACGCCGAATTACTTGGTTGTTGTTAAGAAGCTGGATGGCTTCTGGATTTTTATGTATGCCCGTAGATTCTAGCATATCTCTTGATAACATCACTGAAGCTGTCTACATTAAGGTCTTTGTGGAAAGAGTGCAAAATTCGAAACATAAAAAAAACTCACTTATTGTTAGACTTATTTAGGTACGTCGTTTTATATCGACGTTTGGTACGTACCTAGTTGGGGGAGAAGATAATTGTACTCCGATCAATCAATCTTGAATACACCAATTGATTAAATACATTAAAGTGATATAATCCTGTATCACTACGTTATTTTGCATTTCATGTATTCAGTATTTAATATCGAGGTAATTTTATCACATGTTTTATAAGTATTTCTGGATCACTTTGATAATATTACGCTAACTAATATTATCTTAATAGAGAATACTTATAATTAAAAATTTTGGGGAGTGGGATGTTTTAAAATGATTCTATAATTTATCTATAAATAGAATATGTTTTCATTGGTTATGGATACCCAGCAATGCTGTAGGTAGGGTAAAAAATAAATAATTAAAATTAAAAAGCAAAAGTACCTGCCTATTATTGTTAGTACTATTTGTTCAACTGAGATTATAATAAATATTATTGTTGGTGATCATTTTGAAACACTAAGCTGACTCGGAAAATTCGTTAAATGATTCCCGTGTTACAGGTATCATAATAGAATACTGCAAAAATACGAACTCAGATCCTTTACGTCTAAATAAATAAATAAATTGGAAGTTTATGAATCTGCCGAAATATCTTCCGACTTACTTTAATATTACAAAACTAACAACAATACACGGATATTGTTGGGGAATTTGAAAGAGGAAGATGTAAATAATATAATAATATATTTCTTTCTTTTTGTGTTATACTTGAGAATAAAGGCGGCGGAGTTGGGAATGCAGGGCAAGAAGCACTTGGCTTTTAATGAGTCAGGAAGGTAAATGGCATGTCGATTGTGACTATTCAGGAAACTTTTACTTCGACAAATGGCTTTTAGTATCTCACCAAGAAGGGCACTCATTGAATGCTGCCTCCGGGAACCGATTCTGCAAGTCTATCACAGGACAGCAGCCCATTAGCTTAGATGCTCTGATAACTACAACGCTTCCTGCCCTCCCTAGCCCCGTCCATATCAGAAGCTATTGCCTTGTAGGCCAAGACAAGTTGTTGGCGAGGAGTAATAGAGCTTTTGAAAGGAGGAAGGAATTGGGAAGGTTCGTTTGAACGGAAAATGATTGCTCAAGGTAAGGCACGCAACGGATCAAACTGGGGTAGTCTCCCTTCGGCACGATAGAACCCGCAATGGGCTGTGGACAGTCCAAGGTAGTTGGGTTCTGGGATTGTAGTCGATTCGGAAAATGCAAATAGCTCCGAACCCATTGAAAGTTGCTGATATTTCATCAAACTTCGACTGAACGGATCAGTCGCAGAGACAACTGCAAAAGACTACACCTCCATATTTATTATGTCGTCTAGTAGTGTGACACAGTTTGAGACTATTCAGAATCACAATAGCCGACAATATTTTACGAACTCCACAGTATTCATCCATGAACCATTTTCTTGCTGTCCTTGCTATGTTATTTAGACCATCCTGAACCTTAATCCCTAGATAAAAAATCACATTCAAGTTGGAACATAAAAAGAAACTTCGAAAACCTTCGTCTTCGTTAACTATACGTAAGAGTGCTTGGCTTGTAAGTACTTTCTAGCAAAGATGGGGAAGCTTTAGTCATTATATTATTGTATCAACCTGTATGGTGTTGAGAAGAGACATTGAAATCGCGTTTAAGCGTGCAGTTGAGGCATCTCCGCTCGTAATGGAACATTCAGGACGTTTTAGTCATTCAGTTTGATAGTGTTAATGGATTGTCATATTTGGGCAGTAGATATACGTTTTACAATTCTTGATTATTGATTTATACCAGAACTTGCTATCGGTTCTCCTCCTTTTGACATTTTCATGTCTTTATTTTGGCACACAAACTCGAAAAGCTTTACCAAAAATCAAGTATTTCTAATGAAAATGATGAAAATTCAAGAAAAATCTCTAATCAAACGCTTGCATACGAGTCTGCAACACATTGGGACATTTTATGTCCCAATGGGAATTTAGGGATAATTGACGGTATCATTTACGGGTTGCAAGATTACCACGATCCGGGTTACATGGTGGTGCAAGGTTACCACATTCGATTCTAGTAAGTAATGACTTTCTTCACTAGTCTGTTGCTGACTACCTTGTTTACCAGCATTTTTTTCATCATGCTCAGCTCAGCTACCGCGCCAGGTACGGGGGTACGGTTAACAAGAAAATGTTCAATAAAATCACACGATTCCAACGAGTGGTGAACGGTTTTTGTACGATGAAAAATGGCAAACATGAAGTTCCGTAGAAACGAATCGGTTGTAAGCGAAAATCATCAGAATATCAACTGTAACGCTTGTTTACCGGTATCGCATAACGGTTTCGTATAACGCTTTTCGGGTCCATGTGCCAAAGTAAAGACATAAAATGTCAATTATTATGCAAACAAATTATGACACAACTTTATTGTTCACCTATATAGATACCCCTTCTGCGAATATCACTGTTTTTTGTGGTCAATAACTACCCTCGTGCTTCCCCCAGGAAAGCCCTAAATCGAGTATCTACTGGAGCCGGCCTAGCTCCAGTAGTAGCCAGTAGCCAGGCTCGTATATTTTCATAAATGCGGTGGATTCAAGAATTCTACCTGAAATTATTTGTTGGTATGCATGTTATGTATTGTTCAAGTTACAAAAATACATAGGTAACTGCCAAAAAAATTCAAAATAACCATGTATCTTAAAATGAAAACTATCACAGAACAACCATTTCGATTTCTCAAAGCCATGCTTGATTATAATCAGCTGTTCTCTAGCAATAATATCTTAACTGTAGATATATATACCGGCTCATTCACACTCACGTTGACGAAGCTTTTTTGGTTCAATCTTTACTTTACTGTGAACGAACGGCTGAACTTAAATGATCCAGGTGGTCTAAAAAAAAATCCACAAGTTCGATATCTACTTGAAAACGTTTAAAAAAAAAATTCGTTCCATCAAGTTTTCGAGATAACGGCGTCCTGGTACATGACAGACAGTAACGCCGAGCTTCACAGTTCCATTTCCATGCTTCGCTGTCCGTCTCCATGCATGGTCGCGCTTGGCGGGGAAATTTGAAAACACCCGATTCTCGACATTTGCTGTCTAAGTGTCGACGGTCATTTCCCTCTGGAGCTACTCATCGTCGATGAGTAACTTATATTCATAGATAAACTTAGTGTGAAGTGGATCAGGCTGGATTGCTCGAAAATTGTTACTTCTGCATGGTGATTTTTTGTGTTGGAAAAACCAAAACAAATGACTTCCATGGGATGAGAATGATACATGGAGTGTGTACTAACATTTTCCCCATTTAGACCACCGTTTTTCCACGTTTCCGGTTCGTTTTCAGAACATTAATGCGACGAAAATGCGCGGAAAACTGGAACGGAGGCAATATCGAACTACACTCCGGAAGGGCTTTCACAATAATTAGAAAACGTAAATTCTGACTGTAATATCTATCCTGGAAACAATAATCTGATGCAGTGATGTCTGGCAATGTGAGATAAATACGTCAGTTGTTGCAATGAGAGCTATAAGGATTGTGTTTACTATTATAATGATGAGTTCTAGCGAATAACATTTCTTCGATTGACAAGACCAACAAGTTTTTAACTAAGTGTCCAATGATTTTGTTTAAAAATGAGTACTCATCAAGCTAATTCAACAGTAATTTAAATCAAACATTCATCGCATGCCACGCTAGAGCTTCGCACGATCCGAAGACATTTGTCGCATTGGCTGCACTGTAGGGGAATATTAGTGTACAAATTGCCCCAGCAGTGGCGTGACTTATTCATCACCACTAAAGAATCGGCCATTCCGTGTACTCTGATTGAATCGATACTCATGCAGTTACTTTGATAAAACGGAGCTCTAAAACTTTCCATTCGTTCGGAAACGTTAAACCACCTAGTGCCTCAATCCCTTGTAGCGGCCTACAGTTAATTTTTTTTTTTTTTTTTTCGTTCGTTCCGTTTTACACCTGTTAGATTGTTTACCTGAAAAGTTACGTTGCTGATAAAAGTTGAGTTCACGTTCGCACTCTGACTTGTTGACCCTCCTATAAAATGGTGACCCCGACGTGATCATGGATGCGGTACATGATGCAACTGTTCCTGTACTTGAACCAGAGGTGTCAAGAGAAAATATCCGGGCGATAAATTTCATCGCACCTCCATTTTGGAAAGCCAATGTTTCCATTTGGTTTGGTCAATGAGAAGCGCAATTCCGAATGAAACACTCTGTCAACGACCAAGACCGATTCGACTCTATTGTGGCTTCAATAGACTCAAGGATTCTTTCTCAAGTCAGCGATCTTGTTGTCTCACCTCCAGTGCAGAACAAGTATGAAACAATCAAGGCGAGGATCATCGACTCGTTTTCGGATTCGGAAGACAAGAAATTGCAACGCCTCTTAAAAACACAACCCTTGGAGATCGTCGACCTAGCCAATTACTCAGGGAAATGAAAGATTTGGCTAACAAAAAATTGTGCGATAACGTCTTGAAATCTTTCACGGGCGATTCTGTCAGTAAGCTCTAATGCTAGCTTAGAAACTTTGGTACCCCTAGCTGATAAAATCATGGAGGTTTCGGACACAAAACCCGAATGTGCTTCAATAAATGTTGCAAGTACGTCTCGTTCTCAGCCTAATGATAATCCCGCCTATGATGACCTGGCCAATAAAACTGAAGCGCTTACTCGTAGGTTTGATTCACTGCAATACAGAAATCGAAGGCACTCACGTTCCAGATCACGATCTAGATCTAAGCCTTCCACAAATGACACCAAATTTGCCACAGGTACTTGGCGATGACGGTATCACTTTCGATTTGGTGACAAGGCTATTATACACTGTGAACCTCCTTGTTGTTACTCCAAGCGGAATAAGCCATCGGAAAACCAGTAGGCCAATCGTTAGATGCGGCAGGCGAAGCTGGCCAAACAAGTAGCCGCCTTTTCATTGGTGACAAGAGTTCCAAGAAGACTTTCCTTGTCGATTCAGGTGCTGATGTCAGTGTTGTTCCTCCTTCATCGAGGGACAAAAAGCGACCGTCCAAGTACCAACTCTTTGCAGCAAATGGTACTGCAATAAAGACTTATGGTACATCACTCCTTGCGGTTGATTTAGGTTTGCGCCGATCTTTCCACTGGCCATTCGTCATTGCTGATGTTTCGAAGCCTATCATTGGGGCAGATTTCTTGGCCCACTATGGTCTCTTAGTTGATTTGCAGCGTCAATGTTTACACGATTATCTCACTTCCTTCTCAGCCAATGGACAGCCTTGTAAACCCAGTATGCCAGTAATAACGACCATAGGCTCATCCTCCTGCTATCGTCCTCTTCTGGCTGAATTCAAGGACATCACTAGGCCCTCATTCACTGCTGTCACGCCTAAACACAAAGTCGTTCATCACATTATTACTTCTGGACCTCCCATGTCTGCCAAATTTCGTCGACTAGATTCTAAAAAGTACGAGATAGCCAAGAAGGAGTTTGACTATAATATGGTGTCTCAGGGAATTTTTCGTCCATCTAAGAGCCCTTGGGCAAGCCCATTACATATGATACCCTAAAAGACTGGTGATCGGAGGCCGTGCGGAGACTATCACGCTCTAAATCGTCTTACAGTTCCTGATCGTTACCCACTTCCCAATATACAAGATATGGTACAAGATCTTCATGACAAATCTATATTTACCAAAATTGACCTTTTGAAGGCATACCACCAGATCCCTATGGCTCCCGAGGATATTGAAAAAACTGCGATTATTACTCCTTTTGGACTTTTTGAATTCCCTCAGATGACTTTCGGTTTATGTAATGCAGCTCAAACCTTTCAAAGATTTGTGAACGAGTTGACACGCAGGTTGCAGAACGTCCGTGCATACATTGACGATTGTCTGATTGCCAGTTCGTCTGAGGAAGAGCACCTAAGAGATTTCAGGGCACTCTTCAAACGCTTTAGGGAGTTTGGCGTCGTAATCAACCCTGCTAAATATGAATTTGGAAAGCCCGAAATATAATTTTTAGGCCACCTCGTGTGCGCAGAGGGCATCAAACCTCTTCCAAAACGAGTTGAAGCCATACAAAATTGTGAGCCACCCAGGGATGTTCAAGACTTGAGGCGATTTCTGGGAATGTTTAATTTTTATCGTCACTTCATTCCCAAAGCTGCTGACCATCTCTCTCTCTTCTAACTAGGTATCTCCGAGGACACGTGGGGAAAGCGAATTCTGAAATTGCGTGGACTCCTGAAGCTCCTAGCGCATTTAAGCAGTGCAAAGCGGAGTTGCAGGCAGCAACTATGTTACCGCACCCTCGTTCAGACGTTCCCTGTCAGTTATGGTTGACGCATCTAATGTTGCTATTGGGGGCAGGGTCCAGCAGAAAGTAGATGAAGAGTGGCAACCTATCAGTTTCTTCTCACGCAGGCTATCCCCCACAGAACAAAGCTACAGTGCCTACGACAGAGAGCTTCTAGCTGCACACCATTCTATTCGATACTTTAGACACTTGTTGGAAGGAAGAGTTTTCACACTGTACACTGACCATAAGCCTCTTACCTACGCATTCCACCAGAAGCCAGACAAAGCAACACCAAGACAAGCTAGACATCTCGATTTCATTAGCCAATTCACTACTGACATTCAACATGTTTCTGGAAAAGACAACATAGTAGCAGATTGTTTGTCACGAATCGAAGCTGTCGCCCCATGGACGATCGATTATTCCGAGTTAGCCAAGGCGCAGTGCAAAGAGGATCTCCCAAATGATTCGTCATTGCAGTGGAAGCAGATTCAGTTTGCTAACTCAAACACTCCTGTGTATTGTGATATCTCGACTGGTTTTGTACGACCATACATTCCTCCAAGTTTTAGACGTCGAGTTTTTGACTCAGTGCACAGCTTGTCACACCCTGGTGGTAGAGCAACACACAAGTCACTCAGTCAAAGGTACATCTGGCCATCGATGGCCAAAGATTGTAAAGCGTGGGTACTGGCGTGCAAGGACTGTGAGCGGAACAAGGTGCAAAGACACACCCACAGCGCTTTAGGATAATTCCAGTCACCCAGCGATCGTTTCTCCCATATCCACGTGGACCTTGTTGGCCCATTGATTCCATCTCAGGGATACACGTACGTGCTAACCTGTGTAGATCGGTTCACCAGACGGCCAGAGGTCATGCCTCTATCCGATTGCAAAGCGGATACAGTGGCACAGGCATTTTTGGAATCCCTTGCAAAATAACTTCGGAAAGAGCTCGCCAATTTGAAAGTTCCCTATTTAAGCAGCTCATCTCTACTCTAGGGATTTCACACAGCTTCACGTCTGCATAAAACCCAAAGGCAAACGGACTAGTGGAGCGCCTAGTGGAAGGATATGCGTCAAGTTCGCCACCCTAAACCTCGAGACCTCAGGACACTGTGCCATTGAGGGCCTTGATCCTAGTGTTAAACTAAATTATTTCCGTGGTTTTCAGTGGCTTACATATTTCGCCCACGACGCCGCCATCCGAACGACCCAGGTAAGTTTTCTGGTATTTTATCCTCCATATTTGGGGCCAACACACCACAAAATCGGTGAGCTGATCACGCATGGCTGTGTGAAATCAAGTTGGTTGTTCCGTGATAATTATTATGCAATTTGAAGAATCTAGAATGTTGAAGAATGTTTTATTTGAAGTCTTGTCAGCTGGGGACGAAAGCGAGAGAAATTCTGCTAAAATTCGTGAACATGGTATGGCAAACCTACTGCCCAAGTGGATAGCATATAGCAGAAATCGTCCCAGTTCTCAAGAAGAATTAGAAAGCTGACTTGCACGGCAGTTTTAGACCTATTGCACTTTCTCAAAGTTATTTGAGTGTTAAATTTCTCCAGGCTGGACATATTCCTTGAGGAAGAGAAAATGATCTCACCTCGCCAGGCTGGTTTCAGAAGAGGCAGGGGTACGGTTGAGCAGGTGGGCAGCTTTTCCCGGGAGGTAAAGGATGGATTTAACCGACATCCGAGCACATTTGCCGTCCTGGTCGATTTCTAGACTGCGTTCGACCGGATATTGCGGGAGCTGCTCCTACAGAAGCTCTTGAATTAGCCTTCACCTGCCTATACCATTCTATTCGCTCATTCCTGTGTCAGCGTTTCATAAGAGTGAGGTACAATGGTTTGACATCAGCCTACCGTCAAACAAGACAGAACCTACCACAAGGCGCAGTTTTGAGTCCAAGACTCTACAGTTTAGTGATAAACGATGTCGTAAACGAACTGTAGGCTATCCTGGAATTCAAAACTTACCGTACGCTGATGACTTGCTTGTTTGGGTGATCCGTACCAGCATACCTGCACTTGTGTCCCATCTAAATCTGGCGCTGGAGAGACTCTGTAAATGGTGTGAGGAATGACATGCTCGTAAACCCAGATAAGTCTGAAGGGCAGCTGCTCACCCTCTCCACCAACCCCAATCTGTAGCATTGCTCTACAACAGATAGCTCTACTGGCAATGACAGACGAAGCAACTTATCTGGGGATAAAGATGGACAATAGACTGGAGAAAGGCATGAAGAGGATGGGCTGGATAAAGATACTTGAAAGGAAGTGGGGGTGCTCCCAACATGTTCTTGCATTAGCATACAAGTCTTATCTCTTACCAGCCATGGATTATGGTATTAAACTGACGGTAACAGCTTCCGAAACTGTCAAAAAAGATTTGGACATTTCTCAAAACAAGGCCTCGAGACTTCCGACGGGGGAAGCCTGCTCAGTTTGGCCATGGAAATTCAGTCTGGAATAGAGCCACCGCCAGAAGGGAGTTCAGTGCGTTGTCCCTCAGTAAAAGATTGCAAAGAAATGGTGTTGATCATTGGACAAAGTAGAACCCGGCAAACTCCAGGCAGAAACCCAATCCTATTTCTCTACTAAAGTAAATGAAATCCTCACATCCACATGCATGAACTTAGAGAATCGACAGCCTCTGACAATTGATCCGAATTTCTGAGAATTATTTTTTATGTGCCTATGATATTTGCTGTCCGTGGATTAACCATCGACGAAGCAACATACTAAAAAAATTTCAAATCCGTCACCTGATCTGCTAAAGCTTAAAGAAAGGCTCCTTGGTTGTCTGGAAGACAAAATAGACAATCCGAATTCCCGCTAAATCGCTAACAGCACAGGCCCGTAAGAATTTCGAAGTCAATTAAATATTGAAATCATGAATTTCAACAGCCAGACGATTGGAAAATCTGGAAATAGGTCGAAAGCATCACGGAATTTTGTCAAGAGATACACGAAAAACCCTGAGCTGAATAAATCAAAAGCAAAAAATAGCTCTTCGCTAACAGCATTTTCACTTATTTTTCATTAAATGCATTGACGACATTCGGGAAAGGATGGACCGGAACCCGATGATCAGTGTTCACGCCCCGAGATAGGCAGCGAAACCAAACTTTTTTGAATTTCAGCCAGTGACAACTGAGAAGTTATATAGGACCATGCTCACAATGAAGAACTGTCGATCGATTATTACCTATGGCATAAATTTCCATATTATCTATTTTCCATATTAGGAAAACGATTGCTCCCGAGAAAGAACAGTACCTACCTACTAAAATGTTGCTTTTCTCTTTTATTTTACAACCGCTAATTTGGTTATGGTGTCTACTAATGTACGTACACAGATGGAAACATAAATAATATCTTAAAAACAGTAAAGAAATGTACCTACTGCGAATCTTTAAAATCTACCGGTTTGTAAACAAGTAGGTACCTATATCCGAATAGGTGCCAGCGCGCAACATAGAACACTTCCTTGTTTAGTTAGCAAGCAGTCAGCATTGGAATACATCTAGTATTTGGTCATTAAGTTACATTTTTGTTTGAATAGTCCGTCTGATTGTGTGAAAAGCGATTGGTAAAATTAATATGGAAGATTGGCCGTTTGCCCTGAGCCGTTGAAATTTTTCTCGCGAGGAGGGGGGGGGGGGGGATTTAGCCCCTTAGGCCGGAATTCGTCATGATTGTCTCCGCACGGCCCTGAGTTGACTTGATACGATGCTCGGGGGCGCTTTTGATGAATAATTGTGGGCTGGCCTCCTTCGACGCAGTTTAATTGACAACAACTTTTCGTGGATTTTGCGTTTTAATGGAAAAATGTGATATTTTCATTTCACACCTTTAATCCATTTCTGTTTTACACAATAAAAATTGGCATCGCACTGTTCAGCTGTGGATGATCCTTGAGCATTGAGAAAGTCGGAACATGGTTGTTGACTTGATGTTCACAGACCCGTATGATTGTCGGTTCGTTTCACCCTCCACCAAGAGGGCAGGGATGGATCTGCCCAAAGAGGTACACCAGGAGGATGAGGAGGCTGGCCTAAACTCATTTGAGCACCGTTACCGTTTGAGATCAAAGAAAATACAGGATACCTTCACGCTCCGCTGCCTAGCAAAGGGCACAAGGAGGATTAATTAAGGTTCCTAGTTAAATACAGTAATCAACCTTTTCTACAACATCGCTTACCCATAAAATAAAATTAGCGCATTCTGTAAACACGTTTGAATTGCTTGAAATGCGTGCCTAATCTATGTACTTATCGCAATGTGTCCCAAATTCATGACTTAAACAAAAGCCGCAAATTATTACAGAAGGGTTTATTATTTTCAGTATAGTTTCCCCTTCTGCGTAGATCACTGTTTTTTGTGGTCACCCTACCATCGTGCTCCCCTCAGGAAAGCCCCAAAATCGAGTAACCACTTAGAAAATTGAGCCGTTCAGTGGAATGGCGGATGAGGTTGGGAATTGGATAGATGAAACGTCCCGCTGAGAAGCAAAAGCCAGCACCTCAAAGCGAAATCCGAGGTATTCGAAAGGCCAATCAGAATTTCGAGTTTGCTGATGAGCAAACGTTTTGAAACTCACAGCACTTAGCCCTTCACCACCTCCACCATTTACAACACTCCTCAGCACATCACAACAGAAACACAGACAACTGTATTATTCCCCACACCAATTATTATACCTAAACGAACTTTGTGAATAAATTGATTGATTGAAGTTCATTGCAGGCCATCTTCTTCCAATGACCTTACGCTAGTTTATTGCAACCTATCGATTTCCATCCTACATCACAGCGGGCCGGGGACCCGCCCAGGCGAGCGAGGTGCAATGACGTAGGAACCTCTGGAATTTTTGAAAAATCATAGAAAAAGAAGTAGGTACTTATCGTAGGACAGTGCGGTTGGTGTCAAAATTATCAGGAAGGAATCTACATTAATTTAAAAACCCGTTGCAAATTATTACAGAAGGGAGGGGGGAATTATTATTTTCAGTATAGATTCCCCTTCTGCGTAGGTTACTGTAGACCCCCCCCCCCCCCCCAGGGAAGCCCTAAAATCGAGAAACCACTTAGAAATTGGAGCCGTACAGTGGAATGAAGGATGAGTTTGGGAACTGACTACAAGAAACTTCCCTTTGAGAAACAAAAGCCGGCACCTCAATGCGAAATCCGAGGTATTCGAAAGGCCAATCACAATTTCGAGTTTGCTGTTGCGCAGCAGTCATACAATGATCCAAACGTATTGAAATTCACAGCACTTTGCCCTTCACCACCTCCACCATTTACTCCTCCATACATCACAACAGAAACACAGACAAGTATAATATATTATTCCCCACACCAATATTATTATACCTAAGGGAACTTTGTGAATGATTGATAGATTGAAATACACCGCAGACCATCTTCTTCCAATGATCTTATGCCAATTTATTGCAACCTATCGATTTCCATTGCCCCACAGAGTAGCTAATTACCTACTTCCTTCGGCCAATCGCCCATGGGGCCCCAATATTTGGCAATATAATTATATTATGGCCTATTGAAAAAAGGATCACCTCCCAACATTGGGTGTCCAAACACCCCCAAATATTGGAGAGGCCCAACACTGGGGACTATATTGTTGCGGCGTCCCTAGCAATGATATCTAGCAATGATGTCTGTATACCATTTGGTTCACCCTCCTGTTGACGAAGCCTGTAGGTGCAAAACTCAGGGCCTCACTGCGAACGAACGGCTGGACGAACAATGCTCCAGATGGTCTCAAAAAACTCCCAAGTTTGAGAAATATTTAAAAACGTAAAAAAATTCGAGATAAAGGCGTCCTGGAAATATGAACCCCTATTTTTGCCACTTAGAGATGACTGACACTACCGCCGAGCTACGTGGACCAACTAGACCCCGAACGGGGAATACAAAGCAAATTTCATTAATTTTCGTTCATGGTAACTAAGGAAAGTGCGAAGTACGGCTTACGGTGGGCGGACAGAAATTTTGGTTTATTATTTTCAATAACGAACATTTGGAATCGAGCATTGAAAAAAAAAATTTAAACCCCCTTTTAAATTTGACGGTTTCCGTTTCAAGGTAAGTCGAATCCGAAAATGGAATAAAAAAATTTCTGTCCGTCCGCCGTACTTCGCACTTTACTTAGTGAGCATGAACTAAAATTAATGAAATTTGATTTGTGGGTCGTGTTTGGGGTCTAGTTGGTCCGCGAGGCTCGGCGGTACTGTCAGTAATTTCTCAGGGCTGAAAAGTAGAGGTTGACGTTTTCATAACGCCGTAGCTCGTAAACTTTCAATAGAAGGGTATGGATTTTTTTATGGTTTTAAATTTTATCTCAAACTAAAGAATTCTTTGAGACCACCCACGTCCAATCGTTCATTCGCACCGAAAAGCTTCGTGAATGAAACGGTATGAATCCGGCCCAGATAATATATCATTGTTTAAAAGTTAAATTCTGTCCACACGCTGTACCAGGCAATTTTCTTAGTTACCATGAACCAAAATTATACAGTGCAGTTGAGTTTCTTCGAGTTTCACCAACGGGAATATCTCAACAAGACGGAGCCGGTCCCCACTTGCTTGTTAGACTGCGCTATCTAGTTGTTATGCTCTTAAGTGTCCCAGAGGACGAGTACTTGATGACACTTACTAGCCATCACACCAGAACCAAAATTATAATGAAATTTGGTTTGTAGAGCTAGTTGGTCCGTGGAGCTCGGCGTTACTGCCATTCATCTGAATGGGGTGAAAAATGAGTGGTTTTTTTTTCTTCTCACAAAAAAATATAAATTTTCACTCATTAGCTGAAAAAAATTTAATAGAAAGGCTTTTATGATGTTATTGAATTGATTCTGAAATTCAGGATTTTTCGAGACAACGCGTTTGTGCACCATAATAATGTCAGTATATCTCGGAACACGATAGTAATGACTGATTCATATTGACTGACTCTTTGGTATTGATAATGGAAGTACTGCAGAAATATAAGCAGCAGAAGATAGGTCGAGTGTAGGAAACAAGTGGTAATGGACACGTTTTAGGTACCTACTGCATTTTCGTTAGGTATTCTAGAATCGAATAGTTTTCACTTCATACAAAATTTAGATGTCCCATTCTCAGTACAATCTCTTTCAAAACAATGTTTATTAACTTTTAAGGTGCCTTTTGTTAATTCGACGAGAGACGCACCCATGAATGTATATAATGTTTATAGGAATAGTAGGTACACACAGCTAGTTAGCAAAATACCAAGTGAAGTACCTATATAATTATATGTATAAGTAAGCCATTGGTTCGTCGGTACCTGTATAGCAATATATTTACCATTGAAAGTGGTTTGTAAGAAAGAAAGAAACTGGTAGTTTCTTTCTTTCTTACAAACCGCTTTCCCTGTAAACCTTTCTTTGCTCTGTAAACCACTGCCAAGTTTCCCAATTTCCCCTGGGGTGACCCCATGGTTTAAAAAGTCGTGGAGTTACATTTAAACTCACGGAAGGCGCCTCAGCAAATAACATTAATCTTGCATTAGTTTCAAACGAAACCCGTCTCGGTTATTTACTGCAGCCGGTTACGGTAATTATGCAACGAGAGGCGCACAACTCCCCGTAACCCACGGAATAGTTTCATCAAGATGGGATGCCCAAGCGATTCACCTTGGCCGAAAACCGTCTGACAGGGACGGAGATTAAATCTGAGCTTGGGCAATGAAGATGCGGGAAGAATTCCACGAGAAACATACCCTGGGGTCTGGGATAACTAACTTGAAAGGGTCATAATGATTTCCCAAAGTTCAATTTCGCTCCGCGATTGAATTCCATTGAAGTTTCCGAATAAACTAACTATTAGCCAACCATATAGAATTGTTGCCACATATTGCTCAAACCTCTGTCGTAGAAAAACACCACAAATACAACCAAAAGTGAACAGCCAAATTAATTGGAACTATGTATTAGAAATATACTCCAAAACCTCTTAATGGGCGTCTGCGCAGGTATTTATTTTATTTTGGTTCATTATTTTCAATAACGAACCTTTGGAATCGAGCATGAAAAAAAAATTAACCCCCCCCCCCCCCCACCACCCCAAATTTGATGGTTCCCGTTTCAAGGTATGAAGAATCCGAAAATAAAATTTGAAAAAAAAATTGGAATAAAAAATTTCTATCTGTCCGCCGTACGCCGTACTTCGCACTTCCCTTAGTTACCATGAACCAAAATGAATGAAATTTTGTATGTAGGTCCCATTTGGGGTCTAGTTGGTCACGAAGCTCGGCGTTGATGTCAGTAATTTCTAAAGGGTGAAAAGTAAGGGTTGACATTTTCAGAACGCCGTGTTTTTAAATTGATCTTGAACTAAAGAATTTTTCGAGACCACCCCGAGAACACGTTTGGAGATGTGGGTAATGTGCTATTGATATTCACAATTGACCACCAACACAACATCATATCCACGAACATAGATGTTTGGAAACACTCGCTTTTGGGGGCAGAAACGGTTTTCATCAGGAAAGCAGCAACTGTTCTAGCTAGATCTCCTGATGAATTATTCTCCGCGTATCCAACGATTGTCCCATTTTTATTATCAGCAGATGGTTTTACATGAATTACGAACATGAAGAGTTACGTACCGTTCCCGATCACCTAAATTTCTTGACATTTGTTGCGAAAAATTCACAGTGTTGTCCTTTCTACTGGGTGATACAGCAAATTTTCTGCGGAAATTTTCTGGAGGTTTCGAGAATGGGGCAGGGATAATATATTGCTCTCTCGAATTGCACTATAGGATTTAGGAGACTGTAAATATATTAGAAATGCTTGATGATCGTATCGGCGCTGTGTTTTGGTTTTTTGTCAAAAAGGTAAACAAACTGATCACACAAAGTAACTAGCTTCTTCAACTTTATATCAGTAGGATTTTCTTCCTCGATTGCATCTTTCAAAACCCCTAAATACGATGATATCGTTTTTATTATAAGGTTCTTATCACATTTACGGTCCCGAGAGAATTTCTCACAAAATGACACTATTTCTTGAAAATGTGACAAAGTTTTGGGTAACCCTTGGTTAACTTGTTCCTTCGTCAATATGACACCTCCAACATGAAGTTCAACTATCATTTTTGGCAATTTACTCGAATACTTTTGGCAACACGGGGGACTTCACATGATAAATCTATTTGACAGATTAAACAATGGGAATCGTCCGAAAATATGAGCCAACAGGAACTACCTATTGATTTTAGATTCAACTTTGGCAACAAAATCGTGAAAATGTTTGATCAGGCCATTAGCAGTTTTAATTCTGAGTTTTTCTTTTTCCTCCTTCTTTGCTTTTTTCTCGCTTTCTAATCTCCTTTCTTCGGGTGGACGGCGTTTTTTTTTTTTTTATGAAGTGGAAGTAAGATTGGACGGAAGGTTAGGAAAAATCCTGGGTATGGCATCGAGGGGCAAAGAAGGTTTCGCAAGGGTCCATTCTTTCTGTTCTCCGTCTTGAAGGTACTTATCGACATTAACTAAATCATTTTCGGAAAAATGTTTTATACAAACCACTGACCTTCGTTCTGCACTGCTTCCCAATTTGCACGGGGAACCGCACGAATCCACTTCAACTTCTTCCCTTCATCTTTGGGAAAACGAAACGAAGTCATATATTGTTTTGTACTTTGGTAATTACCTACTACAGCACCCGGGCACGACACATATTTCCGGCATTTCGTGATTATTAATAATAAAATTTGTTAACAATTACTGTTACAAAGGATTTTCGCGAGAAGATGTGTAGGTAAATCATTGAAACCCGGAAATAAAACGCTGCAAATCCCTGCACAACGGTTTATTATTTTGTACAGAATACCCTCCTGTTACAGATCAAAGGTCTCCGTATAGATAACCCTTTCTATATAACATAATTATGTACTATTCTACACATAAATTATGTAGATCGCGGACCATCCGTAGGTTAGTACCTAACCCCGTACTCGTTACTAGGTACCTACCTCAACCGTTGTGTAATAATTTACCTGTATAGGTTCCCCTTCCCCGAAGATAGAATAATGAACCGTTGTGTAATAATTTGCCCATCAATAATACTTCAACGGTTGTTCAAGTTGCAAAAGTAACTATCAACAAAATCCAGCCCCTTCTTGGTAGATGAGCCGTTGTGTAATAATTAACCGTGGTGTAATAATTTACCGTTGTGTAATAATTTGCCGTTGTGTAATAATTTGGCATTGTGTAATAATTTAGCCATCAATAATACTTCAACGGTTGTTCAAGTTGCAAAACTACCTATCAACAAAATCCAGCCCCTTCTGGGTAAGATGAGCCGTTGTGTAATAATTTACCGTTGTGTAATAATTTACCGTGGTGTAATAATTTACCGTTGTGTAATAATTTGCCGGTGTGCAATAATTTGCCATTGTGTAATAATTTACCCATCAATAATACTTCAACGTGTGACGGTATATGGGAATCCCGTCCATCTTGGATGCGGGCTCTTCCCGATCTTTTTGACACGCCGCTGAAGGGGCGGTCGATTCGCGGAAACGAATCGTCAACTCCTGGAGGCATTGCGTTATAATCAAACCATTGTCTCCGGGGGCAGCTGTCACACTGCCCTCCCTACCTTTCTAGAGAGTGGAGAGGGGGAAACTACGCTGTATGGGCGGCGTAGTTAAACCCCTCATCCATTACAAACGTTTGTTCAAGATTCAGAAGTACCTACCAACAAAATCCAATAGTCCATCACTCTTATCATATGAAATAATACCGCAGAACAAACAACTCGACTTCATACAGCCATCCCTGATTACAATCAGATGCTCCGTAGTTATGATATCTGTGCCGGATTTATACCGTTTGATTCACGATCGTGTTGACGAAGCTTTTTGGTCCACACGAACGGCTGGACGTACTCGTACAATGCTCCGGGTGGTCTCAAAAAATTGTTTAGCTCAAGACAAATTTAATATCGTAAAAAAAACCATACCCTTCAATCGAAAGTTTTTGAGATACGGCGTTCTGAAAATTTCAACCCCTATTTTGAACCCCTTAGAGATGACTGACAGTAACGTCGAGCTTCGAGGACCAACTAGACCCCGAACGGAACCTATAACCCGAATTTCATCAATTTTTTTCATGGTAACTAAGAAAAGTGGCCCGTACGGCGTACGGCGGACAGACAGATATATTTTTATTGCAGTTTTGGATTCCACATACCTTGAAACGTAAACCATCAAATTTTGAGGGGGCTAAGAATTTTTTTTTTCATGCTCGATTCCAATGGTTTATTATTGAAAATAATAAACCAACAAACCTAGGTTTATGGCTTATAGGTGATTTGTTGTTGGTTTGTTGTCGCGGCCGGCCTGAAGTGCGACGTTGCCAAATATCTACTGCCACGGCCTTATCTGAAGCCGGCCATGTTACTGCGCATCAGTAAACTGAAATTTCGATTGGCCTTTCGAATACCTCGGATTTCGTGTTGATATGCCGGCTTTTGTTTCTCAACGGGACGTTTCTTGTTACCATTCTCAACCTCATCCGCCATGCCATTCCACTGCACGGCTTAGAAATTGCTAACTGGTTACTCGATTTTAGGGCTTTCCTGGGGGGGATCTACAGTGATCTACGCATAAGGGGAATCTATACTGAAAATAATAAACCCTTCCGTAATAATTTGTAACGAGTTTTTATATGAATGTAGATTCCGTCCTGATAATTTTGACACAAACCGCACTGTCCTACGATAAGTAGGTAGTTCTTTTTCTATGATTTTTCAAAAATTCTAGAGGTTCCTACATCATTGCATCTCTCTCGCCTGGGCGGGTCCACTGCCCGCTGTGACGTAGTAACCTCTGGAAAATTTGAAAAATCATAGACAAGGAACTACTCAACGCAGGACAGTGCGGTCGGTGTGAAAGTTCTCAGAATGGAATCTATTTCAATTAAAAAAAAAAAAAAAACGCTGCAAATTATTACAAAACGGTTTATAATTTACCTGTATAGATGCCCCTTCTGCGTAGATCACTGTTTTGGTGGTTAATACCCTTGAGCTCCCTCCAGGAAAGCCCAAAATGAAGTACTGGAGCCGACCGGGGAATTGAAGTGTCATACAAATACGCAGGGTTCAATATTTCAGTCACTAATTAATTATTTGTACCTAGTTATTCATGAAGCATAAGGTAAATAATAAACCGTTGTGTAATAATTTACCGTTGTGTAACAATTTACCCAATAATACTTCAACGTTTGTTCAAGTTGGAAAAGTACCTATCAACAAAATCCAAAAGAGCCGGTTTATTATTTTCAATTTTCATTTTCAATTTCATTTCGGTTTATTATTTTCAACAATGAACCTTTGGAATCCAGCATGAATAAAAAAAATCCTCCCCCCCCCCCTCAAAATTTGATGGTTTACGTTTCAAGGCATGTAGAATCCGAAAATACAATAAAATAATTTCTGTCTGTCCGCCGTACACCGTACTGAGCACTTTTCTTGGGTACCATGAAAAAAATTGATGAAAGTCGGGTTATAGGTTCCGTTCGGGGTCTAGTTGGTCCTCGAAGCTCAGCGTTACTGTCAGTCATCTTCAAGGGGTTGAAAATAGGTGTTGAAAATTTCAGAACGCCGTAGCTCGAAAACTTTCGATAGAAGGGTATGGTTTTTATAAGTTATTAAATTTTTCTTGAGCCAAACAATTTTTGAAACCAACCGGAGCATTGTCCGCCCAGCCATTCATGTGCACCAAAAAGCTTCGTCATCACGATCGAGAATCAAACGGTATAAATCCGGCCTGGATATCATCACTAGGGAGCACCTGATTATAATCAAGGATGGCTGTATGAAGTCGAGTTGTTTGTTCTGCGATATTATTTCATTTGACAAGTGATTGCCGGAAAGCGGTTTGTCCTATAGCTGAGATTAGCAATCGATGTCACTGGGGGCGAAAGAAGCTCCTTAAATTTTTTTAATAATTCCGCGCTAAATTTGTCTACACCTGGACGTTCACCTCCTCTTAAACTGCGGATAACTTTAGTTACCCCAAGGAAGGGTTCAATATGCTCCAAACCATCAGCGGTAATCCCGTATGCAGGTTGATTGGTTACTTTCTTAACTATAGTTTCCCCTACCGTGCGAATGGAAATTGCCCATTCCCACATTTCAGCAATATTGAACGAACCCAGCGTGAGAAATCCCACAAACAACATTTCCCGCTGACGGAGTTTGCCACGCGCTTGAGCCCAACTTCACAAAAACTATCCCCACCGTCAACAGAAGTGATAAAAACGATTGAAGGATAGGAATCTAGGCCTTTTGTTCCCAGTAATCATCGGAGACGAAGTTCCATCGCACCGTGGTATGAGCACACGCAGTACCAGGTGCCATACCGGGACGATCTTCGCCGTGGGCCGCTTGAGGAACGTGACGACCCCTCACTCTACATACATCCGTCACCCGGAGGCTAGCCAGCCTCTCGGGATACCTGCCGCCCTCACGCCACCGACTCGCCACACTCAAGGTAAAGCGAACTTTTCCTACCGTTGCGCCTCTTACCGAGTGCGGATCGCCTCGCGTGTGAGATAACTGTGCACCGGAGAGCTTAGGGACCCTTAAAGACAAATTATAGTATAACTAATAGTAATAGCAAAAACATAGTAAAGTAATAATAATAACGATAATATACGATAATGTGAGTAACCCTAAGTAATAATAAACCTAAGTGAATTACAATTTCAAAGTGCCCTTTCTCTCTCCTAGCAATATATCCAAGGCGGCATACTTACTAGTAACGGCTCGAAGTCTCCTGAAGCCATCAGCTTTCAGGAAGACCGACTAGTTAACAACTAGAACAAATCGAGCTCCTTACACCTACCAATGCAAAATGATTCCATTGGATTCGAAACCACCTGAAAAACTGAACCATTTGACTTGATTGAAGTTATTTCTGCGCGACAACTAATTCTACCAACACTTTCGTTAATTAATTTCCACACTTCGTTAGTATTGCGGCCAGCCAATTGAAGTTTACGCTTACAATACTGATTCTTTACAGTTTTGATGAGCGTAGGTAATTTATTCTTATATGACAGTTGTTTTTTAAGCGCGGTATTAAATGGTTGCCTGATTAAGCGCTGCGAAAGTTTCTCCTTAATGCGGACTGATGTAAGTAGCCCGGGCGTCATCCATGGTTTCAAATGGGTTGTTGTGTGCGATATTCGATTAGTAGAAAATTTTCTGCTGCCTTGTCCACGTCTTGAGCCTTTAGAACTGATCTCCCATCTTCTGATTCTAATCTACTTTTCAGCACTTGATAGTCGATTTTTGTTATACTAGAATTGCGTTCCCGGTTGCTGCTTGATCGCCGTTGTCGCAGTTCTGTTAAGAGGATTCTGGAAAAATGATCGGTAACCACCGTTTTCCACACAATCGACAAAGGCACAGCATCCCTTATAAAAAACGCTGCAAAGTCCTTGTCACATGGGTTTATTATTCTATTGGACATACCTACAGAAATGTTGGCTGTTCATTAATTGTTTCTTTAATGTGAAATAATTGAAATAGCTATTTCTGATGGTTTCTACCAATTTTGGCCCCCAAAACACAAATTACGTACGCTCCTTTTTTTCTTTCTTCAAATTATCTTTGATCATTGGTAGTGCCATTTAATCGTCTTGATCCACTTTTTCTAGTGTTATTATACAAATTTATGGTGATTTCAGACGATTTACCAGGGTTTGACTCATAAAAAATCAATTTTGGGAGCTGAACATTTGTTAGAACCTCAATTTTCCACTCTTTGGTAAAAATCGACTTCATATTCGGTCTTCGCGTCCCAAAAAACATGGAAAACGGTACCTCAAAAGCTCCATGTTACCAACCTGTTACTAAAACACAAAAACGCTGCAAAGTCCTTGTCACATGGGTTTATTATTCTATTGGACATACCTACAGAAATGTTGGCTATTCATTTATTGTTTCTTTCATGCGTAATAATCGAAATAGCTATTTCTGGTGGTTTCCATTAATTTTGGCCCCTAAAGCACAAATTAGGTACACTCCTTTTTTTTTTTAACTACCTTTGATCATTGGTAGTGCCATTTAATCGTCTTGATCCACGTGTTGACACTTTTTCTAGTGTTATTATAGAAACTGATGCTGATTTCAGACGATTTCCCAGGTTTTTTACTCATAAAAATCTATTTTGGGAGCTGAACACCTGGTAGAACTCAATTTTCCATTCTTTGGTCAAAATCGACTTCATATTCGGTCTTCTCGTCCCCAAAAACATGGAAAACGATATCTCAGAAGCTCATGTTACCAACATGTTGCTAAAACGCAAAAAGTACCTATTTTTACACACATTTTCACTCATAACACCCCTGGGTATATTCCGATCTGGCTGAAAAGTTTCGGGACACAACTAGGGCCCAAATGGAGCATGTGTGCGAAAGAACGACTTTTGTAGACCGAAAATGAAGCCTGTAGACGTGATACGGCGGACGGCGGATGGACATTGCATTTTTGGAATCTACGCACCTTGAAACGGAATAGAAAAAAGTTTGAGGGGGTGTTATAAAATTTTTTTGCTGAGCGAATACATAGGTGTATTATTCACAGAATAATAAACCAAAATGTGGTCAATGGTGGATTTTCTTTCCTGTTGGATCCTAGTATACCCATTTACGCATAAAACAAGTCCTTTTTCTGCCATCATATTCAAATAATCAGTTTTAAGAGGATCTACGGAATTGGCATTAATATTTATATTCAGATCACCCAAAACTATACAGTTTCTTGAATTCCTAGTCATTTTGTCAATTTCCCCGCCTAATTGATCAATTAATTCAGACGACTGAGCAGCACTCATATCTTGACAACGATAGACAGCCAGCAAACTCATCCTACTCCCAAACCACTGAACCTCTAATAACATACTAGTAGAACTGGCCAAGCGCAGTTCTCGAAATTCTACGTTAATAATATCATGTAAAAAAACTATCACGCCAGCATTCTGATTAACATAATTCGTGGTACATAAGCCCTATACTGCGGGAGTTTAAATATCAGCTCACTATCTGTATTCCAACATTCAGTCAAAACGATTGTTTGAAATTGCGCTTTGCACAAACTCAAATTGAGGGAGAATTCATCGGAATTTTTTTATACGCTACGGATATTAGTGTTAATTACGCTAAAATTATCACAGTATTCTATTATATTATTAAACTCGTCGATTTTGTTACATTCACTTTCTTTAACCAAAATTACATTATCCAAATCATTTGTACAAAGATCCATAATTTTTTTTCAAACGTGTTTTATTAATAAGTATACTCAACGAAACGTTCTGTTTGTTATTGCGGTATGTTGGAGACTTCCATCCTTCCCGTGGTGACGTCTTCGCCGAGAAGCTTTCTTGGATCCATTTTCCGCAACTGATTGACATCCACAGTACGAATTGCACGAGTCGCAGATGTGTCATACTTTTTCAGAAAGATTTTGCAGTCCGAAGTCCACGAGAACATATACAATTTAGCGAATTTCCGAGTGAGCCAAAAAAGTTTACAGTTCGTAGGTGTTAATCGATCACTTATGATCACCTTGGATTCACCTAACGAGGGATGTATGCTGCCAGCAGTCAGTTCCCTATGATTTTTAATTGCACGGATCCGTTCTCTTTTCCGAAAAACATTGGAAAATTGAACCAAAATCAGCCCATCATCTTTATGTACGTCCCTGTTCATTGACTTAACCGGGCGGAACCTATAAGCAGCAGTAATCTCGCCCTCATTCACGACCACTTGAATTTTTTCCCCAAGAGACTTCAAAATTTCTGCTACGTTCTCATTCTTTGTTTCGGGGATTCCTCGAATTTGAATAGACGAAATCAAGTTATTCTGTTCAAGGTTGTTCATTCTCTGCCGCAGCTCAGCTGACTCTTTCTTCAGCTGTACATTTTCATGTAGGAGAGACTCATTTGACTTCCTAATATCAGCCATCTCAACTTTGATTTCATTAAAGCTTTGTTTCATCTCCTCGAAATAATTCTTGAAAAAACTCATAGACTTATCCATAGCTTGAATCTTGTTATCGAACGAATCAAACTTTTTCATGAGCGTGTGTATATTCTTATTGAGGAGTTCCATGTTTACCGATTTCTCCTCAACAGAAACGTCGCTATCAGACCCACCTTCAAACTCTTCCTCCTGACCAATTATTTCCTTTGCAGGGCGGCAGACGTCGCATTTCCACTGAACTTTGAGGTTTGTTTTCAACTTCTTGTAGTTTTCGATCGTCTTCAAACGAGTACACATCGGGTGAAAACGTTTATCGCAAACACTACATTTGGCTGTTTTTTTTGGCGAGTGCAGCCCATGACTACCGAATTAGTCTACAGCACTTGCACGGTCTTGCACTATATCTAACGAACAGAGGAGAGTCCCGAGTGAGGCAATAGATCGAAAACAAAAAAGATAGCGAAACTTGATGACAAGAAGTGCACTGATATGTTCACTCGTCAAAAGCTCGCAAGCATCTGACACTACAGTACTTACACTACAGTTTATTATACTATCTACGCAGAAGGAGGATCTATACAGGTAAGTTATTACACAACGGTTTATTATTTCCCTTATGCTACATGTATCATGTTTTAGTTTATTTTAGTTTATTAATTTATTAATTTATTTATTTTAGTTTAGTTTATCTTATTTATTTCTTGAATCCCGCGCGTTTGTATGAAACTTTAATTCCCTGGCCGGCTCCAGTACTCCATTTAGGGCTTTCCTGGAGGGAGGCTCGAAGGTACTGACCACAGAAAACAGTGATCTACGCAGAAAGGGCATTTATACAGGTAAATAACAAAGCTTTGTGCCATATTTTGCAGCGTTTTTATTGAATTTTCCGATTATACGTACTTCGAAACGTAAACTATCAAATTTTTAGGGGGGTTACATTTTTTTTTTTTCATGCTCGATTCCAAAGGCTCATTATTGAAAATAATAAACCAAAATATTATATTAACCGCTTTTGTGACCCAAGCGCATACCCTATTCTTCCCTATTCTTCGCAAGCATAATCAGGCTTTGGGCATCCGTTAGCCGGAGTCCGCCTTTATTATAATAATGATGATTTATAAATATATTTTAAAGTTGCCACCATATAAGAAAGAAAAATTGCATTTTAAAATTATTACCTACACTTTGAACTCGAGTTCATGCAGTTATAATTGCTAGCTGTAGTTATTTGTACGCTTATTACATTTCCATTCTCATACGGAATTTATCCAAATGTATTCCCCATTAGAGGGGTTGATCGGCATCAAAGGTAAAGGTAAAGATAAGTAACTTGATCCACACAATATACTCATTGTGGTGAAAGGTTTAAGAGGTGAGGTTGAGTGAGGAAGTAAGAGAGGAGTGTGACAGCGTTTCCGAATGGTTTATCACCTCCTTGGATGCGTCTCTAGGATGGGATAGTATCCTTCCGGTTTATCACCCATGTTGCATAATGCGCATATGGAGATTCTATCACTTACCCACGGTTTGTGGTTTATATCCAACATCTCCGCTCGACACTTGAAAATATTACTTATTGTTCGCATATTGTGGAGGTCATTTATGTAGCTAGCATTTAAATTTATTAAATCTTTGCAATTCAAGTGAAATTCAGCTGATTTTGCTCTGCATGCAGTCTTGTCTCTCCATAAGTGTTACTTTTTCAATTATCATTTGTGTTTTTATTCTTCCCACATTTCCGAATTTCAACTCACGCTCAACGGCTCTCACTAGGTTTTTCAATGATCTCAACCAACCTAATCTCGGTGAATCTATTATTAGGGAACGTCAATATTTTACCAATGTACGCCGCATTTATTTCTAGTGTTCAGCCAAATAGGGATTTGTCCGACTGACAGTAACGCCGAGCTTTGAGGCCCAACTAGACCCCAAACGGGACCTACAAACCAAATTTAATTAATTTCGGTTCATGGTAACTAAGAAAAGTGCGAAGTACGGCGTACGGCGGACAGACAGAAATTTTGTTTTATTACATTTTCGGATTCTACGTACCTTGAAACGTAAACCATCAAATTTTGAGTGGGAGTGGGGGGGGGGGGTTACAATTTTTTTTTCATGCTCGATTTCAAAGTTTCATTATTGAAAATAATAAACCAAAATATATAAGCCGCTTTTGTGACCTATGCGCATACCCTATTCTTTCAATGAGGAGTATCCATGACTTCTGTCTATATTATTTTAAATGAAAATAGGTTCCATTCTTAGAATTTTGATACCAACAGCACTCTCCTACCATGAACAGTCCTTTTGCTATGACTTTACAAATATTCCAGCACTACCTACCTCACAATTGATAAGGGGTTCTCACCCTGGCGGGAGGGGTGCAATGAAGCCACTCGTTGCCGAAATGTTGAAAGCTCATAGAAAAAGAAATATTCTTCGTAGGAGTGTGCGGTTGGACTCAAAATTCTTAGAATGGAACCTACTATCATTTGAAAATGGGAAAGTAATATAAACATAAGTCTTTCAAGGGTACTCCTCATTCTAACTAACCCGTTAGACCACTACTATCTCCCATGTTCCTGTATCTGGGGTTAAGGATTTCACATTTTCAACTACTGCTACTATAATTGTAGTGATGCTAAGATTGTGAAGTGCATGAAAAAAACCTATGGTTAGTATGTTGTAGCTTACCAGTACTTTTTGAATTAGGTAGGTACTTCTAATTTTGCTGGAGAAACTCAGATCTCGAACAACGTAATACAGATGGTGCTGACTATTTTGGCCTAAATGAATGCGCAATAGAGAGGAAAATCTCCAACCGCACGTCATTCAATTAGGGCAACTTATTCTGTGCCTAATCTCTCGCCGCAGCTAAGAACGTGCAGTTAAGAAGGTGCAGTGATCGTAGCGTATAAAATTAGTGCATGCTGTAGTAGTGAGCAACTCACGGTGAATTGAAGTGTTAAATGAAGGTGTACTTACGGTATACCGTACTTGTAAATAAACATCCACAATCCCAATCGATAACTCTCCTATAACGGAAAAAAAATTCGTTAACAAGCTTACAATTGACGTTTGCTTACATAAGATTTAAGCAGCACGTAGACGCACGTGGATCTCTAACCTAAAATTTGTATCATGTTGAACAACTGTTTTTTCTTCTACGATGACGGAAAAGAAAGCTGCAAATTATTGCATAACGGTTCATTATTTTCCTGTATAGATGCCCCTTCCGCGCTTTACTGTTTTCTGTGGTCAATACCTACCGTCGTGCTTCCCCCAGGATAGTCCTAAATCGAGTACTGGTTCCGGCCGGGCAATTAAAGTTTCACAAATACGCGGCGGATACAGAAATTCTATTTATAATAAATTATTTGTCATTATGCGGGAAGCTAACGTGTAGTTTGATTTTTTTTAATTACATTAATAAATTTAACTATTATTTAATTAACTATTACAAATTTTAATTTTAATTTAATGAACTGTTAAAATTTTTAAGCTAATGTGTAGTTACTTAGTGATTTAATTATTATTTAACGAATATTGTTAAACATTTAAATTTAAATTTAATCAACTGTTAAAAATTTTAAGCTAGTGTGTAGTTTACATTTTTTAATTACATCAACAATTTTTAACTATTATTTAATTAACTGTTAAGAATTTTAACTAGGTACAATGCCAAATTAAAAAAATTAACTTCATTAACTAATTAGCAAAAATTCCTCCGCGTAGTTTGAAGAAAAGTGCATGCGCAGTGGTCATACCGATGATCCAAACGTTTTTAAATTCATAGGGGACCATCTAAAAGCTATATCCCAACTACCCACCGAATTCAAGCAAATCGGGCCATTTGTGCGTGAGGAATAGAGTTCTGAAAATTGCAAACCCTAGTTTTCACCCTTTAGTGATGATTAATACTAACGCCGAGCTTTGTGGATCAACTAGACCCCAGATGGGACCTACCTATGAACCTCTCATTTAGTTTTGCCAAATACGGCGTACGGGGCGGACGGACGGCATTTTTTTTTAAATTACGTTTTTGGATTCTTGCTTTACCTACCTTGAAACGCAAACCATACAATTTTGAGGCTGGGTTAAATTTTGTTCATGCTCGATTCCAAAGGTTCACAATTGAAAATAATAATAAACTGCACAACAAATTGTTGATATTATCGGAAAATCACTCCTGCATGTCTACCTGAAACAACGTAAATCCAAGCAGTATTCATCATCTCATTCTACAGTAGATTAATCAACCCTTGTCTGGACCGACAGAGGACAACTTAGGATGTTACAGCCTTCAGACACTTCTCATCAAATTGGAAGTGCTTCCTTCAGTTTCCACGAAACTGAAATTAATGGATGTGGGAAACACTGCTCGTTTTGGCTACGGCTAGTTGGCTGCAGGACATTTCCATATTTTTCATGCGCACAGGGTGTTTCATTGTAACGTAGTCCGTCATTGGAGATTTTCGATAGTTTTTATCACCTGATGACGGACTCGGTGCGTATTAGTTTCGATATTCATAAGACTTCGCGTAGGTACAGGGAAAAAACCAACGATGTCATCGATCCCTGCCCCCCACAACAGGTGGTCTCCATCGCCGCGTATCTGTCCAAAATTTCAACCACGGGAATGCGGGAACAGTTTATTAAAATCGGTCGTGCCTAGTTTCACTTCTTTTTTTGTCTTGGGAATTATCAAGTCCATAAAAAGAGCCTATTGAAGGCAAGTTGGTAGGTATTCTACTGTTATACATTGATCATGTACTGGATCTAAGTACCTACCTACCCTGTGTTCACATGTTTAAAAGAAGACTAATGATTTTGAAAACAGATGGAGAAGACGTTCTTTTTAGGGCTCAGTAGTGCCATTTTTTTTATATTAAAAAAAACACAATACAATTACCCTACTAATATGAAGCCATGGTATGCTGCATACCAGTTTACTCATGCGCTCACAATACTCATTTTTCAATCGCTAGATTTCATGTTTATTAAGACTACAAATTGAAGAATTCATGAATTCTACATTTTGTAAAGAATTCTGTTTTCTTGGCGGGCGGGCCCTTCGGATCCTAGATAAACAAGTACGTACCTAGCTTCGCGTGAATACATATACTGAGGTTGCCCTGATTTGGCTTCAGGTTGGTTTTTCCTGTTCTCAGGTTTCTAAAGAGGCATTTGCAGAAGTGAGTCCACGATTTAATTAAAAGTAATTGGATAGCTACCGCCGCTTGTCCGGGGTTTGCTCTTATTGAGCGTGGGAAAGGTAGGTCGCTACCTCTAGTTTGAAAAATCTAGGGTCCGAACGGAGCGATATTTCGTTTCATTATAAGCCTTCCCCCCCGCTAATTGGGAATGCTTCGACGGACTGGCGAAATTAATCGTAATCACTTCCATCATGTTTTCCAGGGGAAAACGAATGTAGGCGGGAAATAAGTGGCAGAAATGAAGACTAAATATTGCTTGTGACCGTGGCAGTAAATATTGGTGGGGTATAATGCAGCGTCAGTTGGAAATATCTATTACCTACTAATATTTTTACTGACTGAAGGATAGGTAAACCGTAAACCGTAAACCGGTAAACCGTAGTAGGCAGTTGGAATGTTATTTTCAATTCGGACGGTAAGTAATTCGGAACAGTTCACTCCACTAGGAGAGCACTTAATACGTAATAGTGCCAAGTTTTAGTATCGATAAGCCGAAGGGGGAGAAGAAGTAGGGAGTTTCCCGTCATGCAGCATACCCTTATAAGCAAGGTGGCAGACGTTTTCTATTCCATTTTCGGATTCTACATACTTTGAAAAGGAAAACATCAATTTTGAGGGAGGGTTAAAATTTTGTCTTCATGCTCGATTGCGAAGGTTCATTATTGGAGATAATAAACCAAAATAATTATATTATTCTGATGTGGTTATTAATGATTATATTATTCTGGATCCTGTTTGAAAAAACCAGTCTGTGTTTGATTGATTGTACAAATATGCAAAAATGTGTGTTCACCATTTAAAATGTTCTTAAACTACTTATATCAAGGATGTTAAGGGGCGATCATTATAGCTGAGAACCGTTGTGTTTATGAATTAGTTCGTTCAAGAATCTGTCAAACAAATGTAAGGAGGTTATTCTCTAGTTCGTACTTGCTTCATTTCACACTAGATTTCATGAATAGATTCAATCAACTCCCTCAATTTGTATAATATCTAATAATTATTACCTATGTTTAAAAAAACTACAGGATAACCCAAGGTTATTAGGCGATAATAAAGATCCACCACTCCGCCGCAAGTGATTTAAATTACCTATGTCTACCTATTACCTATGTTTTGTCTGTTCTTCGGCATTACCTTGTGAAGTAAAACAGTATTTTCTGTTTCCTATATATCTATTTGTGTTAAGGAATGTTGAGTACCTATGTATTTTACTAGGCAGGTAACTCATGAATCAGGAACAATGTTATTTCATCCGTGGGATACATACACTAGGACTGTAAAGAATGTTTTCGCTTAAAACAACAAAGAAAGCAATAATTTTAAGACTTACGCAACGTCTCCTAAAAGTGGCAAGTAAAACTTAGACGTTTGGATAGCATCAACTAAAATACTAGGTACTTCAATAATAGTTGAGTGCAGCCGTTGAAAAGTTTTCATCAAAGTTACTATTTTGAGAGTAGGTAAGAAAACGCCATGGGCGAGTCATTCGTTACGTCACCCAAAATCGACTAGCTCGCCCTGTATTGTTGTAGGCAAAAGGAATGACGTCGTTTACTTGGAAAAATCTTCGGAAGCGGCGGCGAGTATATTCATTGATAACTTTGACCCGGTGTGAGTCACGCGAGGGCTTGACCGAAGAAATCGAGCGAGATTTTATTTTTAGGAACTGCAATAAATATTATAACGGGAGGATACGCGTTATTGTTATTCCTTAGGGCCTGACAGTAAACTTGAGCAATTATCTAGGGACGTGGGAAGGAAAAAGTACTTACTTGTCCTGTCGTGTAAACAGTGTTCATAGTTGCTTCCTGTTTTTCGGGTTTTTGGCGGGCGGATATAATTTTCCTGTCACAATTTTCCAATTTATATGACTTTCAGGAAATGCATGATTTATGATGACTAATCGATTTTTGACTCTTAAAAAGCAAATAATTTGAAACACTTTTCATTCTTGAAAATTGCTCTTCTTCGAATTTATGCTTTCATTTGCCATTACTAACACTTCGAAAATTGTATGTTATAGCCAAGGTTTGATACATTCCGGAACGACAAAAAAAAAAGATAGGTGTAGGTACATCATAATTATTTTGTTTTTAGCTACATGTAAAAAAAAAAAGATCTAGGATTCGATTTAGAATGCTCTGAAACAGAAAATAATCGAAAATATGTTCAAACATTCATGTACCCTCCTCAAAATGTTGGACCCATTGCATTATGGCTCATTTTCTTACTATTCTTTAGGGACGGTCAAGCTTGGTAGAAAAGCTTGGGCCTATGTCGTATTTTGTATATTGCCGATGTTTCGATGACTTTATTAAAGTTATTGCCAACGAAATGAGAGGCCGGTTGAAATAAAATAAAGCTTCACTACCAATGTGCACGCACACTGGCCGAGTTTTAATTTTCGGCATACACGGTGAAACCATCCAGTCAGTGCACATGTGCACTTGAATGTTGAATCGTTGTGATCTCAACCGGCATGTCATTGTACTATGATTTCCACGAGATTGTGATATGAGTAATTTATTTTTGTACCACATAGCATAGTGTATACGCATCATGGGATATGAATGTGGACGATATGTTAATCGCAGTTAAATTCGAAGATGGAATGGCTATTTGCATGTTATGTTTTTGTGTACATGTGGCCGTGGGGATATCACTCAAATATGGTACTAGCCTCATAAATACACTAGCCCTATGAATTTCATCATGATCGGAATGATGACAGCGTCTCCGCATTTGTGATGAACAACGAAATCCACGCAACTCCAGTTCTATCCATCTGGGTCCCCGATGGTCCTCAAAGAATTCCACAGTGATTGGTGGAATATAGTAACTTCCGGATTTGTTCGACAGATTTTGATGTAGTTTCACACAGCCGCATCAACATAGGATGTCTGTGCTCAAGGATTGAAGGAGTAACAATATACTTAAGCATGAGCAGACGATATACCTAAGCATGGAAATAAGAGAAGAGGATTTTTTTAACATCCAACATGTGGCTATCTCGTCCGACATCGCATTAGGTGCTTAACTGGGGAGAGGGTTTTTCTTCGAGTGATATGAATCGACGTAATGATGTTTGGAAGCTATAAGTACCCACCCACTTGGCTTACGTTTTTCTAAGGCCCACCAATCAGCAACACTGTTGTTAATTAATTTTATATAAGAAAAATACTGCAAATCCCCCACGGTTTATTATTTTGTACATAATACCCTTCTGTTATAGATCACAGCTATCTGTATAGATAACCCGTCTATATAATACAATATGTACTACTCTACATATTATGTGAATCGCAGACCCTCCGTAGGTTAGTACCTAACCCCGTACTCGTTACTAGGTACCTACCTAAATCACGAGTTAAATGTTGCTAAAATAATACAGCCGATGACAAACAGTAACTAAAACGGCAAAAAGAAACGCAAATAAGGAAGTTATAAAGGAAAATTGTTGGTGTGGAGTGGAATAGATGCCCCTTCTGTGTAGGTCACTGTTTTCTGTGGTCAATACCTATAATGAACCGTTGTGTAATAACTTGCCCATCAATAATACTTCAGCGGTTGTTCAAGTTGCAAAAGTACCGATCAACAAAATCCAGCCCCGTCTTGGTAGATGAACCGTTGTGTAATAATTTGCCGTTGTGTAATAATTTACTGTTATGTAATCATTTACCGTTGTTTAATAATTTGCCGTTGTGTAATAATTTACCCATCAATAATACTTCAACGTTTGTTCAAGTTTCACAAGTACCTACCAACAAAATCCAATAGTCCATCACTTATCAAGTGAAATAATATCGCAGAACAACAAACTCAACTTCATATAGCCATCCTTGATTAGAATCAGGTGCTCCCTAGTGATGATGTCCCGGCCGGATTAATACCGTTTGATTCACGATCGTGTTGACGAAGCTCTTTGGTGCACACGAACTGCTGGACGTACAATGCTCCGGGTGGCCTCAAAAAATTGTTTAGCTCAAGACAAATGTAATAACGTAAAAAAAACCCTACCCTTCTATCAAAAGTTTTCGAGATACGGCGTTCTGAAAATTTCAACCCCTATTTTGAACCCCTTAGAGATGACTGACAGTAACGCCGAGCTTCGACGACCAACTAGACCCCGAACGGAACCTATAACCCGAATTTCATCAATTTTGTTTCATGGTAACTAGGCCAGTACGGCGTACGGCGTAAGGCGAACAGACAGAAATATTTTTATTGCATTTTCGGATTCTACATACCTTGAAACGTAAACCATCAAATTTTGAGGGGGGGGGGGGGGGGGGGTTAGATTATTTTTTTTCATGCTCGATTTGAATGGTTCATTATTGAAAATAATAAAGCAAAAAGCAACACAGCATCATGCCTTAAGGTGAAAACATAATGTCAACACCTGCTTGGAGGATGGTTATACCTAGTTTCTTCAGAACCACCTGCGTGCCAAATTGAAAACAAACGACATAGGCAACTATTTTCACCTTTGTCTTCTTGATCCTGAAATACTCGTGAAATTGAAATAACGGATGTGGGGGAAAAAATAATATGTTCTGCATTTGACTCCTTTGTGGAGTTGACTGCTCTGTTATTCAGTACTTTTGGTAAATATAGCTTTAATGATGACGCTCCACTCCGTGGAATCTAATTTTCAGTTAAATTGAGATAATCTGTGAATTCTCTCTCCTCATACGTAACAAGAGTAAACCTTGAAAACTCATCATTTTCAGCGAAACGTAAATCTACCCATAGTATAATGATCCCATTCGAAAACAATCGTCCATATGGTGACTTTTAGTCGGGGACCGCGTTGTGGAAGTGTTTCTCTGATAAAACACAACGATTAGAGTAATCGCTGACGGCACGCGACTTTCCCACACACAATGTATTCATTAACACATTTTTAATAATAATTTACGTAATATATGCCAAGTAACAATGAGTATTATCAATTTTAACATCAGCGGTTCATTAAATCAAAGTGAGTAATTTTTCAAAGAAATGTTGGTTGACTTTAATTCAGGGCCGGCTCTAGTACTCGATTTAGGGCTTTCCTGGGGGGAGCTCGAGGGTACTGACCACAGAAAACAGTGATCTTTGCAGAAGGGGCATCTATAGAGGTATATAATAAAACGCTGCGTAATAATTTGCAGCGGTTTTGAAAATCAGAATCGCCGTAAAAGTATGAAGGTGCCTACTGAAAACTGCGTTTGCTGAAACGGATTAAGTGGAGATCTTTCTAATTTCATGCAAAGTATACCTAGTATCCCGCTATAGGAGCGTATCCGGTTAGTCCAGGGGTTAGTGACGTATAGGTAGATACAGGTACCATTATCATCTTTTTCATTGTAAAAAATGCTGATGATACATTGAGGGGCTGTGGCCGGGTGTCCAGGTGTACGTAAGATCAGAGGTCGAATATGGATACTTTCTGTATGTATAGGAGGGCCAAATTCTCAACACTGCAATGTCTTGACCCCCTTCATAATATCAAGCAATGCCCCACGCTGCTGGTCGGTCCTGGCCTTATAGGAATCGGAGGAAATGGATGATATGAATGCAAGAGCCGCTGCTGAACTGAGCCGACTTCCTATGGACTGTAATGTCGAGCCAGTTGGGATATGGACTCGCTATAAATGAACCAAAAGCTGTGGGAAATCAAACAAGACGTATCCGTTTGGTGAAGTTTCAACCGAACCAAAAGGCTTGCAGCTTGAGCCTCATCATCTATTCATTCTCGCAGGGAAGCGGTTGTCCACGTCTCCGGACAAGAAAAGAGGACATAATTTAACAGTAACATCTAACAGTAATATCCCATAACTTGTTCATCATAACTCAGAGATGTCATAAATGAGCTAAAAATAATCGTTGTACCTGTGATTAGGTAACGTTCAAATCAACAGTGATTTGTACACAAAGCATTTATGAAAGTTAACCAGTGTTATTAGTTGACATTTGGGTGTTTTGCCTTAATGTGTTCATGAGCCGTAGATAGTAGAGCTATGCCGTTTTCGTACTTGATCAGTTTCTTGGCTTCC
The DNA here is from genome assembly GCA_954871275.1 of Leptopterna dolabrata. NCBI lineage: Eukaryota > Metazoa > Arthropoda > Insecta > Hemiptera > Miridae > Leptopterna > Leptopterna dolabrata. Next base: position 39,420,685 of record OX940978.1, on the reverse strand, counting down.
TCGAATTCCGTCCATCTGAAATCCTGGTGTTCAAACGAGATGGTCACCAGTGCAGTCACGTCGGTCAGTTCCGCTAACCAATAAGTGACCAGCTTGGGCTTCCCGTCTGCTTGATAGTGGATGGAAATCGGATCATCATGGATACGGAACTGGTCTTTCGTCAAACCAGCTTCTTCCAAAGTCTCTCTGCATGCTGCGAGAATAGAGAAAAATCATACCTCTATTTGTGTGCCACAGCGTGAATAACTCCAGTCCATTTCGTTCGAGTATTACTTCTTACTTAACAGCAGAATATAATATTCCCAAGACTATAGTGCACCATGTATGTAGGATTCGGTACTTATGCATCATACCCACGCAAACTAAACCTTTCTCGCCTGTTCATATTACTCGTACTACCTACTGTTTCTTATTTATGCATGATCGAGAAGCGATGCCTTATACGTATAGCCATATATCCCTACCCGAACTCAGCACTAATCTGAACAAAAGGATGCTGAAGATGCGAGTTGTGTTGGTCACTGGAGATTGTTAGTGCATTCATGTACCAATGATTCGATGATAATAGATGTTGGTAATAGGTAAGTTCATCCCTTAGCTTTGGCAGACTCATACCTGCTTCCAAGTCCGTTTCGTTCGGCTCAACATGGCCTTTGGGTGGCGTCCAGTGATGAGGATTTCTCGAGGATTGTAGCAAGAGGTAGAGAATTTTCGAGTGCAATACTTTGTATACGAGAAGGCCAGCAGCTTTGACTTGGGCCATAGTATGTTTCGCAACAAGCTTGAAGGAGAAGCTAATTGAATGTTATGAAGACTGCAGACTATGAACAGAACTCAATTGATTAGGATATAAAACATATTTCTTAGGCAACTCTCCTTTTACTCATGTGTAATACTATATAAAGTATCTACCTACGGAGAACATTAATTTCAAAAATACAGAGCTCTATGCAGTAGCAGACGAATGAATAATAGATGAATGCAGTAAAACGTTGGAATCGGAACGTCACATCGGATAGTCACATTATCAAGTGCGAAACGCCTTCAGTCCATTCATGCAGTTTTTTGTTGATTCGCTACGTAATATCCCATGCCAGTTGGTACGTATGTCTGTGGGATACCAATAAAGTGGCAGGATTCCCCAACTTGCCGCACACTGTGAACTTTAAACTGAAACAAATGAATGTGAAGCAAATCAAAAATAGTGTTTTTGTACTGTGTATCAACGCGGCTATTGTTGTTAATCCCGTGAATGAAAGTATCGTCGCAATGGAATACTTCATTATCTGAATGAAGAAGTCTTTCGGCCAAACGAAGCGAGGTGCACTGAAAAATGTTATTTCTGCGTTAATGACAAGAAATTTTCATTTTCATTCTTTTGATATGCCTGAATCGACAATTTTCGGTGTTGTAGGTGCCTGCGTTACAGGATCTGCTCCAATAGGAACAATGTGCTCTGATCTAGTTTTGTTCCACCTCTAAGGCGGGATATTAACAGAAAGGCTGAATTAAGCGGACCTCGCCATCTCCAACACTCCCACTATTCGAACCCACAGGGCTGAAACTCGGTGGCTTCTCTGCTTTCCGTGACGTGCTTTCTCAGTGTGGTATTCAGTTCAATTTCTTGAGAAACTTTTTCTTTAAATAAACTCACTAAGACTTGCCATCCCCATTTGTTTACCTATACAGTAAATGGCTCTGCTTACTCGCATTCTTCTGTGTTTCTCTGGTTCGTGCTTTAAATTGTCTAGCGTTACTGATTCGGTATTCTCCCTTGTGATGCGAGGTTTTCCCTCCCCCATTTTCCCTTCTCAATATAGTGGTGTAGCCATTAGTGTCTAAAGTCTAAATGAAGCTGAAAACGCCGTAGAAAGCTTTCCAAGGAGCTAAATATAATATTTTGGGTGCTCCTTTTTACGAAACCTTTTCGCACTCTATGAAGAAAATATCAAATCTGGCGGCCCTACGTTTACATACATTTGAGCATTCCCTGGTTAGCCCTCTTTTTAACACCTAGTTCCGATTTTCTCTCCCCCCCCCCCCCCTATTCTATAAATTCTCAGACCCTATATGTTCTCTTCTTCCCTATAATATTCTCCTATATTATTCTTCTATATATTCTCGAGAGCCCTCTCCATATAGCATTACTTTTCCTCAAAACCTCCCATGCTTCCTGAGCCGATAGAATATTCCAAATGTTAGAGGCGTCCCTTTACTGGTAGGCCATGAGCCTCAGTAACATGTAAGTGTTCCTTAATGCTTCGGACCCTTTCAGACCTTAGCTGTCTGGAACCCCGATTTCATTATATTTCATATCCTGACCGTATTCCATTCAACGAGATATATCCAACCATTGGGTAGGTAAATCTCATTTTTTATTTACCATGGGCAAAACCCTCAACTACTCCATCAAGACAGAACAGAAAAACATTGAACAAAATGGTTTTCAGGAAGTGCTTAGTAGTTAGTATGTAGTTGGGAAGTTGGATTGGGTTGAAATCAATGAAGCCGGACGCCCCATGTTCTCACTAGAGGGCTTCCTCGCCGAGGATTCTGCAGTTGATGTCCAGGAACATGAATTTCTACATGACACAGCGGGTGTCAGGTAGAAATTCAAAATCAACACAGCGGGTGTTGCGTCACCACACGTACTGGTAATTGGCTATAAAACATCAATAATTAGATAGGTATGATGTTTTGGTATTCTATAAAATACACTACTCAGGTTGGCACTCCATTGCCTTTTTCTAGAATTAACTAGAAGGTAGCTGTGTAGGTTTCGCGGCTGTGACCGTGAAATTCGCTAACTATAATTTGTCAGTTCGTAAGCTCAAATTAAAATTAATTTCTTGATTTGGGAGGTTGAACAAAACTAATGCCTTTAGGCACGATACCTTCGGTACAGTCATGCAGAGATAGCGGCTGCAGGTTGGAAGAACGCTCACGAATTCCGTGATCACACCCTCCACCCTCTACTTTTGAAGAAACGTTCGAAATACTATCACATTTTCGGGCTTGAAAGAGACTACGGCAACTGGGGTTACGGAAATCGCGAGGAAGCGGTTGAAAAGAACGGACTGTGAGCTTGTTAGCCAGCCCAGTAGCAAATAGCCGTGAACCACGCACAGCTCCGACCAACCAGTGAAAAAAGCTGCGGGTTACCGTTTCTTTTTTTGGGGTACTTTTTGCCCTCGAGGTTTGTACTAAACGAATGAACCGCTTCAACCCGAGGCCACCTCAAAATGTTTATTACCCAGTGGGGATAACGATGCTGAAGAACTAAGGAAAAAAGACACATCCTATCGCGATGTATTAGTATGCACCATTTTCTTTCTCTCGCATTTAAATGATCACTATTAGTACTACCTACCTACACCGTCTATATTTGAAGGGACGGTCATTTTGAACACCGTTCCCCGTGTGTTCTGCCAAAAATCTCATTTATCTTTTTTCGAACGAAGTGCTTAAAGAACTGTAGTGACAGTAAATTCTGATGTCAAACGCCGTGAAGAGTAATCTACTCTTTCAAATATTTACCTTGATAATTGTCGCATTGTTGCATTGTCAATACCAGTACCGATTATAATATGGCAGTGACAGAATTACCTGCGTTATGGATATCAACACAGACGCATTTGTCTAATGTTCAGTTGGAATCCCAAATCTCCAATTCTTCCAATCTTGGTCAGCAAGCAAAACTTTTTAACCTTTTATGAAAATATTTCTCTAAACAATAAGTACAATCAAGAATGACGTCACTCTGCAACAGATGGGAAACATATACATAAGTACTTAATTGCGAAGTTGAACTATAAATAATGGAAAGAGGCATCTATTGTTGAGGATCATCGGTAGATGAGCTCTCAGTTTCTATCTAATTAGAGGAAAGGGTTATATCATAACACGAGCGTCATGGTCCATACGTCTCATCACAATGGTAGATCAATATACCGTGTGGGGGTCCCTCGACCACATAGTTGGGTAATTACGCTGTGTGGGGCTACATTAGGTACCTAATTATGAGCCACTACCAGACGGATCATCTTAATGACGACGCTGCGAACCCTGTTGGATTATCAGGAATACGTAAGCTATTTACGAGCACATGAGAAGGAAACGTCAGGGAAGCGTCGCTGATCCCATACATTACACGGGCTTTCTATGGTGGACATGGGTTTGACTGTAGTTTATCTGTATTAGGTGTCATAACAATTTCAGACGAATATTTGTTTTTATTGATCAGGTAGTTCATGAGAAATCCTTACACACGATTCTGTTGCTTTTATTGTTGGTGAGTTGTGAGTGCTCTTTTTCGTCCTTAGCAAACCTTGGTTCGCTTACAAAAAAGACGTTCAAGTTATTGTTAACAACTGGCCCAGATTATTAAATGTGAAAACGTGTTTCTTCTTTTTCTTCACGCTATAAAATGGGGGGACAAAATGAAATTCTGTTCACGGTTAATGATGCTCGCTTGTAATGAAGCACGACAAAGCTGGCATTCCTTTTCTTCCTCATTCTTGGAACAATAAATATTCATAGCCTGCTCGAAGTTGCGGCCACCACGATAAATAAGGGTATGCCACAAATAACAGGGAGCGCTCGTCCTAAAGCCCCTTAATCCGTTTATCAGTGCAATTTATCCGTTAATGTTCCCAATATGGATTGGAAAGTACCCAACCGGATTGTGACCAAGTACCTAGGTATGGATTGGTGGTTATATTTATGTAGGTATTTATTTTATAGATACATACGATCCCATAAAACCCATTAGACCAGCATTAATTTTATTCTAATATAATATATTAGGATCCTACGAAGATAATATTATTATCTTCGTAGGATCTTCCCTTCAAGTTCTCCATTAGAGGAATCTGTGGAGGTACCTACCTGTAAAGTTCCCAACCGTCTTTTTCAGGTTAGAATTTTTGGGATTTAAAAACTAGTGAACATTGTCGTGAGTCCCTCCCGGGAACACTCCACTAACAACTTTAAGCTCTCACCAATATCCTGATGTAAAACTTACTTTCCGCTAATAAACATCTGAGTGGGGAGACAGGCAACAGAATCCAGGGGACACAACCTGGGCCCCCCCCAAAACTCCCAACAGGGGAGTTGGAGGGAGAGGCCTCCAGTTCCTATATAACCCTGGATCCTGGAGCTTTAGCTTCATTCGACACTTCCTCTAACCAGCTCTCTCTTCTCTCTCTTACCTTCCTCCTCCCAGATGCTCGGTGGAATCCGCCGCCTGGGAATTTACCTTCTACCTTTCCTTCACCTACATCGGTGGATTACCGCCGCCTAGGTGAAATTCCCTCACTCACCTACATCGGTGGATTACCGCCGCCTAGGTGAGATTCCTTCCTTCACCTACATCGGTGGATCACCGCCGCCTAGGTGAAATTCCCTCACTCACCTCTATCTACCCCAAAGTCGTAGATGCTCGGTGGTATCCGCCGCCTGCGACTTTTCCTCTCCTTCACGCCACCGTGATGATAAATTTAAATTCATCACAGTGGTGAACCCGACGTTCATCCAACCTTCTACCCTTCCCCCCTTCTTACCACCTCATGTGTCGCCCCCAGTCTAGTTCGGTGTCCCAAATTTTAAATTCAAATGCAACTTAACCAGTCAGTGTAAATTCGCAATTTTTTGGCCCACCCGCAACCGCTCACACAGCTCTCAACTCTCCGCCACAAGCACCTCCGCTACCGCCAATTGCGAATTTAAAATTCAAAACCTCACCCAATTTGAATTTTGATTACAGACCTCCACCATGGACCCGAACTCGCCGACGCCGCCGCTCCTCCGGCCATCCCTGCTGCAGCCGCCGACCGCTGCGACATCTGACGCAACCGACAACCCCTTCACCAGCCTCTCACCACCCGGCTCTTCCGCATCCGCCGCCGCCGCTGCCGCCGCCGCTGCGGCCGCCGCACACGCCGCCGCCGACGTCACGACGGCCTCGGCGTCGTTCCCGCTGGCGCTGCCCCCCTTCTACACGCACGACCCCGCGCTCTGGTTCTTCCAGGTCGACGCTGCGTTTTCGGCCGCCAACATCCGCAGCCAGCGTACCCGTTACTCCCGCATCATATCTCTACTCCCGTATGAGATCCTCCTGCAGACGTCAGACATCTCCCCCGACGCCACGGCCGCATACGACGACCTCCGCAATCGCCTCGTCACTTTATACCAACCTTCCAAGATCGCACGTGTCGCAGCGCTCTCCCAACCCCAACATCTCGGCGATCTGAAGCCCTCCCACCTCTACCGTCGCCTGCGTCATCAGCTGCAAGACGTAATGACGGCCGACATCGCGCGGACCTTCTGGCTGCGGGCCCTACCCCACCCCATGCAGATGGCGCTCGCCAGCTACCTCGACGGCCCAGACGAACCGCTACTACGTCTCGCCGACACGGTCCATGACCTCACCCCAGCCGCCGGCGTCACGGAAGTCGCCGCGCCCCGCACCCCCACCCCGCGCAGGGACCGGACGCCGTCACAAGAGCGCCGCCGGCCCCCCTCCCTCCACCGGCGCCGCTCCCTCTCCGTCGAGCGCTGGCCAACCCCCTCCGCCGACCACCGACGCCAGCGCTCGTCCGACCGCCGCAACATTTCCCCCACTCAGCAACGAAGAGGGAGGTCCCCAGCAGCGGCAGCCTCCTCCACCTCCACGCGCCCCACCAGGACCTACCTCCCAGCGGATCCCCCCCACCGATGTTTCTATCATGTCAACTTCGGTGGGGAGGCCCGCAAATGCCAGCCCCCCTGCTCCTACACCTCCAAGCAGGGAAACGCGGACGCCCGCCGGTAAATCCGGCGGGCCCCCCTCCTCGCCAACACGGGGGGGACCAACACCAACCCCTCCCCGCCCGCATTCACACCACCACCGCGAAGCCTCGCTACCCCTCCTACGCCGCCGCCACGGCTGCCAACCTCCCACCCGCGCCCGCCGGCGCCACCAAAACCATCACCTCTCCATCAACTGCCCCCCCACCCCGGGTCAGCCCCTCCAAGCCCGCCTCCAGGGCAGCCACCCTTCCGGCCGCCACTCACGCCGCCGCTACCGTTCCCCCACCCCGGAACGGCCCCTCCAAGCCCGCCTCCAGGGCGGCCACCCTTCCGGCCGCCACTCACGCCGCCGCTACCGTTCCCCCACCCCGGAACGGCCCCTCCAAGCCCGCCTCCAGGGCAGCCACCCTCCCGGCCGCCACTAACGGCGCCGCTACCGTTCCCCCACCCCGGAACGGCCCCTCCAAGCCCGCCTCCAGGGCTACCACCTTTCCGGCCGCCACTCACGCCGCCGCTACCGTTCCCCCTCCCCGGAACGACACCTCCCCGCCCGCCTCCAAGAGAACCGGCCCCACAGTCAGCACTACCGTTCCCCCTCCCCGGAACGGCAAAAGACCACCCCGTGTCTCCTTCGCGGGGGACCACCCGCCGCCGTCGCACCCGCCCATCACCTCGGACGACCCAAGCCCCTCCCATCCGCCGGACCCCAACACCTCAGCCATTTTGCCGCACTCCGCCCCAGCTCACCAGCGCCTCTTCCTGAAGTGTTCTAAAACAAATGTCCCGTTCCTCGTCGACACAGGGGCAGCGCTCTCCATCTTTCCAAATAACATTCTCCGGCGACAGGCGCGTTGTTACCGGCAACTCCTCTACGCCGCCAACGGTACCACCATCCCCTCGTACGGGACGTACCGCTCATCCATCCATATGAGCGGGCTCGCGTACGAGTGGGAATTTACCGTGGCGGACGTAGAGAAAGCCATCCTGGGGGCCGACTTCCTCGCTTATTTCGGCCTCCAGGTTGACGTCCGTAACGCGCGCCTGCTCGACCCCTCCACCCAGAAACCCATCCCCGGGTTTATCCATGCTGTCGATCGCCCCCCAACCCAATTTGAACACCTTCTCCTCCAGTACAAATCCCAGCGCCGCCCCTCGGCACACATCTAACAAACTCAGCACTATATTGAGACCTCTGGCCCCCCAATCTCCGCCAAAGCACGACGCCTCCACCCCCTCCAGCTGTCCCAAGCACGGAAACACTTTGACAGCCTCATAAAGGATGGCATTATCCGCCCCTCCAAATCCCCGTGGGCTTCACCGTTACAAATTGTGCAGAAGCCCAACGGGGATATCCGCCCCTGCGGCGACTACCGCCGCCTGAACGCGAAAACGACTCCGGATCTCTACAACGTCCCACATCTCCGAGACTTCTCTTCGCACCTCCACAACACAACCATCTTTTCAACCCTCGACATCTCTAGAGCCTTCCACCACATTCACATCTACCCTCCCGACGTACCCAAAACAGCCATCATCACCCCTTTCGGCCTGTTTGAATACATTAAAATGGGTTTCGGCCTCCGGAACGCCGCCCAGACGTGGCAGCGTTACATGGACAACATTCTGCGGGGACTACCTTTCGTGTTCTGTTTCCTGGACGACGTACTGATCGCTTCCCGGGACCCGAAAGAACATCTAGCACACCTGAAACAAGTACTCGACATCTTCGCCGCCGAGGGCCTCACCATCAACTCTCCGAAATGTGTTCTCGCCCAACCCTCGGTCCGCTGCCTCGGCCACCAAGTTTCGTCCGACGGGATCAAACCCCTACCGGACAAAGTGCACGCCCTCACCGACTTCCCACAACCCCGCACTGTCTCAGAACTCCGCCGTTTCCTGGGTATGTTGAACTTTTATCGTAGACACATCAAACACGCAGCACAACACCAACAACCACTCATACACGCTATCCCACAACCAGCCAAAAAAAACGACAACCGCCCCATTTCCTGGACCCCCGCCCTCACAACCGCATTTCAAAACTGCAAACAGGACCTAGTAGACGCCGCTCTATTAGCCCATCCCGATCCCCATGCCCCCCTCTCCATCACTACCGATGCGTCTGACTGGGCCATCGGGGCAGTACTCCACCAACACACCGGCGCCACCCCCCAACCCCTCGGCTTCTTTTCTAAAACTCTGTCCCCAACACAAAAAAATTACTCCACCTTTGACAGAGAACTCCTCGCCATCCACGAAGCCATCAAACACTTCCGTGACTTCGTGGAGGGCAGGCAGTTCTCTGTCATCACCGATCATAAGCCCCTCACACATGCACTCCTTCAAAACCGCAAATCTGCCTCCCCCCCGTCGCCTCCGGCAACTCGAATTTATCGGGCAATTTACGTCCGATATTCGTTATTTGCCGGGGGCCGACAACTGCGTTGCAGACGCCCTCTCCCGTCCCACCCCCGCGCCGGTGGCGGAGTTACTGCCTTTCCCTTCCCCACAAACCATCAAACATCACCAAATTCCGACAACCGACCCCGCACTCTCCAACCTCATCTCCGCCTCCAAATTGGAACAACTGCCTCCCCTCAATCTCTGGTGCGACGTAACGGCCGATTCACCGCGCCCTTACGTCCCACCGGAGCTGAGGCGGCAGTTGTTCCTCCATTATCACTCCCTCCATCATCCCGGCATTCGGGCGAGCCGGGATCTCATCAAGACGCGGTACTTCTGGCCCCACATGAACACAGATATCCGTACCTGGGTTCTGGGGTGCCAGAAGTGCCAGCAGTTTAAGGTCTCGGCTCACCCCCATGTACCTCCTCAACCCATTCCCGACTCCCTCCCGTGGGAACATGTCCACCTAGATCTGGTCGGCCCTCTTCCCCCCTCCGAGGGGAAGAGGTACTGCCTCACCATGATCGACCGTGCAACCAATTGGGTTGAGTGTATCCCACTCGCCCACATTACCGCGGACCCCGTCGCCGCGGCCTTCCTCAATCAATGGATCAGCCGCTACGGCTGTCCGCGGACACTCACGGTCGATCAGGGGAGGCAGTTTGAATCAGCCCACTTTGCCGACCTGCTCCGTTCCCTCGGGATTCAAAAAATCCGCACCACTCCTTATCACCCTCAATCCAACGGGAAAATAGAGCGGTGGCACTCGGTCCTCAAGCAAGCCATCTCCACATCAGCCACATCTCCCTCATGGACCAAAACCCTCCCCTACGTCTTACTTAGCCTCCGCACCTCCGCCCGTCCTTCAGACAACACAAGTCCCGCACAACACGCTTTTCGAGACCCTCTACGTTTACCAGCCGACATTTTCACTCCACACCCCACCCCGTCAATTAACAGGGAACCACTCCGCACAACAACACCACACAACGACACCTCCTATCCCACACGTTTTTACACAGCCACTCACATGTACTTGAAGGAGCCCGGCATCCACAAAACATTTCAACCTCTCTACGCCGGGCCCTTCCACGTCATCCGCTCCACAAACACCACGGCTACCCTGTTAATTGACGGGAAGCCCCACACTGTACCCCTCGCCCGATGTAAACCAGCCCCAGTCCTCCCCGACACTTCGCCCCACACCACTCACCCGACCACCCCCACAACACAAACGCCACACATCGCCTCCATTTCGTCCACCGGACCCCAACGTCGCCGCCCCTCTCCGCGACGTCCCGGGTACCGGCTCCCACCGGCTCTTCCCCTTCACCACCGCCCCGGCAGTGAAGGGGCCCCTCTATCAGTCTTCACTAACGTGAAGACTGTTAGAGGGAGTCGCCTCTCTCACCCCATCACCTCACCACCATTACACACTCACTACATTACACTGCACACTATCCACACCCAGGGAACGGCGGATTTCAACTCCCCGCTCCAATCTGTCGCCCCAACAAAATTTGTAAACACCAATTTTACCGACCATGTAAATACCAATGTATATACCAATGTAAATACCAAAGACCATGTAAATACCAATTTTTGTAAATTTTTGTACATATTAGTCTACTATCGCACCATCATCATTCTACTCTTGAACTACATATCTCACCATCATCGTTATCCTCATGATCTACATATTTCGCCATCACCATTGCCTTCATAACGACCCTGTACATATTCCTCCACTACTTGTCCCTTCATCATTGTTATCATGTTATCTTACTACTTACTATGTCATGTTATCTTACTACTCCTATGTTACCTCTTACTCACTATATCAAACTACCTATATGTAAACCCTAGGATTAAGTCACAACCTGTCACATTTCTGCCTTCAGCACTTCAATTGTTTGCTTCAGCCTTCAGCTTCTGTCAACCTGCGCCTTCAGCTCCCCTCTTGTTTTCCGCAGCCCTCAGCCCCTGTCACCTTGAGCCTTCAGCTATCTCAAACATTGGTTCGAACTGGGGGGACCTCTGTCGTGAGTCCCTCCCGGGAACACTCCACTAACAACTTTAAGCTCTCACCAATATCCTGATGTAAAACTTACTTTCCGCTAATAAACATCTGAGTGGGGAGACAGGCAACAGAATCCAGGGGACACAACCTGGGCCCCCCCCAAAACTCCCAACAGGGGAGTTGGAGGGAGAGGCCTCCAGTTCCTATATAACCCTGGATCCTGGAGCTTTAGCTTCATTCGACACTTCCTCTAACCAGCTCTCTCTTCTCTCTCTTACCTTCCTCCTCCCAGATGCTCGGTGGAATCCGCCGCCTGGGAATTTACCTTCTACCTTTACATCGGTGGATTACCGCCGCCTAGGTGAAATTCCCTCACTCACCTACATCGGTGGATTACCGCCGCCTAGGTGAGATTCCTTCCTTCACCTACATCGGTGGATCACCGCCGCCTAGGTGAAATTCCCTCACACACCTCTATCTACCCCAAAGTCGTAGATGCTCGGTGGTATCCGCCGCCTGCGACTTTTCCTCTCCTTCACGCCACCGTGATGATAAATTTAAATTCATCACAAACATCCATTTCTGAACTACTGGGTGTGAGGAAACCGAATCAGACGATTAGTCAGAATACAAATCAATGAAGCTGAAATAATTAAAATAAATGAATTTCAAATTCCTTTTATTTTTCTAAATTAACGTCAGATTCGGTTGCACCCTGGTTGCAGCTACGAAGGGGGTCATGTATACATCTAGAAAATGTACTTCTTAAATAATTGAATCAATATTTGGTTGTCAATTTAGTGAACATGGGCAAGTTACCCACTGAAATATTTTGGAAATAGATAAACTGAAGAACTTGAGTGACCACACTGAAAATTCCGCTATATGCAGACAACTAGTCAGTTTTTGGTTTATTATTTTGTTACAAAATGGCGTACATTCGTTTCCAACTCTCTTTTTAACCTGAGAAATTCTATGCATAGGTTGTTTACTTTCTTACTGTTTTTCTTTAATATTCCTTCGGATAGAAGAGAGTAGGGACATATTGCCAGACTCAGCCATTATCGGTTTGTTTGGCATTACTTCATGAGTAACTTTGGTTAGTATGTCAATCTACATCGTTCTTTGATGATCTCATTTACGTTGATTTTCCGAAAGCTGTGAAGAGTTAGCTTACTATTTTCCGACAAAAGTATATAGCAGTACTGTTGGTAGGATTGCGTTATGTTAGTTTTTGATATTTTCTTATATTATTGATGGGCAAATTATTACACAACGGTTCATTATTCTATCTCTTCAGAAGGGGAACCTATACAGGTAAATTATTACACAACGGTTAAGGTAGGTACCTAGTAACGAGTACGGGGTTAGGTACTAACCTACGGAGGGTCCGCGACCTACATAATATGTGTAGAATAGTACATATTATGTTATATAGAAGGGTTATCTATACGGAGACCTGTGATCTGTAACAGGAGGGTATTCTGTACAAAATAATAAACCGTTGTGCAGGGATTTGCAGTGTTTTTTATTCCATTTTCGGATTCACATTTAAGGGGGGGATTTTGTTTCATGCTCGATTCCAAAGGTTATTACTGAAAATAATAAACCAAAATAACGAAGTTGTAATTTCCTGCAAATATAACAAGAATTTATTATAACCACTAACATCATTTGCTATCCAATATCAAACTATTTATGTGAAACTCTGGCGGGCACTCCATCATCCACTCCGCTCCACTACTCACCGCCAGTCAACGCGCGGCTAATCATCTTATAGATCAAGCCCCCCCCCCCCCCCCCCCACCACCCACTTGCCAGCTGAAATTCCTCTACTGAGTCGCTATCTCTTTCCGAGACCACCTCCCCTCTGAACTTCCGTGTTGATTGTCCAGAATGGGGAAGGAGCTTCGGTGGATATTATCCGAAGATTAAACCTCGAAGGGCTTCCAAAGCCTTTCCTGCTGCGGCTTGCTCGTCTTTGTGCTTAATTACACCTACCTAGAAATTCTGCTGTTGACTACACTTTCGAGTTTGTTGGATAAATAAGAATAATAAAATCATCGGGCTTTAGCTGCCTCTAGTTCAGTTAATAATCCTCGCTGCCCTGTTGTTGTCAAATTGATATTAGCGAATTTTCGAAGAAAAGGAAGCTATTGTTCTCGGTCCAAAATTTTTAAAACTCGAATTTCCGAAAGATTTTTATACCAAAATCCGTTTCAGACCATCCTGAATTCACTGCCGAAAGACACCAAAAATTATATGTATATATATATATTTATATATTTATATATTTATATATATATTTATATATTTATATATGTATGTGTCATTCCAGACGATAACTCTCGAAAGAATTGAGATAAAAAGTTCAAATTTGCACGAAAAATCTGTCTTGGCAATCGACAGGCTAAGTTCGAAGATGGGCAGAATCGGGTCACTCTAAGGGGGAGTTTTGGGGAGTTTTAGGGGGGGGAAATTACCCATAAATTCCCAAAATGAAAAAGTCTGACAAGTGACACCTCATTTTAAAGGTTTTTGTACGCTGAACACGATGGTGAAATCAGAATTGCGATATCTCATTCCATTCTCAAACTGGAGCACTTTGAAGATGAAGGAACGTGGTTATTTCTTGAGATGTTCTTCCTGGTTCGTCTGCTCTAATCTGATAACGGAATGGGATATCGCAATTCTGACTTCACCATCGTGTTCAGCGTTGGAAAATCTACAAACCGAGGTGTTACTCGGCAAAAAATGGAACAAAAAATTTGTTACGTATCCAATACCTAGGTACTCTTCTGGTATTCAAAACATTTTTGATTTCCCCCTCCCTCTCCTTCCACCCCAAATTTTACTTTGCGTAAAACTACTCCTGTTTTAATTTTGTATGGTATCAAGTTGGGAAAACATTGGCCGAAAATTAATTTTCAGAAAATTTTAGGCGGAGGAGGAAGATGCCGAAAACTTCGAAAATTCGCTCTTATAGCCATGCTGCATGACTGTGGTTTTTAGCGAATTTTCGAAGAAAAGGAAGCTATTGTTTTTAATTTTCTACTGTAATCTCCTTTGAGTAGGTACCATCCAATCTGAGCAAAAATGGGTTTAGTACCAAACAATTTTACTGCTATAATTCTCAGTCTGCTTTAACCTTGCGCCTCTTTGATGGAAATGATCGTTCGCGGTTGTACAAAAGGCTGTGGTTTCGAGTAGACGACATGACTCTTTGAATAACAGTCCCTCCCTGAATATCAGTTGCTCAAATCAAACAAAAAATGCTGCAGATTATTACTCAATAGTTTATTATTTATCTGTATAGATACCACTTCTGCGTAGGACACTGTTTTCTGCGGTTCATACCTACCCTCGTCCTCCCCTCAGGAAAGCCCTCAATTGAGTACTGGAGCCGGCGGGGAACTGTACAGTTTCATAAATATGCGTGGGATTCAAGAATTCTATCATTAATAATTATTTGTCGATATTCACGGAGCATAACGTTTATTTACGTCACAAAAATTGCCTATCTATCAACCAAATCCAGAAGAGCCATAATTCTTAAAAATATCAGAGCATTTTTTATGTGGGCCGGATTTATTACAGTCCGTTCACCATCATGTTGAGGAAATAATTTTCAGTAATGAACCTTGGAATCGACATGGAAAAAAAATAAAAAAAATAAAATAAATAAATAAAATTAACACTCCCTCAAAAATTTGATCGTTTCCGTTTTACCGTACGTATAATACGAAAATGGAAATAAATAAATGTCTGTCCCGTCCGCCGTACTTCGCACTTTTTTTTTTCAAGTTACAAAGTGTTTCATTCTCAATGCATCGCTCTCTTTCAAACGCTGGAACTTTCATAAATAAACAGATTAACGCTGCAGATCTGCATAGATCTTTGTTTTGTGTGGTTAATACCTACCCCCCGTGTTCCCCTCAGGCTTTGAAATTCTTGTGGTCGCTGAACCTAAGGAGAACCCTTGTTATATTCCCAAATTTCGCCTTATTTGCATAGTACGTTTGGCCGAACAACAAACTTGTTCCTACCAACCAGTAGTTAAAAGCGCTGCAAATCATTACAGATCGGTTTATTATTTTCCCTCTTCGAGTTCCTTGATCCGAGATATTGCTTTGGAATGACGGTTATTTTGGGATTTTGTTGGTAGGCAGTTCAACTTCATAACTTGTTACGCTTCGTGAATAACAACAGATAATTTTTATTGATGATAGAATTGTTTGAATCCACCGTTATGAAACTGTATCACCCCCGGCCGGCTGCAGTACTTGATTTAGGGCTTTCCTGGGTACGAGGGCATGTATTGACCACAGAAAACAGTGATCTACGCAGAAGGGGCAACAATACAGGTAAATAATAAACTTTTATGTAATAATTTGCAGCGTCTATTCCACTTTACGATTCTACGTACCTTGAAACGGAAAACATCATATTTTGAGGGGGGGGGGGGGGGGGTAGGTATTATAATTATTTTATCATTCAATAATGATTGACAGGACATTTGACTATGCTAGCGTAACGTCACGAAAAAATGAAACGGCAAAGGATCTATGCCTGCTGCTTAGTCAGCGTCAAAATTTTGTAAAAATGGGGAGCATAAAAATGTCGTACAAACTGGGAGCTTTCCAACGACTGGAGAACGAGTTCTGTACGACCAAAACTGGATGGAGTTATATTTCCTTAGATACGCTTCGATTTTAGATGATTACTGTTTTTTTCATGCTCGATTTCAAAGGCTCACCATTGAAAATAATAAACCAAAATGATCAGGGTTTTCACCATTCAAGTGACACAACGAATAACAACACAACCTACTCGACCAGGTATTTGAAATAATGTCAGTCTATTATACACACATTCAATTAGGATAGTAGTAGTAGGAAGTCGAGGTTTGGCAGGTTGGGACCGCATTTGGATTAGTTAGTAATCTGGATGGATTGTAGATTGGATTGGTTTGGAAAAGAAAGCTACACCCGGCCTCCTCCAAAGTAGCTGTTACTGCTTTTTCGACCTCTTACTAGTTACTAGTGATCTGCGGTCCATCGAGAGGAGCAGAGACCAGGGATAGTTTCAGGGGATAGTCCTAAATTCTAACATCGATGCGACAATACGCGATACATCCCCCCCCCCCCCCTCCAACCATACATCTGCAAATGATTGCAAAACGGTTTATTGTTTACCTTTATAGATGCCCCTTCTGCGAAGATCCCTCTTTTCTGTGGTGTACCCTCTTGCTCCCCCCAGGAAAGCCCTAAATCGAGTACTGGAGCCGGCCCCGGAATTAAAGTTACAATAAGACAATAATTAATTATCTGTAGTTATTGATGAAGCATAAGGCAAATAATAAACCGTTGTGTAATAATTTACCTGTATAGTGCCCCTTCTACTTAGATAGCATAATAGACCCTTGTGTAATAATTTACCTTTGCTTGATAATATTTACCCAATAATACACCAATAATATTTCAACGCTTGCTCAAGTTGCAAAAGTACAGGTACAAAATCCAAAGGATCCATCATTTTTCGAATGAATTAATATCATAGAACAACCAAATCGATTTCCTACAGCCATCCGTGATTATAGTCAGGTGCTCCCTAGCAATGATATCTGGACCGGATTTATACCGTTTGATTCACGATCACGCTGACGAAGCTTTTCGCTGCAAACGAACGGCTGGTCCTACAATGCTCCGTGTCGTCTCAAAAAATTCTTTGGTTCAAGATCAATTTTTTTTTAGCGTTTATTTATTATATAACAACTAGTGACACAAATTTAATTTTAACTATTTAGTAACTACTTTAGCTACTACTACTGTAACTATTTAGTTATTTACTTCGAATATCTTTGCGCAATGTTTTTATGGTGAATGTTCACAAGCAGGCACCACACTAGTTTTTTACGCAACAACGTCGGCATCCAAGATCCAGGGTTTTGGTTCTGTTCAGCCGTCCAACTTGTTGCGAATTGTCCAGCAGCTGAAGAGCTTCTGCATTTGAGTGCACGTGAAGTCGGCTCTCGTAACGTCGTGCTGTTTTTTAAATGACATATGTGACGCTCTCCACGCGGAAGTCTCTGTGGAGGTCGTCTTTCTAATGTACCAGGGAGCATTTACGATACTTCTGAGCACTTTATTCAGAAATGTTTGAATTATTTGCACATTTGGTTTGGTTGCACAGTCCCATAGTTGAATTCCGTTGGACCAAATCGGCATCGATACTGTCTTATATAACAGTACTTTACTGTGGATGCTGAGTTGAGAGTGTCGGCCTATCAGCCAATATAATTTTCTATATTTAATTGAGAGCTCTTTCTGTTTCTTCTTGACATGCTCTTTCCACTTCAACTTTGCATATATGTAGAGTCATCCCTAGATATTTCACTGAGTTAGCAGTGTTATGGTGTTGCGAGTGATCTCCAATGGAATATTTATTATTGTTTTGTACGTGAAGTTGACATGTGTTGATTTTGTTTCTTTCAGTTTTAGTCTCCATTTCTTTGTCCATTTATCAACTGCAATAGTAGCTTCCTAAAGTTTTTTTGCCGACTCTTCTACTGAATCTGCAACGGCTAAAATTGCTGCGTCATCTGCGAAGGTAGCTATGCATGTACCAAAAGTGACTGGGACGTCACAAATGTGTACATTGAATAAAGCAGAGTTCCCAGGACGCTCCTCTGCGGAACCCCTCCTTCAATTTTTTCTAGTTGAGAATATTCATCTTCTATTTTTACTCTGAACTATCTGCTATCAAGGTAAGATTCATGTAATTGACAGTATTGCTGTGGGAGCAATCAGCCCTTCGTGCCAAACCTTATCAAAAGCTTGTGACACATCAAGAAAAACCGCGCATACTTTTTTGTTCTCTTGCGTTTTCTCAGTCTTATCCGTTATCCTATGAACTTGTTCAATGGTGGAATGTTTTGCTCTGAAACCAAACTGATGAGGAGAGATAAAGTTCCTGTCTTCTATAATCCCAGCTTGAGCTTCTCAAACAGTTTTGAGAGAACTTGAAGTAGGGAGATACGTCTGTACGACTTTACATCAGATGGCTCTTCACCTGTTTCAGTACCAAAATGACCTCAGCAATCTTCCAGGGAAGTTAGACATGTTTGAGCCGAAATGCAGCATTTATCAAATACGAGTATAAAAACTTCCGAAGGCCTATTTCCGGTAATTCGCAAATAATGCAGAGAGGTGATTCGCAAATAACATTGCTTTATCTTTTGCTTCGTTCGAATAGGAGAGACCGGTATTTTAGGTTTTCTCAGTCCTTCAGCTGCTCTGTATAAAGTGCAATCTGTGGATTGTTCCGCTGACAGATTTAGAATATTTCTAGCAAGTGTTTCTTGTTCTGTTTCTTTGATTAGAGAACTTAATTTCTTGGTAAGTCGATTTAGTTCGGCATTGTCTCCAGGAAATCGAGTGATGTGCCATATTTTTCTTGGCTTACGCTTTTTCCTTAGTAGTTTCCGTACTAATATACGTTAGATGTTAGATGTTGAGAGATTCCATCAGTTGCATGTGTAGAGCGCCACGCTGCTTGTATTAGATCAGCGAACTCCTCCACTTGTTCTACTTTTATGACACAACCACTTAGCGTTAGGACAATGGCTGAGTGATCTCCTGATAGGTCATTACTTTCGTTAACTTGAGCATAGTTACGAGAGATAGGTTTCTGATATTAGACCTATGTCAATTTTGTTCATGTCAAGGAATGCTTCAAATTCAGGGATGTGATTCATGAGTCCATTAGCATTCCAGGTTGCAATACGGAAGGTATGATGTTCCATAACGTATGTAGGTTAGCTTAGGTTAGGTTTAGATAAGCTTTTTTCCATATTTTCCATTCGCGCCGACATAGCATTATTTGTGACATTTTACCTTTCCATGAATTTGATTAGTTTTCCAAGAGTTTCCTCTACAGCTGGGGTCTTATTAGAAGTAATCTCAGCTTCCTGTCGTTTCCCTGCTACAACACTTGCATAAGACACCGATGGTCTCCTAGTATGGGCAGCCTTCATGTTGCTAGGTTTTGTTGGTTGCTGGTACCTCCTGTTTGAGTTCCTAGATTGGTTTCTAATTTTCTTGAGCTCCTTTGCAACTTCTCAGCCTCTGTAATTAGCTGGGTGGTGTTTGTCGCAGTTTACACATTTTGGAGGGGTGTCCGGGGGCAACTTACAATCGCTGGATTCGTGTTTTCCTGCTCATTTGACACAACGTGGCTCTTTTTCACAAAAGGATTTTGTGTGCAGGTAACCTTGACATTTTTTGCACTGTGGTATTTGGCATCCTGATTTCCTGAGGGGTTCAATAGGTACCACCATATTTAGTATAGTTTTAATATTGTAAATTTTGTCCAAGACTACCGAGTTTTCAAACGCCAGCATGAATAATGGAAGATCAAGCGTAGACGTAGTTTTAAAATCCTGATCCCCATTTCTGACTCGCTTTTTTAGGTTTACTGCGGCTAGGATTTTGAATCCCTGCTTTTCAAGATCACCCATTATTTCCTACGTCTGGCATGTTGGTTGCAAACCTCTAGGTACCACTTTGATGGCCCGTGTGTTTTTGTTTTCATAGCTGAACCAATGGAAGTTGTTTTCATTCACCTTTGATGATACAAGACGGTAAATATCGCCATCGGGAACATTGACCTTCCACTGATCATTATTTTGGGCTGTGACCCTGCATTGTTTATCAGTAGACACTTTAAAAGCGGCTGATAGAAATGAATACTCCTTAATTCCACTCAGTTATCGGTGGAGGAGGGAGCCTCGAGCTTCGAGCTCCCCCAGGAAAGCTCTAAATCGAGTACTGGAGCAGACCCCGGAATTAAAGTTTAATAAAAATCCGCGGGATTCAATAATACAATAATTAATTACTTGTAGTTATTCATGAAGCATGAGGCAAATAATAAACCGCTGTGTAATAATTTACCGTTGTGTAATAATTTACCCTATAATACTTCAACGTTTGTTCAAGTTGGAAAAGTACCTCTCAACAAAATCCAAAAGATCCATCACTCTTCAAATGAAATAATATCACACAAAAACCAACTCGACTTCATACAGCTGTCCGTGATTATAATCAGGTGCTCGCTAGCAATGATCTCTGGGCCGGATTTATACCGTTTGATTCACGATCACGTTGACGAAGCTTTTCGGTGCTAACGAACGGCTGGTCGTACAATGCTGGTCTCAAAAAATTCCTTAGTCCAAGGTCAATTTAAAAACGTAAAAAAAACCATACCCTTCAATAAATTGAAAGTTTTCGAGCTACGGCGTTCTGAAAATTGCAACCCCTATTTTTCACCCCCTAGAGATGACTGACAGTATCGCCGAGCTTCGAGGACCATCCAGACCCCAAACGGGACCTACAAACTAAATCTCAATAATTTCGGTTCATGGTAACTAAGAAAAGTGCTAAGTACGGCGTACGGCGCACGGCGGACAGACAGACATTTTGGTTTATTATTTTCAATAATGAACCTTTTGAATCGAGCATGAAAACAAATAAAATCCCCCTCCTCCTCCCCACACACTCAAAATTTGATGGTTTACGTTTCAAGGTATGTAGAATCCGAAAATGCAATAAAAACTTCGCCCCCTGCACCCCCGGATGACTTCCGCTTAAAGCCTGACGGCTAAAATGTGGTGTACCTGACCCTTCAGGTTTTTGTCCCCCTCGCTGTAGTATATATAAGATCGGCTGTTTCTTACCTTACTTCACGCGCGGCTCATACTAGACTCCACCTTTTTTGTTTTTCAGTAAAAATATATGTATCACTTTATAAATACGGATTATTATGTAGGTACCCAACTACTATTGCTATCGTTATATTGATCGAGTAAACCGCTTTGTATAATTAGGTAGGTCAGGTTAAAAACGCTGCAAATCCCTGCACAACGGTTTATTATTTTGTATAGAATACCCTTGTGTTACAGATCACAGCTCTATGTATAGATAACCCGTCTATATAATATGATATGTACTATTCTATACATATTATGTAGATCGCAGACCCTCCGTAGGTTAGTACCTAACCCCGTACTCGTTACTAGGTACCTACCTAAATCACGAGTTAAATGTTGCTAAAATAGTTCTGCCGATGACAAACAGTACCTAACAAAAAGAAACACACATAATGAAGTTCTGAAAAGAAATTGTTGATGAGGAGTGAAAAAAGTTGCAAAAGTACCTACCAACAAACTCCAGCCCCTTCTACGTAGATGGTATAATGAACCGTTGTGTAATAATTTACCGTTGAGTAATGATTTACCGTAGTAATAATTTACCCATCAATAATACTTCAACGTTTGTTCAAGTTTCACTACCTACCAACAAACTCCAAAAGAGCCATCATTTTCCAAATTAAATAATATCACAGAACAACCAACTCGACTTCATACTCCGCCAATATAATCAGGTGATCCCTACCAATGATTGGCCGTATTCACAAATTCCTATTGTGGGCGCGTCTCTGGTTACGAGATTTGGTTTGAATTGTATACAATTTCATTCACACTGGAGTCGAAAATGCCTGTCGGTGCAAATTTCGGGGCCTTACTGTGAACGAACGGCTGGACGTACGATGCTCCGGATGGTCTTAAAAAACTCGCAAGTTCAAGAACTATTTAAAACCGTAAAAATATTTACGTAAAAAAATTGTATAGGCGTTTTGAAAATTTCAACCCCTATTTTGAACCCCTTAGAGATGACTCACAGTAACGTCGAGCTTCGAGGACCAACTAGACGCCGAACGGAACCTATAACCCGAATTTCATCAATTTTTTTTCATGGTAACTAAGAAAAGTGGCCCGTACGGCGTACGGCGTACGGCGTACGGCGTACGGCGTACGGCGGACAGACAGAAATATTTTTATTGCAGTTTTGGATTCTACATACCTTGAAACGTAAACCATCAAATTTTGAGGGGGGGTAAGAATTTTTTTTTTCATGCTCGATTCCAATGGTTCATTATTGAAAATAATAAACCAAAAACATGCTTTAGCCGCGTAGTTTACTACAACCAAGTGACAACCAAACAAGCGCCATTGTTTACTATCCATTTACAACATTCATTTATATAGTTATATTATGAAACTAGGATATAAATACCAAGAACAAATACGAAATACATTCGTGATAAATCAAGAGCTTTCCAACGAATGGAAAACGATTTTTGTCCGATGAAAATGAAAGAAGTTTCATTTCCCTAGCAACCACTCGGTTGTAAGTGAAAATCATTGTTAAAATACGCGCTACTTTTGTCTCACTATTTGGTCTCACTTTTTCCTGTCTCTTTTCGGCGGGAAGTCCCATCGCAAAAACCTGAAGGGTCAGGTTAAAATTTCTGTCCGTCCGCCATACGCCGCACTTAGCACATTTCTTAGTGACCATGAACCAAAATTGATGAAATTTTGTTTGTAGGTCCCGTTTGGGGTCTAGATGATGCTCGGCGTTACCGTCAGTCATCTCTAAAGGGTGAAAAATAGGGGTTGAAAGTTTCAGAACGCCGTAGCTCGAAAACTTTGAATGGAAGGGTGTGGTTTTTTTTAACGTTTTTAAATTGATCTCGAACTAAAGCATTTTGTGAGACCCCCCCCCCGGAGCATTGTAGACCAGCCGTTCATTTGCACCGAAAAGCTTCGTCAACATGATCGTGAATGTAACGGTAAACATCCTGCCCAGATATTATTGCTAGGGAACACCTGATTATTATCATGGATGGCTTTATGAAGTAGAGTTGGTTGTTTTGTGATATGATTTAATTCGAAGAATGAAGTCTTTTTTTGGATTTTGTTGATAGGTAGTTCTGCAGCTACAGCAAACATTAAGCTTAAAGAATAACAAGAAATAATTACGTTATAATAATTATATTAATTAAAAATCACACAAATGATATAAATTGCAAATAATTATAGTAATTAAATTATATATTTATCATAGAATTCATGATTCTACCGCATATTTATGAAATTTGATGGACCGGCTGGCTCCAGTATTTGATTTAGATGTCTCTTGTGGGATGCGCGAGGACAGGCATTGACCATAGAAAACAGGGCATCTATACAGGTAAATATAAAACCTTTTTGTAATAGTTTGCGGCGTTTTTTATTGCATTTTCGGATTCTGCATACCTTGAAACGTAAACCATCAAATTTTGTAGGTAGAGGGGGAGGGGGGTGGTTAATTTTTTTTCCCCATGCTCGATTCCAAAGGTTCACCGTTGAAAATAATAAACCAAAAATCCTGCAGGGTCAGACTTTTGGCGACCTAACAAAATTATTACGAAAAACTCCTCAAGCTGTCAAAGGACTCCGTAAACCAGTTGCATTGATCCCAACTGAACCATCTTAATAATTAATGCCTAACCGTTGCCTGCTCCTCTGCCACTAAAATAACCTTTGTCAGCCTTTCTTCCGGATCGATCTTACTCCATTCGAAACTGGTCACTAACTTTTCTATTTCTATGGAATATATTTAGTCGCTTTATACCTAACCGAGATACCTCCGAGTCTACTGCATCTATGGAATCGCAAGTTGTGCTAATACTTGTCTGCTATTGCTGAATGGACCAGTTTTATTCTTACGCTCTAAAGGCTGACCAGTAGTTTTTTTTTTCATTCACACAATAACATAGGTACCTACCTACAGAATTATAAAAGCAGCTCAGTCTTAAGTTGACTTGCTTCACTTTATCAAGTGAAAATAACCTAATACCATAATTAGATGGGTAGTGTGCATGCTAGTTCAGTTAACAGTCTCAGGGTGAGGGGTTTCGGAAGATACAGACCTCTTCAGCTTTTATTGGAAGGCTGGTTTCGTTTTTACAACCATCGTCAGTTTGGAGCCTTCAAACCAAGCCGGCGTGGCAGGGAGGAACTGATGGTGGTTGTTTTACCGAAACCGGTCTTTCAATAAAGAAATATAAGCAAAAGAGGTCTTTATCTTTCAAAACACCTCATCCTATAAACACTATAAAAGCCAGTGTTTATGGGATAATAATATTTGTAATGTCCATTTTGCTCCTTAAGTCGAACTACACAGGCAGGCAATAGAGAGAGAACATGACAAACGAGGTATCGTAGGGAAATTAGGCCCCCCCCCCCCATCTACGTCATTCAACTTTCCATACCTATGCTCTCACCCAAGCTTTGAATGGCTCTTCTGACAGCCAGACATTCCCAGTGTCAAAACCACCTTGTCGATTGGTTCCGAGGAAATTGCTCTTTCATCGCGCATTTTCTCAGAATAAAGAAATTGTTCAGCCTCGCTATCTATTGTCAGTGGAATGTAACGCGTGTCTTATTGTACCCGTCCTCACGTTTTAGGAAGCATTTTGAAACGGTCAAGAAAGTGTCGGTCGATATTGAGACTTCGGGAGAATATCATGTACCTAACTTGTTGCATGAACGATGGGAACTAGTAACTTTATTTGAGCGGCGAATACGCGTGAAACCCATTTTATCATAGATGTTGTTCAGGAGAACATTTTGCGTTTTTCCAGCTATACATCAATACAGAGTAGGTACAGGTGATACAAGTCTCACTCGCATGCAAACCGTCTTTGTAAATTCCTTCATTCTTATCCGATTTTGATGATTCTTTTTTTAAACTCATCACATCAAGGAGCTACCTTTACCAGCAGAGTGAGCCCAGAGAGTAAGTAATTTCTTTCCTATTCAACTTAAGACACTGAAATCGATATTTAGAGGCTTCTTTGGGAATGCTGGGTAACATTATACGAAGTAATACTGGTAATAATAACACTGGTAATACTGTATGGTAATATAAGTACAAGGTAGGACGCCAGGCCGAGCAGCAGGTTCAAATCCCGACAAGCCTAATATTAAAAACAAACAATTTTTGTGAAATCAATGTAGGTAACTATGCTTGAGATTGATTATTAGTGCTAGAGTAATTAGATAATTCTATGCTAATAACCATTAGATTTTAATTTATTATTATCAGCTGTTTTTCAGGTTCTACATCATTAATTCCTCCATTTCAAATATGTATGTAGGTACATCACCTACATAATGAGACAAGTAAAAGGTACAAGTCAAGTCAATGGTAACCACTGAGAATACTTTTTTGAACTCAAGTAGCCACGCAACGACTGGCTTTGAGGTACTGTTTAAATATCATCACCCAAGCCGGCAGGTAAGTTGCTAACGGGCTACGTACCTATATCAGTCAACCTACTTTGTGGTTCTATATTAACAGTGTGGATAAGCAAATGCTTGGGATGCGTTTTCATGGATCCTAGCAGGCTCAGTCGAATTCGGAAGTCCGTTGAGACCATAAAACTGGTGGGTACTATTTTCGCTTAACCTGTAAACGGTTGCACCAGTATACATTTACGGTCTAACTGCAAATAACAGGACATTCGATTGGGGAAACGCATACATTAAAAGATACGCCGCCTACCTTGAGAGTTATTAATCCAGGAAAACTGGGACATTCACGAATATGAAATTTTGCTATCAATGTCGAGAAGCACAAAGTCCAGCATCGTAAAGTCCAGCGACCCTTGAAAATCCCTCCTAAATACTGCAGAGCTACGCTCTGCTATCGTAGTTTATTCGCCTCGTCCATCGTTTATTCTATTCACAAACGGTGGGATTTATTGTTTTTCAAATACAATTAGAACCACTCGAAACAGCTCGTATACAGCTTTCTGTTTACATACGGTCGAGTTTATTGATCCCGTCGACACGGGCCTTTTGCACATCCATATGGAAATGAGCAGAAGTTTTATAGAACCAAACATAAAGGCCGGATGAAAGCGAGATAAAAATTCCATTCAACACCCATTCGAAAGGCAAAATAATGTCAGTGAGAATGGAGTAACTTAGTAATAAACCGATGTCGTTACTCGAAATAAGACAGTGTGGATAATGGTTGGAACCAAAGTAATATAAAAAACGTCTGACAAGTTTAATGGCACATCTTAGCTTCATCGTGTCTATAACATGATCGTAAGATCATTTATAAACATAATGGCAATCAAATCAGAACAGATAAGGGTGGATTCAAGAATTCTATCTATTTATTTAATCTATTGTTATGTATGAAGCATTAGATGTAGTATGAAAAAGTAGACCAAAAATATTCCTTCACTTAGTTAGGAGGACAGTTCCTGAAAAATTCATCCTGAAAAGTTCGTAGGAATTTGAGCGCCTCAGATCTCGAATTTCCGCATGCGCAGTGGCCATAGCTTCCGCTATGCACTACACAGGGGCATGACTAAGTACTACAAGTAATATCATATTACTGTAGCACACTGGTTGCACCCACCTCGGTGATTTTGATTAATTTCCGTTTATGTTCATGAAGGTTTTTGGAACCATTGTTTGAGGATGAAATTTGCGACCAGAGGAATTTCGTAAATCTGGCAATGAGTGGGATTGTAGGTATTGGGGGAAAGGGGGACAAGATCAACTCCATTAATTCAAATCTAAGTGGTCCTAATTTGATGAAACCAGAAAAAATATCCGCTAAAATATCAGTAAAGTTCATTTTTGGTTTGTTATTTTCAATAATAAAACTTTGGAATCAAGCACGATTAAAAATTTTTTTTTTTAACCCCCCTCAAAATTGGACGGTTTACGTTTCTAGGTACGTTTTACGGTCCGTACGCTGCATTTTCCTATAAGTTACCATGACATTTGGATTGTACCTGGTTCCCATTTGGGGTCTACTTGGCCCGCGAAACTCGGCCTGTCATTCATCTCCAAGGGTTGAAACATTCAGAACGTCGTAGCTGGAAAACTTGCAATAGAATGGTATGGGTTCAATGACGTTTTAAGTCTGATTCTGAACTTGAGAATTTTTTGAGACCACCCGGAGCATTGGGCGTCCAGACGTTCGTTCACAGTGAGTCGCTGAATTGCGGCTTGATGGATTAGTGCGAATCATACGGCATACAGTATTATACATCCATCCAGCCCAGATAATAATTGCTAGGGAACGGCTGATTATAGTCAAGCATGGCTTCATGAAATCGAGTTTGTTCCTGTTGTTCCTTGATTTTGTTTCATTTTTGAGACAGATTTTTTGTTCACGGCTAAACAGATCATCCAAATTAGGTGAAAATTTGGGAATAGGTCGAGGGTCTTTTCCTACATAGGTTCAGTGACCATCAGAATATCAGAAACGACCGGGTGGGGAGTTCATGGGTGAAAAAAGTGCATATTAATGTAACTGTTATTACCGAACGTTCGAGAGCTTAATATATCAAGCTCTCCTACCAGATTCGGAGTCAGTAGGTATATTATACTTGCTTCGAATCTGTGTGTGTGTGTGTATGTGTGCGCGTTTGCGCGCGCGCGCATGCCTGCGTAAGTTGGTATCAACCGCAAAAAATGACCCTTCTAAAAAATCAGGGTCTTACACAGTGATCTTCGGTTTCTATACAGGAAAATAATAGGCCTTCGTGTAATAATTTTCAGCTTTTTTCTGGAGATTGTGCGTGATAGAATAGTAACTCTGTTCGGTCATGGCTCCGGGTTTTGTAATAACAAATGTGAATGCCCAGTACTAAACAGAGACCTTTAGTTCTTTTTACTGCATGATTCTCCAGTTGGATAAGAAACTAGGTTGCCAAACCCTTCGCATGTTTTGCGCGCAAATAGATTTTTTTTTGAAACCATAACATGCTCTTCAGGCTACCAGAGTAACAGTCTGAGATAAGAGACAGTGGAGGATAATATATACTTTCAGGGACGAAAAGATAATATAGTTTTTCATTTAATTTAAATCACACTTCATACAGTTAAAATTACTATTAAAATACCATTTTCTTCATTTATGGTTATTTCTCAAACTTTAAACTCACTGCCAGTGTAATAGTTATTATAAGATATAAATAATAAATAAAATCCACTCATGGTATTCTGGGACTCCGTACGCATACATGTACAACCTGTACAAACAAGTAAGAAACTTTTCATTGGGAACGAAAAAAATTATCACATATTCGAATAAAATAAATAAGAGCTCAGGACATATACCGACACATAACTACTGCAACTACTC
This sequence comes from Leptopterna dolabrata, assembly GCA_954871275.1. Classification (NCBI taxonomy): domain Eukaryota; kingdom Metazoa; phylum Arthropoda; class Insecta; order Hemiptera; family Miridae; genus Leptopterna; species Leptopterna dolabrata. The sequence continues at coordinate 39,392,413 of OX940978.1, read as the reverse complement.
ATCCGTAGTATACTACTACTACTACTTACCTATTAGAGCTATAGAATGGAAAAGTAATAAATTGGTTCAAACTAATTGTGAACTGAACGACTTCATGCCTGACATTTACGGTCGAAATGTAATATGCTGTTGTCTAATAGAAACTATTCGTTGCTTTCGTTAAAACAATAGGTACCCTTTGTGTTATGTATTACTCATCCAATTCGAAAGTTAGTAATTCATTGTCCCAAATTACTTGCAACCAGTTGTCAATTTTAAATGACCTCTAGTTACCTAGTTTAATCCGTTCAACTCCCAATAGAATAGCTGCGGGTTAGTCAAAAATTATTACAAGGCAAGACGTGGAAGTAGTGACGCTTTCCGCTAGTAACCTGGTGTAAAACCGAACTATTGGTAAGTATGTTCTATTTATTAACTTCCTCTGTTCTTACCTCACGGAAATCATTCATACTCGTTGGAAAGCTTTCAATTAAGGCGGAAGCTGCACGCTGTCCCCGAATCCTCAAAAAAAAAGATCCGATACTTTTCATATATCCCTACTATATTATAAAAACGGATCTCTGTGAGTCTGTGTGTCTTTCTATGCAAGGCCAAACGGCTCGACGGATATCGACCAAATTTGGCACGAATATCCAGTAGGCTCCCAAGTTGTGCAACGTCGCATTTTTAATTCCCTGACCATAGCGGAACTATGGTCGACCATGGTCAACTCCTGAATGGCTTGACGGATATCGACCAAATTTGGCACGAATATCCAGTAGGCTCCCAAGTTGTGCAACGTCGCATTTTTAATTCCCTGACCATAGCGGAACTATGGTCGACCATGGTCAACTCCTGAATGGCTTGACGGATATCGACCAAATTTGGCACGAATATCCAGTAGGCTCCCAAGTTGTGCAACGTTGCATTTTTAATTCCCTGACCATAGCGGTACTATGGTCGACCATGGTCAACTCCTGAATGGCTTGACGGATATCGACCAAATTTGGCACGAATATCCAGTAGGCTCCCAAGTTGTGCAACGTCGCATTTTTAATTCCCTGACCATAGCGGAACTATGGTCGACCATAGTCAACTTCGTTAATTGAAATGGTAACCCCTATTTTTTATCGCGTATTCGTAATCTACGTGAAATTCTATCTACGATCGACCCTTCGGACTACCCCCGCGGTCGACCATAGCGCATCCATGGGCCCCTCCATGGTCGAATCCCGAATTGCTCAACGGATATCGACCAAATTTGGCACCAATATCCGGTAGCCTCCTAAGTTGAACGTAGGCGCATTTTTAATTCCCTGATCATAGCGGAAATATGGTCGACCATGGTCAACTCCTGAATGGCTCGACGGATATCGACCAAATTTGGCACGAATATCCAGTAGGCTCCCAAGTTGGGCAACGTCGGAATTTTTCGGTCCCCTTCACCATAGCGGAAATATGGTCGACCATGGTCAACTCCTGAATGGCTCGACGGATATCGACCAAATTTGGCACCAATATCCAGTAGGCTCCCAAGTTGTGCAACGTCGGAATTAAGTACGATACTGCGTACAGCGAATCTCGGATAGCGAGCGAAGCGAGCGGTCATGCTAGTATATTATAATAGCGGATATATTTTGCTTTGCATGTGTTTATGGAAACGGAAGAGCTCCTGATTTAAAGTGCCCAAAGTGCATAAATGGAAAGAAGTTGCTTTTTTTAACCAGGTATATATTTTTTCTCAGGTGCTGCTCAAAATATCATTTTGGGACGAGAAAATCCGGTAATCTGGTAGCATATGGATAATGTGGATTCACCATTTGTGTCGCTTGGTGTCATGAATCTTCAAATAGCGATTTGAAAATAATTTTAAGTTTAAAACGAACAAAAAAGGAAAATATTTCATTTCCAGAACCTTCGGGTGAGTTGAACATTTCATCCGAATTGATGAATCTCCATGGAACTCGTAACGTTGTTTCCTAGCGCACAAATACGGTGAGTTAAGGGAGGGAAGCCCACGGTCATTACCATTAGAGGGTAAAGATAAAAATCGGGACTCACACGACCTTTTGTGAGTGTGTCAAATGTCAAGCTAGAGGTTTCAGAGGCAGGGGAATGGAAGGGTAGGGGGAGAAAATGGAGTGACTGATCAATAATGTAAATGGTATGTTTCAAGGGAGCTGAGGGACCCAGAGGGTGGTTAGGAAAAAACGAAAACCGTGTCAGGTGAGAACAAAACAGGAGAATAGAAGTGAAATTCGAACATCGGTGGGATGCAGAGGTTGCAGGTTGACTCCAGATTTTCCTCTGGCTTTATCACTATGTGCTTCAAGATTAAAAGACCGCGGCTTACCGATCGACGCGAAAGCATTCGATTCGGCGACTGCCATTTGTATAGCTCCCAACTGGAACAACGTGCTTCATGAATTATAAGTCGTAATCCTCAGCCCCATTGGGCAAAGTTCAATTTCTGTTTGGCTGCGCGAAAGTCACTTGAATATCACAATATCAACACAAAATCGGCTTAGCCGACAGTTCTTTCCCTACCGGTTCTAATACCACAAAACCAGGGAGAAAACTTGATTTACGATGACTGCTCAAAATCGAATAATGCTTTCCATTATTAAGTAATCGTGTTATAATCACTAGCCATCATTCACTCTACTGTGAAAGAGATTCAGCACAATAATGTTGTTGTTGTGTGGCCAGCAACCCTATCGATATTTTCTCGTAATTTTGCCTTCATTGAAGTAATTTATAAGTGTGATGGCTCTGGTTTGGAACATACAATTTTATGGGAAATAAAATTTGATGTTAGAGTTTTGAATTTAGAAGAGGTTTTGAATTTGAAAGGATGGAGAGTTAGGTTCAAATATGAGAGGAGTTTTATCCACACGGTTTTCACCTCCTTGGATACCCGTCTGGGAATTTACGTAAAATATTCGCCGGGTTTGCACCGTCGTTGAATATTTGAAAAGTAAGGGAGATATCCGCGTGGTTTGCACCATTGTTGGATATCTGAAAAAGTACTCGTCCGGTTTGCACCTCGAGGAGTATTTTGAGGGGATGCTTTCGTCCGGTGATGAAATTTCTTAAGGAGGGAAAAGGTTGGATGAGTGTGAAGGCAAGGTTCGAGAGAAATAGGATGAATGATCTCGAGCTAGGCATTTGGGCGTATTTATATGCCCATCTACCCTACTCAGGTCCCATCGGAATAACGGGTGGAGACCGTTGGAGGAAGATGTGCCTGGTTGTGTCCCTTGTAATGCGTAGCTCGGTTTCTCCGTCTTTATTGGTGAACATCTTATACTAGTACAGGAGCGATATATGAATAATTTTAACACAATAGGTATGTCTATCAAATTTTAATTTAAAGAATGTGTTATTCAAGATAAATGTACAAGTTTACCTAATGTGGTTTTAGCATTATACTACCTAGTATATATTATCTATCTATATGAATATATAGTTGTATATAACCAAAGATAAAGAACAGAAGGCACTGGGATTTACCTGGACGTTTCGCTTAAGAGCAAACAATGATAGAATGATGTCGTAATGGGTTAAATATATACTTATAGCTGCATGTAACTCCATTGATTTAGAAGAACTAAGTCCCAAAAACTATACGTCCATGATCTGGATGGGCAGTGCTACGCAGTCGTTCCCAAATTTAGGCCTTCATAATAAATTGGCCAGCGTGCAGCGGGTTACTAAATCTCAGCCATCAACGGTTTTTGATATTATATTATTTTCAACCTTTGGAATCGAGCACGGAAAAAAAGAATACCCCCCCCCCCCCACCCCGCAAAACTTGGTGATTTCATTTTCAAGGTACGTAGAATTCAAAATCGAATTTAACAGAAATTTGGCTTATACCGGGCGGCATACGGATAGACATTATGGTTTATTATTTTCAATAATGAACCTTTGGAATCGAGCATGAAAAAAAAGTTAACTCCCCTTAAAATCTGATGGATTCCGTTTCAAGGTATGTAGAATCCGAAAATGCAATAAAAAATTAAGCCGTACGCCGTACTTCGCACTTTTCTTAGTTACAGTGAACCAAAATTAATGAAATTTGGGTTGTAGGTCCCGATTGGGGTCTAGTTGGTCCACGAAGCTCGACGTTACCGTCAGTCATCTCTAAGGGATGAAAAATAGGGGTTGAAATCTCCAGGACGCCGTTATCTTGAATATTTTTGCGATTTTAAATAGTTCTCGAACTTGGGGGTTTTTTGAGACCATCCGGAGCATTGTACGTCCAGCCGTCCGTACTCAGTAAGGCCAGAAGTTTGCACCGACAGGCTTCGACAACAGGAGGGTGAATGAAATTGTGTACATTCAGCCCAGATGCCATTGCTAGGGACGCCTAGAATTGGCCCGAGATAACCAATGCTAGGGAGCACCTGATTATATTCACGGAGTATGAGGTCGATTGGTTGTTCTGTGATATTATTTCATTTGAAAAACGCTGCAAATCCCTGCACAACGGTTTATTATTTTGTACAGAATACCCTTCTGTTACAGATCACAGCTCTCTGTATAGATAACCCGTCTGTATAATAGAATATTTACCATTCTATACATAATATGTAGATCGCAGACCCTCCGTAAGTTAGTACCCAACCCCGTACTCGTTACTAGGTACATATCGGAATCCCGAGTTGAATGTTGCTAAAATAATTCTATCGATGACAAACAGCAACTAAAACGGCAAAAAGAAACGGAAATAATGAAGTTCTGGAGGGAAATTGTTGATGTGGAGTGAAATAGATGCCCCTTCTGCGTGGATCACTGTTTTCTGTGGTCAATAACTACCATCGTGGTCAAGTATAATGAACCGTTGTGTGAAAATTTGGACATCAATAATACTTCAACTTTTGTTCAAGTTGCAAAAGTACCGATCAACAAAATCCAGCCCCTTCTTGTTAGATGAACCGTTGTGTAACAATTTACCGATGTGTTATAAATTACCGTTGTGAGATAATTGACCGTTATGTAATAATTTACCGTTGTGTAATAATTTATCATTGTGTAATAATTTACCCATCAACTATACTTCAACGTTTGTTCAACTTGCAAAAGTCCCGATCAACAAAATCCAGCCCCTTCTTAGTAGATGAACCGTTGTGTAATAATTTGCCCATCAACACTACTTCAACGTTTGTTCAAGTTGCAAAAGTACCTGTCAACAAAATCCAGCCCCTTCTTAGTAGATGAACCGTTGTGTAATAATTCACAGTTGTGAAATAATTCACCGTTATGTAGTAATTTACCGTTGTGTAATAATTTGCCGTTGTGTAATAATTTACTATTGTGTAATAATTTACGCATCAATGATACTTCAACGTTTGTTCAAGTTTCAGAAGTACCTACCAACAAAAGCCAATAGTCCATCACTTACCAAATGAAATGATATCGGAGAACAACCAACTCGACTTCATACACCCATCCTTTATTATAATCGGGTGCTCCCTATTGATGATATATGGGCCGGATTTATACCGTTTGATTCACGATCGTGTTGACGAAGCTTTTTGGCGCACACGAACGGCTGGACGTAGAATGCTCCGGGTGGTCTCAAAAAATTGTTTAGCTCAAGAAAAATGTAATACCATTAAAAAAACCATACCCTTCTATCGAAAATTTTTGAGCTACGGCGTTCTTAAAATTTCAACCCCTATTTTGAACCCCTTAGAGGTGACTGACAGTAACGTCGAGCTTCGAGAATCAACTAGACCCCGAACGGAACCTATAACTCGAATTTCATCAATTTTGTTACACGGTAACTAAGAAAAGTGGCCTAGTACGGCGTACGGCGTGCGGCGGACAGACAGAAATTTTGGTTTATTATTTTCAATAATGAACCATTGGAATCGAGCAAGAAAAAAAAATTCTAACCCCCTCAAAATTTGATGGTTTACGTCTCAAGGTATGTAGAATTCGAAAATGCAATAAAAATATTTCTGTCTGTCCGCCGCACGCCGTACGCCGTACTGGCCACTTTTCTTAGTTGCCATGAATAAAAATTGATGACATTCGGGTTATAGGTTCCGTTCGGGGTCTAGTTGGTCCTCGAAGCTCGGCGTTACTGTCAGTCATCTCTAAGGTGTTCAAAATGGGGTTGAAATTTTCAGAACTCCTTAGCTGGAAAACTTTCGATGGAAGAGTATGATTTTTTCTTACGTTACTAAATTTGTCTTGAGCTAAACAATTTATGGACCACCCCGAGCATTGTACATCCAGCCGTTCGTGTGCATCAAAAAGCTTCGTCAACACGATCGTGAATCAAACGGTATAAATCCCGCCGGGATATCATCACTAGGGAGCACCTGATTATAATCAAGGATGGCTGCATGAAGTCGAGTTGGTTGTTCTGCGATATTATCTCATTTGATAAGTTATGGACTATTGGATTTTGTTGGTAGGTACTTGTGTAACCTTAACAAACGCTGAAGTATTATTGATGGGTAAATTATTACGCAATGGTAAATTATTACACAACGGAAAATTATTACACAACGTTAAATTATTACGCAACGGTAAATTATTACTCAACGGTTCTTCTACGTAGAAGGTGCAGGATTCTGTTGATCGGTACTCTTGTAACTTTAACTACCGTTGATGTATTATTGATGGGCAAGTTATTACACAACGGTTCAATATACTTGACCACGAGGGTAGGTATTGACCACAGAAAACAGTGATCTACGCAGAAGGGGTGTCTATTGCACTCCACATCAACAATTTTCCTTCAAAACTTCATTATATTTGCGTTTCTTTTTCCCATTTTAGTTACCGTTTGTCATCGACAGAATTATTTTAGCAACATTTAATTCGTGATTTATGTGGGTACCTAGTAACGAGTATTTCAACAGAAGGGTGAATGAATTCAAACTGTATACATTTAACCCAAATGTCATCACCAGGGACGCGCTAAAAATCAGGAATTGGCCCGAGATAAAATCATTGCTAGGGATCACCTGATTATATTCACAAAGTATGAAGTCGAGTTGGTTGTTCTGTGATACGAGTATTATTTCATTTGGAATTATGATGGCTCTTTTGGAGTGAAACTTGAACAAGAAGCATTATTGATGGGTAAATTATTACACAATGGTAAATTATTACACAACTGTCAATTATTACACATTGGTTCATTATAACAGCTACGTAGAAGGGGCTGGAGTTTGTTGGTAGGTACGTTTGAAACTTTTTTCACTCCACATCAACAATTTCACTTCAGAACTTCATTATTTGCGTTTCTTTTTGCCATTTTGGGTATATGTACTGTTTGTCATCGACAGAATTATTTTAGCAACATTTAATTCGTGATTTAGGTGGGCACCTAGTAACGAGAATGGAGTTAGGTACTAAGCTACGGAGGTTCTGTGATCTACATAATATGTATAGAATGGTACATATTATTTTATATAGACGGGTTATCTATACATACAGAGAGCTGTGATCTTTAACAGAAGGGTATTCCGCAAAAAATTATAAACCGTTGTGCAGGGATTTGCAGCGTTTTTTATTGCATTTTCGGATACTACATACCTTGAAACGTAAACCATAAAATTTTGAGGGGGGTTAGAATTTTTTTTTTTTCATGCTCGATACCAATGGTTCATTATTAAAAATAATAAACCAAAATGATGGCTCTTTTGGATCTTGTTGATAGGTACTTTTGTAAACTGAATAAACCTTATGTTCCATGAATAACAACAATTATTATGAAATGTAATTCCCGGGCTGGCTCAATACTCAATTTGGGGCACCTATTAGATTAAATCCCAATAATTAATAATAATAAATAATCTAATGAATTATTATCTATTAAATACAGTATAATAAACCGTTGTGTAATAATTTTCAGCGTTTTTAATTCCATTTTTGGTTCTGTATGGAAACGGAAATTGGATTTACTGTCAGTCGTCTCTATGATCGTGAATGAAACTGTGTGCATCCGGCCCAGATATAATTGCTAGGGAACACCTGATTATAATCACGCATGGCTGAATGAAGTCGAGTTGGTTGTTCCGTGATAATATTTCATTTGTAGAATGATGGTTATATTGATTTTGTTGATAGGTATTTCAGCTTGAATTTTCTGTTGATAATTATTTGAAGAATGTTGGTTATATGGGATTTTGTTGTTTGTTTTATAATTTGGACTTTTGGTTGGTAGGTATTTGCATTCAGGGCTTTCTTGTGAAGGGGGGTTTACGAGCGTAGGTATTGACCTGAGTGATGTACGCAGAAGTCATATTGTCTATGTAAATAATAAACCGTTGTGTAATGATTTTTAGCTAAAAAAAAAAAAAAAATCCAACTGTTTTAGGCTTCACCTGATCTTTGACTGGATCACTGGTGAAGAGCCAATATCCTACTAGGACATAAAGTCATACCTATATGCAAGTTTATTACGCCTGTATTGGTACCTGGACGAGGTCTGAATTCAGGTTGCCAGGAACCTTTATCTCGCCTTAGTCCACTCGGCCACCCTGGCCCCTCATTGAAAAATGTTATTAACTATTATACTTCGCGCTAGGTATTTTTTTATTTTAGAATATTTCAAACATAAATCGGTTGAAAATTCCAGCATGGCCGTATGTTATCTCTCATTCCCTCACCCGTAAAAATCATGGCGATGGAAAAAAGGGGGGAAACAATCCCTCTGTGTTAATGATTCGCAATAATTTTCTTGCAGACTTTTATTACGACATTCATTCTGGAGCCACACTGTACACTATGTGTTCAACAGGTTGATATTTTCATAACTCACGAGATATAATTTTGTGATTGAAAAATTTAAACAAACATGAGCTATATTTAAAATTTTGAAATTTTGAAAATGCTACAATTTTTGAATTTTGAATTTTAACATGTTTAATGTTTTAGGGCTGGGGGTCATTCTGTGAATTCCGACACGCAAATATGCAACGTTTTTCATTGGTTACTACACAGTTACTACCTTCTGTTGTAGTAACCATAAAGAATATCGCACTCGAAAGAAACAAGAGTCAATAGCTACGTTTTTCATTGGTTACTACACAGTTACTACCTTCTGTTGTAGCAACCATATGTTGATGGCGAGTTCTATAATAAGTACAGTAAATGCAACATTATACTTGTAGAGTTCAGTGAAATTGTGGCTTTTTTTTCTTGACATTAAAAAACTATATCTAATTTCTCCCTTGCGAGGGAAAAACATTAAACATGATTTAATGTTTTTCCCTCTCAAGGGAGAAATTTACATAATTTTTGAATAGAGTAAGTAAGAGAATAATTGGGTTTGCACTACTTCGCACAGAATGCAATTTGGTAGATATACAAATAAAGGCTCTGTTGGGTTTCGAAATGCATTCTCTATCAGCGTTATGCCAGCTTGCTGATTGGCAGCGAGCTTTGATGAGATTTCAATGAAACAATTACTTACCTAAGTCCTTTCACTGCGCAGGGGAGCATAGGGCTTCAACCAGCCTCCGCCATCCGTCCCTATTCCTAGCCAGTGGTTGCAAGCTGTTCCATGTGTGTCGTCTTCACACGGCCTTACGTAGCTGTGTTTCTCCAGGTGGCTCTTACTCTTCCCCTACGGCGTTGCCCCTGGGGGTTCTATTCAGTGGCGGCATTTGTAATCCCATCTCTACGGAGGGCCCTAGCCATCGCCATTTTCTTTTTTCCACTAAGTGCTCGGCCCTTTCCATTTCTATCGTCCTCACTGGACAAGTCCTCATTGGAGATGACGTTAGGCCATTTGACGCCGAGGATGGTGCGTAGCGAGCGATTCATGAATACCTGTAGTTTCTTGAAGATGGAGATAGTGACTCGCCAAGTTTCACTGGCGTAAAAGAGCACAGACAGCACTCGATTGGTAGATTTAGCCGCATCTCCAGGGACGTTGACTGGCTCATAACTAGGCCTTCTTTGCCTTCTGCAGTCGCTAGACCGTTCACCAGTCCCTGGATACGGGCGATGTGGTGAGCCATGCGGCAGACGTCGTCCGCATTTTTCTGTAAGGCGTCCCTCACGGTTTACCACATAGATATAGCCATTACACATGGCCTTGATCATCCTTATGCTTATTGGGCACCTCTGTATCTCTCAAGGCCAGCCAACGTCTCCCTCAGCGAACCTTTTCAAACGCCTGTAAGATCCCAATTTGGTTCTAGGATTCTTACACTGATTACCAAATGAAACATGTAAAAATCAAGAGGAAGAAGCTACGGAAAAATCTGGCGCCCAACGTGGGGCACGAACCCACGACCCTGAGATACAATAACAGAGACGACCCTGAGATACAGATAATTGGGATCTTACACACCTTCACAAAATCAATAGCCATGTAGAGGGGGCTGGTATATTCTGCGGACTGTTCAATAGTAATAAGTCGAACCGTATTTACCGGTCGGTGCAGGATTTATTTGAAGAAAGCCACGCTGCTCAGGTCGGATTTCACTCTCCAGTGCTGCTGACATCCAATCTAGGACGTTGCTGGCAAGAACCTTACCAGCCACGGTCAACAGAGTAATGCCACACCAGTTCCCACACACCTTAAGATCACTTTTCTTTGGGAATTTTACAATATCCCCCTTCATCCAGTCCCGCAGCAGTCATTCCTCAGCCCAGATTTTAGCAAAGAGGGGAAGCATTACATCCGCCGCAGCATCGGGATCGGCTTTGAGGAGTTTGGCGATGACATTGCCAAACAGCAATGCAATTTTATAGCTTTTCCAAGTTAAAATAAACATTTTTCAAATGGATTGAACCATTTTACAAATTGAAATAAACATTTTCCAAATAGATTGAAACATTTTCCAAATAGATTGAAACATTTTCCAAATAGAAATAAACAATTTACAAATAGAAATAAACGTCACGTATCTTCCACCTTACCCCCTATGGCCAATCCAGCAGAACACGCCTTCTCTGAAATAAAATCCGTAGTTCGGGGCCTCCTCAGAGAAGTAAGAGACCACTCATTGGATGAAGCAATCACAAGAGGTGTTGCTGCCACCACATCTTCAGACTGCAGCAACTACGTCATGAACACTTTCCTCCTTCTGCCAAAGGCAGCTGCAGGTCTGCCTCTTCACTGATCATGACCGTTATGTTTATAACATCACCACATGATGCCCATGATGTTTATTTCTATTTGGAAAATGTTTCAATCTATTTGGAAAATGTTTATTTCAAGTTGTAAACTGTTTCAATCTATTTGGAAATTTGTAAAATGTTGACTTTAATTTGGAAAACGTTAGGTACATTCGATTTGGAAAATGTTTATTTTCATTTGGAAAAGCTATATTTCACTTCACCAAGGGGAGGCAGTGTCATTATCCAGTCCAGTTACGTTTGGTGGGGATTGGCTTCCGATGTTTTGGTCTCCACTTCTTCCTCATTTAAGAGGTCCTGAAAGTATTCTTTCCAAATAAGAAAATCTGCAATGGTTTGGAATTTTCTATGATTACTTATTATCTTTATAGAGTAGCAGAATAATTGGGTTTGCACTATTCCGTACATAATGATATTTTGGTACAGTATCCCAGTGAAATCATACTACATAGGGTTCAGTTGGGTTTAAAAATTGCATCCTCTATCAGGGTTATGCCAGCTGATTGGGAGCGAACTTTAATGTGACTGAAGTATAACATTGTACCAGTTAATAGTAGGCCTGTGTTCCAACCCGGACACTGTCTCGTTCAAACGAGTCAGACCATTATCAACCCCTGATGAGATATACGCTCTTTTAATCCGCTTATTGGCAGAGAGAAATGTGGATGGTGTAGAAAACGAAAGAAAAAGTTCACTCGGGAGATTAGACGACAACGGAAGGGATTGGAAAACCTGGGTCTGCCTTTACGAGTTTATCTAGGATTCCGAATTCCCTCTCCCAGGTCAGAAGTTGAACTCAATTCCACTCCTTACGCGAGGTCTCTCCCGTCTATACATTCAACCACTCTTCACTAACAACGCTCTCATCCTCCCGGCAACCACCACCCTTTCGCCTCTCGTGCCCTCGAGCCATTCCTGCAATATGCACTCGTACATCTTTACTCCAAAAATGGAAGCTTTCCCTTTTCGTAAATGCAAACTTTCATCGTCGTGCACTAAGTTTAACACAGTGATATAATTATGTTGCCCCAGTACCCACTTACATAGCTGGGTACGTCAATATTTCATTTTTCTCACCTTCGGTAGGTGGGTAGCCACCCTTCTCCTGGTAAATAAAGTTTTTTTCTACTCCCTACTCTGCTTGAATCTTGTTATTTATTCTTGTTCTTAATCCTAAGTGGTGAGAACTATTACTTACATATATACTGGTATTTTACTGGACTTGGCCTGTATTGGTAAATCGAAATCATAGCAAATGGAATAAATGTTTGGTCATCCGTTCAGTTGGGATACGTTCAGTTGAAAGATCCGTTAATTTCTGATCCGTTCACTGCTGAGCGCCACATCCCTACAGTATGCGTCGCGCTCAAGGCTTCAAAAATAAATATTATTTTATATAAATGCCGATTCATCATACTGTCGGACATTACACCACCCTTCGACGGCGTTGTAATGACTCCCAACTCGTCGGTTTCTTTTCGGGGTCACAGCCGCATGATAGTATCTATGATAGATGCAGCTTTACTGGCCTTTTGAAGCGACTCCAATCATTTCTTCATATCGATCATGTCTCATGGCATCACCCTTCCAGATTTTCCAATTTTAATCGCTTCCTGCTATTGTAAAAGGTGAGGTTGTGCTAGGCTTTTCGCTTATTCCTCTTTGATAGGAGGAATGTTGTTCTACTGATTTGACACCACATTCCAGCTGACAACCCATCCTAGCTGCGTTTTGACCACGTACAATCCAAGTTGAAGGGCATTGATAACGGAGAAACACTGTCATAAAGATAATGTTTCCGTTTGAGAATTTGTTTAGGTACCTCGATTGATACCCCAAGATTCTTTGCTTACGGCTAGATTCTGAGAAACATTTTCACATATTATGGAACTAGTGCCTAATACAAGTTGTTGAGTGGGCTAGCTTCTACCAAACCCACCTACTTTTGCATTTTGCTCCCGAGTCTACAAAGCTTTTTTCGGCCTGGCGTATATTCTTAGCTACGTACTGTGACGGTGTGGCTGTTCTCGAGCCATTTTTTCTTCCGGTGGAGATGGGGTCGTTTGGGGAAGCCTAATCGATATCCCTTCTTAACCGCTGATAATCTCGCTGGTCTAGCAGGGGCACTCTCGAGGGTCCACCGTCACTCTCACTGTCACATGGCAGCAGAGCGTGGTTTGGTAGTATGCGCTGAGTAACTCACCATACTCCATCTACTTTTTGTGGGCTTATCCTTCTGGAAAGCCCACAAAAAGTTGCCAGAATGATTCCTTTACAAACATCCTGTCCCTTTGATAATACATACCTCTATTTGCTACCCCACCCCCGTTCTCCCCTTTAGAGTGCCAGTAGGTACAATTAAAATATATTGAGCTCATTTGAAGGCGAGTAATGCCGTGCCCCAATTTACCAGTCCCAGTAGTTGTTCCATCCTAACGATGGAGGATGATCACCTAGAGGTTGCCCAGACGAGCGCAGTGCACTGGACAACAACCTCTGACGAAATTTTTTTCTCCGCCATTACTCGCATGTAGGAGCTTTGTTCTCCATCAGTAAATCATTGAGGCAGTACCATTACGACGGAGTTTAGCCACCTTCAAGTTGTTCAGATGTCCTTTCCTGAACCAGAGCTTCATACTATTTTCATTCCATCTTTTCCCTCTCATAATTCTGCTATCCATAAGATGTCATATGGAGAGGAGTGTGACGGTGTGGCTGTTCTGGAGCCATTTTTTCTTCTGGTGGAGACGGGGTCGTTTGGGGAAGCCTAATCGATATCCCTTCATCACCGGTGATAATTTTGCTGGTCTAGCAGGGGGCTCTCGAGGGTCCACCGTCCATCCTACTCTGTCACAATACTCGGTAGGTTTTCGCAGATGTAGAGATGTAGGAGTATGAGTAGAGTTTGTATATACGTATTTTCGAGTTTTCGCGAATGCCGAGTCAGCATTCCTTTCTTTTGTGGGGATCATGCACATGTTAATGTAAAAACAGCTCCTCCACCAATAGCTTTTCACTTCTATCAACTCGTAGGTACCCCTCACTTCACTTTTCCCCCTCCTGCCAATATAAATTGAGACCAACTGACGAGCTCCTTTTGAAAGGAGGAGGGATACGGATGCAATCGTCGTAACTCAGTGAAGTGGGGAAGGAGGTGGTTGTAATATTCATGGAGGAGGCGAAGTGTGTGGAACTAATTCTGACGATATAGTTAGAAGAAGAGGTATTTGTTGCATCGTGTTTCATCATATTTATGGTAACAATTGATAAAACCAATGGTTATATGATTTCTCATAGAGAAGCTCGTTACAATAATTACTATTAGTCCTTTGTTAGTCGCGAAACGCAAATTTTTGCCGGACTCCCAGCCCTTTATGTCACTGATTGAATAAAGGGCGAGTTTAGGAAGAAATGAGAAGGATCCGGGCCTATGTGTGTGTCTTGAGCATGAGGTAGGGTTGGTTTGGTAGGTCGGAGGAGAGAGTAGGATGTGCCCCTTAGGACTCTTTCAAGGTTTCCTACCACCCCGCGGTTTTCACCACAGCGAGTGTTAGAGGATAGCTACCACCCCGTGGTTTTCACCACTGCGAGCAATAGTGGACGTGCCAGCACCCCAGGTGTTCACCATAGTGTGTGCCGGATTTTGGGAAACATATTCCAGGTTTTCACCACAATTAATATGCGAGGGAAAGGTTCGACAGAGGAGGCGCAAGTTAAGAGAGAGAGAGAGAAGTCACTAGTAGGAGTCGGAATGATAAGCTGGGCGAGCCGGGCGTCTTATAAAGGGTGCCTCCACCTCGTCCCCCGTCAACCAACGACCACTGACGGCCGATGGGAGTTGATGGAGCCCTTCTTGGGCTTCCACCGAGGCTTCGCACAGCTCGTATTTCTCCTTGCTAATTACTGGTTAAATCTAACATAATTATATTAGAGGGGTACCGCGACAGTGTAGATAGCGATAGGACAAAAATAGATATCACCCAGTAGGTAAGACCTTCATAACTTCCAACCACTCCTTCAAGCGTGACCATTTTTGTGGATTTTAATTTCTCAACCTATTTATCGTTCTGATTCGTTCATTGCTGGATAGCCAGAAGCATAATGTATACACATAATAGGATTTCCTGCGAGCTGATGGTCTTAGCTTTGGTCCTATAGCAATATGATTTAGTTATGAACGTGATACTCCATTAGGTACAAGAGGAAAACCAATTTTGTGATATTCAAGCACCATTAAAACATCAAAGGCAATGAGTTACCGATATGGGGGTGCAGCTGCGAGAGATTTCCCCACAAATCTCGAACATAACCTACAGTAAATTTATGTCTGTAGGCCGGACGGAAGGTGTCGTGGATCACGACAATAATGCGGCAGTATTACAGGTCAGGTGAGGCCTTGCTGCAGTGGGAAAGCAAACTTGAGGATCACGCGATTTGAATCAAAAGCCTTCCGTTTGAATGAAATGCTAGACGAAGGTTACATGACAAAGGGGCTAGGATACTGTTACCATCGATTTTTGTACGCAGCTCACTCCGGTAGGAGTACGTGTATCATTGGAACTTCACTTATCCTACCTATCACTCTTAATAATTTCTAATTTTTCAAGTACATCCAACATGCTTCTTTTTTGGACAGAAATGAAGATATTCAGCAAACTTTCTATCTGTAAGATCAAAATTGAAGTCATGACTGGATTCTTTCAAGTGAAGTGCAAAGGCCGAATCACCCTTATTATCCCTGGAATCTTTTCCATGTTCCTTTATTCTTTCTCTAAACTTCCTACCAGTTTGACCACAATAGTTAAGTCCACAAGAACGCTTCAATTGATAAACACCGCTTTTATCTTGAACATTAATTTTATCTTTAACTGAACTTAATGAAGATCTGATATTATTTTGCATCCGAGTCTGCGAAGCAGCGGAAGCCTTGTGTTCACTTTCGTGAGCCAAAAAATTTTTGTCTTCAGAAATCAAAATTTCCACTTGCATTTTGCGTTTCAAAGCCTACTGAACAAATTGGTTCCGTGTCTGTCGGTCTGTGGGTCTGTGGGTCTGTGAGTCTGTGGGTCTGTCTGTCCGCATTTCCTTGTTACAGCCATAACTTCCACGATTTTGAATTTATTCAGCTCAAATTTTGAGGGATGCTGCGGATAATGATGTCCCATACAAATTTCAACATGATTGATCCAGCGGTACGCCCTGCGCATGCGCCAACGTTAAATTCAACAAACACGCATAACTTTCACAATTTTGATTCAATTTCGCTCAAATCTTCAAGGGTTGTTTGGACAAGGCCTAGTGAGTTCCAGTATGAATTTCGGCATGATCGGACCCTCGGTGCGCTCTGCGCATGCGCTGGCGTGAAATAGATTCAATTTCCTTGTTACAGCCGTAGTAACAAAAGATTTCACCCAATTTCAATGTAATTCTCAGGGATTAAGCGGGTAGGGCCCATTGAGGTCCCATATAGATTTCAACATGATAGAGCCAGCGGTTCGCCCTGCGCATGCGCTAACGTAAAATTCTTCAAACACGCATAACTTTCGCAATTATGTATAATGGACGTAATGTATTATGGACGTAATGTTATGTAATATGTATATTTCATGTAATGTTATGTAATGTTATGTTATGTAATGTAATGTTATGTAATATGTATATTTCACGTAATGTAATGTTATGTAATCCTCTATTTTATAATGGGTCACTGTTCTATTTTATAATGGGTCACTCTGATTGTGACGAGGAAGCTCCTGTGCCATCACCTTGGCAGTGTATTTAGTTTTATATCCTACTTTGACCCATTTAAAAGTTAATATTTTACCAATTTTATCCGAAATTTATCCGTAATACGGTATACTGATCCGAATCTTTCTGAGTAGTAGCTTCCCTAACTAGGTTTGAAACTCCTTTCGTACTCTTTTTTCTAAGAACCCTATTCCATATTGTATCAATGACATCTCCCCCATAGCCATTACATACTCTCCGCTATACTTTTAATAGTTAACTTTTCAGCTAAATTCTGTTCACTCATCGGTATGATAAAGCTCTGATTGATTACCATTTCACCAAATAAATGGAAAAAAATTGATATACCAGCAAGCTAGCACTGAAAGTTACTCCGAGAATTCGGAGGATGATTATTTATTATACGAGCAAAAACTGCGCAATTTACAAAGCATAAATTAGTATAAACTAACTTTGCATTTTTCCGAGCAATAAAACGCTGCAAATGATTTACCTGTATATATGCCCCTTCTGGGTAATCACTGTTTTCTGCGTCAGTACCCTCGAGCTCCCCCAGGAAAGCCCTAAATCGAGTACTGAAGCCGGCCCCGGCATTTAAGTTTCCTACAAATTCGCGGGATTCTATAATTCATAATTAATTATGTGTAGTTATTCATGAAGCATATAAGGCAAATAATAAACCGTTGTGTAATAATTTACCTACATAGATACCCCTTCTACGTAGATACTATAATGAACCGTTGTGTAATAATTTACCGTTGAGTAATAATAACATACCATTGTCTAGTAATTTACCCATCAATAATACTTCACCGTTTGTTCAAGTTGCAAAAGTAGGTACCTATCATTAAAATTCGAAACAGCCTTCATTTTTCAAATTGAATAATATCGCGGAACAATCAACTCGACTTCACACAGCCATCCGTGATTATAATTGGCTACTGATGATATATGGGCCGGATTTATACAGTTTGATTCACCCTCCTGTTGACCAAGCCTGTCAGTGCAACATAAGGGACCTTACTGTAAAGGAACGGAAGGTCGTACAATGCTCCGGGTGGTCTAAATAAACTCGTAAGTTCAAGAACTATTTAAAACCGTAAAAAGATTCACGTACAAAAACGCTGCAAATCCCTGCACAACGGTTTATTATTTTGTATAGAATACCCTTCTGTTACAGATCACAGCTCTCTGTATAGATAACCCGTCTGTATAATATAATAATATGTACTAGTCTATACATGCTATGTGAATCGCAGACAGCGTTGGCCAATAGAATTGCAGAACCATTTCGGACCATGCCAATGCGCACCATACCAATTAGACAATTCGAAATGAATTCCAATTCAAATTATTTTGAATTCCAAATTAATTTGAATTCAAATTAATGAATTCCAATCCAATTAATGAATTCCAATTCAATTAATGAATTCCAATTCGAAATCGATTGAATAAATTGATTGATTGATGGAATCGAGCGCTTCCCTGGTGACGAGCGCACAATGCCAATAATTAGGCAATTCGAAAAAAATTCCAATTCAAATTAAAGTCCAATTCATTATACCAATATTGACAATTCTAAGTGAACTCCTATTGCAATTGAAAAAACTTTGCCAATTTTGGCGAATGTGGAGTTATGTTTATATGATTAATGTGTCGGGAATTTAGATGGGGATGTTAGGTAGATTGGTGAGCAGTGGCCAATTGCAATTGCAAATCTAAGTGAATTCCAATTGCAATTGAAAACACAATGCCAATTAGGCAATTCGAAAAAAATTCCAATTCAAATTAAAGTTCAATTCAGTATACCAATATTTACAATTCTAAGTGAATTCCAATTGCAATTGAAAAATTGATTGATTGATTGTTCGATTGATTGAATAAATTGATTGATTGATTGAATCTAGCGCGTCCCTGGTGACGAGAGTGTATACAATTTCATTCACCCTGGTGTCGAAAATGCCTGTCGGTGAAAACTTCGGGGCCTTACTGTGAACGAACGGCTGGACGTACGATGCTCCGGATGGTCTTAAAAAACTCGCAAGTTCAAGAACTATTTAAAACCGTAAAAAAATTCACGTAAAACAAAGGTATAGGCTTTCTGAAAATTTCAGCCCCTATTTTGAACCCCTTAGAGATGACTGACAGTAACGTCGAGCTTCGAGGACCAACTAGACGCCGAACGGAACCTATAACCCGAATTTCATCAATTTTTTTTCATGGTAACTAAGAAAAGTGGCCCGTACGGCGTACGGCGTACGGCGGACAGACAGAAATATTTTTATTGCAGTTTTGGATTCTACATACCTTGAAACGTAAACCATCAAATTTTGAGGGGGGGTAAGAATTTTTTTTTTCATGCTCGATTCCAATGGTTCATTATTGAAAATAATAAACCAAAAGGTGAAGGCGTCCTGAAAATTTCAACCCCTATCCTTCACCCCTTAGAGATGACTGACAGTATCGCCGAGCATCGAGGACCAACTAGACACCGAACGGGACCTATAAACCGAATTTCGTCAATTTTGGCTCATGACAACTAAGAAAAGTGCTAAGTACGGCGTAAGGCGTACACACCGGACGGACAGAAATTTTTCTATTGCATTTTCGTAATCTACATAACAATGAAACTTAAACCGTCAAATTTTGAGGGGGGATTACACTTTTGTTCAATGCTCGATTCCAATGGTTCATTATTGAAAATAATAAACCAACATTGTTTATAAAATAAAAGAAAATCTGGATTCAAAATAATAATAATGATATCGACTTAGCCGTATTCACGGAGGGTTTTGTTAAGTCCATATAACAACGGAGTCGTTATGAAATTTAATGCGTTGCTTGAGAAAGCCAGGCAAATTATTTATTATATATTATTACTTTCCCCTATTGGTTTATTTTTTCAATAACGAACCTTTGGAATCGAGCATGAAGAAAAAAAAAGCTGCAAATCCCTGCACAACGGTTTATTATTTTGTACAGAATACCCTTCTGCTACAGATCACAGCTCTTTGTACAGATAACCCTTTATATTGTAATATACCTATGGACTATTCTATACATATTAAGTAGATCGCAGAACCTCGGTAGGTCAGTACCTAACCCCGTACTAGTTACTAGGTGCCTACCTAAATCACGAGTTAAATGTTGCTAAAATAATTCATTCGATGACAAACAGTACCTAAAATGGCAAAAACAAACGCAGATAATGATGTTCTGAAGTGAAATTGTTGATGTGTAGTGAAAAAAGTTGCAACGTACCTCCAACTCCAGCCACTTCTACGTAGATGATATAATGAATCGTTGTGTAATAATTTATCATTGTGTAATAATATACCCTTCAATAATACTTCAACGTTTGTTCAAGTTTCACTTCCTGCCAACAAACTCCAAAAGAGCCATCATTTTCCAAATGAAATAATATCACTGAACAACCAACTCGACTTCATACTCTGTGAATATAATCAGGTGATCCCTAGCAATGATTTTATCTCGGGCCAATTCCCGATTGTTAGCGCGTTCCTGGTGATGACATTTGGGCTAAATGTATACAATTCATTCACCCTGCTGTTGAAATACTCGTTACTAGGTACCTACATAAATCACGAGTTAAATGTTGCTAAAATAATTCTGTCGATGAGAAACAGTACCTAACTAAAATGGCAAAAAGAAACGCAAATATAATGAAGTTGTGAGGGAAAATTCCTACGTAGATCACTGTTTTCTGTTGTCAATACCTACCCTCGTGGTCAAGTATACCTAATGAACCATTGTGTAATAACTTGCCCATCAATAATACTTCAACGGTTATTCAAGTTGCAAAAGCACCTGCCAACAAAATCCACTCCCTTTTTGGTAGATGAACCGTTTTGTAATAATTTACCGTTGTGTCATAATTTACCGTTATGTAATAATTTACCGTTGTGTCATAATTTACAGTTATGTAATAATTTACCGTTGTGTAATAATTTTCCGTTGCGTAATAATTTGCCATTGTGTAATAATTTACCCATCAATAATACTTCAAAGTTTGTTCATGTTCCACAAGTACCTACCTTCCAGTCCATAGTCCTTCCATAGTCCATCACTTATCAAATGAAATAATACCGTAGAACAACCAACTCGACTTCATACTGCCATCCCTGATATCCGGGCCGGATTTATACCGTTTGATTCACGATCGTGTTGACGAAGCTTTTCGGTGCACACGAACGGCTGGACGTGCAATGCTCCGGGTGGCCTCAAAAAATTGTTTAGCTCAAGACAAGTTTGGTAACGTAAAAAAAACATACCCTTCTATCAAAAGTTTTTGAGATACGGCGTTCTTAAAATTTCAACCCCTACTTTGAACCCCTTAGAGATGACTGACACTAACGTCGAGCTTCGAGGACCAACTAGACCCCGAACGGAACCTATAACCCGAATTTCATAAATTTTGTTTCATGGTAACTAAGGAAAGTGGCCAGTACGGCGTACGGCGGACATTCAGACATTTGTTGATTGCATTTTTGGAATCTACATACCTTCAAACATAAACCATCAAATTTTGAGGGGGGTTAGCATTTTTTTTTCATGCTCGATTCCAATGGTTCATTATTGAAAATAATAAGCCAAAATTTTAATCCCCCCTCATATTTTGATGGTTTCCGTTTCAAAGTGTGTCGAATCCGAAAATGCAGTAAACGTTTCTGTCCGTCCGCCGTACGCCGTACGGGCCACTTTTCTTAGTTACCATGAACCAAAATTAACGAAATTTGGTGTGTAGGTCCCGTTTGGGGTCTAGTTTGTCCTCGAAGCTCGGCGTTACTGTTAACGTTTTGCGGTTTTAAATAGTTCTTGAGCTTAGGAGTTTTTTAAGACCACTGGGAGCATTATATGTCCAGCCGTTAGCACAGTAAGGCCCAGAAGTTGACACCGATAGGCATTTTCAGCAGGATGGTGAATGAAATTGTATACATTCAGCTCATATATAAACACTACGGACGCGCTAACAATCGGGAATTGGCCGGAGATGATCATTGCTGGGTGATTGTAGCACCCGATTATATTCACATAGTATGAAGTTGAGTTGGTTGTTCTGTGATATTGTTTCATTTGAAAAATGATGGCTCTTTTAGAGTTTGTTGATAGGTAGTGAAACTTGAACAAACGTTGAAGTATTATTTATGGGTAGATTAGTACACAATGGTAAATTATTGCAAAACGTTAAAGTACTACACAACAGTTGTACCATCTACGTAGAAGGGGCTGAAGTTTGTTGGTAGGTACTTTTGCAACTTGAACAACCGTTGAAGTATTATTGATTTGAAAATTATTACACAACGGTAAATCATTACTCAATGGTAAATTATTGCACAACGGTGGATTATACTATCTACGTAGAAGGGGAACTTATACAGGTAAATTGTTACACAACGGTTTATTATTTGCCTTAAGCTTCTTGAACAGTATAAAATAATTAATGATTGAATTATTGAATCCCGCGCATTTGTAGGAAACTTTAATTCCGGGGCCGGCTCCAGTACTCGATTTAGGGCTTTCCTTGGGGGAGCTCGAGGGTACTGACCACAGAAAACAGTGAAAAACAGTGATCTACGCTTAAGGGGCATCTATACAGGTAAATAATGAACCTTTGTGTAATGATCTGCAGCGGTTTTTTGCTCTTACGGAATATTTTCTCGTCTAAAGTAATAAAAAGTTGCTGTTCTGCATGCAGTGATCGTGACATTCCTGTTCACCATTACTGTCGTGCTCAAAAGTTGTTTAAGTCGTTGTTCCTTTAATAACTGTATAAATATATAATCGTAGAAGTTCCTGCATGCATTAATTAACTGAACGAGTAGGGGAAGGTGCCCAGGCCAAGGTACAGCCTTACCTAGGGACAATGCCTAGAAATGTAGTCCTCAAAGGGGGATTTTTTTTTTATACGGTCTGCAACACTTCACCTGTAGGCCACAAGTAGTCTGCGAAGTTTCAGCGACTTCACATAAACTGGTAAGTGAATATTTACATTTCTTTGTTTTTTGATGTCAAAACTAGAAATTTGTGCACTGTTTTACCGATTTTTCCCGTGTCAGATATGCATAGCAAGCAAAAATTAGTAGTATCATGAGAAAGTGTACTTCCTAAGGAACATAATCTGTATTTTAGTTTTTGAGTTACCCCTTCCTTGCCCTTGCCATTCATGATCAAAACCAAAATGGCTGGAAGCCCTACCTGGGGACAGGTTCGACCGTCCTACCTGGGGACAAGAGTGTGGTGTCCCTAAGTAGGGCTATCCTGTCCCTAGTGTGGAATTCTTTTTCTTCTAATGTTTTATTCTTGATTGTTCCAGGAAAATGCCTCGTTCAAAGGGCAGTCAGCCTCACCTGTCAAAAAATATTACGAAGAAGCTGTGGTTACAGTTGCGGAGAAAAAAATGAATTCAGGACATTCACGAAAAGGGAAGTCACGTGTTATAACCGACACACCTGAAAAGTTAGCCACTGAAGCGTCGAAGTCAAAGAAAATGCCACCAAATACCAAGAAGAAGAGGCCAAAGAAGCCAATTTATCGGAAGGCATATTCATCATCAGAAAAGATGAACCTGTCTGGCAATCTGAATCCGATGATGACAATCTGGAGGCAGCCATTCAGAGAATCGATGAGGAAGAAAAAGAGGGAAGAATCATCGAAGGTCTCGAAGACACATCTGTCGTGAATGTGGGGGATTATGTTTTAGCAGCAGTGAAGGGCAAGAAATCCGTGAAACATTTCGCAGGGTTGGTCACTGGCAACTCGGGCCAGAAAACCTTCAATGTTGTCTTCCTAAAAAAAATTAGTGGAGGAGACCGGCCTAAATTTGTTAACGGCGGGATCGAAGAATTTGATGTCGAACTTGGCGAGATTCTTCTCAAATTACCACCTCCTAACATGGTTGGAGGTTCGAGCCGAAACGACCAAAAAATTGTTTTCCCCGTTTCGTTTGCCAACATTATTTTGGGCTAAGTTTTGTTCGACCAAACTAGTCAGCTAACATTTTTTGGGGTAATTTTGTTTGTTCATATTTTACTTATTGAGTTGGGGTTTTTTCTTTCATTTTAGTTCATGCAGAAGCTCTAAACCTGATACTCGATAATCGAGGCGCCTCACATGATTTTTATGAGTTCATAGTTGTATGAAGTTATATTATAGTTTTTTTTTTCATACCTACTTATTTGATTCATTTGTTCCTTGCAGATGTGATAAGAATTACGTTATTCAGTGCAATAAGCAAAGAAATATATTTTTGTAAATATTTAATAAAAGTTTTCATGAAACAATCCTTTTTATAATATTGACCCAACAATGTCCCTTGGTACGACACCCCTTGTCCCTAGGGTGGGCAAGGGTGCCTAACCTAGGGACAAAAAAATGTCTTTACAAATGTAATTTTACAACATTCAATTTGGTTCGATAAAATATAGGTAACCAAGAATTAGCTAGCTAAGATGTTCTAGTGAACGAAGGAATTTTCAGTTTGCATGAAACCCTCACCTAAAAAATTAGAAAAATCGAAAACCAAATTTTGTCCCCAGGTAGGGCACCTTCTCCTACGCATGCGCATACGCTTTGGTGCCCATCAAGTTTCTTCGGTATATTGCGATCGCAATACATTTTTTGTATTGGAAGAATGTTGAATGTACGTTCTCTAGAACCGCTATATCAAATGGTCGAAGTTGTACAAAGGAACTAGGGAAACAATTATTAGGTAGGCCTCGTCGATACTTAACATCCAGAGGTGGTATCGACCGCGTAAGTCGCCGGTTGCTGAGGATGAAATATTAATATACAATTCCGGCTTCGATCGCCCCTTCCGCTCGATACTCGGGAATTCTACCCCAGTTCAAGGGAAATTGGGATGCATTTTACGAGGGAAGGCAGGTGGGCCCTTATGCGCCCTAACAGGTTCACGTATTTGAGTACTTTTTTACACTAAGAATAGAAGTCTTTGATAGACAAGAGCAGAACATGATAGATTAAGTTATCAAATTCAAAAGAACAATAATTATAACCCGAAATCCGGAATAGAAAATACCAACATGTATTACTCCTACTGGTAGTATTACTAGCACAAGTGGCGCTAGTGGAGGCGTCGATCGCTGTCAAAAATATTTTTTAGGCAGGTTTTCCGCTCAAATTTCAAGTCCGAAGGTTCAAAATAAGCTGTTTTCCAGCATTTAGCTGCGCCATTGCAGGCGCTAAGCCAGTGTTCCCTGGAGCCTTCATGTTAGAAAATATTATACAGCAATTTCTAATGGTGCTATGAATTCATTATGAGCATTTCAAGTCGTAAGTTGACCCATTCGACGAGGTGCCTATGGTGGGTAAAATATAAGACGCACACCCAAAAACAGGAGGCTCAAGCAATATGACTAATGCCGCTACTGACACTAAGCATTAGCCTCTAAATGCTCGGCAACAATAAAGTTAATATGAGTATGCGAGGTGTATCACAGCAAAATAATTTGTTGGTAAAAAATGAAGCAGAATCTTATTCATTCTGCCTTCCCACACATAGGTAGCATAATATGGTGTACAGAACGTTAACGCCTCAAAAGTGTCCGTATCCACGAGCAAGAACTGAAGCTTTCAAACATATGAATAGCTACCTAATGAAATACCGCCTAACGCGTGTATGCTGGCTATCAGTGATCTGATAATAAACGAAACAGTATAAACTAATAAGCATAATAAACTACTGATCGGTAGAAAACAAACAGGTTTGGTCTGCGTTTAGGAATTTATTTTATTCACCTTATTCCCCAACAATACCGGGGAAAACGCGAAACAAACCCTAACAGCTTGACCAACGAAAACCGTCCACATTATCCTCGCGTTTCATTCAAAACGATAGAACACTAAAAATATGAGTTCAAAGCACACCAACTAAATGAGATGGAATTTAACAGCGATTTGCCCATTTGGCCCAGCCCCTTTACCTACCTGTTCTTTGAAATTCCAATGAGCGCAGATTTCTTCTTAGAATACGCTTGACAAATTCGCTGGTTCCAATCCAATACGGAAGATTCGTGCACAAGCAATCGCGTGCGTGCAATGAAGCGTGGACAGACTGACAGAGAAAGATTGAGTTAGCGGCGCCAATCGTCTGAAAGTAACATCATGGAAAAGAAAAGTGAAATTTCACGAACTAATTATTAATGTACTCGTAGGCTCTTAAAGATCACGTACAACTCGATGTTATTAAAACAGTGTGAAAAATTAGATAATTTATTATAAATTGATATATAATTATATATCCCATTTTTACAGGCTTTTATTCAACTCGCTCTGTCCGTGTGGATCGATCTTGCAATCTATTCTTCGCCTGCTTCTTATATTTCGTAAGTAGGTACTACGCGTACATTTCGGTACCCTTGTTGGTTTATTATTTTCAATAATGAATCTTTGGAATAGAGCATGAAATAAAATTCTAAACCCCCTCAAAATTTGCTGGTTTCCGTTTCAAGTTATGTATAGAATCCGAAAATGAAATAAAAACGCTGCAAATCCCTGCGCAACGGTTTATTATTTTGTACAGAATACCATTCTGTTACAGCTCTCAGTAGCTACTTTTGCAACATGAACAACCGTTGAAGTATTATTAATGGGTAAATTATTACACAACGGTAAATTATTACTCAAAGATAAATTATTGCGCAACGGGTCATTATACTATCTGCACAGAAGGGGCACCTATACAGATAAATTATTACACAACGGTTTATTATTTGCCTTATGCTTCATGAATAACTACAAAATGATTAATGATTGAATGATTGAATCCCGCGCATTTGTAGGAAACTTTAATTTTGGAGCCGGCTCCAGTACTCGATTTCGGGATTGCCTGGGGAGAGCTCGAGGGTATTGACCACAGAAAACCGTGATCTACGCAGAAGGGGCATCTATACAGGTAAATAATAAACCTTTGTATAATAATTTGTCCCATTTTTAAACTGAAAAAGATGTTAATCGTACCTATACCTACCTATACGTCACTAACCCCTGGACAAACCGGTAATTCGCTCCTATAACGGGATACCAAAGGTTCATTATTGAAAATAAAAACCAAAATTTGTGTCCGTCCACCGTACGCTGTACGCCGTACACCGTACTGAGCACTTTTCTTAGTTACTATGAGCCAAAATTAATGAAATTAGATTTGTAGGTCTCGTTTGGGGTCTAGTTGGCCCTCGAAGTTCGGCTTTACTGTCAGTAATCTGTAAGGGGTTGAAAACAGGGGTTGAAATATTCAGAACGCCGTAGCTCGAAAACTTTCAATAGAAGGGAATGCTTCTGGTTTATTATTTTCAATAATGTACTTTGGAATCGAGCATGAAAAAACAATTTTAACCCCCCCCCCCCCACAATATTTTATAGTCTACGTTTCAAGGTACGTAGAATCCGAAAATCGAATACAAAAATTTCTGTCCGTCCCCATCATGACAATTTACTTCGTCTGGTACCTATTACGAACTTTCGTAGTACGCGGTAGGTAATGAAGAACGGAGTTATTGAAAAGTTGTCTATTTTACTAATACACGAAAATTCGCGAAAAATACACTCTTATACCGGTTTTGGTGGTCAAACCATCGTCAGTAACAAACAATAACTAATAATAACAAATAATAATGTTAGTGTTTGTTACTGACGATGGTTTGATCACCGAAACCGGTATAACAGTGTATTTCTCGCGTTTTTTCGTGTATTAGTGGAAATATACTTCAATAACTCTGCTTTTATTTGAAATGGGTTTCCACGATTTCTTCGCGAGTGATTTAGTTCATGCGGTAGGTACTTGCAGATTGCGTTAAATGCAACGAGTTTAGTTGCAAAATCCGCCACCACGCGGCAGCACCAAAATTAATCAATTTTATTCTACTTCTCATTTGAGAACGGAGCGATATATTTCAGTTCGGAAAACGGATTTCTCATCAATATTCACGTAGATTTCTGGGTAATTGGTTTAAAAAGTGTGCAAAATTTTTTTGCCCACTGTTCCAAAAAATGTTTGTTCAAATGTTGAACATTTTCAAAAAGTGGCCTTATAGGCACTTGCATTGGACTCTAGAGAATACAAATCCGTTTTCAGAATTTTTCTAAATTGACTGTAGCCGTCGGATTCTCGTTTCCAGGATTTTGGGTACAAGGGTCAAGATCGAGAGCTTCTGCCTCCTTGTGGGGGTAGAGAGATCTTGGCCACCTCAGGCATTCTCACTTTTCAACTTCCCTCTCCTTATATTGAATGAACTGGATGCAGTAATAAACTGGCACAGGAATTGTGCAAATTTCTGTCCATGTTCAAAAAATTGTTATTTCTACACGTATTTGTTCACATGGTAACCATATTCGGAAAGTGTTCTCACACCTACTTGCGCTATATAACACTACTTAGTTGTTTCAGAAAGTGTGCAAATGTTTGCCCACTGTTCATAAACTCTTAGGTAATAGGTGATTGTTCAAATTTCGATCATTTTTTTGAAAAGGGTATTTCTCTTAGTTCGTAGTTGCACTAGGAATAGTAGGTTCAGAAAGTATGCTCATTTTGGCCCACTGTTCAAAAAACTGTTAGGCAATGTTAAAATTTTGAAAACTTCCGAAAGTGGCTTTATTTATGTTATTACGTTATAAGAACCTTCTTCCAGGATTTGGTGGCAAAGGTCATGAACTATCAAGGTCATGGGCAATCTCTATGAGGCCATTTGGAGTTCTTGGACGCCTTAGACATTCCCATTTTGAACTTCCCTGACGTCCAATGAATTTGATGCAGTTGTAACTTTGCACAGAAAAATGCTAATTTATGCCCCCCCCCCGTTCAGAAATCGGTTTAAAATAATAGGTACCTACCTACCTATTGGAATGAATTTTCGTTATTGAAAACTGGCTACATTACCTAGTCACTCGTTGCACTAAGTTGGTTCGGAAAGTACCTTTGGCGAATTTGAAACGAAATGCGTTTAGGTAGATAAGTACTAGCAATAATCTTGGTTTCACCATGCCTAAGCCCTATAAATTTGACAAAAAATAAAAATAAAATAAACTCACTGTATGTCGAGTGCCGACTGAAATTGTGCATGTTTGAAGTAAGTAATCACAAGGAGTTCTTGTATGCATGTTTGGACCTCGAGTCCAATGGTTTTTATTATTACTATAACAATAAAATATTTTTACGTGGGTGAATAAAATAATGTGTATTTTTAGGTCAAGAATTATTGGGATTCACATTGATGTAAATGGCTCCACGGGTGGTTCCCTGATGGACATGCAACGGTTTTTTCGAGGGA
The DNA here is from genome assembly GCA_954871275.1 of Leptopterna dolabrata. Classification (NCBI taxonomy): domain Eukaryota; kingdom Metazoa; phylum Arthropoda; class Insecta; order Hemiptera; family Miridae; genus Leptopterna; species Leptopterna dolabrata. The sequence goes on along the minus strand of OX940978.1, from coordinate 39,363,266 downwards.
ACCACAATGGTTTATAATCATGTAGGTACCTCGGGAGCTGATTGTGGATGACCCCACACCACAAAAAAATATTATGCACTAATCACCCCACGCGTCAACAAAATATGCACCGCAACGCTTATTCATTCTGAGGGTGTTGAGACCAGGTAGGAGCGTTCGTAAAAAATTGAACTACCAATTAACCAAAGTCTCTTTGAGTTTTTATATTGAAGAAAATTATTGAAATTAAAATAACTGCTTTTTCCAAATGGAAATCAAACTAAAGAAGTAAACCTAATAGAAGGAGCTCCTTGTAAAATAAATTAAAACTTGTTACAAAATATTTGATCGCAATGATCAATAAACATATTACGTTTAGCCAGAGATCGTTCTCGGGGGGCAAACCGCCGAAACGGAAGACAACTGGAACTCTCCGTTTCTTTCAGATCATCTTTGATTATGGATGGTGGTATTTCAGTGTCTTGATTCACCGTTGACACTTTTTCTTGTGCTATTATACAATTGATGGTGATTTAAGACGATTTCCCAAGTTTTTGACTCATAAAAAATGAATTTTGGGAGCTGAACCTTCGTTACAACCTCAGTTCTTCACTCTTTAGTCAAAATCAACTTCCTATACGGTCTTCTCGCCCTAAACAACATGGAAAAATATACTTCAAAAGCTCATTTTACTAAAACACCAAAAAAAAACAACGATTTTTACACAAATTTTCACACATAACACCCCTGGGTATATTCTGATCGGACTACAAAGTTTCAGGTCACAACTAGGGCCCAAATAGAGCCTGTGCGCGAAAGAACGAATGTTTTATATGTACCGAAAATGAAACAGTTACGCATGATATGGCGGTCGGCAGACGGACTCTGCATTTTGGTTTATTACTCTGTGAATCATACACCTATGTATTCGCTCAGCAGAAAAATTTTATAACACCTCCTCAAAATTCTTTCTTTTACGTTTCAAGGTTCGTAGATTCAGAAAATTCAATGTCCGTCTGCCATATCACTCATAACTACTTCATTTTCAGTCTGAAAAATTCGTTCTTTCGCACAAAGGCTCCATCTGGGCCCTAGTTGTGTTCCGACACTTTGCAGTCTGATCGGAATATACCCAGGGGTGTTATGACTGAAAATGGCTATAAAATGGGTATTTTTTGTTGTTTTAGTAACATGAGCTTTTGAGGGATCTTTTTCCATGTTTTTTGGGACGAGACGACCAAATATGAAGTCGATTTTGACCGAAGAGTGAAGAATTCAGGTTGTAATGAAGGTTCAGCGTCCAAAATTCATTTTTTTTATGAGTCAAAAACCTAGGAAATTGTCTGAAATCACCATAAATTTGTATAATAAAACCTCAATAGTATCAACAGGTGAGTCAATACTATTAAATGGTACTGTCAATGATCAAAGATAATCTGTAAACAAAAGTCGAGCCTAATTCGTGTTTTGGGGGGCCAAAAGTGGTGGAAACCATCAAAAATAGCCATTTCAATTGTTGCACATGAAAGAAACAGTAAATGAACAGCCATAATTACTGAAGGTATGTCCAATAGAATAATAAACCCATGTGACAAGGACTTTGCAACTTTTTTTGTGTATTAGTAACATGAGCTTTTGAGGTATCGTTTTCCATGTTTTTTCATAACGAGAAGACCGAATATGAAGTCGATTTTGACCAAGGAGTGGAAAATTGAGGTTCAAACGAAGTTTCAGCCTTAAATTTACATTAATTTTTGTCTAATATGCGGTCGTTTTTCCTCACACAGTTTGTTCCCCCATTTGGGAACACATTTGGGTCCCAGTTGTGCTCCAAAGCTGGGCAGCCCGATCGGAATATACCCAGGGGTGTTATGGGTGAAAAATGGGTATAAAAATAGGGGTTTTCGACTTTTTTTGAGGTTTCAGTGAACACGAGCTTGTTATATATCGTTTTCCATGTTTTTTAGGGCGAGAAGACCGAATGTGAAGTTGATTTTGACCAGAGGGAAGAATTGAGGGTGTAACAAAGGCTAAGCTCCCGAAATTCATTTTTTATGAGTCAAAAACCTGGGAAATTGTCTGAAATCACCATAATTTGTTTAATAACACTAGAAGTAATATTAGCAGGTGAATCAAGACAATTAATTAGCACTATCAATGTTCAAAATAATCTGTAAAAAAAAGGGAGCCGAGGTCGTGTTTTTGGGGGCCAGAATTGGTGGAAACAATCTTAAATAACTATTTCAATTACTGCGCATGAAAGAAACAATAAGTGAACAGCAACATTTCTGTAGGTATGTCCAGTAGAATAACAAACCCAAGTGACGAGGACTTCGCAGCTTCTTTGGAATCTACGCACCTTGAAACGTAAAAGAAAGAATTTTGAGGGGATGTCCAAAACAAGATCACGTCAACAGCAAAATAATTACTGGTGTAATCCGCGCTGCCTCAGTGAACTGAATCCTGAATGTGCAGCTGTGCTGTAAACTCATGAGAGTCAGCGTGGTGGTGATTGGGAGGAGGGGGGATCGAAAATAATTATTGTAGGACTCTAACGCTTCAAAACAACCTGAAGAAAAAAAGTCGGTAGGGAAGAGGTATGGTGACTCCTCTTCAACTATGAAGGAATTATTCGTATTCTGGTTATCGTTATCTACAATTACGTACAACTAATAATATTCATTTTAGTACCTTTCATAATTCGTATTACAGAAGCTGGTTACTTACTTCCTGTCTCCTTTCCAGTATGTTCAAAATTTGAACTGATTCTTTCTTGCTCAACGGTTTATTGAACAGGGGGCAAAAAATGTAAACTTTCCAAACCAGCTAGTTTACTTGAACTAATTCAAATTATAAAAACGCAATCACAACGGTTGCTTTCCTATATCTTAAAATTTAGTAGGTACCTACTCAGTTTTGTACTTCGTAAAGGCTAGTCATAGAAGCCCTTCAAAAATGTTCAACATTTGAACAGATGTTTTATGAATATTGGAAAAGAGGGCAACATATTTGCTGTTGTTTCCGAACCAACTAATGCAACCAACGCTACCTGCAACTAATCACAACAATGACTAGGTATAATTTCACTTGGTAATTTACTAGGTATAATGACTAGGTAATTTTCCAACATCCAACAATACCTTCATCCCTTAGTTTTTAAACATGGCGCAAAAATGTGAACACCTTGAACCAACTCGTTCGAGTGTGACAACTAAGTACAGGGTCATTTTTCAATAACGTTCAAACTTCCACCATAGTAGCTACACGTTTTTGGAACGGTTGACAAAACTTTACCCACTTCCTGTGCCAATTTACTTATACATCCTATTCATTCAGAGTCAGGACAGGGAAGTTGAAAAGTGGGAATGCCTGAGGTGGCTAAGATCTCTCTACCCCCACAAGGAGGCAGAAGTTCTCGATCTTGACCCTTGTACCCAAAATCCTGGAAACGAGAATCCGACGGCTACGGTCAATTTAGACAAATTCTGAAAACGGATTTGTATTCTCTAGAGTCCAATGCAATTGCCTATAAGAGCACTTTTTGAAAATGTTCAAAATTTGAACAAACATTTTTTGGAACAGTGTGCAAAAAAATTTTGCACACTTTTTAAACCAATTACCCAGAATTCTACGTGAATATTGATGAGAAATCCGTTTTCCGAACTGAAATATCTCGCTCCGTTCTCAAATGAGAAGTAGACAAAATTTGGTCCCGACGGTGCTGCCATCTCTTATCACAGATTCTCACCAAAACGTCGTGACATTTAGCCTTAATGAGTTCTTCTGAGGCATTTGTAAGGGTTCATGTTTCGAAAAAAGTAGGTCAGATTTTGAAAAAAAGGTCATAGGGTTTGTTGAACGGGTTGACCATGTTTTTGCTTTAGAAGACGAGTCGGTTCTCTTTTGTTTACTGTTGTATTGTATTACACCGTTTAATGTCTCCACAACAACTGATGGCGGACAAAACGTACTGTATCCATAGAAGAAATATCACAGATCCATCTCTCATGGGTGAGCATACCACCTCCATGTCATCTGCAGTAGGGGATTGGCGTTTCTTGGGATAGCAATGCTGAAGCAAACTAAACAATCTCGGGTTAAACCCAGGAACGGCTAAACTGCGGATCAAACACTTCAGTGAAACTGTCGAAGTACTGAACCATGGATGAAATTTGAATCCAGGGTTTATTGATACGAGGCTTAAACTGCATTGGTGAAACAGGCCCTAAGGGGTGAAAAATAGGGGTTGCAATTTTCAGAACGCCTTTGCTCGAAAACTTACAATAGAAGGGTATGGTCGTTCGTGTGCACCGAAAAGCTTCATCAACATGATCGTGAATCAAACGGTATAAATCCGGCCCAGATATCTTTGCTAGGGAGCGCCTGATTGCAATCACGGATGGCTGTATGAAGTTGAGTTGGTTGTTCTGTGATATTATTTCATTTGAAAAATTATGGATCGCTTAGATTCTGTTGATAGGTAGGTACTTTTGCAACTTGAACAAACGTTGAAGTATTATTGGGTAGATTTTCACACAACGGTAAATTATTACACAACGGTAAATTATTACACGACGGTAAATTATTACACCACCGTAAATTATTACACAACGGTTTATTATTTGCCTTATATGCTTCATGAATAACTACACGTAATTAATGATTGAATTATTGAATCCCGCGCACTTATATGAAACTTTAATTCCTGGGCCGGCTCCAGTACTCGATTTAGGGCTTTCATGGGAGGAGGTCGAGGGAACTGACCACAGAAAGCAGTGATCTACGCAGAAGGGGCATCTATACATGTAATAATAAACCGCTGTGTAACAAATTTGCAGCCTTTTTAATTCAACGTAGTGAGAGTGGCAGTTAACTGGAACAGGCAACACACGACACTGCTATCCAGCATGCTCGGCTAACTGAACCAACCCGACCAGACCTCTCCAAACCCAAGACAAAAACGCTGCGGTTTGTTATTCTATTCGACTTACCTAAAGAAATGTTAGCTGTTCAATTATTGTTTCTTTCATGTGCCATAATTGAAATAGCTAATTTGGAGTTTCCACCAATTTTGGACCCCAAAAACAATAATTGGGCTGAAATTTTGTTGTATTCGGAGCATTTTAGGCCGAAATTTAACATAAATTTAAGGCTATACTTTCGTTAAAAACCTAAATTTTTCACTCTGGTCAAAATCGATTTCATATTCGGTCTCCTCGTCCTCAAAAACATGGAAAACGATACCTCACAAGCTCATGTTACTAAAACACCAAAAAACCCTATTTTTACTTCCAATACTAACCATAACGCCCTTGGGTATAATCCGATCGGGCTGCAATGTTTCGGGATACAACTATTGTCCAGATGGAGCCTGTGTGCGAAAAAAAATTTTTTTAGACTGAAAATGAAGTAGACAGGTTTTTGACTCATAAAAATTGAATTTCAGGAGCTGAACCTTCGTTGCAACCTCAATTATTCACTCTTTGGTCAAAATCAACTTCATATTCGGTCATCTCACCATAAAAAACATGAGGAAACTATACATCACAAGCTCATGTTCACAAAAACCTGAAAAAACCCCTCGAAAGCCTATATTTTACACCCATTTTTCTCCCATAACACCCCTGGGTGTATTTAAATCGGGCTGCCGAGCTTTGGAACACAACTATGGACCCAAATGCGTTCCCAACTGGGGACCCAAACTGTGTGCGGAAGAACGATGATTTTAGAAAAAATTTAACGTACATTTAAAGCTGAAACTTCGTTAGAATCTTAATTTTCCAATCTTTGGTCAAAATCGACTTCATATTCGGCCTTCTCGTCCTAAAAAACAGAAAATGATACCTCGCAAGCTCATGTTACTAAAACACAAAAAACACAAATAATATTATTTTTATAGGTACCCATTTTTCACCCATAACACCCTTGGGTATTTTCCGATCGGGGTGCAAAGTGTCGGGACACAACTAGGGCCCAAATGGAGCATGTGTACGAAAGAACGACTTCTTTAGACCGAAAATGAAGCCGGTTTGCATGATACGGCGGACGGCGGATGGCGTCCAGCGGATGGCGGACGGACTTCGCATTTTTGGAATATACGCACCTTGAAACGTAAAAGAAAAAATTTTGAGGGGGTGTTATAAAAAATTTTTGCTGAGCGAATACATAGATCTATTAGTTATTCACAGAAATAAACCAAAGCAATGACTCGAGCTATTTTTATTATAACGTCGCGCGTGGCAAATTGCAGTGATTTGCTGAAACCTTTTTAATTCTATACTTTTTTGGCGGCAATGTGTCTATCGTTGGCAATATGGCTGATAGGTATGTCGTTAGGACTTATTCTCTTGTCGACCAAATCTTTCGATCTAGAATTATACTTTACCTCTTGTGGGGATGTGATGAATAGCTAACCGATGTAATTTTGTGGGTATGATCCATTTTCTATTCACATTAAATATACTTATTATTTTATCAATGTCAATCAAGTATACATTCTTCAAAGGACCGACCACAATCGGTCCGTTGAACCAATTCTTCCCACTTATCGACGGAAGAAGAATTCGGAATATGGTTAGATTACTATTTAGTACAATAATCTAGGTGAAGAGGAAACTTGTTGGACACCCAAAAGTCAAAAGGGCCAAATTGTACCTAGTTACGTTATTATTATTTTTTTTTTAGATTGGCACTTCCAGTTCAGAAGAGTTCATTTCGAAGTATTTATTTCTTATATAGCCATATATTGATGTATAAATAATAAATAATCAATCACAACGACGATATTACTGCTATTAGTTCACGAAGGTAGTGGAGAATTCATCGCCCAGCAAGGCCTTGATGCCCTGACGCACTCTGACTCGTCTATCCCCTAGTCCAGTTCAGTTCCTGTTGTTCGATCATGCTGGCCGCATCTCTTTCTTCAGAACAGTTTTTATTCGTTTGGGTACCAGTATTCCAAAACGCTTTATTTTTCGTTCAATTCTCATAGACTTAACCATAATATTATCTTCTGTTGTTTCGTTATAATTTCCATTTATGGCCAAATTCTATTCTTCTAATAGAAGCCTACAGATGTTTATGGGGCTTTTCGGTTTATTCATCAGTAATGAACCTCTGGAATCGAGCAAGAAAAACCTGTTTAACTACACCACAAAATTAATTGTTTAACGTATCAGGGTACGAAGAATTTTAAAATATAATTAAAAAATTAAAAAATTCGTCCATCTACGCGCCATATTCTGAATGTACGCCGCAGGTCACTTTAAACCCCGAAAAATATCAATGGAATTTGGTACTTGGGTAGGTAGATTCAAGTATCGTTGATCCTAGAAGCTTGGCCTTACTATCCGCCGTCTCCAAGGGCTTTTTGCTCTTTCTCTTCATAGCTTCCTTGCTGACTGGAAGCTGCTCTGTAAAAGTACTGTCGGATATTTTCGAAGGGTACAGATATTGTGTGCTGAACAGTGATCAGTACAAAATGGTATGAACCATTGTGGAAGAATTTGCACTTTTTTCTCTTTTCCAGCGATCCAGGAGATCAAAGGTAGCCTCCCTATCGATTACTAAGCAATTAAGTATCCCACTTGTTCTCTCCGCTGGTTCTTTTTAGCGAATTTTCGAAGAAAAGGAAGCTATTGTTCTCGGTCCAAAATTTTTAAAACTCGAATTTCCTAAAGATTTTTATACCAAAATCCGTTTCAGACCATCCTGAATTCACTGCCGAAAGACACCAAAAATTATATGTATATATATATATATATTTATATATTTATATATTTATATATTTATATATTTATATATTTATATATTTATATATATATTTATATATTTATATATGTATGTGTCATTCCAGACGATAACTCTCGAAAGAATTGAGATAAAAAGTTCAAATTTGCACGAAAAATCTGTCTTGGCAATCGACAGGCTAAGTTCGAAGATGGGCAGAATCGGGTCACTCTAAGGGGGAGTTTTGGGGAGTTTTAGGGGGGAAAATTACCCATAAATTCCCAAAATGAAAAAGTTTGACAAGTGACACCTCATTTTAAAGATTTTTGTACGCTGAACACGATGGTGAAATCAGAATTGCGATATCTCATTCCATTCTCAAACTGGAGCACTTTGAAGATGAAGGAACGTGGTTATTTCTTGAGATGTTCTTCCTGGTTCGTCTGCTCTAATCTGATAACGGAATGGGATATCGCAATTCTGACTTCACCATCGTGTTCAGCGTTGGAAAATCTACAAACCGAGGTGTTACTCGGCAAAAAATGGAACAAAAAATTTGTTACGTAGGTATCCAATACCTACTCTTCTGGAATTCAAAACATTTTTGATTTCCCCCTCCCCCTCCTTCCACCCCAAATTTTACTTTGCGTAAAACTACTCCTGTTTTAATTTTGTATGGTATCAAGTCGGGAAAACAATGGCCGAAAATTAATTTTCAGAAAATTTTAGGCGGAGGAGGAAGATGCCGAAAACTTCGAAAATTCGCTCTTATAGCCATGCTGCATGACTGTGGTTTTTTTTTGGTATTTTCTCCCGCCCTATGACCACTATTTAGAACGTTTCTCCAGGACCACTGTTTAGATCTTCTTCCCATTATCTAAAATCCGTTCAGCGGAATTTTCGCTACATTATCCTACTTATTATGAGCATCAACTATATTAGGCTTTTTCCATATTACATATAAAAAGAGCGCTCCACTTATGCAGTAAGGATGTATCAAATTTGCACAATTCTGTTTATCAGTAACAGATCATTTCGAAAAAAATATATATTTTATTGCCAGATCCAACTCTCCATTTGGTCAAAGTCTAAATTTTCTCATCACAGACATTTGTACAGTCATGGAAACTACTTGAAATTTGAAAAATTTAGTTTCGAGAATTCATAACGGAAATTATGGATCATACCCCTTGTAACGTCGTCTAGGAGGATCCGTGATCGCGGTTTTCGCTAGTGGCACTCCATGAATACCACTGTCACCACCACCATCCTCAGACTGCAGCGTTCTAGCGTCATAGGGCACCTGCGAACAGAGAACACCCGAATTTCACAAGAATATCTAATTTCTGGGAATAGAAACTCTGAAGAAGTTATCATATTGATGAACAAACGCACACATAGGTCTCTCGTCAGGATAATGACCGAGCCGAATTTGCGCTTTACCGGTATAAAAGGAAGGATAATATTGTGATTGACGCTTATATTAGCTTGAAAACTAGAACTGCGGGAAGAAAATTTAGACACCCTACAGTCGGCAGTACCGTTCAAAACACGAAAACAAATAGTAACTCGACTACGATGAATCGTGTACACATGATTAGGTACAAGCATTCACAACCCCCGAAAACCGATAAGAAGAGTATCATCGAGAATTGAGAAATCATTGAGAATTTTCCAGTAAGTACTCCAGTACAATGATGATGGGTTAATGTCATAACAACAAAGGAGTTGAACTAAAACGAAAGTTCACTGTTCATTTTTTTATAGAGTAGAAAATATGAGAGAAGGGCAAGGGCACGCGGGCATTTCAGGCGAGGTTGTCCCCTCAGAACATTGAGTTAAGCCGTGTCATTGAGCGCAGTGTGGCCTTCGGTTGTCAATCCGGACGTACCAAGGGAATTAACTCTTCAGATAGGGGTTGGGCCACTCTTTCCATGTAGCTTCCATAAAAAGAGGGGTAACAGAGGGGAATATGGAGTTGGTGATAGAGGTTGTGGTCCCAGTGTGGGTGGCACAATGCCCAGCCGACCTTTCGGAGTTCCGTACAATGCTAAATAGAACGGACGGTCGTGTTTTACACCCTTTCACTTCCTTCTACGGGAATGTAATAGAGATTTTTTTGCTAGCTATTCCTTTCAAGGGATTTTCTCCGTAATTTACTTTGAAATAAAGAAAACCATTGGGATGAATCTCGTCCAGAACCACTTTGACTGAAAATAATACAGACACCTCAACTCCAGGCAACTTCCAGGCAGACTTTGAAATGTATTAACAAGGGAAAGCGACGTGTTCTCTTTGACATATATACGTTTTGCGACTGGGCTTACTGAGGGGGGGGGGGGGGGGTGCCCCTTCTGTGTAGGCTGTTTTCTGTGGCCAATACCTACCCTCAAGAATTCAAGAATTCTATAGGGGTCTTTAATTATTTTTTGTTATTTATGAAACTTAATCTGTAATTTTTAAAAAGCTGAACGAAAATTCCTCCGTGTAGTTTGAAAAACGTTCCAGTTTCATAGAAATCTGGTCATAGGTTCATGAGGAATTCGTGAACCTCAGAATTCGCGTTTGCTCGTGTGCAGTAGCCGTCCCAATGATACGAGCGTTTTGGAGTTCATAGGAGACCATCTAGAAATTTAGAAATTTTGGTTTATTAGTTTCAATAATGAACCTTTTCAATAAAATATGAAAAGGAAAAAAAGCTGCGAATTGTTACGCGACGGTTTATAATTTACCTGTATAGATGCCCCTTCTGCGTAGATTACTGATATTTTCTGTGGTCATTACCTACGCTCGAGCTCCCCCCAGGAAATCCCTACATCGAGAACTGGAGGCGGACTCAAGAATTCCACAGTTAATTACCTGTTGTTCATGAAGAATAACGTTTGTTCAAGTTAAAGAAGTAGGGGAGATTGGGGCCGCCAACTTGGGTAACACCGTTACCCTTATAAGTACATAATACCCTGATAGACAGGACTTGAGAACAGCTCTATTATGTTGGAAAAGTTGGTTTGGCAAGCTAGTTTTGCTGTTGGCAAATTTTGCGTGCTAAGTAACCGTTTTTCATTCTGTTTCCCAACTGCACAGCATGATTATGAATTACGGCTTTTTAGCGATTATGCACCTTGAAAATTTTACTAGGCAATACCGCCATATACAAATTTAGTAGTAATTACGCCAAATCCTGAGTAGGTAAATAAAATAAAGTATTTAAAAAACCTATAATTGTGATAGCTTAGCTCTATACTTCTATTCACCTAATCGTAATTTATTATTTGCCTACCTACCGAATAATAACTATTCAGTATAGGTACCCACCTGCCTTCCTAATATTAATATCATAGTATAATAATCTTGTATAGGAGGACATTTCTCTCATGGTTCGTGAGGTTTTAAAAAAAAGTATTTTACTCTTCTATTTTATTACGCTTTTTATTGTTAATTTATTTGGAGGGATTTAAATTTTTTCATTTTTATTATAAATGGAGTTATGTACGTGGCATACAGATGATATTATATTTTCAGTGGAATTTAATGATTTTAGTATGATTCGTCATTGGGAGAGTATTTTACATGTCTATGTAGGAACCCTTTACGTGGATTTCATGTAGTATTCATATGCGCAGCCAAAAAAAAGAAAAATACACTGCCAAGGTGATGGCACAGGAGCTTCCTCGTCACAATCAGAGTGACCCTTTATAAAATAGAACAGACTCGGAAGCAAAATAACATAACATTACATTACATTACATAACATTACATAACGTTAAATATACATATTACATAACATTACATTACATAACATAACATTACATAACATTACATGAAATATACATATTATACATAACATGACTTCCATAATACATTACGTCCATTATACATAACTAGCCTGACCGCTCGCTTCGCTCGCTATCCGAGATTCGCTGTACGCAGTATCGTGGAACCAACAAACGACGGAAAAATCCCATAGCCTACTGGGTATTTGTGCCCAATTTTATCAAAATCCGTCAAGCCATTCAGGAGTTGACCATGGTCGACCATATTTCCGCTATGGTCAGGGAATTAAAAATGCGCCTACGTTCAACTTGGGAGGCTACCGGATATTGGTGCCAAATTTGGTCGATATCCGTTGAGCAATTCGGGATTCGACCATGGAGGGGCCCATGGATGCGCTAAGGTCGACCGCGGGGGTAGTCCGAAGGGTCGATCGTAGATAGAATTTCACGTAGATTACGAATACGCGATAAAAAATAGGGGTTACCATTTCAATTAACGAAGTTGACCATGGTCGACCATAGGCCCGCTATGGTCAGGGAATTAAAAATGCGACGTTGCACAACTTGGGAGCCTACTGGATACTCGTGCCAAATTTGGTCGATATCTGTCAAGCCATTCAGGAGTTGACCATGGTCGACCATAGTTCCGCTATGGTCAGGGAATTAAAAATGCGACGTTGCACAACTTGGGAGCCTACTGGATATTCGTGCCAAATTTGGTCGATATCCGTTGAGCAATTCGGGATTCGACCATGGAGGGGCCCATGGATGCGCTATGGTCGACCGCGGGGGTAGTCCGAAGGGTCGATCGTAGATAGAATTTCACGTAGATTACGAATACGCGATAAAAAATAGGGGTTACCATTTCAATTAACGAAGTTGACCATGGTCGACCATAGTTCCGCTATGGTCAGGGAATTAAAAATGCGACGTTGCACAACTTGGGAGCCTACTGGATATTCGTGCCAAATTTGGTCGATATCCATCAAGCCATTCAGGAGTTGACCATGGTCGACCATAGTTCCGCTATGGTCAGGGAATTAAAAATGCGACGTTGCACAACTTGGGAGCCTACTGGATATTCGTGCCAAATTTGGTCGATATCCGTCAAGCCATTCAGGAGTTGACCATGGTCGACCATAGTTCCGCTATGGTCAGGGAATTGAAAATGCGACGTTGCACAACTTGGGAGCCTACTGGATATTCGTTCCAAATTTGGTCGATATCCGTCGAGCCGTTTGGCCGTGCATAGAAGGACAGACAGACAGACAGAGCGCATGCGCAGGGCGAACCGCTGGCTCTATCATGTTGAAATTTATATGGGACCTCAATGGACCCTACCCGCTTAATCCCTGAGAATTACATTGAAATTGGGTGAAATCTTTGGTTACTACGGCTGTAACAAGGAAATTGAATCTATTTCACGCCAGCGCATGCGCAGAGCGCACCGAGGGTCCGATCATGCTGAAATTCATACTGGAACTCACTAGGCCTTGTCCAAACAACCCTTGAAAATTTGAGCGAAATTGAATCAAAATTGTGAAAGTTATGCGTGTTTGTTGAATTTAACGTTAGCGCATGCGCAGGGCGTACCGCTGGATCAATCATGTTGAAATTTGTATGGGACATCATTATCCGCAGCATCCCTCAAAATTTGAGCTGAATCAATTCAAAATCGTGGAAGTTATGGCTGTAACAAGGAAATGCGGACAGACTCACAGACTCACAGACTCACAGACTCACAGACTCACAGATTCACAGACTCACAGACTCACAGACTCACAGACTCACAGACTCACAGACTCACAGACTCACAGACCGACAGACACGGAACCAAATTTGTTCAGTAGGCTTTGAAACGCAAAATGCAAGTGGAAATTTTGATTTCTGAAGACAAAAATTTTTTGGCTCACGAAAGTGAACACAAGGCTTCCGCTGCTTCGCAGACTCGGAAGCAAAAAAACTAAATGTCATTGAGACAGGGAAATATCAATGAGGTCTCAGTGAAATATACACCTACGGTGCCATTCTTTCTCCTAGCTTGCCATTCTTTTGTCGAAACAGCAACTACCAAACTTTTTTCAGAAATATCTGCTTTGCTATGTAAGATTAGACATTTTTTTCCTCTTCAAAAAAATTGGAATACGACAGCCAACCAACCCCTTATGCATCGATTTCCATAAATCCATGATTCAGACAGAGAAATAGTAAAAGGGAATAGGTACACTATCAACTATCCTTCCTATTATTTCGCGGCAGCGCTAGATATTGCTTGTTCAACACTTTGAGCCGAGTCGACCACCTAAGAAAGGAAATAAAGCTGACCCAACCACTGAGATTACCATTTGTAAGGCATTGGTCGATGAAGGAAAGTACAAAGGATTAGACGGGAACCAACTAAAGGTAAACCGGAGAGCGAGAATAAAAGAAAACGGGATCCAATTAATTAAAAGAAAATTTCCAGCCAGAGAAGACCCCTGCTTCTTTACATAGAGGAATCAAGAGGCTTTCATTAGTTTCTTACCTCGGAAAATGAATAAGGCCAAAGCTACTAGCGATTTTTTTCCCCATGATTACCTTCTTTGAATAATTTTAACCAAGTTGGTTTGCCATTTCTCACCTGAGAGTATCGGCTAGGTTATGAAAATCATTTCAATTTTTAAAGATTTGAATGAACCTTAGAGACCATAGAGAGGTCACCCCTTATCTTTAGAATACCCAACATACCTATTCCAAAATTCCAAACTTGAAAAGAAAAAAAATTTCACGGAAAACTTCACAAAAAATCAAACAGCCCCTCCCCTAGGATATTTTTGGCAAGCAAAAATGTGCAAATACCTAATAAACGCAAACTATGTGGAAAACGCGAAACTGAGCGCATGACGTGCCACGTTTTGTAACTACCACGAGTGGTAAACGATAGACTGTCGTATTTTTTGACACTGAATCACGTAGTTTTATCTACTGAACGGTTTGCCTACCTGGCGTGGTATCCTCCCAGAACCACTCCTTGTATAAATTAAGATCTCACAATAAACATAGTAATGGGACGGCAGACGCAGGAGACCCGGGGAACCTGGTGGGGATCCCCACCATCGTCCACCAGTATGGAGGATGGAGGGAGATAGCCCCAGGGGCTATATAAACTCGACTCCCTCGCCTTCCAACTCATTCTACGCTTCCTTCTAGTCGCTGACTATTCTCTCATCTCGCTCCTCCTCTCGCTCTCCTTATCCTAAAAGATGCCGGGCATGGTGGCAGCCTCCAAGCTGTAACCAAACCGGCCAAATCTCCTCCTAGCGCCTCCAGTGGTGGATCCCTTTGGGTATTAACCTTAAGTGGTGGATATCCTCTGGGCATTAACCAGTGGTGGATATCCTCTGGATATTAACCGGGGGTGTTAGGTCCTCCTGGCGCTTCTAGTGGTGGATACCTTCTAGGTATTAACCTGGGCATCAGGCACATACACCTACCTCGCCCCTCACCTATGCATCCACCACGGGTGCACCTCGTTTGGGGCGGTCGAGGATTAACTGCCTATTATCTAGCGATGGGTTTGGGACGATTGGTGGCATTGCGTTTGGGGCCCCACAAACATTCGCTGGGTTCCTTCCACCTTGCATTTGAGTAAACAAAGACCATAGATCATAGGTATACAGATAGTAGGTATTTATCCTCTTCAGATCTTTTCATCACCTGGCAGTAGGTGTTCCACTTGTGAGCCGCTAGTTGAGTTGCATCGGGATGGATCTTAAAATCGACCACGTTCTTCAAACTAAGCGAGAGAATGTATGTGTTGTGGTGGAAAATTATAAGTTGAGTAAACTGATTTGCCTTCGACGACGTGTTTCCACAACACAACATTTTTTAATCATACCTGGGGTTATCCCTGGCAGTCCCAAGTCTGCAAAAAATGAGAGGGAAAATGTTGCATACCGCCCAAACCCATCGTCCCAAACGCATGCTGGCTTCTCTAGACCATCGTCCCAACCGCATTGCCGCTAACGGCCCAAACGCATTGCATTTCGGATTAGTCGTCCCAAACGCATTGCAGCCTCCACCACACTACCCATTCGCTCAATGTGTGGCAAGTGGCTTCCACGTAACCAGTGAATTTCATCGCAATGAACGACATACGAACAAGTCGACACCTCCTACACAAGAGTGATCACAAGGCTTCACCTGGTCAACCTGGGCGTAAAATAGACATCACCACGTGATTCAGGGAGAAAAAATACCTCAAAATCATTAACTACAAATATCAGTTTTCGTCTTTTGCTTAGAAAGCGCCAATATTTTTACTTTTTTGGAAGGGGGAATAAACTGCCAAGTTGGGTGGCTTCCACAAGTATTGTAACATGGACCTATATAATCAGATGGTAGAAAAATGATGAGTCAAAATTATTGAATAGCAATAAATGGAGTAGTTATAATTTGCCTGCGTAATAGGATTATAGGGATTAATATAGTGTTAGAAATAAAGTTGTAGTGCTACCATTGGTCCGACGGCAATGCCTACACACACAATCCCTGAAAATTTCACTTGGTACAATAATTGTTCTATGTAGTTTCCAGGCCTGGACAAGACTAAGCGGAGAAAGAAATGGAAGAAGAGGCAAGGGCGGATAAGAATTGTGCGGCTGGGCCAGAATAGCACCAAGGCCTTCTGAGCCAGCATCTACAATAAGTTCAGTAGTACGGTTGGCATTGAAGAACTTGCTTGTCCCATAGTTGCTCAGTTTTGATTCCAGGGAGGTGAAAGCTGCTACTTGCTCCAAACCTCAAGTCCAAGTCACTCCTTTTTTGTAAGGTACCTTAATGGAGGTGATAATGCAGACATGTCAGGAATGAAGCGCCCACAGCATGCGACTGTTCCCAGAAAACTGCGCACCTCTGACACTGAGGTGGGCGGTTATACATTTAGAAGAGCACTCAAGGCGCCTTACGAAAAAAGGAGTGACTTGGACTTGGGCTTTCTCCTCCCTGGAATCAAAAATGAGCAACCATGGGACAAGCAAGTTCTTCAATGCCAACCGTACTCCTGAAATGATTGTAGATGCAGGCACAGGAGGCCTTTCATGCCCTCACATTTGGTAATTTGTCAACTGAAATATTACAAATCTTCATCTGCGCAGCGCCGGGATAATTAGAAAGTTCAGTGCAACTCGTGGCCTCTTGAAATTTCCATAGGGCGAGATGTGAGGTCAACAATGTTTCTTTCTCACCCACTGAGTTTCCTCGTCGAGCGAGGTTGTTTCCTGATGTTTCCATCAAATAGTGGTGTAGTTTAGATCAAACAAAACTCTTGAGCCAAACTAAGCAAGGTTACCTAACGTGCCGACCTACTAACGCTGCGGCACATGTAGGTACCTATCTGGGCTACTGAAATTTTAGGTATACACCTTCAGTGAGGTAAGAGTGTTGTACCGGAATTCACCATTCGAAATTTAATTTCGCGGGTAAGTTACAAAAACGCTACAAATTATTACACAAGGTTTATTATTTTGTTGGTACCCCTTCTGTGTAGATCACTGAATTCCTGTTAGTGTGAAACCCGTTTTCTGTAGAACCAGCGGCCCGATTCTCGTCAAATTCGGTGGGTAGTTGGGGGTCAACCTATAGATGGTCCCAAATGAATTACAGAACGATCGGATCATTAGTACGACCACTGTGCATGCGCAAACGTGAACTCCGAGGTACTCAATTTCTCATGAACCTTAGGCTTGTTCTGCTTAGGCTTGCACAGTGAATGAACAGTAAGAGATTATTTGGGGATGATAAGAGTTATGGTGAACTCCAGTAGGAACTTTATTTTTCTTCCACACTCCCGAAGGCCGGGAACCCTTGGATTGGTGATTGAGTAAAAACAAATGTATGTCCTCCAAAATGAAAATGTCCACTTTCATTCTGCGTTTCAGACATCGAGGAATATTTTTGGTTCCGTGTCTGTCTGTCTGCCTGTCTGTCTGCCTGTCCGTCGTAATTCCTCGTAACGCCCATAACTACCCGAAATAATGGTCGAAATGAGCTGAAATTCGGAGGGTAGGTGCGGTTTGGGTCCCACACCAAAATAATCGAAAAAATACCGTAACTTTCGTCTGCACATGCACAAACGTGAAATAACCCCCATAACTATCCTGGTTTACGCCTCAACGTTATTGGGTTCATGTTGTGAAGTGTCCGTTTTTACTTACGTGGTGAACAATAAGCCTCCCTCTTCGTCTGACTAATCCCCGTCTACTCCACTCGGCAGTCCACAGTCCGTTCACATACGATCTCATCACTGGACCAAGCTCATCTCGTTTCGATTAACGAAAATCGTATTCTATTTGTCCGTTTGAATTCAAAATCGTATATTTTGGATTCTCTGTGGCCATCATACCTCAGGAGACTGGTTTCAGCTCATCAACCTCTGCGTATAACTCCATGCTACAAGGAAATATGTAAGTTTCTTCAAACGAATCGGATCACCATCACCAATTTTAACCTTGTGTTCTCCATGATGTTATTTCATCCCGTTCATTACAGAGTCAGGGCATCTGGAGGCAGCTCATATCATAACCATCCATCATCACACCTACGATGAAATTCAGCGTCCCGAAGTAGGTACTGCAGTATCGTATATGCTGCTTGTTCGAATTCGGCTCGTTTCCTGCCTGGGCGGTTTGGAGTTTTGGATACGCAGCAACGTGGACATTCACCAACTTCGAGTGACGTCATCACCCGGTCAGTTCGTTCCAAATTGACTATTTGAATATTTTTCGCAACCTCAAACACTTAGTTTTTCTAGAGAAAATATCTTATAAATACCTTTTATAATTTCACCGGAGCTCCGTAGGTACTTGAATAAGTTAGCAAATTATTTATTCACAAACCCACTATTATTTCGAGAACGTGTTAAACAACGGGCTTGATTAATTGGTTTTACTTTCTTGGACAACCCCTAAAGCTCGAACAACTCTAAATATCGTTGAAATAAGTTCAAACTTGGAGGGTCGATCAGGAATAATACTTTGATCGTTTCAAATGAATTTCATTGGAATCGTAATGTAACTTTCGTCTGCGCATGCGCGAACATGAAATGTTGACCATCTTTTGTAACGCTTCTAACTATGCGAAAAATAGTCGTAGAGAGCTGAAATTTTGAGGGTACACGCAGGTTGGATCGCAGATAGTCCCACTTGAAAATCATGGAAATCGTTGTGTCTGCGCATGCGCAAACGTAAAATACATGAAACGCCCATAACTACCTTAAATACCGTTGAAATGAGTTCAGATTTGGAAGGTCGATCAGTAATATTTCTTTAGTTCCACCAACTTCTCATATTATGTGGCGAGTCAAAGCCTTACGCATCCTGAAGCGCTTCTTGTTCTTCGTGTTCGCCATTACTTACTGGTCGGTCTCCCAAGACCAGCTGTTGATGCAAGATCGCCACTTCGCCGCTGTATTATAGCGATTAGTGTTTGGAGCTGAGCAAAATGCTAAATTAGTCAATATTGTGCTGTATTCATGTTTTTCTTGAGCGAGATGATTGAGTGGAAGAAAATGTTTCCGAATTTGATGAGACTTTTGGGGTGATTATAAATTATAAAGATATCCAACCAGTGAATAAACGGCTGCGTCCATTGGCTGGTTAGAAGGTTATTTCGTAGTTTTAGATCGAATGTAGGTTTTGTATT
The DNA here is from genome assembly GCA_954871275.1 of Leptopterna dolabrata. NCBI lineage: Eukaryota > Metazoa > Arthropoda > Insecta > Hemiptera > Miridae > Leptopterna > Leptopterna dolabrata. The sequence continues at coordinate 39,344,106 of OX940978.1, read as the reverse complement.
GCTTGTGTTACGAGCCAGTTCGACGGAAATGCTTTGGTCAGCTCGACCCAGTTTCTCCGAACTCCCCTCAGGACATCGCCGTCCGGTTCAGTCTGCCGTAGCACCTTGTACGCGACTCACACTTCGATATTATACCACTGTGTTATTCATCCAATAATAAAACAAAGTTAATATTGTAATATTCCACGTGTGAGATTTGAGAACCATCCTTCTCAAACTTAATTTAACACCCGGAACATTAAATTTGGCGAAGCCGTACCTTCACGGACTTTAATACGTTCCGAATAATTCCCGGAATTATTCGGAATGAATTCCGTGATTAACTATCGTGTTTCAGTGTTGTGTGCTAACGCAATTAAGTTTTTGTGACTATGCTGTTCCAGAACAACGTCGAAATTTCATCAGAGGGCGTTAAAATGGAAGCACCTCCTTGAAGTGTTGAAGGCCTTTAATCTGACTTCAATCCCCCATTCTTTAGCTTCCCACTACCGCCGCACTCTACAGAAATTGGATAGGAACTCATATGAACTTACTCAATCCTTTCCAACCCGATTGGTCATTTCACAAGCTATTGAATGGGTAAAACGTACACTCCCGTACCAAGTCGACGCCCATACCCTCATCAACAAAGCCTCTGGATCCAAGCCGTGCATTTCAAAGAAAACATCAAAGATCACAGTCGGGCTTCGCTGGCATCAGACATCGACTGTTGTATATATATAGCGGTTCAGCCGCATTCGGCCTATGCCTACCCAAGATGTAGCTAAGATGGAGAGGGGGGTTGGGGGGGGCGGGGCGCGCGCTGCAGCCAGAGCAGAGGACCCAGCTAAGGAGGGGGCGGGGCGGGGAGGGGAGGGGAGGGGAGGGGAGGGTGAATCATACGTGTAACGACGAGACCGAGAAATAATATTTTAATTTTTAGCGTCGCGGTTCCCGCAGTTTCGAGAAGAGAGAAAATGCGATAGTGGGATCGCCGGAAATGTTGCCGTAGTTAGCGGTAAACGGGCAACCTTACTCGATAATTATTAGACGGGACGACACGAGCGTTGAAAGAGAAAAATATTTCCACTGACATATTCGAAATAATTTCAACGAAAAAAATTAATAGGCCAAGTAGGTAGGCAAACAGGGGAACGTTTGTTCAAAAAGAATGGTTTATTATTTTGCTTCATTATTTTCAATAATGAGCCATTGGAATCGAACAAGAAAAAAAAATTCTTACCCACCCTCAAAATTTGATGGTTTACGTTTCAAGGTATGTAGAATCCAAAACTGTAATAAAAATATTTCTGTCTGTCCGCCGTACGCCGTACGGGCCACTTTTCTTAGTTACCATGAAAAAAAAGTTCATTTTTCAAAAATTGGAATTTTAATAATTTAATGCACGTTTCTTATAGTAGGTATATTTGCTGTAGAAACAATGATAACAGTTCATCAATTAAAATTTCATTGAACCTGCAGTTTTTCCTCTAAAGTTCAAATTTACTGAAAATTAGTGAAATAGTGGGTACCTACTTCCACAAGTTCCGTTCATATTCCACTTCATTTTTTTTAAATATGGTTTTGGCAACTATGCAACAGAAATACACCTAAAATTGATATAAATGTGTCGTTCGGACAAAAGGACTGAAATTGGGAAAAAGTTCATTTTTCAAAAATTGGAATTTTAATAATTTAATGCACGTTTCTTATAGTAGGTATATTTGCTGTAGAGACAATGATAACAGTTCATCAATTAAAATTTCATTGAACCTGCAGTTTTTCCTCTAAAGTTCAAATTTACTGAAAATTAGTGAAATAGTGGGTACCTACTTCCACAAGTTCCGTTCATATTCCACTTCATTTTTTTTAAATATAGTTTTGGCAACTATGCAGCAGAAATACACCTAAAATTGATATAAATGCATCGTTCGGACAAAAGGACTGAAATTGGAGTTTTTTTAAAATGAGAAAAACCACAATTTCCATGTTTTCTTTCTATATTGAGACTTTAAAAAAAAAAGCTATATTGAGGCATACGAGGCTTTGATTAAAATTAATTAGGCGAAAAATGGTTTCGTAATAAAGGATCGAGTACGCTGTTTATTAATTAAAAAAATGTTAAATAGAGTTGTTTGAAGGCATTCGACGGGAGTCGCAACTCATGTTGTTCAAAGCGGTATATAAAGAAGTCGAGATCCCATTCACTGATCATTATGAAAGTAAAGGCGAAACAAAGAGGACGTGGCATCGTAAATCGTTTGATAGACGCGCTACCTGTAGAATTACACCTTCCAGGTGGATATCAGTATTGTGGTCCAGGAACTCGCTTTGAGGAGCGTCATAATCTTGGTCAGCGTGGAATTTCCGCGTTAGATAACCTCTGCTATAAGCACGACCGCATCTACCACACTACGCAGGACGACAGTCAACGGTACACCGCCGATAAGCAACTTGAGTGGGGTGCTTGGGATTTGGCGAGAAACAAGCAATTACCACTCTCTGAACGCGTCGCTTCTTGGTTAGTTATGAATGCAATGAAGCTAAAAACTCGCAAAAAACCATCCAAGGGATCAGCCCTCAAATCAGCGAATAAGAAGAAGAATAAGGTAGATGTTGATAGATGGAAAAATGTATCTAACAAACAACGTAAACCAAAAGTTAAAGGGGGTTTCCTACCAGCTTTGTTAGCCGCCCTCCCTTTCCTCACTGCCGTGGGTAGCCTGGTGGGGGGAGGAACCGCAGTAGCCAAAACCGTAATTGACGCTAAACGATCTCATGAGGATTTAAATGAAACAATAAGACATAACAAGAGAATGGAAGAAGAAGAAGCTCGCAAATCTGGACAAGGCCTGTACATCAGACCATATAAATTTGGTAACGTTAGTGGGAACGTGAAAGGAGAAGCTCTATATATTAGACCCTACAGGCAAACGGGAAAAGGTTTAAAGGTTAGAATGAGTTCAAAAAACTAACGATTGCGCTTCCAAATCTACCACTCACAAACATAGATTTGGAGCGCATGTGCAAAAGTGCAGACATTATCGGTTTTATTGGAGCGCGAATGAGAAATGATATTCCACACACCGGTCCTCAACAGATTGAATGTGCCATCATTAATATGGCTAGGAGTGATGATGGTTCGGGAGGAACTCATTGGACAGCGTATTGGCTCGATGGAAACAGGGTTTACTATTTCGATAGTTATGGTAATTTAGAACCTCCGATCGAATGGAAAGTGTATTTTGGAGGTCACAGAACTATACTATATAACACCGATCAATTCCAGTCAATCAACGCTAGAAAACAAACCGTAATTTGCGGTCATTTGAGTTTCTTATTTCTTTTGACGATCTCGGAGTATTATAAGAAGATATTGCACAAGTGAGGTTAACATCACTTCATCAATGGCTTCCTTCACAATAACACTCACTGAACGAGGAAAAAGTGAGTTGAATGCGGACTTTTTTCCACCAATTCAACTCGATTCATCCGACTGGGAGGCCGGCTTGATATCATTTGACTCATATTTCTCCATACCAAACTCGATTGAGGGTGTGAATTCTTCGTTATATCTGATCGATGATAATGGCATACCAATACATGACAACAGTGGGAAATTTTTCGACGCCTCCGATATACCAGCCCTATTTCAAAATGCTCTCCCGGATATGCAAGTCACGATAACGGACCATCATGCAATAATTAAAACTGCCCGAACACTTTTCAACACTAGTGATGACTCTGTATTGATACCTTTAGGGTTCAATAAGGGTAGAGTCTTACATGCTTCATCCAGTGCTTCTTATGCAGCAGATCTGGCGCTGAAAAGAACATGGTCTGCAAGCTTGAAGAGACATGTTGACGGAATGGAATTGCCATCGGGGAAACAATATGCCCTATATCCTGGTGTTATATTCAAAGTTCCGACTGGGACATACGAGTTGTCAGACCTACGTCATCTGTTGAAAAGTGAACTGAAAAAACTAGATATCGATTTTGGAATGCTCGTTAACTTGAACACACAACGTTGCGGTATAAAATGCACCAAACGCATCGATTTCAATCATGAAGATTCATTTTCAGAACTACTGGGATTCAAGTCAGACGACGACTTACCAAGCCACAAATGGAATTGGTCAGAGGGTATTGTACATGTGTTCAACGTACTAAATATTGGTATATCTGCGTCTTGTTGTCAAGGTGATATTCGTAATGGAACACCAACACATGTCATCTATAAGTTCACTCCAAATGTGGCACCTGGTTATAAAATGGTAGAAAACCCGCAATCTGTAACATATCATTCTGTGCTTGGTGATAAACTTGAGGAAATTACCGTAAAAATAATCGATCAAGATGGAAACCTGATCAACTTTGGAGATGAGATAATATCGATCCGACTTCATTTCAGAAGACGGACAGTATAAAAGCAGAGGTTGGAACGTTCTACCATTTATTACTTTACAGCATGTTGATCTTTCACCGCCGTCATCATCAACGCCTACATAAAAAGGACCTGACTGCTGAAAATAGTATCAGTTCAGCTGATACCTGCAATTGGAGAGGACATCGACTAACATCGGCCAACTATTACTTTCTGAAAAGTTTGGGATATAACGTCAATCCGGCGCAGCATCAACATGTTGGACGTAGACAGAAAACTCGATTTTGATGAGAGATTGACCAAGTTGGAATATCGCCCACATGAGCCATATGCCTCAGCTAGGTACAATCCATCGGATGAGATTATAATTCCGTTTTCACAACCCGGTGAATATACACTACCATCCAAAAGTTATTTGTATGTAGAAGGCTCATTATCAAAATATGATCGGTACACTTTGGCTCCGAACGCGATCGCTCACGCTTTTGATGAGATTAAGCTGTTTGTGAATGGTGAACTCGTGGATAAAACTAACTACCCCGGCATAACATCCAACATGAAGGCGTACGCAAGCTTCAGTAAATCGACTGTGAACGGACTTCATCAGGCTGGATGGATGATGCCATCTACCACTTCAGCAATGAACCCGTGTGTGGATTCTGACAGTGGAACATTTTCAGCATGCGTACCACTAAACACATTGATGGGTTATGCTGAAGATTATCAACAAGTCTTGGTAAATGTTCGGATGGAACTCGTACTCAACAGATCGGCATCGGATGCTAACATGATTATTCCATGCTTGCCAGCGGCAGCTGGCACTCCCTCAACCGGCTCACCTGAACTTTCCATCAAAAAGATAGTATGGTATATCCCGTACGTGACGCCTTCCGATAGTGAAAAACTAGAATTACTATCGATACTTGAAAAAGATGAGCCTATTATTATGGGATTCCGAAGTTGGAACTTGACCGTCTACCCAACCTTACCAACGAACAAGGCGATTTCATGGACATTGAAAAGTAGTACCGATGTTGAAAAGCCTAGATACATCATCTTTGGATTAAAAACTAATTTACTGAAAAATGTTGAAAAAAATGTAACACTTTTCAATCATTGTCAATTGACGAACTTTCGACTTCATATCGGCTCCCAGATATTTCCTTACAGCATGATGAATCTTGATTTCTCCTCTAAACGTGTGCCAATACTGTATCAAATGTACGCAGATTTTCAACGATCATACTACTCCAAGGATTGGTCTGAGCCAATGTTAACTTACGATGAATTCATAAACCTTGCCCCAATCGTTGTGATCGATTGCAGTCATCAGGTTGAATCAAGTACTGGGAACAATGTAGTGGACATTCGCATAGATTTTGAGGTTAAGGAAGAAATACCGCCCAATACCACTGCCTACTGTTTGATGCTCCAAGATACAATCATTAATTATTTGCCATTATCCGGTATTGTTCGACGTGGAATGTAATTTATATTAACGTAACTAATGTATTTATATTGAAAATGTAATACATATATTTACGAAATTAATAATTGAACTGGTTCATTATTTCTTTTACCCTCCCTATTTACGCGTGTGTTGTAAAATAATGAAGTTAGTTGAGAAAATGCGGTTCTTGAAGCAACATGAAGGCTGAAGATTAGCGATGAGGCCGAAAAGGAAAAACAAGAAATGGGTTATATCGATGAATCTTATTTACCCCATGGTTCATTGTTTGGGAAAAATCCGATAAGAGGACTTATTTGCGGGCCATCCGGCTCTGGAAAATCGTGCACCATTCTTTCTTTGTTATTACATCCAAATGGATTGAGGTTTGAAAACGTCTACTTGTTTTCACGAACGTTGAATCAGGAAAAGTATCAATTTTTAAGAAGAGTTTTGGAGCCCCTTGCACCTGCCATTGGATATTACGCTTATGGTTCTTCAACAGAGGATGGTCAAGTAGAACTATTGAGACCAGATGCAATAAAACCTCATTCTATCGTAATATTCGACGATATTATAACGGAAGACTATAAGATTTTGAGAGAATATTTCGCCATGTCTCGTCATTTTGCACTCGACATATTTTTCTGTACACATAGTTACGTTTTAGTGCCTAAAAATTTGATTAGGATCAACCTTACTATGATTGCGCTTTTCAAAATGGATATACTGAATTTACGTCATATTTATGACAATCATATACAGGGGGATTTAGATTTTGAACAATTTAAAACTATGTGTTCGCGGTGTTGGGCGAAAAATAGCTTTTTATTAGTAGACCTGGACAGAGCCATGAATGATGGTCGCTATCGAATGGGATTTGATGTATATATATTACCCCGGAGCAACTTAGTAGATCAGTCAAAATGAAATTGGAGGAGGTGAAACATGTCACAGCCCGTCTAGTAAAAGCGCAAAAAGCGGTAAAGGAAAAATATAAACTGCTGAAACAGGGGAAAATTGAAACGAACATGGCTTTAGATCCTTTGAAAGATCTGTTTAAAGAGGTTGTTCACCCTCCTACTACGATTAATCCACCTGCACCAACCATCGCCAGCACCAATATCCGCCCACGTTTCTTGGTGAAACGTAAGCGCATTAAACGTAAAAAGATATCTCCTCAGCCACCGATTGAGAATGCTATAGAAAATGAAGAAATGGACACAGAAGAAGAAGATAGTTTGCCTGAAACGGAGGGGGATTATATCAAAACGGAGGAAGATGGATCTCAAATTATCTTTTCTAATCCCTCCATTCAACAAAATGTATCATCAACACCACCCCCACCTACAAGTACACCAAGAAGGGATACACTAATTAAAAATGCGTTGAAGGAAGCTAGTAAAACCCCGGAGGGGGAGAGGGAAATTGAGACACAATTTCGCCAATTTCACTCATTTGCCAGACCTTTCTTACTCGCTCTAATAACGGGAGACAAGAAGGGCTTGGATTTGGATACTATATATGGACCCAAAGTTAATGCAAACGGTACTCTCAGTTTAGGGAACCGGGAGCTACATCTTGATCGTGACTATATCTACTTGGACGATAAAGTGAAACACCCGATAACTGAAGGATTGCTCAACTTACTTTTCCTAAAGGTGCCAGATCCAGATACATACACCGCCATTGATCGTGTAAACTACAGAGATTTGATCGTGCACAGTGATGTTGCTCGACAGGGTTATTCAAGATTGAGACCGTACAATGTGAGCGGGTACAAGTATAAGTATCTACTAAAGGACTTACTCGCAATTAAAAAGACTGGAAAAGGATTTATTCGAGTAGTGAATGAACGACCACGATACGTCTACTTTGATGATCCTAACAAATTAGTCGATCGCCTACGTCTGTTGCTTGCTTCAAAACAAGCAGGAAATACTTCTCACGACCCTGAAATATTTTCCTTAATTGAAGAATTAAAAGAGTTGAACATAATCACTTGATAACCATTATCATGTCAGCGATCAGCAGATTTGGATCTCAACCCATGAAATTGTCTCCTCGCTCTACGGAGTCAAATATTTTGAACGAGTTGGTGAGCGAAATAATTGTAAAGGAACTGGATTCAGCATTAGAGGAACTAATAAAGAAAAATCATATTATATCAGCCAAGCCTAATGTAGTTGATTTTAATGAAAAACGATTGATTAATGTGAAACCTCCAATAAATACGTCAGATGTTGTTACACTAGGCTCACTCCCCTTCGTAAGAAATGATAAAACTCGAACTCTACATTTTGGAACATATCGTCTACTTGGCACCGGGGAGGCCAATTCACCTCAAGATTATGTTACGATATCTTACGCAAATAAACACTATGAAGCTAAGAAATAAGAAAATAATTTGCTATTGACAGCAATGGGGAGGGGATGGTTGATTATAAAAATACGGGTCAGCGAGAGTAAGCCACTAGTATACAATCGCCATCGCCATCATCATGGCCTCGTTAATGCTCTCCAGTACATTCAACATTGATAGCGCGAAAAATCTACAGTTGGTCGTTGGTCTGTCTGACTTGACTACAATTGTGATTGTGATAAGAAGACCTCGTGGGGCGGCGTTCTACATTTCTATTGATGACTGGGAACTGTTCAGTGAGAAGCTGCAGCAGGCAGATCGTAAAATTGATGCTACGTTTTTTCATGGAACACACATGTCTGCGAGTAGTACTCCGCAACAGCATTTGATACTAAGTTACCATCCGAACTGGCTGGATCGTCTCCTACATACTGAGCCTTCTACTATCACATTAAGTGCAAAGGCCACGTCCAGTTTGATCACTCTGATTCCAACTATAAACTGTGTTATGGATAAAATGAGAGACTTGACTGCTGTGAGTGGAGTCCATCATGATTTGGGAGCCAGCACTGCGAGTCAACCCCCACTAGATATGATTCAGATAGCGGGGTTTTTATACGGAACCTGACCAACTAGACGTTTCCTCGCTTCAAAACATTTGAAACATCATCATCATCATGGTCGGGAGAAACTCCAGTACTTAGAGGATTCTTCAATCACAAAAGATGCGGGAATATATTTCAGCGCGTTTATTGTAATGAGCTACATACAGAATATTCAGCATTACACCACAGATGTTTGCCATCCAATATGTGAATAAATAGTGAAAATTGAACTGTTTTCATAGCTCTTTTGCTTCACCCCATCCATTACTGACATTTTCATGGAAATAGGAAACTTTATTATTAGGAAACTTTATATTTTTCATTATTATATTTTTCGTTATTGATATACCTCATACAATAGTTTGAAATGATTTGTTATCTTCCATCGGTATTTTTTTCCCTTAATCGATAAATGCCGTAGGAAACTTTATCACGAACCTTTATTAGGAGATAGTTTTCATTATTCATGGTTAGTGGTATACCAGCTTACAAACGCGGGTAATAATGCCTTATTAATGGGTCTTTCTTCTTCAAGGAACGTATTTATTAACATGTTTCTCATGTTCCGTTTATTCTTTAACCCCTGTAGAATATTTACGATCGATGGATATTTTCCAACAGTAGACAACGTTAGTCTTACATGAAAATAATAAACTTGATGGAACCTCAACAATGGTACATGTTTGGATTAAAACGTTATTTTATCGAACATTGCTCGGTACCTACGATGCTAAAAACCGCAAGATTGCTCACGTTGCCGACCCTGTGTCGGAGCAGGATGCCGTGACCTTGAAATATCTAAGAGGAGAGCTGATTAACTTGAAAAAGACCTTGATAGCCGAGTTGAGTGACAGTTTGAACAAAACGTCGGCGCCGACCGTTACCAACAGCAATGGTGTCAACATCGGTAAAGAAAGAAGTGATTAAGGAATTGCTTAAACCGGCCCGTATCAAGTATCCCAGAAGATCGATTTTACCCAGAGGCATTAATGATTTATGGCAAATAGATTTGGTTGAGATGATCCCTTACGCGAAGTTTAATAATGGTCACCGATACATTTTAACGGTGATCAATACGTTTTCCAAGTTTGCTTGGGCGGTGCCCGTGAAAAGGAAAAATGCGGAGGATGTCACCAAAGCCATGGAAAAAGTACTTTTATCAGCTAAAGTGGCTCCTGTCAACATCCAATCTGATAACGGGCGCGAGTTTTTCAATTCGCGTTTTCGTGATTTAATGAAAAAATGGAAAATAAACCATTACGGCTCATTTTCCAAAATAAAATGCTCGATCGTCGAACGGTTTAATCGAACTTTAAAAACGAAAATGTGGGCCGAGTTTCACGGTAGAGGAAAGTATAGATTCGTAGACATACTTCCTCGACTATTGAACGATTACAATAACACTATTCATTCTAAAATAAAACGTAAGCCGTCGGAAGTCGACTCGAGCAACGAATAATATATTTTGGAAACATTTTTTACGAGACCACCACCACCACAGACGTCTAAACCGCATTTCAAACTTGACGATCCTGTGAGAATATCGAAAGAGAAAACAGCATTTTCAAAAGGATACATGATCAACTGGTCCCCCGAGATTTTCCATATACAAGCTATACACCATACTGTACCGTACACTTATACGTTGAGAGATAAAAATCTTCACATCATCCAAGGGAGATTTTATAAAGAAGAACTACAGCCAGTCCGTCATGACGAAATATATTTAATTGAAAAATTTTTACGTAAACGCAACGATAAAATATACGTGAAATATCTCGGATTTAATGAAAAGGGATGGCTTCCTCGAACGTCATTGGCTGCTGCTGCAGCTGTTGACCGTTGAAGAAAACCTCGTCAAGATCCAACAAATGAGGTGGTCCTTCATTCATCGGTATTGTTGCCGCCGCCACTTCGTTATTTTGAACTGATGACGCCACTACTTGGTCGAGGCTTGCGATGTAATTATCGATCGTCGATGCTCCATGGGACAATAATGTGAGCACTTCCCTTTTCCGTAATGTGATCGAGTTTGAAGACTGCAGCCACCACGGATTTGCTTCGTCGATCAACAATTTCTTCCTTTTATCCGTTTGTAAAGTTATCGTTATCTCTGACGAATGATACAAATTGTACTGTGTCTTTTCTCTATTCATTAAATACTGTATTATAAACTTGGCCTCTCTTTTCAACACATCCCAAATCCTCTGCAGTCTGCTATTGTCTCCAGAATGGGGGGTTACAACGAGTAAAACACATTATATATCACATTCATTCTTCTTCTTCTTCACTTATTGTTAATGGTGGGGTTGAACGACCGTTAATAATAGCTGATAATCGTTTTAAATCTGGTAAAATCAAGCGGACACTCCACCAAAATGAAGTACATCTGCAACAACACGGGACATCATATTCGCCCGTATTAACAGCTTTAAATTCCCAACAATTTGCTAAATGTCCCCCGTCGACTTCATAGTCTCCTTCCAATTGGTCTATCGTATCTAGGATAGCATCATGCCTGTATAATCGGGTGAATAAATACGCACGAACGCACGATTAGATCAAACGGGATCAAACGGGTATACTTTTAACTTTCACAAACGGTATGGTAAGTGAATTTAAACGGGTATAATGATAATATATTGTGAGCACAAGTTAGCTTTTTAACTGTTAGAAACAGAGTAAACCAATATGGCGAAACGGAGAGTGGCGTCGACAAAGAACGGGAGGGGATGCGAACGGTGTGATTCTATTGGACAACGGGACGCCAGCGTCATCGGTCCCCTCGGAGGGGAAGTGAGGGGAAGGTGCCGCCAGCACGTCTAAGGGAAATTCCTAACGGTTTATTGAAGCCTCAGGCTGAACATCCTCCCCCCACGAATAGGGCACTATTCTAGCTATTCTTCTTTCGGTAACGGGCATAATTTGACCAGTGGTCGAATTTTTTCACCACCGGCGGAACGGACTCGGGCCACCCGAGTTGTGCCATCTCTTCCAGGCATCAACTCTGTAATCAGTCCCATGGGCCATGAGAGCGGAGGAATGTTATCCTCTTTGATGAGGACCACGTCACCAACCAAAGCGGGGCGCGTCGGGGTATTCCATTTTTGTCGGGACTGAAGGTCTAACAGATATTCGGAGTGCCACTTCTTCCAGAAGCTCTGCACTAACGAGGATACGAATTTCCATTTGGGGACTAACCTGGAACTAACCTCGGTGGGATTGGATTCGGGGAGGGCAGTGAGTGGGCGCTGGACCAAGAAATGAGCGGGGGTCAAAACTAGTACATCATCAGCGCATCCGGATTGGTAAACTAACGGGCGACTGTTGAGGATGGCCTCAATACGGACTACTATAGTGCTGAAAGTTTGTAATGTGGGAGTTTGATCCCTTAAATTGACTTTCAGCAGTCGTTTAGCGGACTTAACGGCTGCTTCCCATAATCCCCCGAAGTGGGGCGCTCGGGGAGGAATGAACTTCCACTCCACCCCGCGGTTGGCCAATCTCTCGGCGATGACGGCTGAGGGGTTGGGAGTGGAACTAGGAGGAGAACGGGAAATAATATTGGCCGCACCTAAAAAATTGCGGCCGTTATCGGACCAAATAACGGAGGGAACGCCCCTTCGACCCATGAACCGTTCAAGGCACTGGAGAAATCCATCCGTGCTCAGGTCCATAACGGTCTCCAAGTGTACTGCCTTCGTGGCGAAGCACACAAACACGGCTAAATGCATCTCGACAGCTCGGGCTCCTCGAAGACCAGCCACGGATACTGTAAACGGACCAGCGAAATCAACGCCTACTTGCTCAAAGGCATAGGCACGGGTCACACGAGCGGTGGGTAATTGCCCCATTTCGGGTTGAAAGGAAACGGGCTTAATGGAGAAGCAGCGCGTGCAGGAGGACAATAGTCGGGTTACGGTGTTACGACCATCCATAATCCAATAACGGAGTCGGAGATGAGCCAGCGTCGCTCTGGGACCTACATGCATGCACAGTGCATGTGCGTGCTTGATCAGCAATGGGGTCAGGAAATCGGAGGGCTTGAGTAAGGCAGGGTGAGCGGTTTCATAGGAACTCTGAATGTTCGACAATCGGCCCCCTACTCGGAGAATACCTCGGTCGTCTCGAAAAACGGCCAACTGCCTCATCAACTTGGTAGGTTTAAGCTTGCGGGAGATAGCGTCCTGAATGTCCGCCATACTACGGTTTTGTGAGGATCGGGTTAATATTAGATCGGCTTCTTTCAGCTCAGCGGTTGAAAGAGGGGGGCGGAGGCCTAATGGTCCCGGATTTGGAGAGCGGCGTGCTCGGCAGTTGTTGATAAAGCGGAGCATCCATGCAGTAGTGCGACGGAGCTTGGAATAACCGCTAAAACGGGATTCCCACGGGCTATCGGGAGTGATGACATGAATGAGAGGAGAGGAGGCTCTGACTTCCTCCAACACGTCCGGGGATTCAAGAATCGGGCGGATCCTAGCGATAGGCCAGTCCGATCGGGGAAGAAGAAGCCAGGAAGGGCCCTGCCACCATAATTGGCAATGTACCAGTTGATCGGGACGAGCTCCCCTCGAGGCCACGTCAGCAGCATTGTCGGGTGAACGTACATGGAACCAGTGTTCCCGTGGCAGGTGGGACAAGGTCTTAGCGACTCGGTTACCTACAAACACTTTCCAAACGGGAGCGGGTTCTGCGGTGAGCCAAGACAGGGCCACCGTGCTATCGGAACAGGCTACTATGCGGGACGGCTGAATGTGAGGATACTCGGAACGAACGACGGACATAGTCTTTCCCAACAGCTCCGCGGCTAGTAATTCGAGTCTTGGAATGGACTCGGGTTTCATGGGAGCTATGCGGGCTCTACTGATGAGCAAACGGGTAAGAACTTCCTTATCTCCAACGGCCACATGGTACACAACCGCAGCGTAGGCGGTCTCAGAGGCGTCTGCGAACCCTACTAGCCACTGCTCGGGGGAGTCGATATGCACGTGTCGGGGTATTCGGAGTGAAGTCAATTGATCGAGAGTACTAGCGAGTCGCTGCCACTCAAGGGCGAATGAGGATGGCAACGGGTCGTCCCAGTCGAATTTCGAGCGACATATCTCTCTTTGAATAAAGCGGGCTTGTACTGAAACTGGCATTACCCAGCCTAACGGGTCATAGATTCGGCCAACTTGACTGGCGAGTTCGCGTTTAGTGCGAACTGTCAGGGAGGTGGGGACCTTAAAGAAGAAACAGTCCTCTTTGGGGTCCCAAGACACCCCCAACATCTTTAACGGTTTTTCATCCTCATCCCCAAAATTGATGGAATCGGCGGGGGACAATCTATGTTCCAATGGAACTCCGGTTAGCAACTGGTCTGTATTGGACGCCCATTTGCGAAGTTCCAATCCAGCGGTGTCCAAAAGGGACGTTAAATCGGTCCGGATAGCCAAAGCTTCAGACAGGGAGCTCCCCCCACCATGTACGTCGTCAACGTAGGTGTGGTTTAAGAGGATCCTAGAACCATCGGGATGAGTTTCAGCTCCGCAACCAGCCAAGTGCCGAATAACTCGGTTGGCCAAGAATGGAGCGGAGGTAGTACCGTACGTGACGGTTTTTAGCGCAAAATCTTGAACGGGGGAATCGGGGGAGTCCCTCCATACAATACGGAGCATATCCTGATCGCTCCGGGGGTGTTCAATTTGTCGGAACATTTGCCGGATATCGGCAATGAACACAAAACGGAAGGTCCGAAAACGGGTAAGCATGATCGAGATGTCAGCCTGAAGTTTGGGCCCCACCAATAAAATTTCATTAAGCGACCTACCATTGGAGGTTCGCTGGGAGGCATTAAACACCACACGAATTTTGGTCGGGGGGTCACCCTCACGGTGAACGGAGTGATGGGGTATATAGTAGGAAGGGGAAAACGGGATCTCAGAGGGGGACAGTTTACGCATGTGGCCCAGTTCTAAATACTCCTGCATGAACAAAGAGTATGCACGAAGTAGATCGGGATTACGTTGCAGGCGTTTCTCCATACGGTATAACTGCCTTAGAGCGATAATTCGGGATTCCCCCAATGAGGTAGGTGGTTCGGAAAACGGTAGAGCCACTGAGTATCGACCGCAGGTGTCCCGACGGACCGATTCCAGAAACAGTTGCTCGGCTCTGAGCTCATCGGGGGTCCATGGGCGCACCGGCTCCACAGATTCCACCTCAAACATTCGTCTCAACAACTCATCAGTGGAAGAACCGGGACCGGAACATCCCACGACCGGGGCAGTTTCCTCAGTCAAGGAAGAATTGAAAGATCGGTTACTCGGGACAATAGCCATAGAATCGGTGGTAACTCCCAAATTGGCCAGTTGAAAGAGGGGCCACACTGGGGCCTTGGTGGAACACGGGGGATAAACGGAAAATAGATTTCGAACTAGGATCGGGGGGCGGGTAGAGGCGGAAGGTACTGTCGCCGAACACCCGATGATCTGGGGTTCGACCTTTATAGTATCCATGTTGCGGAGAATTTCGGTGATCTGATTGATCATTAAACGGTGATAACCAATGGGAAGTAGTTCGGCTACGGACATAACGAATCCCTTATGAGTGGGGAAGTCGTTAGAAGGGGCCAACGGGACAATTGACGGGAAACCTAACCTGTGATTGGCCGATAGCTGGTTAGAATATAGCTGTACTTGACAAGTGTCCCGCAAGCGGACAGATTTACGAACGGGCTTAGGATCTGGGCCCCCTACTAGAAGACCTAATTCTGATTCCCACACTTCGGGAAACGCGGGCGATCGCCCAGTGATCAATTCCGTGCACAAGTCGGCTCCTAGCAAAAGGTCAATTTTTCTTGAAACAAAAAATTCGGGATCTGCCAATCGGTCAGCAACGGGTTCCAAATGCATATATCGGGCCATCTCTAGGTTACGGGTAGGTAAATTGCTTGTAACCTGAGTGAGGATAGACGCAACAAACGGGATAGTTCTTCCGGTGGGGGTTCGCAACTGTATCATGACAGTACCTAATTTTGGAGTAGTGACGTGGCCCACCCCTCTTATCGTCTCATTGACCCTTTTAAACGGGATTCCCAATCGGTGTACTAAAGCAAGGTCGATTAAATTGACGGAGGCCCCAGTATCCATTAGGGCCCTACATTTAACGGATTTATCCCCTTGGCAGGACGTAGCTTCAACTTCAGCGGTGGGTAGTACCCCGGATTCCCTACGCCTCAAGCATGAACGGAGGCGGGTAATATATCGGTCATTCGCACAGGTTCGTGTTGAGCGGCCTAACCCTAATTCGGAACACTCAACACTGGAAAACGGGCCCCTGTGAAGGTTAAAACTAACCGGAGTGGAAGTGCAATGTGCTAATCGGTACCTACGTATAACACCGCTAGGTTTCAACGGTACCGACTCACACGTATCCTCAACGGTCCTAGGTACTAACGTGCAATAATTGCTACCTAGCGAATGACCGGAAAATTCGAGAGCTCTAAGATTTATTTTAGTAAAAGAGGTTTTAATCGGGGGAGAAGATGAACACCTGAATTTGTACCTATCGGGGAATCTACTACTGGCGGCACCTGACCCAACACTCACCTCTCGAGACTGGATCGGTGATCGGGGGGCAACATTTCAGGTGGAGGAATTTGAAAGTCGCATCCCCTGTACATTTTCAACTAAGTTGATGGAGGCGGCTTCTTCTTGCGGTTGGTCTTGATTCCGGGTAGGCGAAGGTCGGGGTGGAGTAGCGGATCTGGTAGCGGGGTATTCGTGCAATAAAGTGTGATGCCGCAGACCGCAATGACAGCGGCGATCGGCGGCACAAGCACTTAATTGATGAAGAGATGAGAAGCAATTAGGGCAAACTCCAATTTCTCGTATGAATTGTCTTCGGCGCTGAACCGGGAGGGCCTTAAATTTCGGGCAGCGGAACATAAAATGTTCGTCGCGACAATAATTACACCGCCCCCTTTTGGGCTGCGGAAGCGGTGTGCGGGGGGGTGAAACCCGAACGGATGCCAACGGTAGACCCACAGGGGAGTTAGGTCGCCGAGGCGCAGCGGGAGAAATGTGTCGGGGGGGGGGGGGGGGGGGGGTACATGAGCGGAAGGAGTCACTCTGGCTAGGCGCAATTGATTCTCCAAAAACTCTATGCATTCGGTAGCGGTGGGAATTTCGGCCGGTTCTCTTCGAGTATTATTAAACAGTGTCTGCAACGCCGGGGGAAATCGGGCGAATAAATCTTCAAACATGAGAAATTCCCCTAAATCGGTGGGGAGATTTTTCATTAACGCTACCCATTGTCGGGCTTGGGAGACAAAGTTATCCAAATTCGCTAACGGGACGATCGGGGAATAAGGGGAACTTGACGTGAGACACGGTATCGCGCAACCCTTTTGGTGAGCAGCTCTCGCCAAACGGTAGTTGGAAGTGTATTCCAACACCACTGCGTCATAAATCGTGTTATAATCGGTGTTAAGTTGATTGGCTGAGGCGAATCGGGATCGGAGCTCGGGGGAAAGCTTAGACAGGAATTTCTCCTTTTTTATCTCTTCGGGCAAATTAGGTATTAGATGAACTGCGCGGTCAAAACAACTTTTAAATTGTGTGAAGGTTGTGATATCTCCATTAAATACGGGAACGGTGTGAATGAGCTCACTCATGTATTTTATGGCAGAGAAAGCGGCTTCATCGGTTGTGGGACCTGGATGAGGTGCGGGAGTTGCAGCGGCGGAAAGGGGGGGCAGGGAACGCAATAGAAAATCGATGTCTCGAGTAAGTTCCTCCTCCACCTCCAGCGTGAATCGGGCTGTCTCGATATCCGAGATCAATTTCGGGCCTTGAGTACGACAATCAAATTGTACGGGGTTCTCTACGCCTATATCGGGGTCCTGGCGCAACAATTTGACTCTATTGACCCATCTACGGACGTCTCTATATACGTTCATCTGCCCCTCAGTGAAATCATCCGTTTGATAACGGTCCATATCAATTCTTCCCGGCGACGCAACGGAGGTTCTTCCTCGCGTGCGGGTTTTCGGGGTATCGGACTTTTCTTTATTCCCTCTCTTGGGCATATCGGATGTATGTACCACAAGTATAATCAGAAGGAAAACGGTGTACTTATGGTTTGGAGAACGGGGTGATGCGACGGTCTGGGCGCAGCGCTCAAACCGAGGCGAACGGATTTCCCGGGTTTCGGCACCAATGTATAATCGGGTGAATAAATACGCACGAACGCACGATTAGATCAAACGGGATCAAACGGGTATACTTTTAACTTTCACAAACGGTATGGTAAGTGAATTTAAACGGGTATAATGATAATATATTGTGAGCACAAGTTAGCTTTTTAACTGTTAGAAACAGAGTAAACCAATATGGCGAAACGGAGAGTGGCGTCGACAAAGAACGGGAGGGGATGCGAACGGTGTGATTCTATTGGACAACGGGACGCCAGCGTCATCGGTCCCCTCGGAGGGGAAGTGAGGGGAAGGTGCCGCCAGCACGTCTAAGGGAAATTCCTAACGGTTTATTGAAGCCTCAGGCTGAACAATGCCTTTTAATAATATTCAACAACATTTCCACGCGTTCCTTGCTGGCGAGTAAAGGGTTGTGTCGCCGTAGATTAAGAAGTTCTTTGTATTCTTGAGACGAAATCAAGTCTTGAAACGTTTGCATCGTTGTTATTCTCATCGCGCTGTGGTACGGTCAATGGTTGGATTCATACTAAACTAGCTTCAAAGATAATATTGCCCAGTTTTCTCTTACCCCTCCCTCCTCTTCATCATCCATAACTGTCTAGCTTTTACTCCCTCGAAAACCTCCCGACTTCGACTGGAGGATGTCCTTGACGCTCTAAACTCTCGAAATATTATTTCTCGGACTCAACGTCGCCGTTGTATGATTCACCTTTTCGTATTTTTTCCACTCACCCCTCCCCTCCCTCCCCGCCCCCTCCTTAGCTGGGTCCTCTGCTCTGGCTGCAGCGCGCGCCCCGCCCCCCCAACCCCCTCTCCATCTTAGCTACATCTTGGGTAGGCATAGGCCGAATGCGGCTGAACCGCTATATATATACAACAATCGACGCATCTCAAAGTGTTACAAAAGCCAGGGACCACCAGACCGCTCATCCCGCCCGAAACATCAAATCCTCTACAACGCCAGCAATATTGAATTTCCCTTGCAAAGTTTGCAGTGGACGTCATGCCCTCCGTAAATGCAAAACATCCAAAGGGATGAATGTTGAAGAGAGATGGGATGTAATTAATTCATTCTAACGATATGTGTGCGAACTGCTTTGCCTTGACAAATAATTCCAAAATTTGTACTTCCCGATTTGTATGTCATTGTAACAAAGCCCGTAATTCGCTGCTTTGTAAAAACCCGTTCAACTTCGCTAAAATTCGCGAAGTTGATGACGTAAAACGTGACGGTGGACTACCCCTTTCCTCTACACCTGGATTCAAGGATCGGACACATTGTGAGGAATCTACTTTGAAGAAATTCGCTCCACCCTCACTTCCATCTGAGGAAAGATATTCTCAAAAAGCGGAGGGAGAATCAGCAACAGAGAATCTGCACTCATTGATAAAATCCTGCATGTTTGTATTGTATTCCAGCTTCCCAGATGTACACTTCTTACGTACTATCTTCCCATTCAGCATACCTATTTAATTGCCGACTCTTAACAGCTTTACGTCAATGAGTTGGAAGAAGTATTCTTGGGCGTCGAACGTGACTTTTCTTCGTTAGCTTTACAAGCAAAGGAACTACGAACAAGAGGACGTCTACCAATCAAAATCAAAAGTTACGCTCGACTGCAACCGAAAAGTAAACCTTTAATTTCCCGCAGACAATTCTTAGAGACGTTCCAAAATATCTCCAGGGAATCTCTAATCTGAATTTGGTGTTTGCTGCCATGGGAAGCATATCCCAAGATATTCACAGCTTACTCTTCTTCGACTGTGGATGTGAATACCATTTACAACGTTTTGGAAGAATACCATCAGTACTGTCCAATGTTACCGAACTCTTCGAATGAACTCCTATTTGCTGTTAGGTAATTACTTCCAATTTGCTGGGTGTTATTCAGTTTAGTTTCACTGTGTTTCTTGAATCCACCGAATGTTAATTTATGAATGCATTGTGGTTTGTGGGTCCTATTTGGGGTCTAGTTGGTCAGCGAAGCTCGGCATTACTGCCCGTCATCTCTAAGGGGTAAAAAATAGGGGTTGACATTTCCAGAACACCGTTATCTCCAATTTTTCACGTTTTTAAATAGTTCCCGAACTGGGGAGTTTTTCGAGACCATCCGGCGCATTGTAGGACAGAGTTCCTTCACAATGAAGCCCTGAAATTTGCACCGAATAGCTTACATGATCGTGAATGAAACGGTAGGTATACATCGAGCCCGGATGTCATTGCTACGGAACACTTGATTGTAATCAAAGCCGGCTGTATGAAATCGAGTTGGTTGTTCCGTGATGCTGTTTCATCGGAAGAATAAATTATGGTTATATTGGATTTTGTTGATAGGTACCTACTTGTTTAACTTGTGAAGTTAAAAATAATAATTGATAATAATAATAATAACTGATTATAGAATTCTATTATCCACCGGAAATAAGCTCACTCTTTGAACAGAACAGGTCCTGACAAGGGTGGGAAAAGGAAGCTGGGAAACACAGACCGGTAAACGTGGGGAAACCCCTTGGGCACAACTGTGCGGCGAAGAGAGTGACGAAGGGTAGATTGTTCGCTCTAGTAAGGTTGTCCTCATTTAATGTAAATTAGGTATTTATAATATAATAGAGCCAACTGGGGAAATGGAGGAGATGATGGAAAAAAGCTGTTACGACTAAAACTCACAAACCCCTGACACGATGGAGACTCTTGGGTTAGAAACACCCGTTGTCTACTTGATAGAAATAAGATAGGCAATGGGCATATTTAAAAAAAACCTACCTACACTGTGGCAGAACCTTACCTACAAACAATTCACACATTTCATTTCCAGCGAAAGTGTTTGTTATTAAAAAATAATGATAATGTTTTAATTTATACGCCGTTCCGTGAAATTTGGAACAGCAGCTAATGTCAAAAATGTATCCATCAACCCAAATATATAATACATATTATGCTGTTGTAGCTTTCCAAGCATATAAATACGAGCAGCTGGACCGCTCAGGTCAGTCTTGTCTCCCATGTCGTTGTCGCCCGTTACTCGGCCCGTTTTTACATCAAATTAAACTGGCTGTTTAGGTATTGGCTTGGAAAAGGGAATTCCCTGAACGTCCCCTCACTGTCCGAATCTTGTTCCGTGACTTATGGCCAGAGAAGACAGAATGCGATGATGGTGAGCGTATGGAATCATCCAGCAGAGTGACCGAAAACTAACAGCATAGTAATGGGCCTTATTTTGCTTGGTTTCCAAAATCTGTTGACGAGTTGTTATTTTTTCTTTAAATTTAGTAGCAGAACATTTTTTTATTGAACCACAGCAAAGCATTCAGGTATGGTCAAGCCGGTGAAAAATAACGGAGGTAAGTATGTCTATGCTGGCAACGATATGTAAAAGCGCTGCTGTCATTTTACTTTCAAGCATGTCCGCGTTCTCTCTGTGAAGTCGTAAACCGCAAAAGTACTATATTATACATTGGAGTGCCAAGAGTGAAGGCCTTCATTCTTGTAGGATTCAAATTTCCGAAAGTAGAAAACTTAGAGGTCTCTATGGCTTTCGGAGTCAGTACCCCAACGATCAACGGAAGAAGCGAGTGTAAGGAACATAATATGGTTCATTAGTGACCATTGATTAGGTACCTACATTATTATGTCCTTACCTGAAATTCATTGTTACCTCCATATTTTCTGATTTTACACTTCAAAATATCACTATGGAATAAAGCTCGAAAACTGCCTACTTCGGAAAGAACTGCGATGTCATGGCAGAAACTATTCACGAAAGCTGGGTGTTCCTTATTTGGCAGAGGGAGTTTCGGAGATTGCCTCCAACACAAACCCAGCCGTTTGAATGCTTCATTACTCGCAGCGCGATACGTATTGGGAAAGGCGAGGTAATTATAGCAAGATTACATTGGGAAAACACGAGTGAAGGCTGCTACGAGAGGAAATGCTCTGCTGTTGACGGACATACTAGAGATAGCTTGATTTGAGCGCACTGTAGCACTGATAGGGCTGTCGCGTTTAACTACTCCGATTCTCATAGGCGTGTCCAACGTTCAGCTGCCCAACCAAGTCAGTCACCATTGAGGTTTGCAATTGACAAATTAATGATATCACCGAATAAAATAATTATCCCCAAGTATTGCCAGTGTAACCGTAGCGTACCCTAGTGATGAACCCCAACATTCAACTGTTATTATTATAAATATCTATTCGAGAAGATTAGTGTTTAGACGAGTTTTTCATTGACATTTGGTTGCTACAAGCATTTGATTACGTGATATCTAAACCAAAAATGCTTCAAAGTCGTTGTCACAGGGTTTATTATTCTACTGCACATACCTAAAGAAATATTGGTAGTTCATTACGTTAATTTATTGTTGATGCCACTTCTAATGTTATTATGTAAATGCATGGTGATTTCAGACAATTTCCAAGGTTTTTGACTCATAAAAAATTAATTCTGGAGCTGAAATTCCGTCATAACCTCAATTCTTCACTCTTTGGTCAAAATCAACTTCATATTCGGTCTTCTATGTTGTATTGATGTATTGACGGAAGTTCTCTGTTGTATTGAAACAATCGGGAACTTTTAAAAAACGCTGCAAATCCCTGCACAACGGTTTATTATTTTGTACAGAATGCCCTACTGTTAGAGATCACAGCTCTCTGTATAGATAACCCGTCCATAATATAATATGTACCATTCTATACATATTATAAAATGTATACTGTATGCATACTACACTATACTGTATGCTGTATGTATACTATATGTGTATCTGTAATGTACATATTTCATATACATACATACATACATACATATGTTACATATAGGTACATATTAAAATATGTATATTCTATCTTCATATTATTATGTAGATCGCTGACCCTCCGTAGATTACTACCTAACCCCGTACTCGTTACTAGGTACCTGTCTAAATCACGAGTTAAATATTGCTAAAATAATTCTGTCGATGACAAACAGTAACTAAAACGGCAAAAAGAAACGGAAATAATGAAGTTCTGTAGGAAAATTGTTGATGTGGAGTGAAATAGATGCCCCTTCTGCGTAGATCACTGTTTTCTGTGGCCAATACCTACCTTCGTGGTGAAGTATAATGCACCGTTGTGTAATAACTTGCCCATCAATAATACGTCAACGATTGTTCAAGTTGCAGAAGTACCGATCAACAAAATCCAGCCCCTTCTTGGTAGATGAGCAGTTGTGTAATAATTTACCGTTTTGAAATAATTTACCGTGGTGTAATGATTTGCCGTTGTGTTAAAATTTATCATTGTGTAATCATTTACCCATCAACAATACTTCAACGTTTGTTCAAGTTGGAAAAGTACCGATCAATAAAATCCAGCCCCTTCTTGGTAGATGAACCGTTGTGAATAATTTACCGTTGTGTTATAATTTACCGTTATGAAATAATTTACCGATGTGTAATAATTTACCGTTGTGTGATAATTTGCCGTTGTGTAATAATTTACCCATCAACAATACTTCAACGTTTGTTCAAGTTTCAGAAGTACCTACCTTCAAAATCCAATAGTCCATAACTTACCAAATGAAATAATATCGCAGAACAACCAACTCGACTTCATACAGCCATCCTTGATTATAATCAGGTGCTCCGTAGCGATGATATCTGGGCCGGATTTATACCGTTTGATTCACGATCGCACACGAACGGCTGGACGTACAATGCTCCGGGTGGTCTCAAAAAATTGTTAGGTCAAGACAAATTCAAATGTAAAAAAACCATACCCTTCCATCGAAAGTTTTCGAGCTACGCCGTTCTTTAAAAAATGTCAACCCCTATTTTGAACCCCTTAGAGATGACTGACAGTAACGTCGAGCTTCGAGGACCAACTAGACCCCGAACGGAACCTATAACCCGAATTTCATCAAATTTTTTTCATGGTAACCAAGAAAAGTGGCCAATACGGCGTATGGCGTACGGCGGACAGATAGAAATTTTTTTATTGCAGTTTTGGATTCTACATACCTTGAAACGTAAACCATCAAATTTTGAGGGGGGGTTACAATTTTTTTTTTTTTTTTTTTTTCATGCTCGATTCCAATGGTTCATTATTGAAAATAATACACCAAAACGTCAAAAATTGGCTATGAAATGCGGTGTTTAAAGTCGGGACCCATACGGAACTACACCCGCCGTTCTTTCAAAGTAAGGATCTAAAATGCCTTGAAATGAAATTTTTCCACGAACTTCGTCAACATGAGTGGGAATCATACGGTATACATACAGACATACATAATTTCGTCAACATGAGTGAGAATCATACGGTATAATCCAGCCATCCATAATTTCTTATGAACCAATGACCCGATAATTGATCAACACTTTGGTGGGTAGCTGGAGTGTAGCTTCTAGCTGGTCCCCTATATCTCACAACGCTCGGATCATTATGACTATTGAGCATGAGTAATCGTGAAATCCATGGATATCCATTTCTTACGAACCAATGGCCTTTGCTCAGATTTGGTCGGTAGCTAAGATGTATCATCTAGATCTAGATGGTCCCCTATGAATTACAGAACGATTGGATCATGAGTACGGCCCCTGTGCATGCGCAAACGCGAATATAAATATAAATAGTGTTTATTGCACTCATTTTTTCCTCATTGTGCACATGTATTGAATAAATGAATCATTTTTTCATTAATTTCTAAAAACATAATAAGAGAAAATATTGAAAACGATTAGGTAGAAAAGTTTTTCTGAAGGAAACATAATTGAACGTTGAGAAAACATTGGAAGAGAAAAAAAAACAAAGAAAAAAAAGAAACAGAGATGTAAACCGTAATCATGTGATTGCTTAAGAAAATAAAGAAAGATGTTAAAGGAAATGAAAGAAAATTAAAAAAGAGATCAGAAAGGAATGATGAATAAGTTGGCAGGATGAATCCGGGGTAGGTACTCAATTTCTCGCGAATGAATGGCCCTATTATGCTCAAATATAAAACAGATCGTTCTACACAGATGGTACATACACAGGAAAATAAAAAACCGTTGTTTAATAGTTTGCACAGTTTTCTGTCTCGAATTAATGGAACTAATTCTTGGCATGGCAAGAACGATATCGTTCTGAAAAGTCATTAATCATGGCTATCGAGTTCCACCTCCAGAAAATCACTTTTCAGTTCCAACGGTAGTTGTCTCGTCTCATCGGATAATTGATTGTCCGGAAGAAGGAGCGCACGTGCTCAAGTGGTCTCTATCAGCTACAGTACGGGTTTATTGGTGGGACAATTTATGGTTGGTAGTGGGGAGGGTAGAGGGATCGAAAAACAGGGCGGTTGGAGAGCGTAGGTAGGTGATGGTGATGGATTGACAGGAAACATAAAACGAGATAGCATCGTCTCCGCTCCATTAAACAAGGCAAAACACGTCCCGAGGCGTACTATCCCCCGTGCAAGGAAAGACTAGATTTTTTTGATCCGGTTGCTTTTCTGGATGGATAAATCTATTGGAAGCATTAATTTCTAGACTCAGTATCTCCCAGTCTCATCCCGGCATTATATCGCAAGTGTTCTTCTGCACAAAACCACTGCAGTTACCGCTGAATAATATTTGACAAGTGAAGAGGCGATGTACACGAACCCCACTTGACTATTTTCATGGGCGACAATACGAAGCACATATTTCGATTCGAGGTAGGTACTTTCGGGCAATTGTTGAACAAACGTCGTTCCCATCAGCATCCAACCAAAACGTCTGCCACGTGAGCGGGCAGGTCAGCATCCATAACTTGTTATTTCGCTTCATATAATAAATATGGTTGATGAATCTGTACTACATCTACGAGCTAGGGACGCGGGAGCGTTCCGCCTGCCAAGAAACCGAAAAACTCGAAAGCGTTCAAGAACACTAGTTTACACGACACAACATGCAGATTTTTACCCACCCCCCCTTCCCACAACTCGGTCTCCTGTGTGTGCTGGTACACCCATTCTCGAAGGACCTCGGAGGGCGTGTACCAAATTTTAACCCTCATGGAAGTTTGAAAATCGCTACTTTTATAATACGCTACTGTAATATTATATTACAAGCGTTGATTCTTCCAATAATTATTCGCTTTTGAATGTACTGTGGGAACTGTAATGTACGCACCCAACGCCTCGGTAGACTATTCTCGTGGTGACAATGCAGTTTAACTAAAAATAAAAAAAACTGAAGCACCAAACAGTTGTGGCTTTTAAATTCTTCACTGTTTCATAGATTAGAGTAGCATTTGGATTCTGACGGTAGATGCCAACGGAATTTACGTACCTATTAAGCTTAAATAAAATAAAATGTACCTAAGTACCTCCAGTAAGTTGTGCTAAATTTACCTCTGGCTAAGGAGACGTACCTATTCGGAAATATGTATTAGCATGAAGTCAAATTTAAAAATGGTAAAAAGAGCAAAATCTCATAATTCCTCCATGATTGTAATTTATCAACAGGATAAACTGGATATCTGAAGAACCTCGATTCCATGGGTCATTTGCCTTCTGTCTAGTGGGTATCCCTATCCATGTATTGCGTGAATTCACTGACTTAAATACGGAATACCATCGACATTTCCTCATGTTCTGCCAAATTTTTAATTCAGGCGATTCGTGCTGTCATGGCGCATGAAGCCAAGTTTTTCTTCTTATAGCATAAACTGAAAAAGAATATGACCTTTTTTAATTGAATAGGATTGGATTGGGGATTATTACAAGTATATTCCAATCTGATGAGCGCCTTCATGCTGGAATCCGAGTTCGGCACTTTTCCCTCTTTTCTTTGCTTTTCTGAGATTACTTACACACTGGAGCCCTTTGACAAAAGTTTATCTGCCACCCATTATCTAGCTCTAGTTAGATGCCTAAGGGACTATGGCTGACTAAACAAGTGAATTGCTGCATTCGCTCCTCATCATCGTCTAGAAATACAGTAAGTAATTTTATATTCAGGGTTGATTTATTTAGTATTCCGTTCAGTAGGATTAGTTGACTAAGTTTGTTAAATATCATCGAATAAAAGTGAGCTAAAAAATGACTAAATGACTAAATCCACCACTGAGGGTAACGAAAGCCTCACTGTCGGTTCCTGGAATTGAAATAACATTATTATACCAGCCGTTTATATAATATCGATATCAGTATGATATGCAGTCAACACGAAGAAAAGCAAATGACACAACGCGCTCTAGCTATAGAGTGGAAGAGTGAGTGAGATATTACGGAAGGAGAAGGAGTGGCACCTAATATTTCAAGCAAAGGCAATACTCTGAGCCCTCCATTTCCCTGCGTTCTTGTTATAAGGAGAGAGCTACTTTAATGGGAGTTTCCCCTACACGGGCGTGGTGCATGACGGATTGCGATGGTGAAACATAATTGAAAACCTCCTCGCGAGGTACGTAGCGAATTGCCCCCAGGTAAAACACTGCAAATAGTGCTTCAGCGTAAACACTGAGCAACTAGTTTTTTCGATCAATGGCGGAAACACACGTATTTATTTCGAAAACATTTTGAAGCCTAGATTTATCTTGATCTGCACTTGTTTCTACAAGAAACCTCCTTGGAGGTTTAGGGAAAAGGGCCGGAAGTTAAGAGTTATTGTGCAAAGAAATCAAACGTAATGTTTCGTGGAGTCGAGAAGTATGCTACTACCCAACACCACTTACAACACCTCACACCCTTACTTACTTACTTTTTTTTTACTTTCAAAACGTGCAAAGCATATCCCCTCGTACAGGTTCATGATTCAAATCTTCACGGCGTTTATACTTACCGAACGCCAGGTAGGCGTGTTCCACTAAGTTCAGCTCGTGTGGTGTTGATTTTTTCCTTTTGAACTAGGGTTGGTAAAAATTCTTGAATGTCGAGATCGGGAAGTCTACGTACCATAATATAGGCCTTCTATGGCGATCTACAAGTTATTTTTATGCCATTATTATAGCTATTTGTTTTCTGAGCTGCACTCCAACTGCAGTTTTGTTTGCACTCCATGCCTTTCTTCCATTTGTGATTGCATTTAACTTTATTAAGGCTAACTTTATTTCTCTCAAAGTTCAAGGTTTCTTAAATGAATTCGCCAACGAAAGATTTTACTTGCGGGAGGGAACATGAATCATGCTTCTAATAGTATTATTTTTTATGTGGGTACCCAACTTGGCATAAGCTGATGTAAATAAAAACCTTTTAGTGAGTGCTATGTTGTTTTAATCGTCTATATTAATGCCAGAGGTACTGAGCCACCTGACCAATAGAAGGATGCTAAACTCCGAAATTCCATAACGACTCTGCCTCATGAAAATAATGGTAAAATAAAACATTAATGTCCACTAGGAACCAGCATCATTAGTGTCGTATTGGTTAACTACCTATGCATAACTAAGAAGAGCCTTTTGTGACGGTATATGAGAATCCTGTCCGCAATGGATCAGAGGCTCTTCTCGAGTTTTGTGCACGTGGCTGAAGGGGCAGACGATTCGCGAAAACGAACCGTCCACTCCTGGAAGCATTGCGTTATTACTCTTGCCAGTGTTTTACCATCAGAACACCACTCTCCTCCTCCTCCTCCTCGCCGTACCTTTATTCAGCTGAGGGGGAAGGGAAAACTATGCTTATGCTGAATGGGCGGCTGGTATTTAAGGTTCACAAGCAATGAAAATCGATGTTTCAAGAAGATTCGATTTCGGAACGATCAAGGTATATGGGATAACGAGTAACCATGGTAACAGCTAGTGTAATAATATAACCGTGTCCGTGTCGGAACATTATGATAAATCAATACTGCTATGCAAACTTTCCAATTTCAGAGACAGGCATTAGATGTCTGTTTGTGTACCTGTATTAGGATTGCACCCTTTTCTGACATACTTATAGACTTAGACGGCTGGGGATTAGTCGAAAAAAGTGACTCCTACCATTATCTTATATTGCTTTTCACGTACAACCGAACCGATGCACTATACTTTACTAACTTCCTTTGTTTTGATCTCATGATAATATCGATCCATCCCTCAATTTCTCGCTGTCTAAATACCTTCCTCGCCTACCTCTTATTCAATTAAACGCTTCATAATTTAGTGTTTTCCCGTGGTTTTCTTGAAGACCTAAGAGATTAGGATAATTCTGAATCTTATTCCAGGATTTTGAATGGCCTCACCTACAGGCTCGGCACCATCCAAACAGTTTCTTAACGAGGTTGAAACACTGGTCACGAACGTAGGAATTTCATTTCAAATAAATTAGTGAAACTAATTTGTTTCTAACTTCTCTCTCCATCATTTAATTCTGCAAGTCTTGATTATCAAATTTTGCTAGTTAAGAGAGGTTTTTAGTAAGAAGAGTTTTATTTTCCAGCCCTTACGGGTCTCGGATGAGTTGGTACTTAGTTGAAAAAAAAAGCAAGGGTAGCTCTAACGATGACTTGCCTTTTGAGAGACAGTAATTTTTCAATTACTTAGTCATTTCATCCGAAAAAGGTATTTCTTCCCATTATGTTTGGCCCTGTCACTAACTCACGCTATTCTCGTCTTTGGAAACAACGGAAAAATTAAGGGAGCAGCGTTTCACCAGCAAATTTACAAAGCTTTTATCATAGTGAGATACTAAAATAATCATACCTAATGACTGATGACTATCGGGAATCATATACCGATATAAAGGAGTGAAGAATGATCATATAAAGCAGGTTAACGGTAGGACACAACATACCTGACAAAAAACGCTACAACTTATTACAAAGCGGGTTTCCCTGTATGGATGCACCTTCTACGTAGATCACTGTTTCCAGTGGTTAATACCTACACTCCTGCTTCCCACAAGAAAGCTCTAAATCGAGTGCTGGAGCCAGCCGAGCAAACAAATTTCATAAATCACAGGGGTGGAATCAAGAATTCTATAATTAATTATTTATTGTTATTCAACCTGTTATTTATGTTTGTTCAAATTGAAAAGTACCTGTCAACTAAATTCATAATAACCGCCATTATTCAAACGAAATAATATCTCTGATCAACCAACTCGATTTCGTGCAGCCATCCGTGATTATAATCAGGTGTTCCCTAGCAATGATGTCTGGGCCGGTTTTATACCGTTTCATTTACGATCATCTTGACGAAGCTTTTCGGTGCGAACGAACGGCTGGATGTGCAATGCTCCGGTGGTCTCAAAAAATTGCTATTTCGAGATCAATTTAAAAACGTAAGAAAAGAGAATCTCAATTTCATTTGAGAGATTCGTTTTAGTTTGAGAATTAAGATTTTCTTATTAGGTGCGTCATTTAAGTATAGTAGGTAGGTAGAGTAGTAAGCGTTTTTGTAGTACCCAGACGATCAACTCTTTGTCTAGCCTAAATAGTGCAAAATGGGTATCTACATACCTAATAATTTCTCTTTGTATGTCTTAACTCGGTTACACAAGCTGTCACCGTATGTTGTTCCCTTTCCCACTCAACAAACATAATTGGTGCTCTGACAACAATTATTTCCATGAACTACCTTTTCGTTGAAACAACAAAAGGAAAAAAGCAACTATGTACTGATTCATGAAAACTCATGAAATAACTAAAAATGAACGCAGATATATAATATTGGCTCCTAAGGATTCGGTTAGCAATCATCCCCATTTAACAGCTTATCAACTCGACGAAGGAACAGCCGGTAAATTTAAATTACGGATACCCTAGACGAGAGTTAATGTGAATACATCCACAGCTGAATAAAAAATATGCTAAATTGATTATTTGAATGATGACTGATAAACTAGCCCATGCTGTCTTATTCCCGAAACAAATTCGTAGGTACCTATCATACCATCAGCTACAGTGCGGGAAAGTCCAGAAGAGTTTTTTTCTACTTATAGTAGGTACTTCTTAGAATGCTGCCACCGCGTAAAACTTTCCTCGACATGATATGTTGAAATTTAATTTCGGGATCGTAAAGAGCGGGAAAAACGAAAAAATTACTGAGGTCAATGCGGGAAGAATGGAGTACAATTCAATCTCAGCCGTCGTAACCTTTCTTTTATCACGTCATGAAACTGATTAAAACCTCTGGGCAACTGCAGTTTTATTCTCTTTTCCAACAGTATTATAATTTTTGATGGATCTTTTACCATGCGGTTGTCGTGGGTCTAAAATATTGTTCACTGATCCACTGTTTCTGTCATTATAATTATGGTAGCATTTCACTAACGCGCTCAAACAGTTCTAAGGTTGTCTTTCTGATATAAAGAGAAATGCAAATATTGCAAGAGTTCCGGAATGAACTCGTGGTACTGAGTGTTTCTATAGTTCTCATCAGTCGGTTTCACGCCTTTTGAAGAGGGACATTAGGACA
Organism: Leptopterna dolabrata; assembly: GCA_954871275.1. Taxonomy (NCBI): domain Eukaryota; kingdom Metazoa; phylum Arthropoda; class Insecta; order Hemiptera; family Miridae; genus Leptopterna; species Leptopterna dolabrata. The sequence continues at coordinate 39,312,797 of OX940978.1, read as the reverse complement.
TAGCTTCAGGGAACGGAAGTACAATCCAAGTCGGGCTTCGAACTGTACAAAGCACTTTCATAAATTTTCTGATATTTTTTATTGTAGGTGTTACACTCTTTCTTCGCTTACCACTTTTTAAGCTTCGCCTTGATTCACAAGCTAACAAATCCCTTTTTTCATTAGGGCCATTTCTGCGTACACTCATGGAATTTTAACTGGATGTTCTGATGCACATAACTATCGCATTTTGCTTTTCAGGCGTCACGCTCTTAGTCTTCTTTATATTGCTTTGTGAAAAATACAAAAAAATCTGTCTCAGCAGACAGAGGTCAGTAATAAACATTGACTTCCAATTTGCTAGCCGTAAATTTCATCAATAAACTACATAATTTAGAAAGACAACGGCACAAGACACCCGCTCAAGATTGGTTCAATAGTAATTGTATTGATGTCTACGTGTCCTGATTTATTGAATTTTAAACAGCAAACACCCATTCGACAATGGTCCACTAAACAGAAAAAAGAAGTTCGATAATTTCGTTTCGATATTATATTGTACTACCATGGGAACCCTGAAACCTTTCTGAGGGGGCAAATCGATGCGAATTGGCAATTAAGCATGTCTCGTTTTAGCTTCAAACCCTTTTTGTCTTGTTCACTGACTAAGTTTCGGAAAAAACGGAACAGAACTTGGGACAGTTCCGCGACCATCAGAATTATTGAAGCTGGTAGATAGCATTTAATAAATGTACCGGTACAATGATCCCTTAATCTGGAAGAACGATTTGCGATTTTACTTTGGCCCCTTGGAACGAATAGAGATTGCAATAAAACCAATGAACCGTAAATCCGATGATCGTATTACGGTTCATGCCCATTTAAAAGGTATAATAATTATTATTTGACCCCCTCTCGAGAGCTGAGAGTTGGTAGTTTTTGCATTTCTTGTTTCGTATTGATAGGTTATGATAAAACTTTTGAATTACCTTGAACACCAAGTTATCTGATTTAAAGGAGATGCAGTAGCAGTCTATCAGAAAACACAACCACCATTGCAGTGTAATTCCACATCAATTAATGGAGCCCCTTCTCCGTTTAAGGATTATCATAATTTTCGTATCTGCGGCGGTAGGTAGTTGTGGGGCTCTCCAAGGTTTTATCATGATGAGAAGAGGAAAGGACTATCAGCTCCCAGGTGGAAGTTCGCCAAATTGAATTGTTTCCAAATCCTTTCGTGAGGTACCTAGGCAGACTTGAAGTGAAAATACCGACCGATTTTCCATCGGCGTGAATGATTCTGCTATATTTGATCATCTATATCGTCGGCCTATAAGTGATACCTCGTAAGTGACAAAAATGCGATTTTGAGGTTATGGTACCGTTTTGTTCAGAATTTCGAGGCGCATCGATCTAGTGAGACCTCGTAACTGTCCAAAAATTTATAAGCGCTGAAAAGTGTATTGAAGTGACCTCTCGTATGAGATATGTGAACTACAAGAACTAGTGATACCTCTTAAGTGATGCGAAAGAGCGCGCAAGTGTTTTCTCGTATCTATGCAGAGCCACGCCATGCCTGTGTTACCTCGCAAGTGAACTGGATTGGCCATTTTTCGCTTGGTGTTAGGTGACGACAGCATGGACCGTCGCTTGTCCCAATTCAAGGTAAAGCAATACTGTTTTCTTTGTATTTTATTTCAACTTCTTGGTGATTTCATGGAGCTCTAACAACATTCTTCATACCACTCATTCTTTGCGTCGTTGCTGTCAGTGTCTGCAATTGAATTTTTAGCAGAATGCTCCCTCTGTAAATGAACCTCTACAGTTAGAGCTATCACATTAGACAACATACCCACGCTGAAATACTTTCTTGTTTCATCTGCTTCTCATACGAGGTATCTCTACTTGAAGGAAATTAGTTTTAGGGAAAAAATCCTTGGAAAATGTTCTTGGAAAAATGTTTTATATTAAATCTAGGTCTTACTGAGAGGATTTGGTTAGGTACCTACCTACCTTCATAAAAACATTAGGTACTGGCAGTGATCTTTCTTTCTCTCAGCATTGTTCTGTGAGGATTAGACTTAATCTAATTTAGGTAGGTAATTTGCCTACCTACTGGCTGGGTTTCTCTCTCTCTCTTACCACCCAAGCTATGTGCTAGGTATGCCAAGTATTATAAATAGGTAGATACCTACCAAGACTTGAGTCTAATGTTTTTTCTGTCCCCTTTCTCTAACAGAAAAGTCGTTTCCCGATCCAGTCAAGAGGGCTACAACTAGTCCAGCTGGCAACCAAAGACGAATCGGAGTGCATTGACAATGAAGAGGATTATTCCAACAAACGTTCACTCAATCAGCCAGATGTCCAAATCTTGGAACCACCCGCCCCAGAGCTAGACGATGTCCCTGAGACTGATGTTTTAGAAATCGAAGCAGCGATTCAGTCTCTGTCGACAAATGCTGCCTTCAGAGAGTGCTATTTGGAGAAGAGAAACATTCAAAAGATGAAGGGTACCATTTTAAGGTGACTGCAACCATAATAGAAGCAGCACTCGACTTCGTCAGCAACAACGAACTCAGTCAGCCCGAAGCCAGCAACTTGGAATTGCCGGAGACTGACGACGTTTCTGTTGCATTTCTTCCTTGTGATGATGATTTATCTGAGATCGAGGCCGTAGTTCAGTCTCTGTCGACAAATTCTGCTTTTGGAGAGGGTTCCTTGGAGGAAGATGAGAAAGAGGATGGAAAAGTGGGATTTGAGGGTAATAGGCTAAGCGAAGAAGAAGGGGCGAGTAAACAAAGTGACAAAGAATGGAAACCAGGGTCAGAAGAAGATGAAGAAGAATCAAACGTCGTCGACAGTGAACAGGAGAGTGGGGACCATCATAACCAGAATTTTGAAGAAGGAGAGCTGGAGGATGGAAATAGAATTCAAGTAGGAAAGAGGAAGAGAAGAAGGATAGCTAACATGAAAGAGTGGCATGACGTGAGAAATAAAACACTGAGAGAGAGGGGGAAACGTTATGTTGTATGGACGAAGAAGAAAAACGAAAAAGGAAAAAGAGGAGCAGACGCAAGAGGAAAAATTCTAAAAACTGACCACGTCCAAGATGAACGTACGTAACAAACGATCTCAACAACCAGAACCAGACTGCTCCAAAGTCAAGAAGATAAAGTTATCGAAGCCACAGTGATTTATTATTTAGCTCAAGTTACCGTAGACTTAAGTTCACAGCCTTAGTCAAGTCAATTTTTTAGTCATCTTTAGTCGATATTACTTTTTCTACTTGGGAAGAAGACGAATGTTATAATAAGCCCAGTGCAAAAGCACTAGTTGTACTTAAGACTTTTTTTCAGTGTAGGTATTCACTTCCGGTGTGAACTAGTTGGGAAGGTACCTACGTGTGATGTTTTGTGATTTCTTTTTAATGTTCGGTGATAATTTAATAAGACATACGGGTATTCTAACAATAAGACTTTTTCCGTCCACAAGAGATTTAACACCATTGAATTATGAAGACACATCCGTAATTTTGAGACTTTATTATTAAAAATAATTTTGTTAATACAAATCGTTCTGCTAATGGTGCTTAGATTCCCTGTTGCAATATCCTATCCCACGAATATAATCTAGTTTTTCCGACTCCATAACGATCAACTTTGCTGAACTAGATGCAATGCTGGATTGAAATTTATAGAAGTGATACCTCGTAAGTTGATGGAATAAAATTAATAATTAGCAGTGAGAACTCGTAAGTACCATATTTCAATAACAACTTGAATTATCACGTTGTATCAATGCATTATATCATCAAAGAGCCATTCCCAGCCTCATGAAGGACGATAGTATGAATTTCTTTATTATAGAACTTAAATAAACAGTTTTTTGCTTCTCCTGTAAAATCAGGTTTTCTCACTTACGAGGTATCACTTATAGGCCGACGATATGCTATATTGATACTGCTACATTTTGACAACTCCCTTGATTTTTAATCGATATAGGCAGTTCTGTTTGCATGCATTCATCCATTTTGTTTGTACAATTTTACATGTTCCACTACCAGGTGATGAACACCATGCTGTCGTAGGCAATAAGTTCACGGAAAGTATGAAAAAAGAATAATATATTTAATCTATACCAACACCTTGTTTGTCGGTATAACGCACGTCTCTTGATAGATGCAGAAAATTAGGGCAATTAATTATAAGTTACTCGGTAGGCACCAGGGAAAACACATTTGGCTGCCTCGCACATTCCACATCCGGACCGTAACATGGCGTGATTGATAGTCACTGAAGATTCTGGATAGTTACGAGTATACTGATGGTCACTCAGTACATGGTAAGGAACACCATGGGCTATGCGCATGGATCACAAAAGCGGTTTATATTATTTGTTAATGAAACTAGATTCCATTCCGATAACTTTGACACCAATCGCACTGTCCTACGATAAGCAGTCCTTCTTCTATAATTTTTGGTTTATTATTTTCAATAATGAACCATTGGAATCGAGCATGAAAAAAAAAAAAAATATTCTAACCCCCTCTCAAAATTTGATGGTTTACGTTTCAAGGTATGTAGAATCCAAAACTGCAATAAAAAAATTTCTATCTATCCGCCGTACGCCGTACGCCGTACTGGCCATTTTCTTAGTTACTATGAAACAAAATTGTTGAAATTCGGGTTATAGGTTCCGATCGGGGTCTAGTTGGTCCTCGAAGCTTGACGTTAGTGTCATTCATCTCTAAGGGGTTCAAAATACGGCTTCCAGGCCTATAAATACTCGCCTCCTTCGCCTTTCTAACCTTTCTACGCTCTCCTTAAGTCGCTGACTTATCTCTCTCTCTCCTCACCTATTCTCTCTCCTAACCTAAAAGATCTTGAGCATGGTGGAGGTCCGCCCTTAACCAAATCGATCACACTATCCAAGAAGATCCTGGGCATGGTGGAGGTCCGCCCTTAACCAAACCAGGCAACAAGCCCTAAAAGATCTCGGGCATGATGGAGGTCCGCCCTTAACCAAACCAGGCAACAAGCCCTAAAAGATCTCGGGCATGGTGGAGGTCCGCCCTTAACCAAATCGAGCACACTATCCAAAAAGAACCCGGGCATGGTGGAGGTCCGCCCTTGACCAGAGCCGGGCACATCCCCCCTCACACCGCTCGTGGTGGATATGCGCCAATTTTAAATCCATCACACCTCTATTGAACGTTTTCGAGGTACGGCGATCTGAAAATTTCTAACCCTATTTTTCACTCCTTAGAGATGGCTGACAGTAACGCCGAGCTTCGAGGACCAACTAGACCCCAAATCGGAACTACAAACCAAATTTCATTAATTTTGTTTCATGGTAACTAAGAAAAGTGCAAAGTACGGCGAACGGTGGACGGACAAAAATTTGTTTTGCGGATTCTACGTCCCTTGAAACGTAAGCCATCAAATTCTGAGTGGTGGGGGGGGGGGGGTCAATTTTTTAAGTTTTTTTTCATGCTCGATTCCAAAGGTTCATTATTGGAAATAGTTTTAAAAAAAACCTAACACATAAAACTACGACCTTCCTTCTCGTCCCGATCACTCTATTTTGGTTTATTATTTTCAATAATGAACCTTTGTGATCAAGCATGAAAAAATATTTTCAACTTCCCCTCAAAATTTGATGGTTTACGTTTCAAGGTATATATAGATTCCGAAAATGCAATAAAAAAAAAATTTCTGTCCGTCCGCCGTACGCCGCGCCATACACCGTACACTTTTCTTAGTTACCATGAGCCAAAATTGACGAAATTCAGTTTATAGGTCCCTTCCGGGGTCTAGTTGGTCCTCGAAGCTCGGCGTTACTGTCAGTCATCTCTAAGGGGTTCAAAATAGGAGTTGGAATTTTCAAGGCGCCAATACCTTTTTTTTTACGTGAATCTTTCTACGGTTTTGAATAGTTCTCGAACTTACGAGTTTTTTTGAGACCGCCCGTAGTATTGTACGTCCCGCCGTTCCGTCACAGTAAGGCCCCCAAGTTTGCACCTACCGGCTTGGTCAACAGCAGGGTGAATCAAATTGTATACATTCAGCCCAAATATCATCACTAGGGAGCACCTGATTATAATCACGGATGGCTGTTTGAAGTCGAGTTGGTTGTTCCGCAATATTAATCCATTTGAAAAATGAAGGCTGTTTTGGATTTTGTTGATAGGTACTTTTGCAACTTGAACAAACGGTGAAGTAATATTGATGGGTAAATTATTAGACAATGGTAAAATATTACCTACACAACGGTAAATTTTTACACAACGGTTCATTATACCATCTAAGTAGAAGGGGCTGGATTTTTTTGATAGGTACCTACTTTTGCAACTTGAACAATCGTTGTAGTATTATTGATGGACAAATTATTACATAACGGCAAATTAATACGCAACGGGAATTATTACACAACGGTTCATTATAGTATCTACGTAGAAGGGCCATCTATACAGGTAAATTCTTACCCAACGGTTTATTATTTGCCTTGTGCTTCATGAATAACAAATAATTAATGATTGAATGAGTGAATCCCGCGAATTTGTAGGAAACTTTAATTCCCGGGCCGGCTCCAGTAGTCGATTTAGGGCTTTCCTGGGGGGAGCTCAGCGGTATTGACGCAGAAAACATTAATCTACGCAGAAGGGGCATCTATACAGATAAATAATAAACCTTTGTGTAATAATTTGTTGCGTTTTTTATGTAGTATTCACGTTTTACGTAACTATTCACCCTCAACGTTTCAATAGAATGTTCTATCGTCGAAATAATATATAATACTCCTACCAACATTGCTGCTGTACGCCCGCTGTATGACTCGCTGTCTTCCTATCGTTTTAGCCGGCGATTTTCTACAATAATTGTGGTCACAGCTAATTTTCCACCTCTCCTTCGCTTTCCGTATTTTACGATACGGCGGGTTTCAGTATTTTTCTCCTCACTATCTCCCACTTTCGCGGAACGGTGATCTCACCTAGCGAATGGAAATTATATGAAGGGGTTCGACATAGGTTCTTGGGGTCACTATCGGGAGCAGTTTCAGTGTTGAATCACGTTCGAGTCCCGGTGAAGTATGATGTAGTGGGTTCTGTACATGTACATGCACGTTTAAGTGACCATCGTGCAAATAATATTGATATTTGTATCGACTCGCGAAATCTACGAACCTATACCTGATGATCGCGTCAATTTATCGTGCCAGTATGAATTTATTCTACCTACTAATGAAAAAAGGATGATTTAGCATGAGCATGAGGTTGAGGATAGGCTGATAAGGGAGCACACGGAAAAGGTACAATAAGGTTAGTGACTAAATTATTTACAATTTTTCTTCTTCTTTAAGGGAAATAAGGTTTAGAGTTGATTTGAAATAATACCCATGCCTCGAGTAATAATTCTGCACCACTGCTGGTGAATTTAAGTAATTGCTTGGCGATTTTGAGCAATTTTCACTCATTTTGACCCCAACAAATTGTATTCATCTTACTTTTTCTGAGAAAAGTAAGTAAAGTAAGTAAGAAGTTCTTGAGTTGTGTAAGTATAGTTTTCGGAACTAAAGCGCCTTTCTTTATATTATTATCATTAAATAGTTTCGTATATTCATAATAGTCACAATTTTATATCAAATAAGCCTAGTGTTTCTTTAAAACCGATTTGTATTGAATACATTTTCACGTACCTGGTGAAAATTCAGGTTCTTAGTAATAAATTAAGATCACTTATTTGATTGATTGGTCACTTAATTATTCAATTTCAGTATAAGTACCTTGATTATGAATGCTAGACCAACCACACGAGTTGACGTACATTGATAAACATGCAGTGGAATTTATACGTTGACGGTTTGGTCATATAGAGAGTGGCTCTCCGAGGGGATCAGTGGATATTGGGGCAAACAGGTTGACCCAAAATGGATGAGGCTGCGGACATGGAAGGGGAGTGACAAGGGCTCCTGTGTCTTGGACCCTGTCAACTCGATGACCCTTCGGTATCAGGAAGGGACCCGCCTCGGCTGATTTGCCTAATAATTCGATCAGACCCGAAACAAACCGTGAGGTTGATCTCCCAGTACACAGATCCCCGTTGGAACGTGACCGACAGCTATGCGGCCCGACGACAAAGGGTCTTCACTACGCTTGCTACCACCGGTGAGGTGCAGGGCATTACAGCTGACTGAGTCACGCGATCTGGAGTTCCATACCTCAACACCAATTCCCGCTGCATCGTTTCATTGATTAAAAACACTTATAGACAATCACAAGAGCAAGAAATTAGCAGATAATTACTCAACAAACAAACATAGGCAAAGCACTGAAGAGTTTTTGCATGTTTTCATCGTGTCTACCTGGTCCGTAAGCTTTGCAAATACTTCAAACAGGTACCTACTACATTAATAAAAGTCTATCCAGGAAAATACATAGAATCATGGTAGGTGAATACACAATCACTATAAAACGACAATCCTGTGTTACACTGTTACTGCAGTTGCTCGAAGATGACATGAGATATGTGAAATCAAGCTTTGCTATGAAATTCTATTGAGAAAAACAGAATTCATTGAAAACTGAAATTGAAAACTGAAAACTGAAAAATTTAAAATTGAAAACTGAATTCTGAGAAAAATGAATTGAGAAAAAGTTCATAGTATTCAAATGCCCTTCAAGAGTTCAAGAAACTGGCGATCAAATTCCAGCCACACTCTTTTCATTTCGGAAAATCCAACGAAGCGTTCAATAACTGGTGCCTGTGGACTTTCGGGTGCACCCACCCTAAATCAATGTGTGAGTTGAAATCGGATGAGGTTTCAAATTTCATGAAATTCCGAACATGATAACTGTGTTGCACAAGGAAAGCTAAATTCATTAGATTACCGACATCCAGTTATGATTTCATTTTTTCAGGCGAAGTTCTAATAAGACTCCACATGCTTGAGAGGCACTTAGTGACAATAATGTATTTTTCTCATGCGGTGAGCTCAATCGATTTATCGCGGTCGGCACTTTGATAACGTCTTAATCGACCTACTTTGATTCAACACGATTGAAACACCTCATCATTAATATCAACTGGCTTGTACAGCTCCCTTCTATTCGCATTAAAGTCATTCACATCCTACTATACCTACCCACGATCCTTCTTTATTCAAAAATATGAGCTGAGATCTGAAATCAGCTTCAATATAACTGTTCAATAAGACCGGCCAATCATTATTTTAATGGAAATTGAACAAAGAAACAGGTTATTCGAAATGTATTATCAATATTGGAGTCGTGTTTCGGATGCGGAAGTAGATTCAAAAGAAACGAAATGAATGTCCTTTCGTCGAACCTCACCAATTGCAGGATTAATAATATATTAGGGAAATATAGTTAGCCCTTCCTCGTTGATATTTAAAGCTTGCGTTCTGCGTGATCAAGTTCGTTGGCATTTGAACAATTACAGAACGAAATAAGAAACACTGCAAATTATTACACAACGGTTTATTATTTTCCTGTATAGATACCCCTTCTGCATTGATTACTGTTTTGTGTTTCCCTCATGCTTCCCCTAGGAAAGCCCTAAATAAATCGAGCCAGCCGGGCAGTTACAGTTGTATATAGGCATTTTTCTACCACCCCCACCACCTGCAATGCGTACATTTGGCTATACTATCAGCTAATCTATATACTCAACGGTACTAGGATGCAGTTACGTGAACCGTATGATTCACACTGATGTTGTAGGAGCCTTTCGGTTCAAAGTGAAAACGATTGGCAGGACGTACCATGCTCTGGGTGGTCTTAAAAAATCTTGAAGTTCAGAGTTAAAATAGTCTCAAAAACCATAGGTATCCATCGTTCTTTTTAACGTTTTCAAGCAGTGGCGTTTCGAAACTCCCAACCCCTATTTTCCAACCATTCAGTGACTGTAACGCCAAGATTCGCTGGCCAACTAGACCCCAAACAGGACCTACAAACAAAATTTCATTAATTTTGGTTCATCAAGGAAAGACCCAGTGCGGCGTTTGGAGGACGGGCAGAAATGTTTTCATTCAATTTTCGGATTTTACATAGGTAGGTACCTTGAAACAAAAACCATCAAATTTTGGGGGGTTAAATTCCTTTCCCATTCTAGATTTCTCATTCATTAAAAAAAAAAGTCTGCCAATTCGAGTAGGCAGTATAGCTTCCTCACTTGAATCACATGAACGTATAGGAATAGTTGGGTATTGGGGGGTTTTGATAAGGGACCATCTGCGATCCAACCCGCGTTTACCCTCAAAATGTATGCTCTCTACGACTATTTTTCGCGTAGTTAGAATCTTTACAGGAAACTGTCAATATTTCATGTTGCGCATGCGCAGACGAAAGTTAAAGTACGATTCCAATGAAATTCATATGGAACTATCAAAGTATTATTCCTGATCGACCCTACAAATCTGAACTCATTTCAACGATACTTAAGGTAGTTATGGACGTTTCAATTATTTCACGTTTGCGCATACGCAGACTAAACGATTTTTATGATTTGGAAACGGGACCATCTGCGATCCAACCCGCGTATACCCTCAGAATTTCAGCTCTCTACGACTATTTATCGCGTAGTTAGAAGCGTTGCAAGGAAATGGTCAACATTTCATGTTCGCGCATGCGTAGATCAAAGTTACGTTACGATTCCAATGAAATTAATTTTGAACTATTAAAGCATTATTCCTGACCGACCCTCCAAGTTTGAACTCATTTCAACGATATTTAGGGTAGTTATGGGTATTCCAATTATTTCACGTTTGAGCATGAGCGGACGGAAGCTACCGTACTGTTTCAATGATTTTGGTATGGGAACATCTGTGACCAAACTCGCACCTACCCTCCAAATTTCAGCATAATTATTTTAATCATTATTTCGGGTAGTTATGGGCGTTACAAGGAATTACCACATACAAACAGACAGACACGGAACCAAAAATCTTCCTGGATTTTTAAAACGCATAATCGTAGTGGAAATTTTAATTTTGGAGTAGGTACATACATTTTTTTTACTCAATCACGAATCCAAGGCTTCCCTACCTTCGATAGTGAGGACGCAAAAAAGAGAAAAAGAAAAGGGGAAACGCGGCACTACAATGTATGCAGGTATGTACTTAGTAGAAAATTGTTGAACAGTTTCATTGTGATTTCTGAACTTGTGCTTTCGAAGTTACTATCTGAAATTAACTACAGCATAGCACATAGGTACCTAGTTTCTTTTTCAGTTTTCGAAAAAAAGGAGATCTATAGTTTCCGGTGCGGTTTAAATGGGAAGCTATGCATGCTTAGTTTCCATATAGCTATTGTGGCAGATTTTTGGCTTGTGTGCAAAGAATATTCTTGATAAAATTTACATAGTATTTTTTGCGAACTTTGGCGGGCAGCTTTTACAATACGTACCTACGACGAAGAAGGTTTCTATACTCACATAGAAACTTTCTTCCAACAGAGGGGGAAGGAACAGGTTTCTATACGTACATCCATGAGCGAGGTGCGAAGCACCGAGCATGCTACTTCGTCGGGCAAAATGGATATCAATCCTTTCCGCGGCTGTGGAGGTTTTGTTGGCGGGTAAATTTTTACAACAGGGTTGTTTTTGAGGGTCCTTATTACCCGCAACCTCACTCATCACGGAGAGACGAGCGAACCAAATCTTATCTCTCGTCGTGTTCCGTGATCCTCAGTCGCCCTAACATTGTTGAACGCGACGTAAATAATGTCATATTCTATTAACTCTCTTTTTCTTTAGCCTTCAGCAAATAGCTTTTATCCGTCGATTTCCGACAAGCCCCCTACCGGATACTTTCACCCGAGCTCCCGTCCTCTATTGGGATGATACCTTTTATTAGAGGATTCCTTTTACTAGAGGATTCTCTGCTCTTTTTCCTACCCGAAGAACTCTATATTCCCGCCACCCCAATGAATAAAAAGGATTTTCATTGGTTGGAAATATTGCAAGTGAAACTCAAACCTCGGAAAAAAGAATGAGTCACTCAAGGGTCGGAAATCTATAAGAAATCCCGGGAGCTTTAAATGCAAATTTAATTTTTCAGGGTTTTGAAGCTCAGATCTCCGAAACTTCCCGCCGCTTTCGGCCAGCCTTTGCGTTTAGCACTGAATCGTTCCCAACAAAAAGCAGTGCTTTCCTGATGAGGGCCTTCAATATTTAGATTTACTTCTTCTATACTAAGACTGAAACAGAAAAGATCCTGTTTATAGAAAAAATACTATTAAATTTTAGTACTACCTACTCAAACATATACGCCATTTTTGCATTCCTGGATTCCAGGATTTTCATCAACCTCGTAATTCAACCAATTGTTCAAATATTTTGGCCTTACTGTGAACGAACGGCTGGAAATATTCCGGGGGGGGGGGGGGGGGGGTCAATATAAAACCCTAAATTTTGGAACCGACTGAAAATTCGTGAAAACCAGAGGACTGCTCTTCCATTGAATGTTTCTGATAAACGGCGTCGTGAAAATTTCAACCCCTGTTTTGTTTCCGCACTACAGAAGGTAGAGACGCTTTTTATTCGTGCAAGAGTCGAAAAAAATTGATGTCCTCCAAAATAAAATTCCCTATCGCATTTTTTTCAGACATCAAAGAACATATTTGGTTCCATACCTGTCTGTCTGTGGTCAATTCCTTGTCTTGGGCACAAATATACGAAGTGGTCGTAAAGAGTGGAAATTCGTAGGTAGGTGAAATCCTTGTAAAGCTCATAATTACCCTAGAAATCTTTGAAAAGAGCTGAAAGTCGGAGCGTAGATGCACAATTGTACCGTGATGGTTCCAAATAGATTTCATCAAATTTGGACTGTTAAATCCGGATGCGAATGCGCAAACACAAAATGTTCGCCAATTCTTTGTAATGCCCATAACTATCCGAAACAATAGTTGCAGTCGTAAATAATGGTCTTAGCGAGTGAGTTGAAATCTGGAGGGCAGGCTTGGGTTGAAGCACTCAGATGGTCCCACATCAAATTCATTGAAAAGTACAGAAACTTTATTCTGCACATGCGCCAACGTGAAATCCTTCTGGAGCCCACAACTACCCTAGAAATCGTCGTGAAACGATGAGGTATGGTGGGTAGGTGGAGGTTGGGCCACAGATACTCCCATATTAAAGACATTGATCAAGCAGCAACTTTCGTCTGCGCATGCGCAAAACTATTGGATGAGTAATTTTTCTTAAAATGACATGTATTTGGGGTTTCCTCTCAATTTTAATTAGTTTTACTCGTTTCAGTTTAGAAAATCTTGTAATATGTTGCTGCAGCTTGCTTTGCAGCTTTTGAAATACTTATTCTTCAAGTGGCATGATACCAAAAATATTCAAAACACGTATGAATGGCTATAATAATCCTATTGCTCTTATCATTAATCCTATTACTACAACTCCTATTTCATCCTATTATTTTGTCATTTTTGAACCTCTCAATTTCAAATCCATACCTACGCGTAAATTCTCCATTTATCCACCGAATGAACCCACGAAATAGTTATATACGTCCATGTTACATCGGTGAGGAAGCTGTACTGCCTACCCGACTGTAACCTAATTACCGAACGTTAAATATTTATGCGTGTGTTGGACTTGGTAGGTAGGTCTCCATAATAAAATAAATGACCCTAAAACCGCCACTTATAAACGGTTGTGTAATAAATGACAGCGTTTCTTCCCTCAAACATAAATTTGTCGGAAACTTCTCATCGACATTTACTTCTTCTTTCTTCCAGCATAAAAAATAATGGTATCTACAGACTAAGGTAGACATTGTGACCTTGAAAGCCATCAAGTACAGCTTGCAAAATGTGCGCTCGACAACTAACTGCGTGGGTCAATTGGGTTCAGTTGACAGTTTCAGAAAGGACAAATAAGAAAGCTGTCCCCAAAGAAATCCTTTGCGAAGGGTAGACGGTTGGGCTTGTTGAGGACCGCCTGAGTGTGCCTTGAGGGGCGCCCTGGGAAAACCCTACGAGCAATAGAGCTTTTCGGCCCTCCGGAGTTATTGCGATGCCGTAAAAACGCCTTCTGTGTAATAAAACTTAGTGTATCCAGACACCCGAAGGAAAGTTTTTATGAAGGGTCAGCTTTCTCTCTCATTTCGGACACCGATTACCATCTAGGCGGTAGGATGGTTGATGGAATCAGAATATCATAACACGGAAATTGTCCGCCAAACAAACCTTCACAAATCCATGATTTACTACAGTCCTCCACGCTTGACTATACATGCCTGCGTCAAAGAAAAACGGAGTTATTGAACTAATACACGAAAAAACGCCAAAAATACACTTTTATACCTGTTTTGGTGATCAAACCATCGTCAGTAACAGTCAGTTATTGTTTGTAACTGACGATGGTTTGATCACCGAAACCGGTATAACAGTGTATTTTTCGCGTTTTTTCGTGTAGGTATTAGTGGAAATAGACAACTTTTCTTCTAGAGTGATTTAGTTCTTTCCATGCGTACTTATCCTGAAAATGTAATTAACCCCTTCTCTCCCTCTTAAAATTTGATGGTTTGCTTTTTAAGGTACATAGAATCCGAAAATGGAATAAAAAACGCTGCAAGTTATTGCACAGCGGTTTACTATTTGCCTGTATAAATGCCCCTTCTGCTTAGGCTGTCTCTGTGGTCAACATCTACTACCCTCGTGCACTTATAAAAGTCGGCAAGTGTATAAAAGTAGATAGGTGAAACTAATACCTACGATACGTGCAGAAAGTGCCCGGACAGCCATCAATCGAGAACTGGAGTCGGCCGGGCAATGACCATTTATGCGGTGGATTCAAGAATTCAATTTATAATATTATTTGTTGTCATGCACAGAGACGTTAAGGAAGTAAATGCCCGAGGGGTAGGATGTTTTTAAAACTGGGTGTTTACAAGGTATTGGCCTTGCTCTCGAACAAATACCCAAAAAGTGGGAATTTGGTATTTTTGGTAAAAAAAGGGCTATGATGATTTCCAGCACTCGAATTTCTTCCCCATCCCAGTGACGTGATGATTATGTGTGACCAATACGGCTGCGGCCAGGACACCAACATTCATAAAACTGTCTCATCCTCTTCATATTATCTTGAATTTACACCGTTACACCTCACACATGAATTGTTGGAAAGGTTATTATGGTAACTATTCAAAAAATGCTGCAAATCCCTGCACAACGGTTTATTATTTTGTACAGAATACCCTCCTGTTACAGATCACAGATCTCCGTATAGATAACTCTTCTATATAACATTTATGTACTATTCTACACATGTTATGTAGATCGCGGACCGTCCGTGGATTAGTACCTAACCCCGTACTCGTTACTAGCTACCTGCCTAAACCGTTGTGTAATAATTTACCTGTATAGGTTCCCCTTCTACGGAGATAGAATAACGAACCATTGTGTAATAATTTGCCCATCAATAATGCTTCAAGCTGCAAAAGTACCTATCAACAAAATCCAGCCCCTTCTGGGTAGATGAGCCGTTGTGTAATAATTTACTGTTGTGTAATAATTTACCGGTGTGTAATAATTACCGTTGTGTAATAATTTGCCGGTGTGTAATAATTTGCCATTGTGTAATAATCTACCCATCAATAATACTTCAACGTTTGTTCAAGTTTCGCAAGTACCTATCAACAAACTCCAATAGAGCCATCATTTTTCAAATGAAATAATATCGCAGAACAAACAACTCGACTTCATACAGCCATCCTTGATTATAATCAGATGCTCCGTAGTTATGATATCCGGGCCGGATTTATACCGTTTGATTCACGATCGTGTTGACGAAGCTTTTTGGTGCGCACGAACGGCTGGACGTACGATGCTCCGGGTGGTCTCAAACAATTGTTTAGCTCAAGACAAATCTAATAACGTAAAAAAACCATACCCTTCTATCGGAAGTTTTCGAGCTACGGCGTTCTGAAAATTTCAACCCCTATTTTGAACCCCTTAGAGATGACTGACAGTAACGTCGAGTTCGAGGACCAACTAGACCCCGAACGGAACCTATAACCCGAATTTCATCAATTTTGTTTCATGGCAACTAAGAAAAGTGGCCCGGACGGCATACGGCTTACGGCGGACAGACAGAAATATTTTTATTGCAGTTTTGAATAATTCTACATACCTCGAAACGTAAACCATCAAATTTTGAGGGGGGGGGGGGGTAAGAATTTTTTTTGTTCATGATCGATTCCAATGGTTCATTATTGAAAATAATAAACCAATAAGAAATATGATTGAATGGGCCGTGAATAAAATGAGAAACTGAAATAGGCGTTTTGTAGTTTAGCATTTGGAACATCAAAAGATATTTGTGTGTGTTTTTAGCACTTTATAAGAAGGACAGAAGTCAGGTCTACAGCTGTTGAAGTAAAAATATTTTACGGTTAGGAGTTGTAGGTGAAGGTAAAGCGCCGTCGCATTCATATATACAAACTTATTTATGAGATTTTCCTTATTACTAAGAAGGATTTCGAATGCAAAAATCATCGAAATGGCTTGTATAGGTTGGTTTTCGAGAGGTGAGTACGTTCTAATTTTTTTCTCTCGAACCTGTATCTTTGAGGAAAAGTACATCCGACTAAATATCCAAATCGGATATATACCTTTGGTATTTACCATCGGTATGTACCAAGAGAAATACATACCCAGGTATTTCCCATCTCAGATGAAGTAGGTATAAAGTATAGCTCCAAAACAGTTGAATGACTATTCCCTCGCGTATAGTTCGAGAAGAAGAATGTTCCTGAAAATTTCATCAAAATCGGGCCACAGGTTCATGAGAAACTGAGGACCTCAGAATCCGCGTTTGCGCGTGCACAGTGGTCATACCGATTCCTGTAATTCATAGGAAACCATCTGGGACCAAAAGACGACCACTCACCGAATTTGAGTGAAATCAGGCCATTGATTCCCGAAAATTTTTTGTCAATGGACCATCTGAAGCCAATCCGCAAAAATGTAATCAAAACCGGTTTCGAATTGATGGGAAGTGCGTGTGGCAAGGATCTGCGGACACACAGACGGACACCGAACCAAATTTGTTCAAGTTGCAAAAGTACCTATCAACAAAATCAAAAATAACCATCATTCTTCAAATGAAGTGCTATAATCATGTGTTCCCCTAGTAATGATATCTGGGCTGGGTACATGTATACCGTCTGTTTCGCCTTCATGTTAGTCTACAGTCGTCCGGCTGATCTCAAAACATCCGCCGAAATCAAGTTAAAAACGTCAGAAAACATACATTCCATTCAATGTTTCCGAACATGAAAACGTCAACCACTATTTTCCACCCCTTAGAGAAGACAGAAACTAATGCCGAACTTCGCGGACTACACCCCAGCTGGGGCCTACAAACCAAATGTTATGGTTCATGGCAACTAAGAGGAGTTCCTGATACAGTGACAGTGGGCCGATTTTGCTCAAGTTCGTTGGGTACTTGGAGTAGGTATGTGTAGCTGCTAGATGGAAAAACAGAATCCTTTAGTTCGGAATCGATTTGAAAACGCCGTGAAAACCATATGCCGTCGTACTGAATATTTCCGAGCTACGGCGTTTTGAAAATTCAAACCCCTATTCTTCACCCCTTTGACAGTAACGCCGAGTTTCGCGGACACCCCAAATAGGACAAACACCAATTTCCATTAATTTCGTTTTCTGAAAAGTGTCAAGTACGGTGTGAGCGGACGGACAGAAATGATTTTAGCGAGTTCTTGATGAAAATGAAGCTATTGCAATGGGTTCAAAATTTCATGAACTTAAATTATAAACATTTTTTATAGACAAATCCGTTTATTAGCATCCCGACTTCATCCCTAGAAATTTTATATATATAATATATTTATTTATTTATGAGTCACTCCAGACGGTATTTGATCTTGGGTAGGTACCTGATAAAAACACCAAGTTTCGCCAAAGTGTTTGTATAGCCAACTAAAAGAGTGAGTTCGAAGATGAGAAATTTTCAAAAATTCTAAGTGGGTCAAATTTGAGTTTTAGGGGTCAAAAATCGGTAAAAACGGATGAAACTGCGAACAGTTGATACAAAATCACTGAAAGTGGTATGGAAGGGTGAGTTAGGACAGAAAAATACCATTTCACTAGGGGTCAAATTTGGATTTTTTTGGGGTCTAACATTAGTATTATGAGCTAAACTCAATAATAATTCACCTAACGTTGTGTGGAATGGTGATTCTCGACAGAGGGACTATTTAGACGATAAAAATGTTTAAAAAAAAAAAAAAACTGGATCACGTTTGGATGTAGGGTCAAAAATAGGTAAAAATGGCTAAAATCACTATAAAATATATAATTTTACGAAAATTGGAAAAGAGTTCTCGCTATATCATCTTTTTACAGAATAGTACGAATATTTCGCTCTTATAGCCATGCTGTATGCCTGCATATTCTATTTTCAGATTCAGCGTATTCTGAAACGCAAACGATCAAATTTTAAGGGGTTGGTTTAAAAAAAAAGTGCTTGATTTGGTATAATGATGAAAGTAATATACCAACAAAATAATAATTTCTGTCTTTTCTAATAAGGTAAGAGAACCCTGTGAGAACTGTTAATGAGAAACTTGTTCTAGTAGTATCGTGTATAATGAAGGTCACCCTAAGTGGAGCGATTAGTCCTGGCCTTCATAATAAATTGCCCTTTGCATGTAGGTGTAAAGTGGCAGGTAGAGTTGCCCTCGAAATCATCCGAGCCCACGTCGTTTATCAGGTGTTCCATGAGCGATATATTTATCTCTCTCGATATATCGAAGATTACTTCGTATATGAAGTGCAACGCTAATATAGTGACAAACTTTGAAATTGGTAGATGCAATGGAGATTAGATTGGCACTCAATAGAGATTATGTAACGAAGGAAAAAATGTAGTTCTGAGACATGCCGCTCAAGTCGATTCGCATTCCATACTGCTATTCTAAATGTATTTTGTATCTTCATGATTTTTTCAAGGACGGTTTGGGTTTAATACTCTTTTCGAGTGTGGCTACTCTTTCAATTAAGAGTCTGTTGGTATGCTTTTGTTCATTTTAGCATTTCGAACATCAAGGTAAGCATTTTGTCGACAGAGGAATTCGTATTATTGCCACTCACAACACTGGCGTACGATATAGTATTACTATTTGCATGAACTTTGTGTACGATGCTAGTTTGCTGTTTTTGAGTGTTATTAGATGTACTTTTTTTGTCCGATTTTCCAGGATGGGGATGTTTTGCTCGATCTTTGATATTTTGTAACTCCTTAGCAACTTCACACCCAAGATAGTTGGCTGGTTGGGCATCGCCGCAGTTTATGCATTTCGGGTTCTCCTGTTGAGGGCATGAACTGGTATCGTGCTTACCTGCACATTTGACACACCTAGTTCAATCATACAAAAACCTATTTGACAATAGGTTTTTGTATGATTGAATCCTTGGCAGTTTTTACGCTGCGGGATGAGATTCGTCGTTTTTCACAGAGGTTCAATCTTGACCCTCATGTCCATGATCGTTTTAATATCATAAATTCTATTGATATCCTCGGTGTTGTCAAAGTTGAGGATGAAAAGAAGAAGGCTCCTCTTTACCAGCACCGATTCTTCCTAATCATCAACTTCTCTAGTTTTCTTTATAAGGTTCACTGCATCAGTTATTTTGTAACCTTTTGTAACCTTTTCCCTTGAGGTCACTCACTATATCACCAGCCTCGCACGAGTGGTGCAACCCTCTTGCAACCACTTTAAAGGGTCGCGTGTTTTTATCCTCATATGTGTACCATTGGAAGTCCTCATCTTTCAGCCCAGTGGTTAGTTACCGGTATGAACCGCTGTCTGGTGCGAAAATTGTCCAACCATTATTTGATAATGCCTTGACACTACATTGTTTTGAAGTTATTGTTTTAATAAATTGATGGATCACACTGTATCCCGCTACTCCAGTGACTGTAATCGGAGGTGGGCGTTCTTCCTTTTTAGTTTTATTATTCTATGTAGCTTTGGATCCAGCCTTGTTTGTATCTGGCCTGCTAGAAGGACCAGCTACTTCTGGGGAAGAGTTTCTTTACGCTTTTTGCAGCTTCTTTTCAGAATCCAATCGGTTTCCCTTGCAAGTTCTTCATCATCTGTATTATATTGAATAGAAACTTGTTGGCGAGTCTGCTTGTTATTAACTTCTTCTTTTTTTTTCTTTTTTCTTCCAATTCTTTGGTGACAGATTTCATTCTAAGCTTTCATTCAACGAATTTTACGATTGCATTCTACGCTTCATTTTTTCCTACCTTACTATTCAAAAGTTTCTTTTTATCATCAGACATGAATTTTATAGGTCGAAGACCATGATCATAGATGGCATCACACTCCACCATAGAACAAACAGCAGATCCGAGTTTTCCAAGGTAGCAGAAGCTTTGTTTTCACTTTTGAGCGGAAAAAATTGTTTGTGGCCAAAATCATAATTTCCGGTCGCGTTTTACGTTTTAAAGCTTTCTCAACAAATTTGGTTAGGTTTCCGTCAGACAGACGGGCAGCCCGTCTGTGTGACCGCAAATCCTTGCTGCTCGCTTGTCCTTCCTCAATATTCATATCCTATTTTCCTGTAATTTTCATGGGTTACACGGGTTGGGCCCTAGATGGTTCTCTTTGAATTTCAAAACGATCAGGTCTAACGAACTTTTCAATGGTAGTCACTTTTTTAAAATTTTATTTAATTTTATTAATTTTTTCCATCTTTAAAAATGGGTGTTATAACCAGTTTTATGTTGAAAAACGTGATTTACTATAAAAGAGAGAAAAAAACGAAAAACACGAAACTAAGGGTTAAAAAGTTGCTAGGGGAGATTTTAGACTGAAAATGATCTGAAAACTTAATTCCCAGCTTCTTGCAGACCTGATTCCGAGAGATTTACAAGACAGTGTTTTTGATGGTGTAAAAATGGTCTGCTTGTGTTAGACGGATAGTCAGATAGGAGCCAACTATCTCTTGATTAGAAATACGGGGCAGAGCAACCACAAATAACACCGTTGTCGCGATACGGGCGACATCACATGCGGACGCTAGCGAGAGCCTACCGGAACCGTTGATGTACTGATACTGCATCCTCCTGGCGACTGATGGCTGTATATAAATGAGGAAATAATAAATCCAACGGCCTTCTACATTCCACTGAGGTTTCAGGAGAACCAGTAGGTATTTTATAATCTAGGATGAGACGAATGTGAAAAACGGGAGCGTGAGGTAGACTATAATAGTTCCTGGGATTGGAGGTCTTGTTTGAAAGAATTTAGGAAAAAAAGGATATAAGAATTTAGACTGTATAAGAATGTATAATTTCCCTACCCCTATTGCGCTAGAACTGATTTTTCCACAAAACCTTAAAAAACCTGCAAATTATTACACAACGGTTTATTACTTACCTGTATAGATCAGTTCTGCGTAGATCACTGTTTTCTATGAACACTGCCTACCCTCCCCCCCCCCCCCTCCGGGAAAGCCCTACATCGTGTACTTAAGCCAATTACAAGGCAATTACAGTTTCATAAACATGAGCGGGATTCAATAATTCAATCATTAATGAATTATTTGTTGTTATTCATGAAGCATAACGTTGCTGACATAGACGACCGCTGGAAAAAGTCAGCGAAACAATATTGGGCTGCTAGAGACCTCTTGACGTCTTGGCACCAGAGCCAGGCGTCTCGGCGTTGTTAAAAAAAAAAGTTTGTTCTAGTAACAAAAATACCTATCAACAAAATCCTATAACAGCCATAATTCTTCAAAAAATGGAATAATATCACGGAACATAAAACTTATTTCATTCAGCCTTCCGTGATTACGATCAGATGTTCCCTGTCTGGGCCGGATTTATACATTTTCATTCACGATTGTGTTGACGAAGCTTTTCGATGCAAACGAACGGCTGGACGTACAATGTTTCAGGTGGTCTCAACAAATTCTTTAGTCTCAAATTCTTTAGTGCGAAGTACAGCGTATGGCGGATGGACAGACATTTTTTAAAATTCCATTTTCGGATTCTACGTGCCTTGAAACGGAAACCATTGTTTTCTTCCATGATGAACCAAATGTTACTACTGTGATGTCCTTACTATGGCGTGCTGAGAGACGCCGTTGATCTCAATCGACGCATATTTCGCGAGGTTTACTTGGATATTAATTTATTTTTCCCAGGGTGAGGGCATATCAATGACGATACTATTTATAGTTGACAGTTAGTTTTCAAAACTCAAATTCTGCCACATTGGGGAATCCGGGTTTAAAGTAAAAAGTGATGGTAGGTATAGTCGGATTCGGTGTTCGATGTTTTATAAAACTAGTCCATTTTGGGTATGTTTTTGTGAAGTTGGTGTTTGTTAGAAAATCAATCGTAAATGTGTGTAAATTATTATATAAGTGTGTGCCAAATCCAATTCGTAGTGGATGCGTCGAATCATGATGAAACAACTCGCGATGGAGAGCCACGCAGGCCAAAGACGAGTTCATTGTGATGGATGCTGACTAAGTCTGCTCAAGTCAAATCGACCTTATTAAAAAGCTCTTTCCGCCACAGATGGCCACTCTCTCTGATTGGGTATCGATCTTCTTTTGAAATGGACCCTCAGCGAGTCAATGTATATGTAGGAATTCTTCTCTCCGCTTATAGGTTTGATGTTGAATAATAATTGAGCCTGCACTCAATAGTATGCAGTTCTTAAGATTGGCATTTCTTTGGATCTGAACATTTGTCAGGGTAAATTATCTTCAAAAATGACACCTTTAGCGCTCACATACAATAATCACTTCAGCCACATAACTTTTGGTTTATTATTTTCAATAATGAACCATTGGAATCGAGCATGAAAAAAAAATTCTTACCCCCCCTCAAAATTTGATGGTTTACGTTTCAAGGTATGTAGAATCCAAAACTGCAATACAAATATTTCTGTCTGTCCGCCGTACGCCGTACGGGCCACTTTTCTTAGTTACCATGAAAAAAAATTGATGAAATTCTGGTTATAGGTTTCATTCGGCGTCTAGTTGGTCCTCGAAGCTCGACGTTACTGTGAGTCATCTCTTAAGGGGTTCAAAATAGGGGTTGCAATTTTCAAAAACGCCTATACAATTTTTTTACGTGAATATTTTTACGGTTTTAAATAGTTCTTGAACTTGCGAGTTTTTTAAGACCATCCGGAGCATCGTACGTCCAGCCGTTCGTTCGCAGTAAGGCCCCGAAGTTTGCACCGACAGGCATTTTCGACTCCAGTGTGAATGAAATGTATACAATTCAAACCAAATCTCGTAACCAGAGACGCGCCCACAATAGGAAATTAGGCGGAGATAGAATCATTGCTAGGGGTCACCTGATTATATTGGCGGAGTATGAAGTCGAGTTCTGTGATATTATTTCATTTGAAAAATGATGGCTCTTTTGGAGTTTGTTGGTAGGTAGTGAAACTTGAACAAACGTTGAAGTATTATTGATGGGTAAATTATTACTACGGTAAATCATTACTCAACGGTAAATTATTACACAACGGTTCATTATACCATCTACGTAGAAGGGGCTGGAGTTTTTTGGTAGGTACTTCTGCAACTTTTTTCACTCCTCATCAACAATTTCTTTTCAGAACTTCATTATGTGTGTTTCTTTTTGTTAGGTACTGTTTGTCATCGGCAGAATTATTTTAGCAACATTTAACTCGAGATTTAGGTAGGTACCTAGTAACGAGTACGGGGTTAGTTACCAACCTATGGAGGGTATGCGATCTACATAATATGTATAGAATAGTACATATCATAATATTATATAGACGGGTTATCTATACATAGAGCTGTGATCTGTAACAGAAGGGTATTCTATACAAAATAATAAACCGTTGTGCAGGGATTTGCAGCGTTTTAGCAATACTTTCCGATAAAAAAGGAATGATAACTAATTAGTAAGTACGTACCTGATGACCCCACTCACGCGGCTAAATTGTTCAGAAGTGGATCCTTTCCTTCCATTTTGTGCGGATATAATTCAATCCCTCGATGAAGACAGGCAGAATCTTCAAATAATTGCACAAGCCCCAAGATTTATGAAGTGGAAGTAAACCAAAATTAATATTGACAATGTAACTTTTATAACATCTCCTGATTGTAGGTTCTTAGTCGAAGTATTCTAACGTTCGGAAATCACAGTTACATATATTATTTTTCCACAGCTCCGATCATCTGTAACGCGCCATTACACCTCCACGAACTCTTCAACAGGTCATTTTGAAATTGCGATGGTCGCAGAGCCCAAGTAGGTAGGGCCGTCGACTTATTCCCAGATTCTCACCCAATTTGGATGATTCGGTTGGCCGTGAACCACAAACTTGTACCTACCTACAAATAGGTTTAAAAAGTACTACCTACTGAATCCAAAATAACTAATTACCCTTCTTCAAATGAAATAGTTATTACGGAACAATAAACTCGACTTCATAAAGCCATATGTGATTATAAACATCTGTTTCCCAGCAAGGATATCTGGGCAGGATGCATGATTCACACTCATGTTGCTGAATCTTTTTGGTTCTAACTTCAGGGTCTAGTGAAGGAACGGCTGGACGTAACATGCTCCGGGTTGTCCATAAAATCCTTACTTGTGGAATCAATATTTTAAAACGTCATACAACTATATTCTTCTATTGATAGTTCGCGAGCTACAGTGTTTGAAAATGTTAACCCCTATTTTCCATCCCTCAGATATCCAATAAATTTTGGTTCATGGTATCTAAAGAATGTGCTGAGTTCGACGTATGGTGCGGCGGACGAATAGACATTTTTGTATTCCATTTTCGGAATCCTCAAATTTTGAGGGGGGTTAAAAATGTGTTTTTCATGTTCTATTCCAAAGGTTCATTATTGAAAATAATATACCAAAACGGTTAAGTATAGTTGTTAAAATACCTTTCTAGATGCCCCTTCTGCGTAGGTCACTGCTTTCTGTGGTCAACACCCTCGAGCTGCCCCCAGGAAAACCGTAAATGGAGTACTGGAGCCGGCCCGGGAATTAAAGTTTCATACAAATGAGCGGGATTCAATCATTAACTATTATTTGTAGTTATTCATGAAGCTTAGGGTAAATAATAAACCATTGTGTAATAATTTACCTGTATAGCTGTCCTCATAAAGGTCATAGTTACCAACTCGTGACAATTGTAGATGCCTACTTCATAAAAAGGTGGGAATTTGATCCTGATAAACTATAAAAATGATCGGATCATCGTCACCGATATTACTACTTACCTGGATTAATATCAGGTAATAAGTAATATTAATACTGATTAATATTCTGATGAGAGTGGGAGGGTCGACTGGCTGCACTTAGGACTTCGCGCCCCTACCTCCACCATATCACACTTACCCCTGTCATGTGATTGATCAGACGCAATTGTATTCATTATGATTTTTTAATATTACGTGATTACGAGTATTTGCACGTATACAAGGGGTGATTTCTCTTTGATAATACAGATTTACAACTTCATTTAAGCACAGGAACTATATACCTATTATAAGAGTACTCTTGCTGTAGTCATGTTCTGTTATTTATTATTTAGTGCTTATCAAAAGTATTGTGCTTTTGGATTGCTGGTACCAATGTCCGCAATAAGAAATAGACTGTGACTCTGAAGTCTCAAGTAATTAATATACTCATCAACAACTACATTGAGTTGCACCTTGTTCATCATAAATAATATTAGAAAGTTTTAGTAAGTTATTAGCGGAAATTCAAGAATAAGCAATGCATTACGTGGCAGTACAAATTGTAGATAGTACAGGTAGTATGCCGAAGTATCGTGATTATGGCCTCGCCTCCTACTGACTATAGTCACGTACTCATTACAATGGCTTATTCCAGTTATGATGAATAACTCATCATAATTTCTGAATTAGCAATTAATGTTATCTCTTCCTACTCATAGCCAAGAAATCATTAAAATGAGGGTAAATATCTACCGATATCGCAGTAGGGACGCATACTCCACATGTTGTGATGTACCGCATATATGAGCAATGTGCAACTCGTTAGTGAATGTTTCATTCGCCTGCCCTAGAGGGAATTTTATGATGATGGGCTTTAGACAGCTAAACATGTAAAACTGTGTTGCAATCGCTCCATGCTGTGGTGACTGGGGTAGTAACGCTTCTCAAAATCGGTATTCATACCTGCGGAGTACGAATTGTTATTCATGACCGTAGGCGGGAAAGCCGTATGAAGTTCCCAGTCAGTAACATTGTGTCGTCTATTACAAGAGACGGGAAGATGCCCTGGGTACTATAGTACGCTTGAACTGTTGATTGGATTATACATCATGCACGTTGGAAGTGAGACCCACCAACAGTAAGTAGTCCACGGAATATTGCGATCCAAACACATCTCTATCTAAGGACAGCTGCTGGCAGATGGAAAAACTATATTCGACGCCCATGGAACTGCTATAATCACTACATACATGGGATAGGTACATTTCCCATGAAATAATATTATAATTTGAGGCGTCGTTAGGCTTTTCTCGTGTTATTGCCCGTATGATTTCCAACTGTAATGCAGTTGTACGTTGTCGCTTTTGTGCATAATAACTAACAAAAATTATAACTAACCAAAGGAAATGTAATCTTAATATTATGACCTTTTTGTCAGATTTACGTCACATTATTTATGGTATAGCTCCTGAGTATACTATGGTAGGTACTTCCTCGTCATTTTGGAGAACTTTTTTGACGAGCAAACGGAAACTTGCTGAAACCTACAGCACTAATCGGGCGGGAGGTTTCGGTATTTCATCTAGCCTATGGAGTCTGCGGTAGGGGCCAAACATAATATTACATAAGTTATGTTTGTTTAAGGGAAAAAGGGCTTTTTAAAAAAACACTGTTTTATTTACACGACGTGTACGGGATGAGTGGCGACTCAGAACTGCCTTATCGGAGCGCGCAGGCTCCATATATAAGCTCCTAGCGGCTGCGTCAGCAGGCGCTCACATTATGACTTACTCCATGGATTATCACATAACTTATATATATATATGGCGTTTACAAAATCTCATGAAATCTACTATTTTCATTGATTCAAGTCATACAGCAATTCACACGAATAAGGTAAATATACTGTGAGTAATTTAGTCAAGTTAGTATTCATAGTTACTGGAACTTCATCATTAATCGTTCCTTCAAGTTTAAGTTAGATGTGGTATTTATAATGTTCAGTAATCAACCTCTTCGATTAACAAAGGTGGTTAATGCCCCCCTCAAAATTTGGAGGTTAACGTTTTAAGGTACCTCAGTAAGAATTCAACTTTTGAATTAGAAAAATGTACGTAGGTGCATTTACACATTTTCACACGTACATAATGACGACGAAAATTGTCAACCACAGACAATGTCAAAACAGATGGATCAATGCGGATGAGTTGGCCATTTAAATATGTAGTGAATGACAAACTTTCGTGGGCGAGCGGCGTTTGGCAGCCCTGATCATATTTCCTCTTTGGCATCTGATACAGGGTTCAATGACAATATAAAACTTTTTTGTTGCACCCACATGGTTTAAATTCAGAGAGTTTCACGCCTATATCATCTTCCACAAACTTCAGCGACTGAAAAATTAGACTACCATTTAGACATTAGAGTATATAAAATGGTCAACTACCACGATGCCACCACTTAATGCATCCCATACTCTTAGCACCTGTACGTAAATTATTAGAAAAATTAAGGTGCATATTCGAGTTCGAGCATTCAGTATACCTACTTCTACTAAGATCCGGAGAAAAAGAGGGTCTTATAACGTGTCCCTCAACTAGTGCATAAGTTTCTATTCACTTGAAATTTCTAGTAAAACTTCCTGTAGGGGGATTCCACGTCCATTTGAAAAATAGAGGTAAGAAGGTTGGCAGATATCGAATGGGCAACCAAGTACACCCTCTACATTTCGTAAGAACGTACAAGTTTGCCAGGAAAATCTCAGCACATCCAATCCGTATGGAAGCATGTAACCCACTACATTTCGTCTCATCAGTCGTGAAATACGAGCATGATTATTATCCATTATGTACCTATGTAAAAATCGCAACGATCTTTGTTTTCAACTACATCAACTTCACTTTTTACTACCTACCATGGTTTACCGTGCCTAGGAAGGTTCCGATTCAACCAAAAACCCTCACGATCTAGAGGTCAGTGTTCACCCACAAAATATGGGAAATAAATGGGGATGGGGGGGGGGGCTCATGTTGTATGTACACATTACTCATGCTGTACACTTTAGTGATTAACACAGAAGTTTTCTTTCAAGTACTACATTGCTATCCAGGTGAAACCTAAAATTAGGTATCACGTTATTCAAGTGGGTAAGACGGTAAGTTTCCATTACGAAATGTACGTGGTTTACGGAGAAAATATCTAAATTTTCATGATTAAGGACCAGTGGGATCCTTCAGTACTTAATTAGCACCGTCAAATATTGTGGAAAAGCGGATCGGAACATAATTAATATTGTTAAGTTTGCTCCCGCAGGCCCAATCCTCTTGTCGAAGTGAGAGGTATTTCCTTCCGTTTCCCCGTCTTCCTGCCCGATTAAATTTGCTGAACAGAATTTCTCGGGATCCTATATTCTCGCCTGCCACCCATCAAAGCGTCGGGACAAGTGAATTCCCCTACCTTCGGGCGAACTACTTCATTGAAAGAGTACTTTTAGGCTGTGTCTATCCTGCAGGGGCTAAAGTTGCACCCGTTGTATCTTCGTATAATTCTGATGTTGGAAACATGGCGAATTAGGTTCAGGTGGGAGAATTAGTTGGAACAGTCGGTTGGTGAGAGCATGTTGAGGTAAAATTCAAATTACACGATTTGTATCCACAATTCTTTACAATAAATTAATATTTAGAAATTTATACGTACATCTACTCCCCTACTGCTATGTCGGAAAGAACGTGTTATTTCGGCAGGTAGTAACGAACTAGGCGCACAAAGAAATATTTGAAGTGATGATCAAAGAATTGAGGAGTGATTGATTTAAAAAATAAGGTTACATAGACTTGCTCAATAAATTAACTCAATAAATTCGCACATTAGTTACATGCCCAAATGTGGGATTGCTAAAAATAATGTCTACTCCCCCTTGTTGCCAATTTTTTCTGACAATTCGCTAATGGGTATTTATACCTACGCTAGGGTATTTATACCTGGAATTTTAAAGTACCGAAACTTAACCTATGTTTTAGAGGTATTGTATTTTCAATAATTACCTATTTATTTCAACAAACAGCTCCAAAAGGAGTTAGAGTATTGTATATGCATACACCTAGTCAAAGAAAGAAAAAACTTCTGCCAAGTTTAATGGCACATCGCTTTCTCGTACATCTCTATTACACACCTTCCACCGCAATAAGAAACAGAGAAAGATGGGCAAATTGTATAAATAATTGTGTTTATGGTTTGCGCATACCCAGCGGCTAGGATCAAAATTCATATATGTACTTATATGGAATTCGTACTTTCTAAGAGGAAGACCTCAGCTACCCACCAAATATTAGCGAATTGGCACCTTTTGTCCCGGTGGGGCGCGGATTTGGTTAGCGCATGCACAGTGGCTATACCGATCATCCCATCTCGATGAAATTCATAGGGGACCGTATGGGAGCTAGTCGCAAACTATTCAGTTCATGGGTAATTGTTACATCGGATGTATATTTGCGCAGTGGTTTCTGAAATTTTCGTTTGTTCTGAAATCGGAGCTACACCCCAACCATTGATTCGTGGGAAAATTGGTAACTCGCATTTTTTAGTAGATGCGCTGTGGTCGTACCAATGGTCCGATAGGCTCATAGGGAACCATGTGGGAGCTCACTTCAACTACCACCAAATTTGAGCACAGCCCACAGTATCCCTGAAAAATTCAGTCCAGTCAAACATGAACTGAGGAAGTTATGCGTGTGGCAAGTATTGCGGACACACAGACGGACAAACAGACAGACATCATACCAAATGTACAGAAAGCTTCAAAACGTGAAACATGAGTGGAAATTTTGATTTTGGAGACTCTCAGAAGTGAAAAAAAAAGCTTCCGCTACCTTGGTAGACTCAGAAGCAATAACCATAATTTTATACATTATGCCGTTCTTTCTGAAATTGTAGAAAAGTCAATGCCGAGAAAACGTACAGGATATGCTCATATAGAAATTCTTCCAAGTTTTCTTGAAAAACTTGGCACAGTCGCATTTGTTTAAACTTTGGAATAGAACATTAAAAACTTCAACCCTTGATTCGTTCATCACTTTCGTACTGTAGAGAGTTCTGGAGGAAGAATAATGTCACCATATTCAGATGAAACAGAGATTCTCGGGTAACGATATTGAAGAGAGAAGAAATATCCAAGTTTCTACCATTCCACTAGCTTGAGGATATCTAGAAACTGAAGGTGGGAAAATTGATAAATTAGTAAATACACCTTACTGCCACTTTACGTCTCGACCGCACGAACACTAATAGTAGAAGCTCTATCGCGTAATTTGCCGGACTAGATCGGAAACAAATTTCACACCCAGTATTTGAAATCAGCCGCTTTTTCCGTGTTTATACGTAACCTGTTTCAAACGTAGGCCATTTTTAGGACGTCCTTATTTCAACTTAATTTATTTCATAGATTTGTGTTATCGAATTTCACCATGCATAACACTATTGTCCAAGCACGGCTGGTACTGTATATTATTATACAGAAAGGTAGATACGATATAGATTCCCGCAGATACTCAACTCCAGCTAAATGAAGGGTAGCTGAAAAGCTGTAGTATTATATTTATTTATATACGCCCTGACCTCGGTAAACGTTTTTCCATTAACTATATGGAAACCGCCCGCTGAGGAGCTTGTATTTTCCACATTTTCTGGAATCGCTGTGGTGTAGAGAATGCCAGACTCCACTAGTTATATCCCGAACTTATGAACGCGAACTCGCTTTGTGGTGCTCTGAAGGGATTATGGTTTCATCATTGACTATTTATTAATTCCATGGATTTCTAATTAACATTCATGAGAAGTGTTTAAAAAGGGTTTCAAATCTTTCGAACCGAATTCAGCAGTGATAATACAATATTGTTTTACCTATATATACTTTCTCAGTCTTATAAAATCTAATCATATAAAGACATATTTCTATTGCATAATTTCCATGGGTTGAACATCTATCAAGCGTATTGATCGATAGGCGTGATGAATCGGAAATTAATTACTATAATACCTGTAGACTTCTGTATCGCGTTATCGGCAACGCAGCGATCGACGGAAAACGTGAATAACTATACACCTTGACGTAGTAGGTTGAGGCCATTACATTATAGGTCTGTATATATTTTTTGGTAGGTACAAAACTATATTGCCTTGTGTTCAGTATATCTATCTACGCTGTATGCCTAGTATATTTTAGTTGTGGTTGGTTATTATCATGCAAAAGGATTCTATATAAGTCGCTATAGAAAATTATACAAAGAATTCTACATATTACGATTCTATGTCATTTCTATATAATTAGAAACTGTAGTTAACCACCGATAGGTTACTACTCGCCTAGATTGATTATTCTCGGAATGGGAATCGCACATGTTATGCAAATATTATACAATATAATAGGTAAGTAGGTGCATAACATTTTATATTTCAGATCATACGCGATCTTAAGGTGATTTCGAACTGGATGATTTAAAAAATACTTGAAAAGGAACAGAAGTGGTTTCAATACAGAAAAATATCAGTCCGTGGTACTAGGTATTTTTTTCTGAAACTTAAGTCCTGGAGCCACGCAATGTATAATAGGTATACCTATGTGACATGAAGACATCGAACAATGCTGGCAATAAGCAGCGTTCTACATGGTTAATTTTTAACGTTTTCGTATATTATTTTCAATAATGAACCTTTGGAATCGAGCATGAAGGAAAAACAAGTTAGCCCACCCCCCCTCCCCAAATTTGATGGTTTCCGTTTCAATGTACGTAGAATCCGCAAATGGAGTCAAAAAACGCTGCAAATTATTACACCACGGTTTATTGTTTTCCTATACAGATGTCCCTTCTGCATAGACCACTGTTTTCCGCGGTCAATACCTACCCTCGTGCTCCCCCCAAGAAAGCCCTAAATCGGGTACCGGAACCGGCCCGGAAATTACAGTTTCGTAAAAATTCGAGGGATTCAATAATTCAATAATTAATAATTATTTGTTGCTATTTATGAAGCAAAAGGTAATATTATAAACCGTTGTGTAATATAAACCTGTGTGTAATAATTACCTATACAGATGCCCCTTCTGTGTAGATCACTGTTTTCTGTGGTCAATATCCTCGAGCTCCCCCCCCCCCCCCCCCCCCCCAGGAAAGCACTACATCGAGTACAGGAGACCTTGAGTGCTCGAGTACTGGAGCCTTGAAGTACTCGTGTACATGCCCTGGGCACATGTACGTGGAGTACATGCCCTGGGCACATGCACAGGGAGTACATGCCCTGGACACATGTACGGGGAGTACATGTCCTCGGCACATGTGCGTGGAGTACATGCCTTGGGCACGTGTAGTACTTTAATTAAAGTTTCATATAAATGCGCGGGATTCAATTCAGTCATAAATTATTGTTAGTAGTTATTCATGAAGCATAAGGTAAATAATAAACCGTTGTGTAATAATTTACCTGTACCTATAGCGTACCTTCTGCGTAGATAGTATAATAAACAGTTGTGTAATAATTTACCGTTGTGTAATAAGTTATTCAATAATATTTCAGCGTTTTTTCAAGTTGCAAAAGTCCTACCTATCAAAAAAATCAAAAGATCCATCATTTTTCAAATGAAATAATATCACGAGCAAATCGACTCCATACACCCATCCGCGATAATAATCAGGTGATCCCTAGCAATAATATCTGGGCCGTATTTATACCGTTCGATTCACGATCATATTGACGAAGCTTTTCAATGCAAATGAACGGCTGGTCGTATAATGCTCCAGTTGGTCTCAAAAAATTCATAAGTTTGAGATCAATTTAAAAACTTTAACAACACTATAACTTCTATTGAACATTTTCGAGCTACGGCGTTCTGAAAATATCAACCCCTATTTTTCACCCGTTAGAGGTGACTGACAGTAACGCTGAGCTTCGCAGACCAGCTAGAACCCCAATGGGACCTACATCAGATTTCGTAAATTTTGGTTCATGGTAACTGAGAAAAGTGCAAACTACGGTTTACGTCGGATGGACAGAAATTTTGATTTATTATTTTCAATAATGAACCATTGGAATCGAACCTTTGGAAATATTAACCCCCCTCCCCCCTCCCCCTTAAAATTTGATGGTTTCCGTTTCAAGGTACGTAGAATCCAAAAATGCAATAAAAAAATTTCTGTCCACCTACCGTACGACTTACTTAGCACTTTTCTTAGTTACCATGAACCAAAATGAATGAAATTTGGTTTGAAGGTCCCGTTCGGTGTGCATTATACGACCAGCCGTTCATTTGCATTGAAAAGCTTCGTCAACATGATCGTGAATGAAACGGTATAAATCCGGCCAAGATAATAAGGTAGGGAACACCTGATTATAATCACGTATGGCTGTATGAAGTCGGGTTGGTTGTTCTGTGATATTATTTCATTTGAAGAAGATGGCTGTTCTGAATTTTGTTGATAGGTACTTCTGCAACTTGAACGAACGTTATGCTTCATGAATAACAGCAAATGATGAATTATTGAATCCCGCGCATTTGCATGAAACTTCAATTCCGGGGCCGGCTCCAGAACTCGATTTAGGGCTTTCCTGTGAGGAGCACGAGGGTAGGTATTAACCACAGAAAACAGCTGGTATCTATACAGGTAAATAATAAACCGCTGTGTAATAATTTGCAGCGTTTTTCAAGTTCCTAAAATTAATCACGCTTCGTACGTAATCATACCACAAAAGTTGACACCACACTAACATTGATTAGAATGTGTACTGAGTCCAACAAGTATCTTTATCACAAAATTTATTATAAGACCCAGTTATGTAAGAGCAAGTTCAGATAACTTGTGTGGCTTGCCTGAGTGGTAGCGTTACGATTGGACCGCAGCCGGAGTTCAGCAGAGCGATCTGGACAACAATGAACAGTGCTCACCTTGAACTGGTGTTTGTACTGATCGATCCAATAGCGCTTAGGGTTATTCTCGCATTCAAGTCAAGGTAAGCTGTCGCTATCTTATCATCTGCCTCTATTGTTTTATCACCTACCTACTCGAAGGATCTTGAGGGTAAACAATTCAACTTTTTTACGTCGCGACTGCAGTATTTTCTATCTGTTTGTAATGTCCATTATTATAAGCCACGGGGAGTGGAGATCGTGCATTGGATAAATTATTTCATGGTGAAATTTGGGCTATGAATCTCTAAAATTATTTTTGTATGTATCGTTGGGGGCCTAATGGGGTTGGAAAAACCAGTTGAATAAGACTTTGGGATACCGTTTTTAAATATCAAAAAACCTAACATTTCTCGCCAATGATTCATTGCGGTTTTTAATATTATTAAGATACACTAATCTGAACTCTTCTGACTGAAACCTGAGGATATCCACGCCAGTATCGAAACCTAAATTCTAATTTCACTATGTGAAAACAGTCCCATTAGAAGTTTCATCATAAATTATTTCCCATACCTAATGAACCCTTGGCTCGATCATGAAAAACACATTTTCAACCCCCCTAAAAATCCCGTATCTTGAAAGCTTTCAATACAAGGGTATGGTTTGTATACGACTTTTGAAATTGATTCCGAACCTGAGTCCTTACACAAAATATACGTAACTACCTACTTGATATAATATCGAAGTACATGATAAAACCGTTGAGTCAAGGAGTATGGTGAATGAACGCGCGTAAGGTATCGTGGTGGAGTTGATTTCAATATCAATAGAGTGTCAATTTCATGGTTTGTGAAAGTTAAATGCGCTGACTTGGATTCATTGAGATTCATTCTCCAAATATTGGTTCAAATGACAAACTCACTCATTCGGCGAGAAAGGTGAAGTTTTGTTTGACCCCTTTTCCGATATTCATCGGAAAACCGGGAAGTCATTTACATAATACAACATGCAGGTAACAAAGCGAATACTTAGATAGGATGGTAGGCACGTCAAAGTTTTGTGAATAACTTTTTCTTACAATCTAGAAGTTTCGCGTTCGACAGATTGCAAGAATTTTTCTTCGTTTGAATAAATTATTCAAACTCTGCTCCAGCCTTGAAAGCGAGTTTGCATTGCACCATACTTCGGAAAAGGTTAGGAAGATTTTGATGAATGTAACCACACCAGTTTAAAAAAAAAAACCACAGTCATGCAGCATGGCTATAAGAGCGAATTTTCGAAGTTTTCGGCATCTTCCTCCTCCGCCTAAAATTTTCTGAAAATTAATTTTCGGCCAATGTTTTCCCAACTTGATACCATACAAAATTAAAACAGGAGTAGTTTTACGCAAAGTAAAATTTGGGGTGGAAGGAGGGGGAGGGGGAAATCAAAAATGTTTTGAATACCAGAAGAGTAGGTATTGGGTACGTAGGTAACAAATTTTTTGTTCCATTTTTTGCCGAGTAACACCTCGGTTTGTAGATTTTCCAACGCTGAACACGATGGTGAAGTCAGAATTGCGATATCCCATTCCGTTATCAGATTAGAGCAGACGAACCAGGAAGAACATCTCAAGAAATAACCACGTTCCTTCATCTTCAAAGTGCTCCAGTTTGAGAACGGAATGAGATATCGCAATTCTGATTTCACCATCGTGTTCAGCGTACAAAAACCTTTAAAATGAGGTGTCACTTGTCAGACTTTTTCATTTTGGGAATTTATGGGTAATTTTCCCCCCCTAAAACTCCCCAAAACTCCCCCTTAGGGTGACCCGATTCTGCCCATCTTCGAACTTAGCCTGTCAATTGCCAAGACAGATTTTTCGTGCAAATTTTAACTTTTTATCTCAATTCTTTCGAGAGTTATCGTCTGGAATGACACATACATATATAAATATATATATAAATATATAAATATATATATAAATATATAAATATATATATAAATATATAAATATATATATAAATATATATATATATATACATTTAATTTTTGGTGTCTTTCGGCAGGGAATTCAGGATGGTCTGAAACGGATTTTGGTATAAAAATCTTTCTGAAATTCGAGTTTAAAAAATTTTGGACCGAGAACAATAGCTTCTTTTTCTTCGAAAATTCGCTAAAAAAGATGAAAAAAAAGTTGGATCGGGAATGTGTCCCATCTTACAACCCACCATCCTCTGGCTATGTACTTTCACTTTACCGGGCTGGTTGTATCTAGCTCAGGACATTCTTGTCGATGTTTTATACGGTACCAGAAAGGAAACAGTTCTTCCCATTCGGGGGGGGGGGGGGGAGGGGGTGATACAGCTGCATGTCATGGTCGAGCTGCTGAAGGGTTTGACAATCAAACAGATCTAGCTTAAATCAAAAATATAGTGATGTCCTGGTGGATGAGTGTTCAGCCAGCCAAATGGGGCATATGAATAGCAGAGCGCACTTAATTGTTTGCTCTCTCCTATTTATTTCGATGAAGTGCTCGTCCGGTCATGCCCTTCTCACCAGGCCTTATTACAGTGTACAATGCAATTACACAAACAATAACCAGCACATCAGGGTAACACCATTATGAACTTGACTGAACTTACACGATTGAACTCCGTGATTAGGTGAGTAGATCTAGTTTGTTTCGCCTCCAAGCTTATTACGATAGAGATAGCTTCTGCGGCTGAAACAGTGCCTACGAATCGTGATAGGTAGGTATGTTTTACGACAGTTAAGCCATGTACCACATAATATCTTGGTTGATTTTCTTCCCCTACCTCCCCACCACTAATAATAAATATTTCATACGATATAGAGAATAGACGCTTCCCGAAATGAAGGCAATAATTATTATTATCTTTTGAGATTCAAATTTAAAGCGTCTCGGCGATCAAAGAAATGAGCGAAGGCTTAAAGAAAACGTCCAGTAGATCTAATCTCACCTTGAATATTGTAAAAAAGAACGAAAACCTCGTGACAGTTTAAATTGCAGAATATAAATTTGTGAATAGCTTATATTCTCATTTATTATTACCCACCAAACGTTAGATACCTATGCTACCATTACGAAATATTTTTTGCCACCTCGTAAACTAATTCTAAAGGGCTATTATTGAATAATAACCTCTTTCATATTTCATTACACTTTTACAGATTTATACTTTATATTGAAGCAAACTAAAACCCCGGATACATAATATATAAAAGCTTACAAAAATTATATAATTATTTAAGAATATAAAAAAAGAAGAAGAAAAGAAGAAAAAAAGAAAGAAAGCACACGTCGGCGCCGAAGGGAACAGGAGGTGCCTTGGCTTTAGGAAATATAGATTGAAACATTTCATATCTCTTGATTTCAACCTGGCTGATGCATTCCGTTCTTTCTGTATATTGTGCAGCATTCATCGAGGTAGGTACATAATGCATTGTTAAGTGAAAGCCTTGTTTCCTATTCAACCTGTCCCCTGGGTTGATCTCGGAGCGCACCGTGAGCTGCATCTTCCAACCAGGGACCAAGGGCATCATGTAACTTGCAGCCCCACGACTGTTGATCGCGATTCTTATATTTCAGACGGGCTGTCACATACGGGAAAAGGGAGAGAGTGATAAGGGTGATTGCATAGGTACCTACACTTGACGGCACGCAGGCAGAGATTAATCTACCAGCTTTTTATTTTCTTTTTATTACTTTTATTTTCATGCTCGATTCGAAAGGCTCATTACTGAAAATAATAAAATGAAGAAGATATGACACAAAGCATGAGTGGACAAAAATTTAAGAACACTTTTAATGGCATCGACATAGAGGTAACTCGTGGGCAAACCTCTCCTAAATAAGTATCTTGTTCTCGGACCCGTTTTTCATTGGACCAGGGATGCTGAAAAGATATTTCATTTTTGCTCTAGCTTAGTAAAACCACTGGAAGAGATTATTATGAAATCCTTGTTAACAAGTCCCTACATTTCAAACCCCGTTTTGTTCAGTCCATCATTTTGTAAGATGTAAATTCTGAAGCACACTCCCGCTAAAAAGTTTGCTTCCTTTCATATCGTGTTTAATGTAGTGTAGCTGGTTGAAATTGATAATGTCATGCTTCGCACTTTTTTCTTTCCGGGACCGAAAAGCGGTTTAATTCAAAACTTCTGTACCTAATGCTGTTGAGAGCTTCGCCGTTGAGTAAATTTCTACATGGCTCGTTAGCTCTTCGCCTGAATGCGAAAAGACGTTTTGAAGTTGCAAACTTCTTCAAGTGGAAAGAAAACGTGTTGGTAAACGTGTTGGTTTTATGGTCCAGTGACGATAATCGTCCAGTTAGCTGTTCACATGAATGCGTATTATAAATCAATACCATGAATAATATTAGTTCCTATCATTCTGTTCGATTTGGTTAGGTAGTTGAAGTTGAGTAGGTATTGGTTGTCGGACCACGAGTCCATCATAATAAATCAGTTTTATCTAACATCTGGTTACACAGATCTATCATTTTCACTAGAAGATATTCTCAATTACGCCAACACGCATGCTAGATTTTCTCCGCATTTACTATAATACCTCTACCACGTTAAGTGGATCCCATTCAAATCCCGCGTGGCTAAACACCTTATTCTCACTCATAGGGTTTCCTCTCCTATTTACTCTTTCTGTGACAAGTTAAGGAACATCAACGAAGCCATAGCGTTACAAAGGCCAGCAAACCACCCTAAGCCTCACTTCTATAGAAGAACGGTTAAAAATGTTTCTTTTCAGTTCAGCACGGGAATGCGGATCGAAATAGTGTTGAATCCATTGGGTAAAATATACACATAAAACAATTAAAATGCAAGTCTCCTAATGAGCACTGTCTCGTATTTTGGCACAAGGTTTCCTATAGTTTTCCCTCCTCTTCCTATTTATTTTGCATTTCACTACAGGAATGTAGGGAAGCCTTGGATTCGTGATAGAGTTAAAAAAAAAGAAAAAAAGCCCTCCAAAATGAACATTTCCACTATAATCAAAGTAGTGTTGAATACATTGGGTCAAAATATATACGTAAAAAAAAAGCAAGTCTCCTAATGAGCACTGACTCGTAATTTGGCACAAGGTTTCCTGTAGTTTTCCCTCCTCGTCCTATTTATTTTGCTTTTCACTACAGGAAGGTAGGGAAGCCTTGGATTTGTGATAGAGTTAAAAAAAAAGTACCCAAAGAAAAACGGAGTTATTGAAAAAATAGTCTATTTACACTAATAGACTATTTGTTCATTAACTCCGTTTTTCTTTGAAATGGGTTTCCACGATTTCTTCGCGAGTGATTTAGTTCGAAAAAAGTGCCCTCCAAAATGAACATTCCCACTATAATCAAAGTAGTGTTGAATAAATTGGGTCAAATATACGTAAAAAAATAAAATGCAAGTCTCCTAATGAGCACTGACTCGTAATTTGGCACAAGGTTTCCTATAGTTTTCCCTCCTCGTCCTATTTATTCTTTCCCTTGCACGGTTCCAAGGCTCTAACCAGTAGGCTTGGATCAAGGGCCTTATGTGCACCCAGCAGTGTAAGTACTCATTTTGTTGGGGTAACCAAACAACAAGTAAAAGTGAGCTCGATCGAGGAAAATCGATGTACCTAGTTAACTATTCTGGACATTGTCTTTGATGTAGCGTCATATTCTTGGATTGTAAATGGGTCACTCCGAAGAGGGCGATAGGAAATACGCACTGCGCTCAACTATTCATGGCAGGCACTCATTGAATATTCCAGTAATTATCAAGAAAGTTGAGGTCCCTATTGTCGACTCACGACTCACAGAGTTGTTATTGATTAGACGGATATTCCGTGTCCAGAGCTTATCATTAGTGGACTAAGCTTATTTACCAACATCAGTGGTCTCGCGCGTTGAGTGGTAATGTCAGAGATCAGCGTTAGAAGAGAAATTTTTGTTGGCAATGGAATTTTGAATTGCATAAAGTCCGCCTAAAAGCATAAAATCGCTATGGTTGGGGAGGAAGGTAGCCGATTAAATTAGTGAAGGTTAGGCGATGAGAAGACATAAGAGCAAGAGTAGGTAGTTTAAGTTATTTTCATTATTGTGTTCAAGTAAATTGACTTGATGGGCTTAAATGCTCAGTTGTTGTGTTATTGGCATTATATTAACTATATCTATTGAAAAAAGTATATGCGAAACGTGAGCGTTATGGTTGCTGTGTAAAGAAACTGCATATTGCGCATCAAAATAATCAGAATCCCACGTTGTAGGTTTTGCTCATGAGAAGGGAGTGGACCTTAGAGAGTGCTATGAATCAATGTACAATAGATCGCTCACTTCGGTTTTATTCCCATTCAAAAAATGGAAACTCTCATTTTTGACACCAATTCATAGATCTGGGGTTAGGTCGGACATCACTAATTTTAGAGCCATTTGCTAAACTTCTGGGATCCTTTTTTACATGCTTTGATCGAGGCGGTCAAGTTGTGTAATCAGCACTGACTGGTCCAAAACTTTTGGTAAACACACGCTCACATTCTCTCACTCCTACAATCGATGGGGGTTTTTGGATATTTTATCAGTGGTTGCCCAGGTACCTCGACAATAGACTGCAGGTGGTCAGATTCAGGGGTATTCTCTCTCGACCATACAGGGCTACTTTAGGAGTGCCACAGGGGTCCCATATAGGGCCTCTGCTGTTCCGCATGATGATTAATGGGATCGGTGAACTGTTTCCTTGCATGAAGTTCCTGTTTGTTCGCTGATGACCGCTAAATTTTCAGCCCAGTCAAATCATAGCCAACTCTTCCGCAGTCCAACAGCGACTTGACGCACTCATAGACTGGTTTTCCTGTAATAAGCTTGCCTTAAATTCATCCAACTGCGCGGTGACGACCTTCCATAGGTCCCAATGTGTGATAGAGTTCCCGTATGCCATTGGTGGGCACAAGTTCCTCTCGGGAATTCGCGACCTCAGTGTTTAGTTTGACTCTCAACTGACATTTTCAGTGCACATTGACTCAATCTGCACTAAGGCAATACGAGCTTTAGGCTTCGTGAAGCGCAGCACCAGAAATTTCAGCAATAT
The DNA here is from genome assembly GCA_954871275.1 of Leptopterna dolabrata. NCBI lineage: Eukaryota > Metazoa > Arthropoda > Insecta > Hemiptera > Miridae > Leptopterna > Leptopterna dolabrata. Next base: position 39,271,590 of record OX940978.1, on the reverse strand, counting down.
CAAGGCCATAATAACCCTTCTATACAAATCTCTGGTGTTGCCGATCCAGGAGTACGGGTTTGTAGTTTGGTCACCACACTACGAAATTTATGAAGTACAGCTGGAGAGAATCTAGCATAGATTTTTACGGTTCGGTGCATTCAAGTTGAGGTTACCCATGGAGGATCTCGATTATGAGTGGCTGGTCAGGGATTGTGGGTTCATCAGCTTGGAGAATCGCCTCATGTCCCTCGAATTGCCTCACGATCTAGCTCTCTCTTCCATGTTCCATTCTCTGTCAGTTATCTCTATCATAGCCCAACATTTGCGCCGTGAAGCTAATTTAATTCTGACTGCTAAACAATCCCTAGATGTTCACTCCAGCTCACTACAGCAAGTAAAAAACAAACCATCGCTGCCTCCAACTTTAGCATCAAACTCCTCCCACTCTTACTGCGTTAATTTCCGTCTCTGTTGGCCTCAAGGTACTACCTTTTGGTTTATTATTCTGTGAATAATACACCTATGTATTCGCTCAGCAAAAAATTTTTATAACACCCCCTCAAAATTTTTTCTTTTCCGTTTCAAGATGCGTAGATTCCAAAAATGCAATGTCCGTCCGCCGTCCGCCGTACGCCGTCCGCCGTATCACGTGTACAGGCTTCATTTTCGGTCTAAAAAAATCGTTCTTTCGCACACATGCTCCATTTGGGCCCTAGTTGTGTCCCGAAACTTTTCAGCCCGATCGGAATATATCCAGGGGAGTTATGAGTGAAAATGTGTATAAAAATAGGTACTTTTTGTGTTTTAGTAACATAGTAGTAAAATGAGCTTTTGAGGTATCGTTTTCCATGTTTTTGGGGACGTGAAGACCGAATATGAAGTCGATTTTGACCAAGGAGTGGAAAATTTAGGTTGTACCAGATGTTCAGCTCCCAAAATTGATTTTTTATGAGTCAAAAACCTGCGAAATCGTCTGAAATCACCATCAATTTGTATAATAACACTAGAAAAAGTGTCAACACGTGGATCAAGACGATTAAATGGTACAATCAATGATCAAAGGTAATTTGAAAAAAAAAAAAAAAAAGGAGCGTAGTACCTAATTCAAGTTTTGGGGGCCAAAATTTGTGGAAACTACCAGAAATAGCTATTTCAATTATTTTACATGAAAGAAACAATAAATAATCAGCCAGCATTTCTGTAGACCAATAAAATAATAGAATAATAAACCCATGTGACAAGGACTTTGCAGCGTTTTTGTATTAACTATAATTAGCTACCAGTGCAAATTTTTGTTGATAATTGCACATTTTGTAAATAATTACCTTCAATCTTCATATGTCCGTTATTCCTATACTGTTATCTTTGAGACTCTGTCAACTTATATTATTATACTTCATTATTTTTATATGTATCTATGTAATTGGTATTTCAATACCGTTGGTTAAATAAATAAATAAAAGGGAAGCTGGACAGATCCTGCTGGTTATACATCTTTCACGATTACTCTACATAACGCGTTTGATCCCATGGGTAAAATTTCAGACGGAACAGCAGGGAGGCATCCATTAGTACGAAGAGGAGGCTTACAGTTAGAGTGAAGAGTGGTGTGCATTCGCTTATGTTTATTAGCTTTATAATCGTAATAGAATCAACAGCTAATGGACTACTGAGTCCGAAGACGCGGATACAGGAGATTTATAGGGCCCTGACCCGGAAATAACTTCTTTCATTTACAGTATAGGTACAAAATTCCTAATCTTACTCCAAAACGGGAGAGTGGTCACGACAGATGAGAAGGATACTGATTCAGCCAAAAAGCAACCTATTATACCTAATGGAAACTAGGAATCTATTACACCTAATGAAAGCAAAATTCACAGTAACCCGGTATTGGCAGCCCATTAAAATGAGGAATAGGCCAACCAATGGGAAGACTGCCCTCGGTTTGAACAATGCTCTTCTTACCATCACCATTTGACCTTTCCGAGATTCATAGAATTAGCCTCAGGACATTGTTCTTCAACCCGTATTTCCGTTGACTAGGACAGAAGGTAATAGATCTATCGCCTAATCCTCCTTCACAAAAGGTAATCATTTCTGTCTCAGCGTCGTTTCTTTGGTTCGATCTTCCGAGGTTGGTCCTGATTTCATTCCTGTTAGTTATGAACTATCGTCATATTTCAATAGGTACGTATAGAAAAATAAAGTACGTAATAAAGTTAAAAATGAAAAACTTGGTAAAGTGTGGCACATGGCTTATTCACAACAACACACAGTCGTTATACTGGTACTAACTGCGTAGCTACCTACTGAAAATCCCATCCGCACTAGTTGAAACGAATCAAATTCATGTTACACCAGGAAGCACTATATTGTACTAACCTACCCAGATAGTTATATAGTAGCAATCGCGTTTGAATAAAATATTCATTATGAACTAGTCTCTCTTCAACGTTAAATGAATATTGTTTTTGTATCTTTGGTGGGCAACCCATCGTTTCTCCTTATCCAATAAGCTCAAAGGAAATTGTTAAAAGGGGGGGGGGGGGGGGGGCAACAGAAACCAAATGAAATACTAGAAGAATGATGGAGTTATTGAAGTACACCTACCGTTAATATTTATAAGACATTTAGAATAATGAGATATTTTAACGAAGTATAACGATTTCTCTTAGAGGACGATTTCTCGTCCTAAGGTGAAATTAATACAATGAAAGGTGAAATGAAAATGAGGAGTTCCCTACATTTTGATGGTGTGAATGAAAATTTGAACGTGATTCGCTACTGGAATCGAGAGAGAACTGCATACAAACGAATTGCGCATATATTATTATTCTATTCAACTATGCGACGCTGATCGGCACGGTAACGTTTCTTCTATATATCAGTAAATAATAATGAAGAGTAGCTTGTAAGGTATCGTGTCGCCCGACCCGAGGGCAGTAATGAAGCATTACGTAAAAATATTACTAGCTTCTAGAACAGATAAACCTGTGGGGAGTCTACGCAGTAACTTCTGTGCTTCCCGAGTTTTCTTAGGTTGAAAAATGAGCCTATTCGTATGAATTGACCCAATCAACTCAGAGCTCATCAAGTCAGCGTGGTTTCTCAAATTAGCTATGCAAACTGTGCCTGACGTAAGTCCCCATCTAGCTGGAGCTTCTCTCAACGATTCTAAGGCCACTGAATCCATCACAGGAGCATCAAGCAGCATCATGATTTGATATTATTATAATTACGGGGAGGAGATATTTGTAGAATTTCCCGTGATGATTATAGGGTTATTTCAGTGATCACGTATACATCCGAGAGGAAGGAGAGTCAAATTTAGTTCTCCATAGGCATTTGCAGGTTGCTATTAATTTTTATACATTTCGTAAAATATGAACAGACGTAGAGAAAGGTAAGGTTATATTTTATAAAAATCAGGTTATTTTGTTAATCAATCAATGAAAAAGTCCGCCAATTTGAGTAGGCAGTATAGCTTCCTCACTTGAATCACATGAACGTATAGAATAGCGTCAGGTCACATGCTAACATGCGGGACCATCTGCGATCCAACCCGGTGTACCCTAAAAATGTCAGCTCTCTACGACTATTTTTCGCGTAGCTAGAAGTGTTACCAGGAAATGGTCAACATTTCATGTTCGCGCATGAGCAGACGAAAGTTACAGTGAGATTCTGATGAAATTCATGTGGAACTATTAAAGTATTATTCCTGATTGACTCTCCAAGTTTGAGCTCATTTCAACGGCATTTAAGGCAGTCATGGACGTTTCAAGTATTTCACGTTTGCGTATGCTCAGACGAAAGTTACAGTATTTTTTCAATGATTTTGGTATGGGATCATCTGTGACAAACCCGCACCTACCCTCCAAATTTCAGCCCATTTCGAACATTATTTCGGGAGTTATGGGCGTTACAAGGAATTGACCATAGACAGACAGACACACAAACGGACAGACAGACACGGAAACATTAATATTCCTTGATGCCTGAAACTCAGAATGGTAGTGGAAATGCTCATTTTGAAGGACACACTTGTTTTTTACTCAATCACTAATCCAAGGCTTCCCTACCATCCGGTAGTGAGGAAGAAAAATATTTATACAATTTCTGAGGTCAGCAACTATTCAGAAGTGTTGGCTTATTTTAGAAATTGTGGAAAACTGTGAAAAATATGAAAGATTGAAGATCACTGAGGTGTTTTGAAAACATGCTCATTAGTTCAGTTAATCATATAGGGATTATGGGTTGGAGGGGAGGGGGCTGAGGGAATGTATACCTACCTACCTACTTACTGAACGGCCAGCAAAATAAGCTCCCCCCAGGCCCACACCTGTACTATAATATGTAGTAAATAGTTTCGTATAGCCATCCAATCGTAAGCCTGTCTACAAATTATTACCTATTCATCAACACCATGTTTTCTTTATTATATCACCAAAGAGCGGATGAAATGGTTGAACTCCGTAAAGATGCTACTTCATCTCTGCCCTCTTCAACAATATACAGACTTGTGTTTTTCTTTCCTACAATAATTCATTTAATGGTTCAAATAAATTTATTTCAGTACAAAGCAACATCGTGAAAATGAAGCGCAACAAGATGAAGAGTCTTCATTATAATATTATATACGTACGTTGGTCTTGAAAAATTGAAGTCCCGAAATCATGGTGAGCGCTACGATGTATAAATGAAGCCCCATCACTTCACAGCTCTACAATGTCTAGTTCAATAATTCTTATCTAATTTATGGAATACTATTCTTTCCAATACATCTTTCCAATTTCGGTATAGGTTTCTCATAGAATAATAGAGAACTCATATAATTTATAGTTTAAACTTCTTGCATATTCTCCATCTTGTGGCACATGGATGACCAAATACATCATTTCGGAATAAAATAAAATATTCATATCTGATTTTTTAATCTAACTGAAGAGGATAAAAGTTCGGGACAACAGTATCATTTTGGCCGTACGATCGGCGCCTGTTAGTCTTACTTTTTAGACCCTGACTTATTTGGGACTACCCCACATGGGACCCTAGGGGCCCTCGTCAAGTTTGGGCCAGACCGCTAGGAGTACTTGAATCGGATTAAGCCGTTTTCCACAGGACGTTTTTGAGTAGGATCGTAGTTTTGAGCATCAATGAATAACCGGAAATGGTCAAGAATATAGCGCCTAAATGAATACAGTCGCACTATTCCAGATTTTCTGTAGGTAGAAAATGATGATTGTTTTCGGAAAACCAATACGTTTCCCCTACTATCATTTTTTCCTCTGCCTTCCAACCTCCTAAACATTTGGGTGGAATAGTTTGTTAAAATGGCTACGCAATCGATCCGTATTTAAGTTATTAATATAATGGAAGGAGCGGAACGACTTAGGTACGACCAGAAACTATCGATCATTCAAATCAACCTGCACCGACGTTTTACAGGAACAGTGACATTTCCCAAGCTCAGAACTTGAACAGAAATGAATAAGAGAATATATCTCGAAAATCCTTCGTTCAAATGTGGAATTGTGACAGTTAATTTTGCAAAGGACAGTAAATCATGTATAAAATCTCGGAAAAGAAAAAGCGACAAATTGGGTTTAACACTTACCTTCAGGGCTTTTGCTAGTTCAGCACCAATAATAACCACTAATTTCGGAACGAAAACTAAATTTACCCTCCCGAAAAATTAAAACCGAAACATTAAAATAGTTATAGTTCATGTGTACTAAGAAGAACAGGCACTATACTCGTCACATTAAAATTATTCTTGTCAATTCCTTTACCCCTAAAAATTAAATAAGATAATTTAAAATGAAAACAATCAAAGGGGTAAACTTGAATATTACCCCGCGGAATTTTGGAGGGAGGTAGCTGAACGGAACTTGACTCGCGACTGATTCCGCGGGTGAAAACAGTACAGGCATCACGGCTGCCAACTGAGGGGTGAGCGTAAAACGAAATATCCCGCAAGGTCCTGACCCTTTCCAACCCTTGCTACGTCCTGACTCCCTTCATTGTTATTTATTTTGCCTCAGTCCAACATCATCATTGTCATCGGTTAGGGATTACTTATAGAATTCACAATATTTACGATAACCTTAGTATAGTTTCGGGGGCGCTCCTGAAAGATGGAAGTTTTACAGTAAGCCAAAGCTGGGTCTTGAATTTATCAAATTTCGATAGAATTTTTGGCCGCTCACAGAAATCGCACCTCTTTAACGAGTAGAATGATGATAGAACTTAACAGTGCTGGACTGAATCAAAGTAGAAACCTGATGAGAGTTTAAGAGGGCGTTACATTTATGGTCACGCGGTCTATGCGAACATCAAGAGCTGCCCAGACTGAATATAGTGAGCTAAAATTAGGGTAAGTAGTGAGCCAAGCTACACATTTATTTATCATTTATAGTGGCTGATACACAGTTTACAAATCCTCTATTAATTAACCAAAATACTCTACCTACAATAATACCCAACTACAAATTTCTGGTAACCTTTTTCGTTTTTGTCAGGTTACGCTGATTTCTGGCTGTAACCCACTTTATAAGATATCCATGCGAAGGGAAGAAATCTATTCGTACCTTCACCACACAGTAGGAGTAAATGGGTATTGTCTGGAACAAAAACCAGTCGGCCCTTCATGCTTACTTATAGAAATTGCAGTCCTGAATCTGAATATAGGTACTTACTACGTCCCACTATATTAACCTATATATTAACATAATATATTAACCTATGTTAACACTATAATAACCTACGAGTATTCAACAATATATTAACCTATATTAGCGTATTAGCCTCAGCCCCCCCCCCCCCCCAACCTGGAAGATTCAAATGTGAGCCTCAAAACAACCGAACAGGGTTTCGTATAAGTTGTAGAAAATTTGAACAAACGCATCCATTAAAGTGCATTTGCCGCGCACGGGTCGTCCAGCTGGCTAACTAAATTTGAGTCGGCGGTTATGTGAAGATAGAGTTGTCTATCTCTTCTATTCGTAACCCGATGGATCCATATTCATTGTTTCTAAATCACCACTTTTTTCCCATGAAAAATGAAGGTAGGTTTACTAAGTTATCACTATATACTCGTAGGTACCTACATAATGTTCACCCAATTTTCATTAAATTGTTCGAACGAAGGAATAGGTGATGAGGCTTTTCATTCACGGCGTTCGTAACGCAGAAAAAATGCAATACCTACCTGCGCTGCGGGTTTAGTAGTATAGACCCTGCTTACTTGAAGGCTTTGAACAATCGTTCACTTCTAATGTAAGATGATTATTTAAAAAAAATGATGGAATCGTGATATTAGGCAGGAATGGGAACGAAATAAGATTCTCTACTTACTAATAGCTCCTTTGATCACTTTTGTATGGGCCGGAACCAGTAGCTTTAGAAAGGGTTCGCTGCTTACGCATGCGCAGACACTACTCTAATATTGCATTACAATCCTTCAATCACCACTTGGATTGATTTCATAGCCTCCCCACTTGGTAGACTTTTGAAAATCTAAAATACACACACAGTATGATGACTTTAGTAAGATTACCTAACATAAATGGGATTAGGGGTAATTAGAAACAATTAAAAAAAAAAAATCAATAACAAAAACTTTTGGGGACGAAAAGAGTCATTAGCTACCCAAAAAATTTTCCAAAGTTCAAGTGTGCACGTTGCTCCCAGAATTTGGTTAGGTCATCAAGCTGCATGGACCTTCCCTAATAATTATGAAAAACACAGGTGTTGTTGGAAGATAACTCCTTTTCGTCATTTAATTTGTATTGAAATTGGGCATTTGCCCGTGCAATTTACAATAAATAAATAAATAAATAAAATGCTACGACTCTTCTTATTGGAGGTCTCGGTATCAATGAGATTTGTTTGTTTAGCTTTCTGTCAAGGGAGTTCACAGTGGAAGTTTATAGCGCCCTTTTGTTTCGTCCTTCTGAGACCTATAAACTCCAGGGGGGCTCGCCGAGTTAGTCCGGTACCCCTTTTTAAATGGCACCTTTTTGTAAACAACTTTTTAAGTGAGCGGAAGTTGAAAGTTTGATAATAGAGTTATTATGAATCTTGGCCCAGCCCTTTCACTCCACCCACACCAACGTTTCTCCTACCACCAGTCAACCAGGGAAGGGTTTTACTGCACGGGTCCTCTACCCGGGCTGCAGACGCTATACTTTTCGTATTACCCTATCCACGGTTTGTGAGAGAGGAGTTTGTTTTGTGGTATGGAATATACTCACCCACCCTTTGTATGATGTCATTTACTAAAATTGTAAAAATGTTATGAATGAAGATAATAGCACAAAGAAGATAAAGATAATAGCAAAGAAAATATAATAAAGAAAGAAACCATCTATAAACAACTATTTTGAAACTGTTATAAGAAACTACAATACAAGAAACTATTTTGCTACTATCTTTAAGATTATAATTTAGTAGAAACGAAAACCATTATTCTCAGAGAGATCCTTGATACAGGAAAAAGGTAGCGTTTTGTTGTGCAGCATCTAGAATGCAGTTCCTGGTGTGAACGATATTGGTAATGAAGTACTGTCAACAGTGGTTGGGGGGGTAATTTTGTCATGAATTCTTATGAATACCTCACTGAATTTATCGGCGCTTTGTTCAGCTTTCCATTTAACTATCATAATACTATGGTTACTTTGAACTCCGCCGAAGAGCACACGCACATCTGAACTAACTTATCCTTTGATGGGCAATGTCTACAAGTATATCTGACAATTTTTGTTTATTGGTTTATTATTTTCAATAATGAACATTTGGAATCGAGCATGAAAAACAATTTTTTAATCCCCCCTCAAAATTTGATGGTTTCCGTTTCAAGGTACCTATGTAGAATCAAAAAATGCAACAAAAAACGCTGCAAATCCCTGCACAACGGTTTATTATTTTGTACAGAATAACTTTCTGTTACAGATCACAGCTCCCTGTATAGATAACCCGTCTGTATAATATAATATGTACTATTCTATACATGTTATGTAGATCGCAGACCGTCCGTAGATTGGTACCTAACTCCGTACTCGTTACGAGTTCCTACCTAAATGACGAGTTAAATGTTCCTAAAATAATTCTGTGGATGACAAACAGTAACTAAAATGGCAAAAAGAAACGCAAATAAGTAAGTTCTGAAGGGAAATAATAGTTGATGTGGAGAGAAAAAAGTTGCAAAAGTACCTACCAACAAACTCCAGCCCCTTCTACGTAGATGGCATATTGAACCATTGTGTAATAATTTATCTTTATGTAACAATTTACCACTGTGTAATAATTTACCCATCAATAATACTTCAACGTTTGTTCAAGTGCAGAAGTACCTATCAACAAACCCCAAAACAGCCATAATTTTTCACATGAAATAATATCACAGAACAACCAACTCGACTTCATAATCCGTGAATATAATCAGGTCCTCCTTAGCAATGATGATCTCAGGCCAATTCCCGATTGTTAAAGCGTCCCCAGTGATGATATTTGGGCTGAATTTATACAATTTCATTCACCCTCCTGTTGAAAAAGCCTGACGGTGCAAATATATGGGCAAATATATGGGCCTTACTGTGAACGAACGGCTGGACGTAAAATACTCCGGGTAGTCTTAAAAAACTCCCAAGTTCGAGAACTATTTAAAACCGTTAAAAAATTGAAAAAAACGGCGCCCTTGAGAGGTAAACCTCTCTTTTTCACCCCTTAGGGATGACTGACATTAACGCCGAGCTTCGAGCACCAACTAGACCCCAAATGAGACCTATACACCGAATTTCGTCAATTTTGGTTCATGGTAACTAAGAAAAGAGCTAAGTACGGTGTACGACGGACGGACAGAACGTTTTTTATAGCCTTTTCGGATTCTACATACCTTGAAACGGAAACCATCAAATTTTGATGGGTGGGGAGGGGATTTTTTTTTTCGTGCTCGACTCCAAAGGTTCATTATTGAAAATAATAAATCAAAATTTTTGTCCGTTCGCCGTACGCCTTACTTCGCGCTTTTCTTAGTTACCATGAACCAAAATTAACGGAATTTGGTGTGTAGGTCTCGTTGGCGTCTAGTTGGTCCTCGAAGCTCAGCGTTACTGTCAGTCATCCCTGAGGGGTGAAAGATAGGAGTTGAAATCTCCAGGACGCCGTTATCAAGAATTTTTTTACGGTTCTAAATAGTTCTCGAACTTGGGAGTTTTTTAAGGCCACCCGGAGAATTGTACGTCCAGCCGTTAGTTCATAGTAAGGCCCAGAAGTTTGCACCGACTGGCATTTTCAACAGGATGGTGAATGAAATAGAATACATTCAGCCCAAATATCATCACTAGGGACGCGCTAACAATCGGGAATTGGCCCAGGATCATCATCGCTAGGGAGCACCTGATTATAATCACGGATGGCAGTATGAAGTCGAGTTGGTTGTTCTGTGATATTATTTCATTTGAAAAATGAAGTTTGCTGACAGGTAGTGAAACTTGAACAAACGTTGAAGTATTATTGTTGGGTAAATTATAACACAGTGGTAAATTATCAAACAATGGTAAATTATTACACGACGGTTCATTACACCATCTACGTAGAAGGGGCCGGAGTTTGTTGGTAGGGGACTTTTGCAACCGTTGAAGTGTTATTGAGGGGCTAATTATTACAAAACGGTGAATTACCACTCAAAGGTAAATTGTTGCACAACGGTTCATTATACTATCTACGCAGAAGGGGCACTTATACAGGTAAATTATTACAAAAAGGTTTATTATCTGCCCTATGCTTCATGAATAACTACAAAATAATCAATGATTGAATTATTGAATCCCTTGCATTTGTAGGAAATTTTAATCCCGGGGCCGGCTCCAGTACTAGATTTAGGGCTGTCCTTTGGCGGATGGGGAGGGGGGGGGGGCTCGAGGGTATTGACCACAGAAAACAGTGATCTACGCAGAAGGGGCATCTATACAAGTAAATAATAAACCTTTGTGTAATAAATTGCAGCGTTTTCAAATGAAACAATACCACAAACAACCAACTTGTCTTCATACAGCCATCCGTGATTATAATCAGGTGTTCCCTAGCAATGATATCTGGGCCGGATTTATACAGTTTGAGTCACGATCGTGTTGACGAAGCTTTTTGGCGCAAAGGAACGGCTGGTCATACAATGCTCCGGGTGGTCTCAAAAAATTCTTTAGTTCAAGATTAATTAACGACGATCAATAACGATGAATAACTATTGCTCTGGAAGAAGGAATGAATCATGAAGGTAACTATCCATGATTCTGCTGTGCCTAGTATGAAAAAAATTGAATTGGTATTCGAGTAAATTTTGGTCCAATTATGTATTTGTCATAAGGTTATATCTACTTTACCATCGTGGTAACAAAATTTTGACGCTTTCTAAATGGTAATTACAATTTATTTCGACCATCGGGATGGGAGCACTTGAAGTCCAGCAATGATAATTTCTGATGATAATGTGCTCTGGATGTTTAGTATAGGAAAACATGCAATGTTGTGTAAGAGTCATTAGGGTGTTGTTTACTGGTCAATATTAACTTCCAGAAGGATCATCGATTAGTTACTAAATCCTCGAACCCATTTTCAATGCTTATTAAAATTTGAATAACAATACTGTCGTGATATCCTCCCAGAATACCACTCCATGTACCTATTAAGATGAATCGAACGAATGGAGGGTCTACATGGCGAAAGTAGGGTAGGCCTCTCTTCCCTCCGTCATTCCCTCAACAGTTCGTAACGACCGTCAGAGGACTGGAGGAAGGTGGAAGAGCTTCTATAAAACCCGCTCGTCCCACCTGGCTCACCATTCTATGCTCAAACCTCAAGTCGATGACATTTATTTCTCTTCGCATAACTTCTTACTTTTCTCGTCTAAAAGAACTCGGAGTGGTGGAACCGGTCCAGTGATAACCGACCAGGTGGAACCATCTGGGCATATCCTCTAGCGGTTTTAGTGGTGGTAACCTTCATGGCTTCGCCATAGGTGATAACCTTTTAAACGCTAGCTACCAACACCTCATCTCTCCATATTTAAAACCCTCACCTTTCCAAGCCTCTCCTCTACCTTCTAACCTCCATAAATACTGTCCGCTTTCATCCCATATTTCGCCCCTATGGGGATCGCTTTCAAGCTGTGGGGCGTTTTGAAAATGGCAATCCCTATTTTATCCCTTAGGATTTTGAGGACCAACTAGACCCTGAGCGGTTTCAGTTTCCAACTAGGACCTTCATGCCGACTTCAATTAATTTTGTTCTACGTCAAAAATCGGATAGAAAACAGTAGGATTTTTTCCACCACGAGTATACAGTACTGTAGTACAGTCAACTACGGTTTAGTTGCTGTTAGGTAATAGTATCCAACATGTGTTATTGATTACATAGAAAGACATTCATTCTATATCTTGAGCTTGCCTAGTCATTTCAACTGGCGACGGAAATAGAAATCCACGCATAAATATGCCACGAGTGAGACATTCGACAGTTTTTGATGAGGGAAGAGGGATGAGTTCGGTGGATCGACGGCTGAACGACAGCGCGAAATTGAAGGTTCGTCCATTTGACCCAGATATTGAGAAATGGGAATATTACTTACCATACTTTGAATTGGAATTAGATGCAGCGAATATCGGAGAAGAAGGTGGACGACGAGATGCTCTCCTCCGGAAAGTGGGGCCCAAGAGTTTCCAAATGCTCCTTGACCACTACCGACCACGGACGCTACGTGAGTGTTCGTATTCAGAATTTTTAGGAAAAATGAAGGAATTCTACGAGGAAGCTCTCAGTGTTACGACAGAAAGAGTAGCATTTACTTTGAGGAGGAGAGAAAAGAATGAGAACATCAGACATTTCGTGAATGATCTAAGGGCGCTGGCGGGAAGGTGCGCTTTTGGAAACTCGTTGACAGAACGAATCAGAGATCAAATCATAGTGGGTATAAATAACTCCGATTGGCAATACGAATTATTGAAGGCTTTCCCAGGAAATGGACATTCACTTGCACAAGTGGAAGCTTTATCCAGTCAACTGGAACTAGGTTAGCTGGGAAGGAAGGGCTCGTCAATAAAATTGAGGGTAATCCCAGTCGGAATTCCTGGAATAGGGGTAATGATCGAAACGAAGGCTTCAGGCACTCTCGACGAAGAAACGAGGAGTGGCGAACAAAATTGGATCCCAAGAACAGTTGTCTTCAATGTGGATGGGAGAAACACAAGGACCTAGATGTCTGTCCAGCTCAGGGGCGAAAGTGCAACATCTGTGAAGGGCAGAACCACTTTGCCAGAGTCTGCAGGAGAAGATCAGTAATTCCGGCCAGGGATGAGGCCGCGGGAAGAAGATTAGCGAATCGTCTCGAGGAACAAGATTTCGAAGTCACAAGATCGGATTCTGACAGTGATGACAGTGATGAAAACTCGGACTTGGGTTGTAGGCAACTCGCGAGAGGTAACAAGGTAATGTTAAAGATAAAGATCAATGGTAAGCCGATAAGAATGTTATACGATTCAGGAGCTTACCAGTCAGTGATTAGCCGACGTATATGGGAGAGTATAGGACATCCAAAATTGGACCCATACCCAAACTTGATAGCATATACCAATATAGAGGTAAAAACGCTGGGAATTGTGTCTGTTGTAGTAGAAGCCTTTGGAGTGGAACTTCGGTTACCGGTAATTGTGGTGGAGAAAGACGATATTCCACTTTTTGGTTTGAAATGGGCTCTACAGTTCAATTTGCCCTTGCCTGCCGGTGCAGAAGTTTGTACGATGAAGGGTGACAATGAAGAGCAAACAAATGATGTACCGTTTGAAATAAAAGAGTTTTTTAGGGAGTATCCAAATCTAGTGGAATGTTCCAATGGTACTATAGTTGGACATAAGATAGATATTAGGATGAAACCGGGTGCGTTGCCTGAGGTTTTCAAAGCAAGACCTGTGCCATTCGCATTGCAACCAGCAGTAGAACAGGAGCTGGGGCGCCTCTTGAAGGAGGAAATCATCGAACGGGTTGACCCGGCAGTGACGCCAATAGAATGGGCTTCACCTCTGGTGATAGCGCCCAAACCAAATGGAAAAATTAGGTTGTGTGCTGACTTTAGGGTCACAATCAATAAACATATACTTATGGATATGCATCCGCTACCAACGTTTGAGGAGTTGTGTGCTCAGCTTGCGGGTGGAGAGCAATTCTCGACAATTGATCTCCGTGATGCGTATTTGCAGATGGAGGTTGAGGATGAATCCAAGAAGTTTCTGGTGATTTCGACTCACAAAGGATTTTTTAGGTATAGGAGGATGCCTTTTGGGATAAGTTCTGCACCGGCCAAGTTCCAGAAGACAATGGAAACCGTACTGCAGGGGATCCCCGGAGTAAAATGTTTTCTAGACGACATCATGGTCACGGCAAGGAACCGGGAGGACCACCTGAAAGTCATCAAGTTAGTCCTGGAGAGGTTGGACAATGCAAGAATGCGGATCCGGCCAGAGAAATGTAAGTGGCTGAGAGATAGCGTAATATATTTAGGCCACAAAGTGGACAAGTTTGGAATTCATCCTACTGAGGAACGAATCGAGGCAATGAAACAGTTGAAAGAGCCAACAAATGTGAAAGAGTTGAGGTTCCTCGGGTGTATTAAATATTATCAAAAGTTCATTCCAAACCTCCAGGGTGACTGTGCTACTCTACACAGGCTTCTGCAGAAAGGAGTTAAGTGGTGTTGGACGGTAGAGCACAGCAAGATTGTTGAACGGTTGAAACATACTCTAACATCCGCGATACACTGGTCCATTATGACCCGAAGTTGCCACTAGTTTTGTATACAGATGCGAGTGAGACAGGAGTGGGGGCTGTTTTGTGTCATAGGGTCTCAGAAGGAGTGGATCGACCGATTGCATATTCCTCGAGGACCTTAAATAATTCAGAAAGGAAATACTCCGTTATTGATCGCGAGGCACTGGCAATAGTAGGCGCTGTCCGGAAATTTGAGCGCTATTTATATGGCAGGAAATTCATCTTAAGGACAGACCATAAACCTCTGATGTTTATATTTGGAGAAAAAACGGAACTGCCAATACTGGCAATGAGCCGAGTGAGCAGGTGGGCGCTCATGCTAAGGGAATTTGATTTTGACATTGAGTATATTCCGGGAACACAAAATAGTCCAGCCGATGTACTTTCCCGGTTGCCTGTGGGTATTTCGGATGCAAGGGAAGGCGATTTTGGACTAAAAATTGCGCATACTAGGTTAAGAGATATTTGTATATCCAAAAGGCTGATGAGGACAAGGACATCGGCAGATCCGCTGTTGTGTAAAGTGATAAGGTTTGTCCAAGAGGCTTGGCCACAGAAAGAAGCGCTAGAAGAAGGTTTGAGAACGTATTTTGAGAAAAAATATGAGCTTTCTTTTGAGGAGGGTATGCTGATTTGGAAAGGTCGGATAGTAATAGCAGCGTCACTTAGGGAAGATGTTATGGAAATCCTGCATGAAGGACACCCTGGTTCCTCAGCGATGAGGTCTATTGCGAGGATGCACGTATGGTGGCCTGCAATGGGCAAAGAAGTTGAAACCTTTTTGAAAAAGTGCAGCGCGTGTCAAGAGAATCGTCCTTGGGACCCGGAGTCTCCAATATATTCATGGAATGTGCCGGAAGAACCATGGTCGCGGCTCCATGTTGATTTTGCTGTTGCATTTGAGGGGCATAATTGGCTACTGGTCGTAGATGCAACAACGAAATGGATTGAAATAGTGCCAATGAAGATCACGACAGCAGAAAAAACTATTCAAGCCCTGGAGGAAATGTTTTCGAGGTTCGGGATGCCTAGAATGGTCGTTTCTGATAATGGACCACAGTTCATTTCACAACAGTTTCAGGATTACTGTAAGCGGAATAATGTGAAACATGTGACGTCCACTCCATACCATCCGAGAACCAACGGCCTAGCCGAAAGGGCGGTACGGACCTTCAAACAACGGTTTGCAGCATCTAGAGCTAGTGGCTTGGATCTTAGGACTCGCCTGGGACAATATCTAAGATGTTATCGGACGTCCGTACACTGTACAACAGGAAGAACTCCTGCATTCCTCATGTTTGGGAGACAATTGCGCACTCGACTATCCCTCTTGAAGCCAAGTCTTGCAGAGCATATTGACCGAAGATTGGACCAGCAACAACATGCAAGAGGAATGTATAAGGAGTTTGCTGTAGGGGAGGTCGTATGGGTAAAACGACGGAAAGAGGACCAACGATTTCAAAAGGCGGTGGTGAAACTCAAGACCGGTCCGCTTTCGTACGTAGTGCTCCTCAACGGCCAGGAGTTAAGGGTAAATGTCACGGATTTTAGTAAGAAATATTTTCAATAGATGGCTGCACCGTCGGGGGCAATCCAATATTCGGTTTATCTCTTGAACGGGTCAACCGATTTTCAATCTGTAAAATGTTCTGTAATCGTTATAAACAACCACAAGTGCGGACATTCAGTTTTGAATTTTAAATTTTTTTTTCATGGAGTTCCCGAAATTATTTTACTTAATTTCAACCTTTTTAAAAAAAGCAACTAGTACTTTTGTAGGAAAAAAATCGAAGAATTCAAATCCGCTTTCAGATTGAAGATCGGATCATTAGATCGAACGGCATCTGGGAAAATCACTATAACAATGGGGCCTATTGTTAGCCCTCTAATCCTCTACCTGGGCCCACCTTGCAACGATCCCTTCCCTTTCCTGTTGATTTGAGCTAGCAGGCGGACTGGGTTCACATCTAGGAGTGTATTTTTCCTTCTACATCTATTTCTTCAACTACCTACAAGATTTGCTTGGCAGAAATAGTTGGCTGCTGGATCAAATCAGGATACAGCCAAATTTTGGCTGAATCCTGTCAGGGTATCAAGAAGGGCGTTTGGTTTTTAGCATCTGACTGGTATCTAGTTTTCTTACTATGATTTCATTTTCTAAATTATTACTTTCTAAGTACCTATGTGACTGGAATTTCCATAATAAGCCATTCAGTAACTATTGATTTGCAGGGTTCTCATAGTCCACCAAACCCTATGAAGCCATGAAAAAAATCGCCGTAAAATGAAGGAAGTTCAATAAAAGGTTCAGGCAAAATTGCACTCGATAACTATATATTGCCACAACTATATATTATCAGTTTCGAGGATCACAAGTGACGCCTATGGAAATATCACTGACAACGACCGACGATAACAAATATGTTGAGAATCATCAATAGAATAGCAATAACAATAATTCAAATGCAATAAAAATATCAATAGAATAATAATTAGAAGAATACAAGTACATAAAAAATAACTTGCTATTGGAATAACAACAACAAGAATGTAAAATAATGAGAGTGCCAAGGATTTTTCATTTGAACTGACGAACGGCACGATTTAAATGAATTTTATCCAACCCATTTATATTATATTTGTCGAACCCGTGCCTATCCGAAAAATCTGCCACCATTTTTCGGGTACTTATGGGCGTCATAAGGAATTGGCTACATAATTATATTCCCATGTGTTCAACAGAAATTTGGTGAAACTCATATGGAACCTTCAGTGTTTCATTCTAGATCCACCCTCCAAATTTGAATTCTTTGCTACGATTATGTGGTCCTTATGTGGTACCTTTAGTTGCTGTTAGGTAATAGTATCCAACATGTGTTATTGATTACATAGAAAGACATTCATTCTATATCTTGAGCTTGCCTAGTCATTTCAAGTACTACCAACATAAATTATCCGAGCGTTGCATCAGCCTCCTCATAGCTGGATTAAAGATACGAGGTTCCGGGATTTGCTCAAGTGTTGCAGGCCTGATACAGCACGTTCTGGACGATAAATTCAACCAAATATAAATTAGGTAGGTAGGTACTACCTACCTGTATTACACTCAGCAACTCATTCTTCATTCATCGCTCTTCAGACGGTTCCATAGAGGTAGATGGAGAACCGTAATTGGATAATAATTTGAATCGGTATTTCAATTGATTGATTGACAATACTTAGTGGTTCAATTATAGGGAAACTAATAATTCCCACCTTCGCACCCCTTCATCTCCATCAGTGCTCAGTTACCATCTGATTCGTGCAGCTGTAGTGAGCCAACAGAGACAGAGACCTACACACGAACATGTGACAGAGTGTATCCCTCGAGAGTCCCCCTCCTAGACCAGCGAGATTATCACCGGTTAAGAAGGGATATCGATTAGGCTTCCCCAAACCGATCCCCTCGCCACCGGAAGAAAAAATGTATCGAGAACAGCCCACACTGTTCCAAACCTTAGCTCATTCCAGGGCATAATGTTCAAACCTACTAGGTTACAGTACCTACTTACTGGTAAATGTTACAAAGAATGAATAATTAGCTTACAATCTGAAATTATGACAACTACCATGAATATGCTCTGCTCTCTTTTAGTCTTTGAACATCATAATTTCAGTGAAACGCTCTAAGGCTGCCAATTATATTTTATCATGTTTTATTATGAATATTTCTCTCTGAAATATGAAGCGTAGGTACATCCCAACCCTGAAAATAAGTTATGTATATTTACTCGAAAACAAGAAGGGGTTTGCTCATTTATGTAGCTCATTTCTATTTACCTACTTTGTGGGTAAACGCATAGTGGGAGTTGCGATCTGTTGATGAAACAGGGTCAGAAGTGTGAATTTTAGAGTGGTTTGAATTGAAAGTGGAATTATAGAAATTGAAGCTGGATTGGCCAGAAACACTCCAAAACATTAAAAATTATGCAATCATGCTTTATACTTACAATGGTCGCGTTCAGGCCAGTATTTAATATTCTGTACGCAGCAGAAAATCTCCTAACGTATTTCATTGAGACGAGTGCGGCTTCGGCTTGGTTGAACCGTCTGTTGAATGTGAGACACCTCAGGAGCTTTATGTTGTACTGACGTAGAGGGAAGGGCTAGAATATAATTGCTGGGCAATGGAGACTGGCCTCCCTCTATGTCAAGTATCTCTGCGACCCATTCCTCAAGGCACGGAATAGGATTACGGACTCCACGATATTTTTATGGAAACAGTCGCTGGCCGTGAATGCATGAGTTTGCATGTGTGGCATTCTCTGAATCAAACTGCCTCTTCCATTGTGGAATTCTTGTATGCCGTACGGAACTATGAAAGTATGGCGTGGAAGCATACATAATATTCGAAAGTTGATGTTCCAAAGCAGCAAATTTCTAGTACATACTTGCATTTTTTATCATAATGATTAACAGGACGAACAGGTCGTTTTCCGTCACGTCATGAGCGTCATGTTGTTGTTATGTTACAATGGTGGTCACGTGGCTATGGTGGTCCGCTGAAAATTATAGGAATCTTAGAATAGGCTCCTGAAGCTAATTTCTGTGCTATTCACGGTATGAAGCTGTAATTTGGCAGGTAGCGTCCTTAGGAATTACACTTTAAGCAGCGTAGGGCCGGGATCAGCTGAGTGGCTCCTAAAGCAAATTTCTATCCTATTCACGCTATGAAGCTGTAATTTGGTATGTAGTCTCCTTAGGACTTTAACTTGACACTGCCCAGGCCCCGGATCAGCTGAGTGGCTCCTAAAGCTAATTTCTATGCTATTCACTCTACGAAGCTGTAGTTTGGTATGTGGGCTCCTTAGGACTTTAACTTGACGCTGCCCAGGCCCCGGATCAGCTGAGTTGCTCCTAGAGCTAATTTCTATGACATTAACTCTATGAAGCTGTAATTTGGTAAGTAGCCTCCTTAGGATTTTAACTTGACACTGCCCAGGCCCCGGATCAGCTGAGTGGCACCTAAAGCTAATTTCTATGCTATTCACTCTACGAAGCTGTAATTTGGTATGTGGGCACCTTAGGACTTTAACTTGACGCTGCCCAGGCCCCGGATCAGCTGAGTTGCTCCTACAACTAATCTATGCTATTCACTCTATGAAGCTGTAATTTGGTATGTGGGCACCTTAGGACTTTAACTTGACACTCCCCAGGCCCCGGATCAGCTGAGTGGCACGTAAAGCTAATTTCTATGGTATTCACTCTATGAAGCTGTAATTTGATATGTGGGCACCTTACGACTTTAACTTGACACTCTACGAAGCTGTAATTTGGTATGTGCCTCTCCTTAGGACTTTAACTTGACGCTGCCCAGGCTCCGGATCAGCTGAGTGGCACCTAAAGCTAATTTATATGATATTCACTGTATGAAGCTGTAATTTGGTAAGTAGCCTCCTTAGGAAATTTTGGCGAAACAAACGTTAATCTTTATTAAATGATCTAACTGTAGAACCGTAGTCTACCGTCCGTTTTTTTTCGAATACATTAGCATCTGCCTTTATGACCTGATTTATCGGCCATCCAAGACTAATTAGACTAATTTTGCTTGACCTTTGTCTTGGAACTAAAACTTGCATCATGAGAATTATATTACCTCTATAATGATTAGTAAAGTAAAAGCCACTTCAGGCTGGGTTTACGACCAACTGGCCTGCCGGCCGGCGGCGCGGACGTGATCGGCTGTCTCAGGAAGACCAGAATTCCTGAAGACTTGATATCCGGATCGCAATCGGACCTCCCCAAGAGCGGTCAAGTTTGCACCCGACTACTGGCGAAACGCAACGTGGCCATAGTAAAGGTAAAAGGACGATCCCCGAAAAAATTGCCGACTACGAGGAGCGGATACAATGTTTACTCGGTGAGCCAACGGTGGGCGTGTGCCGTGACTCTGCGGGGAGCTTTATAACGGGGTTGAAACGGTGACGTCACATGCAGTCTATGACGTCATATCGACCAACCTGCCTGCATCGGCGCTCATCGAATGACCCCGCTTTCCACTGATAGCCCCCTTGCCCCACCCAGCTATCAAGAACACTAACTTTACGTTACGTTGCTGCTTTCCAATTAAGCATAAAATGAAATGTTCTTCCGCTAGTGGCAATAATTGATACAAGAATGAAGAGGAAGTTGCCTTTGTAAAAGTCGCCCAACTTCATGTTGGTCATTAGTTTCATGTTCGTCGCCCAAGGGTGGGTGGGGTCACTAGCGCTACAAATTTCAATTATAATTTAGAAAAAGCACAGTCATGCAGCATGGCTATAAGAGCGAATTTTCGAAGTTTTCGGCATCTTCCTCCTCCGCCTAAAATTTTCTGAAAATTAATTTTCGGCCAAGGTTTTCCCAACTTGATACCATACAAAATTAAAACAGGAGTAGTTTTACGCAAAGTAAAATTTGGGGTGGAAGGAGGGGGAGGGGGAAATCAAAAATGTTTTGAATACCAGAAGAGTAGGTATTGGGTACCTACGTAACAAATGTTTTGTTCCATTTTTTGCCGAGTAACACCTCGGTTTGTAGATTTTCCAACGCTGAACACGATGGTGAAGTCAGAATTGCGATATCCCATTCCGTTATCAGATTAGAGCAGACGAACCAGGAAGAACATCTCAAGAAATAACCACGTTCCTTCATCTTCAAAGTGCTCCAGGTTGAGAATGGAATGAGATATCGCAATTCTGATTTCATCATCGTGTTCAGCGTACAAAAACCTTTAAAATGAGGTGTCACTTGTCAGACTTTTTCATTTTGGGAATTTATGGGTAATTTCCCCCCCTTAAAACTCCCCAAAACACCCCCTTAGGGGACCCGATTCTGCCCATTTTCGAACTTAGCCTGTCGATTGCCAAGACAGATTTTTCGTGCAAATTTGAACTTTTTATCTCAATTCTTTCGAGAGTTATCGTCTGGAATGACACATACATATATAAATATATAAATATATAAATATATAAATATATAAATATATATATAAATATATATATATATATATACATATAATTTTTGGTGTCTTTCGGCAGTGAATTCAGGATGGTCTGAAACGGATTTTGGTATAAAAATCTTTCGGAAATTCGAGTTTTAAAAATTTTGGACCGAGAACAATAGCTTCCTTTTCTTCGAAAATTCGCTAAAAGATAAATTTTAGTCGAAGATATGAAAGGGTTTACATATTATTTTAGATTGTCACATAAGTTTGAGGAGTAAATTTGCTGGCTTTCATTATTATTTGCAAGTTTTGGGAATGCAAGTGCAAAGTTCATGAATTTCGGTTTATTAGTTTCACCTTTGGAATCGAGCACGACAATTTTTTTTAATCCTCTCTCAAAACATGACGGTTTCCGTTTCAAGGTACTTACAATCCAAAAATGTAATAAACCGCCCATTGTTAAAAACATGTAATAGAATGTTCCGCCCGTCCGCCGTAGGCTTCGTTTTGGTTCATTATTTTCAATAAGAACCATTGGAAACGAGCATGAAAAAAAAATTCTTACCCCCCCCCCCCCCCCCCTCAAAATTTGATGGTTAACATTTCAAGGTACGTAGAATCCAAAACTGCAATAAAAATATTTCTGTCTGTCCGCCGTACACCGTACTGGCCACTTTTCTTAGTTACCATGAAACAAAATTGATGAAATTCGGGTTATAGGTTCCGTTCGAGGTTTACTTGGCCCTCGAAGCTCGACGTTACTATCAGTCATCTCTAAGGGGTTCAAAATAGGGGTTGAAATTTTCAGAACGCCATAGCTCGAAAACTTCCAAAAGAAGGGTATGGTTTTTCTTACGTTATTAAATTTGCCTTGAGCTAAACAATTTTTTGAGACTACCCGGAGCATCGCACGTCCAGCCGTTAGTGAGCACCAAAAAGCTTCGTCAACACGATCGTGAATCAAACGGTATAAATCCGGCCCGGATGTCATAACTACGGAGCACCAGATTATAATCAAGGATGGCTGTATGAAGTCGAGTTGTTTATTCTGCGATATTATTTCATTTGACAAGTGAAGGACTATTGGATTACAAAACGGTAAATTATTACACCACGGTAAATTATTACACAACGATAAATTATTACACAACGGCTCATCTACCCAGAAGGGGCTGGATTTTGTTGATAGATGCTTTTGCAACTTGAACAACCGTTGAAGTATTATTGATAGGCGAATTATTACACAATGGCAAATTATTACACAACGGTAAATTATTACACAACGGTAAATTATTACACAACGGTAAATTATTACACCACGGTAAATTATCACACAACGGCTGATCTACGAAGAAGGGGCTGGATTTTGTTGATAGGTACTTTTGCAACTTGAACAACCGTTGAAGTATTATTGGTGGGCAAATTATTACACAATGGTTTAGGTAGGTACCTAGTAACGAGTACGGGGTACTAACCTACGGAGGGTCCGAGATCTACATAATATGTGTAGAATAGTACATATGTTATATAGAAGGGTTATCTATACGGAGACCTGTGATCTGTAACAGGAGGGTATTCTGTACAAAATAATAAACCGTTGTGCAGGGATTTGCAGCGTTTTTTTCTTAGTTACCCTGACCCAAGATTTAATGAAATTTGATTTGTAGGTCCCATTTGGGGTCTAGTTGGTCCGCGAAGCTTGGCGTTAGGTACTGTCAGTCATTTCTAACAGCTGAAAAAAAGAGGCTGAAATCGTCAGAACGCCGCAGCTCGAAAAAGTTTAAAAGAAAGGTAGGCTTTCATTTTATTTTTATTTTTATTTTTATTTTTATTTTTCGGTTTCAGATTTTTCCGACCACCCGGAGGATTGCATGTCCAGCCGTTCGTTCACAGCACGACTGTGCATGTTGCACCTAAAACCTGCATCAACATGATCGTGATTGACACGGCATGGCTCATGATCTTGCGGCTGAATGAAATCGAGTCGGTTGTTCCGCGATATTATTTCATTTGAAGGATGATGGTGATTTTGTTGATAGGTACTTTTTTAACTTGAACGAACGTTATGCTTCACGAATAACAAAAAATAATAATAATCATAGAATTCTTGAATGTACCTCATAGGCATTTATGAAACTGTAATTGCCCGGCCGGCTTTAGTATCCAGTACCCAGTCAGGGAAGCACGAGGGTAGATATTACCACAGAAAACAGTGATGTACGTCGAAGGGGCATATATAAATACAGATTGGTAAATAATTAACCGTTGTGTAATAATTTGCAGCGTTTCTAATGTGTGCGGTCTAAAACTGCGGTTTAAAACTGAGATAGGAAGTTGCTCAAACAATGCTAGAGCAAGACGGAAACAGTCTTAAGTGAAAAAGCCAGGTAGATTACTTGCTAAAATAACCAAACAAATGGGATGAACTAGGCTATTTAATACAAAATATTTCATAGGTAATCTATGGAGAAAAAACCACAGTCATGCAGCATGGCTATAAGAGCGAATTTTCGAAGTTTTCGGCTTCTTCCTCCTCCGCCTAAAATTTTCTGAAAATTAATTTTCGGTCAATGTTTTCCCAACTTGATACCATACAAAATTAAAACAGGAGTAGTTTTACGCAAAGTAAAATTTGAGGTGGGAGGAGGGGGAGGGGGAAATCAAAAATGTTTTGAATACCAGAAGAGTAGGTATTGGGTACGTAGGTAACAAATTTTTTGTTCCATTTTTTGCCGAGTAACACCTCGGTTTGTAGATTTTCCAACGCTGAACACGATGGTGAAGTCAGAATTGCGATATCCCATTCCGTTATCAGATTAGAGCAGACGAACCAGGAAGAACATCTCAAGAAATAACCACGTTCCTTCATCTTCAAAGTGCTCCAGTTTGATAACGGAATGAGATATCGCAATTCTGATTTCACCATCGTGTTCAGCGTACAAAAACCTTTAAAATGAGGTGTCACTTGTCAGACTTTTTCATTTTGGGAATTTATGGGTAATTTCCCCCCCTAAAACTCCCCAAAACTCCCCCTTAGGGTGACCCGATTCTGCCCATCTTCGAACTTAGCCTGTCGATTGCCAAGACAGATTTTTCGTGCAAATTTGAACTTTTTATCTCAATTCTTTCGAGAGTTATCGTCTGGAATGACAAACATATATAAATATATATATAAATATATAAATATATAAATAAATAAATATATAAATAACTCGGCCCTTCGGGCCTCGCCTGGGGGCAAGCCCCCTGGACCCCCAAAGGGGGCTCCGCCCCCTCGGAACGGCTTCGCCGTTCCTCACCCCCGAAGGATGTGTTCTTATACTTCGCATAACAAAGGAGAATTTGCTATGCAATTTAACCCCCCCCCCCCCACACCACCAACACACAAAAAAATAAAACGATTATAAAATTGCAGATACCAAATTCAAACGAGCCGTTGCCAATACGGGGCCAATTTCCATAGAAACACATTAAAAAATGCCAAGCGGCGCCCGTTACCATGAAATGTAGGTAACTAGTTATTCATAGGTAACAAAGATAACGTTGGTAATTCTTTATCACATTCCTCTTTGTGCTCATCTTTATCACATTCCTCTTTGTGCTCATCTTTATCACGTTCCTCTTTGTGCTCATCTTTATCACATTCCTCTTTGTGCTCATCTTTACCACATTCCTCTTTGTGCTCATCTTCATCACATTCCTCTTTGCGTGACGCGTTTTTGTGACAGGATATTGTGACAGGACATTTTTTTCACATGACCCCCGGCGTTAAAATTGCATAGCAATTAATAGAAATATATAAATATATATATAAAACTCGGCCCTTCGGGCCTCGCCAGGGGGCAAGCCCCCTGGACCCCCAAAGGGGGCTCCGCCCCCTCGGAACGGCTTCGCCGTTCCTCACCCCCGAAGGATGTGTTCTTATACTTCGTATAACAAAGGAGAATTTGCTATGCAATTTACCCCCCCCCCCCCACACCACCAACACAAAAAAAATAAAACGATTCTGTTTAAACGTTATTTATTTACATTTATTTCTGAATGTAGGTAACTAGTTATTCACAGGTAACAAAGATAACGTTGGTAATTCTTTATCACATTCCTCTTTGTGCTCATCTTTATCACATTCCTCTTTGTGCTCATCTTTATCACGTTCCTCTTTGTGCTCATCTTTATCACATTCCTCTTTGTGCTCATCTTTATCACATTCCTCTTTGTGCTCATCTTCATCACATTCCTCTTTGCGTGACGCGTTTTTGTGACAGGATATTGTGACAGGACATTTTTTTCACATGACCCCCGGCGTTAAAATTGCATAGCAATTAATATATATATATATACATATAATTTTTGGTGTCTTTCGGCAGGGAATTCAGGATGGTCTGAAACGGATTTTGGTATAAAAATCTTTCGGAAATTCGAGTTTTAAAAATTTTGGACCGAGAACAATAGCTTCTTTTTCTTCGAAAATTCGCTAAAATCATGAACAAATTTATTTTGATAGTATTACACGGACAGTATTATTATATTTCATACCCTTTCCCTGTATTACCCCCTCGACAGTAATTTCAACAAAATTGAATCCATAAGGCCTTGGGTTCTCATGAGAAGCATATACCTACTGTCTCAATACTAGCAAGCCGGTATACAAAAATACTGTAAGCTCAAATTCCTTTCATTTTCCAATACCATAAACTACTCCGTACTACTTACGTATATGGATGAATGAGCGTTATCTACGCTTCAGTTTATTGTTTAAAAGTAAAGTAGACTCCACCCTGAGGATTTGGATCCCAAAAGTAGGTAGGTTTTATATATATGATTTCTCAAAACTTCCTATTCCACTGATGTCATTGCACCCCTCCCACCTGGACGGAACCCCCTTGCCCAGTATGACGTCACTAGTGCAGGAAATATACACAAATCATAGAATAACAACAACTTCCAGACTCACATGTTACCCTCATTATTGAGGATGGTGTAGTTGTGGTAAGTGCTGATTTTGAACGGAACCCGTCATGAACTGTTCTGTATCTATTACGCAGGATTTTATAAGATTTTATAGGAGTTTACATAAAACACTATGAGCACTGGGTTGCTCGGTTAAATTTGCTGCAATATTTGATGTATTGGATGCCTGAATAGGTAGATATGAGAGAGCTACAACACTATTCCGCCCCCGGCAATGTTATTTTGAAGTAGGCACTTTTTCTCCCAAAACCCTGGTAGAAGTCTGCAACTAAGGGAGAGGAACATTTGGCAAGAAACGATATGTAAGGGTACTTAAATTTATTCAGGTGCCTACTTATCTAGTAGACAGGAAAAAACATAAGTTGTGTATTGGCGATAACGAAACCTCAAGAAGAAGTGAATATAGCAATAGTGCTTTTAAACTGATAAAACCGTAACACTGTATTGGATTAGCTCTTATAATGTGCTGGAGATTGGTTGAAGCCCTATCTTTGAAGATTATTCTCGAGAACACTTCAAATCCTCAGCCATATCTTCATGGAGAGAACTTGCGATAAATTTTTGTTATTATAATCCGATGTGGGGTTTATATTCTGATTGCTAACAATATCACAAATTTGTTGGTGGTATCACTGATATTGTGGTTTCCTAGGAAAATACGAACTAAAAAATAAACACCAAACTATGAAGTTATAGGTACAACTGTGTGATAATCTCATCAGCTGATTCGCTTCTAAATGAAATCCAATGCAGAAAAATCTAGACGAGCCGATCTATAAAATTCTAAATGATGAATCTACGCCCATCGACTTAAAATCATTTAAACCTCTTCAATCAGAAGTCGCCGCACTACATGAATTCCAAGACCCTTCATCCAGTTTCGTTTTCAAATCGTCTTCCCATGATGGCACCAGTGATGTATTTTAGTTGCTAATGATCACATTATAATATAGGAATAGGTCCGTCTAAAACGAAAGTCTGTCGAGGAAAACGTATCTTTACTCCAAGAAATAAATTGGCGAAATTGTGTGAAATCCAACTGGTAAAGGGTTTCTTGAAACCAATCGAACCATCGAATTAAACGACGAAGTAAGTTATTAATTTTCACTCCGTACAATGTTTTGTTCCAACCACCGAATCTGGTATGACAATGCAGTATAAACTCTTAGCTCTTACTTTTATAGGAATAGATAAGCGCTGAAAGTCCTTATCGTTGGCATCGTTGACAATGGCATTATCGTTACCTAGCGGTTTGGTTTGAGAGACGTAAAAAACGTGATTCACAGTCATCTTGTTATCACACAAACTTATCAATTCTGGTTGAACTCGCGCGACTGTGAATCTCTCAACACACGAAAATGATACAATCTTCATCTACAAAACAAAAACGCTGCAAATGATTACAGATCAGTTTATTATTTACCTGTATAGATGCCCCTTCTGCGTAGATCACCGTTTTCTGTGGTCAGTACCCTCGAGCTTCCTCCAGGAAAGCCCTAAATGGAGTACTGGAACTGGCCCGGGAATTAAAGTTTCATACAAACGCGCGGGATTCAATAATTGAATTAATGATTATTTTTAGTTATTAATGTTGCATAAGGTAAATAATAAACCGTTGTGTAATAATTTACCTGTATAGGTGCCCCTTCTACGTAGGTAGTATAATGAACCGTTGTGTAATAGTTTAACGTTGAGTAATCGTTTGCCCATCAATAATACTTCAACGGTTGTTCAAGTTACAAAAGTACCTATCAACAAAATCCAGCCCCTTCTAGGTAGATGAACCGTTCTGTAACAATTTACCGTTGTGTAATAATTTGCCGTTGTGTAATGATTTACCGTTGTGTAATAATTTACCTTTGTTTAATAATTTACCCTTCAATAATACTTCAACGTTTGTTCAAGTTTCAAAAGTACCTGCCTACAAAATCCAATGTATCCATCATTTTCATACAGCCATCCCTGATAATCAGGTGCCCCCTAGTGATGATATCTGGACCGGATTTATACCGTTTGATTCACGGCCGTGTTGACGAAGCTTTTTGGTACAAACTGGTCGGGTGGTCTCAAGAAATTCGTTAGTTCAAGTTCAATTTAAAAACGTTAAAAAAAACCATTCCCTTCCATCAAAAGTTTTCGAGCTACGGCGTTCTGAAATTTCAACCCCTATTTTTAACCCCTTAGAGATGACTCACAGTAACACCGAGCTTCGAGGACCAACTAGACCCCGTACGGAACCTATAACCCGAATTTCATCAATTTTGATTCATGGTAACTAAGAAAAGTGGCCCGCACGGCGTATGGCATACGGCGGACAGACAGAAATATTTTTATTGCATTTTCGGATTCTACATACCTTGAAACGTAAACCATCAAATTTAGAGGGGGGGGTTAGAATTTTTTTTTAACGTACGGCGGACAGACAGCAATTTTGTTTTATTATTTTCAATAATGAACCATTGGAATCGAGCATGAAAAAAAATGAAAAAATTCTTACCCCCCCTCAAAATTCGATGGTTTACGTTTCAAGGTATGTAGAATCCAAAACTGCAATAAAAATATTTCTGTCTGTCCGCCGTACGCCGTACGGGCCACTTTTCTTAGTTACCATGAAACAAAATTGATGAAATTCGGGTTATAGGTTACGTTCGGGGTCTAGTTGGTCCTCGAAGCTCGACGTTACTGTCAGTCATCTCTAAGGGGTTCAAAATTGGGGTTGAAATTTTCAGAACGCCGTAGCTCGAAAACTACCGATTGAAGGGTATGGTTTTTTTTACGTTATTAAATTTGTCTTGAGCTAAACAATTTTTTGAGACCACCCCGAGCATCGTACGTCCAGCCGCTCGTGTGCACCAAAAAGCTTTGTCAACACGATCGTGAATCAAACGGTATAAATCAGGCTCGGATATCATAGCTACGGAGAATCTGATTATAATCAAGGATGGCTGTATGAAGTCGAGTTGTTTGTTCTGCGATATTATTTCATTCGACAAGTGATGGACTATTGGATTTTGTAGGTAGGTACTTCTGAAACTTGAACAAACGTTGAAGTATTATTTATGGGTAAATTATTACACAATGGCAAATTATTACACACCGGCAAATTATTACACATCGGTAAATTATTACACAACGGTAAATTATTTCACCACGGTAAATTATTACACAACGGTAAATTATTACACAACGGCTCGTCTACCCAGAAGGGGCTGGATTTTGTTGATAGGTACTTTTGCAACTTGAACAACCGTTGAAGTATCATTGATGGGTAAATTATTACACAATGGCAAATTATTACACAACCGCAAATTATTACACAACGACCCATCTACCCAGAAGGGGCTGGATTTTGTTGATAGGTATTTTTGCAACTTGAACAACCGTTGAAGCATTATTGATGGGTAAATTATTACACAATGGCAAAAATTATTACACAATGGCAAATTATTACACAACGGCAAATTATCACACAACGGTAAATTATTACAGAACAGTAAATTATTACACCACGGTAAATTATTACAATACGGTTAATTATTACACAACGGCTCATCTACCAAGAAGGGGCTGGATTTTGTTGATAGTTACTTTTGCAACTTGAACAACCGTTGAAGTATTATTGATGGGCAAATTATTACACAACGGTTCATTATTCTTTCTCCGTAGAAGGGGAACCTATACAGGTAAATTATTACACAACGGTTTAGGTAGGTACCTAGTAACGAGTAGGTGCGGGGTTAGGTGCAAACTGGTCGGGTGGTCTCAAGAAATTCGTTAGTTCAAGTTCAATTTAAAAACGTTAAAAAAAACCATTCCCTTCCATCAAAAGTTTTCGAGCTACGGCGTTCTGAAATTTCAACCCCTATTTTTAACCCCTTAGAGATGACTCACAGTAACACCGAGCTTCGAGGACCAACTAGACCCCGTACGGAACCTATATCCCGAATTTCATCAATTTTGATTCATGGTAACTAAGAAAAGTGGCCCGCACGGCGTATGGCATACGGCGGACAGACAGAAATATTTTTATTGCATTTTCGGATTCTACATACCTTGAAACGTAAACCATCAAATTTAGAGGGGGGGTTAGAATTTTTTTTTAACGTACGGCGGACAGACAGCAATTTTGTTTTATTATTTTCAATAATGAACCATTGGAATCGAGCATGAAAAAAAATGAAAAAATTCTTACCCCCCCTCAAAATTCGATGGTTTACGTTTCAAGGTATGTAGAATCCAAAACTGCAATAAAAATATTTCTGTCTGTCCGCCGTACGCCGTACGGGCCACTTTTCTTAGTTACCATGAAACAAAATTGATGAAATTCGGGTTATAGGTTACGTTCGGGGTCTAGTTGGTCCTCGAAGCTCGACGTTACTGTCAGGCATCTCTAAGGGGTTCAAAATAGGGGTTGAAATTTTCAGAACGCCGTAGCTCGAAAACTACCGATTGAAGGGTATGGTTTTTTTTACGTTATTAAATTTGTCTTGAGCTAAACAATTTTTTGAGACCACCCCGAGCATCGTACGTCCAGCCGCTCGTGTGCACCAAAAAGCTTTGTCAACACGATCGTGAATCAAACGGTATAAATCAGGCTCGGATATCATAGCTACGGAGAATCTGATTATAATCAAGGATGGCTGTATGAAGTCGAGTTGTTTGTTCTGCGATATTATTTCATTCGACAAGTGATGGACTATTGGATTTTGTAGGTAGGTACTTCTGAAACTTGAACAAACGTTGAAGTATTATTTATGGGTAAATTATTGCACAATGGCAAATTATTACACACCGGCAAATTATTACACATCGGTAAATTATTACACAACGGTAAATTATTTCACCACGGTAAATTATTACACAACGGTAAATTATTACACAACGGCTCGTCTACCCAGAAGGGGCTGGATTTTGTTGATAGGTACTTTTGCAACTTGAACAACCGTTTAAGTATCATTGATGGGTAAATTATTACACAATGGCAAATTATTACACAACCGCAAATTATTACACAACGGCTCATCTACCCAGAAGGGGCTGGATTTTGTTGATAGGTATTTTTGCAACTTGAACAACCGTTGAAGCATTATTGATGGGTAAATTATTACACAATGGCAAAAATTATTACACAATGGCAAATTATTACACAACGGCAAATTATCACACAACGGTAAATTATTACAGAACAGTAAATTATTACACCACGGTAAATTATTACAATACGGTTAATTATTACTATGCCTGATTTGGAGAGCAGAGAAGATGCCGGAAGAGTGGAAGTCGGGTCTAATAGTACCCATCTTCAAGAAAGGGGATAAGTTGCAATGTAGCAATTATCGAGGCATTACACTCTTGAATGTTGCGTACAAGTTACTCTCGGGAAATGTACTAAGGAGACTTAGTGTGTACTCAGAAGAACTGTTGGATGAGTATCAAGCTGGTTTTCGCCCCAACAGAAGTACAATGGACCAGATATTTACAGTGCGCCAAATCCTCGAGAAGTTCCATGAATATGGTATTGATCTCCACATGCTGTTCATCGACTATGTCCAGGCTTTCGACCGGCTTTCCAGGAAAGGACTCATTCAAGCTTTATCAAGGCTGGGGTTCCCCCGAAAGCTAATAAGCCTGGTGAGCATGACACTGAAGGAGTCGAAGGCTAAGGTTTTGATCGGTAGCAGAGTCAGCCAACCGTTCAGCGTGAAATGCGGTGTAAGACAGGGTGATGGACTCTCAGCCGTCCTTTTTAATCTTGCCCTACACAGTGCGATAATTAATGTGGATCCAGGTAGCACAATATTTTATCGATCCACCCAGCTGTGTGGATATACAGATGACATAGCTATCCTGTCACGGAGTCTGAATGCCTTGGAGGAGCTATTTGCTCAGTTGGAGCTGGACTCAAATGAGCTTGGGTTAGAGGTGAGTACCTCCAAGACCAAGTACATGAAACAGTCTGCTCCCGGTCAGCGTGATCCGGAGGACGTTACCCTGAATGCACGACTTTTGAGTGTGTCACTGAATTTAAATACCTGGGCACTCTCTTGAACAAAGAGAACAAAGTTAGTGACGAAATACAGAAGCGTATAGTTGCAGGGGGAAGAGCCTACTACGCTGCAATAAAGATTTTCAGGTCTAGGTTGTTGTCCAGGACAACAAAACTAAAATTATATAAAACCCTGATTCGGCCGATTGTGACTTATGGCTGCGAAGCATGGACGATGTCTGCAAAGGACGAATATTCTCTGCTTGTCTTTGAGCGAAAGATCCTGAGACGAATCTTCGGTGAAAAATGTGTGGCAGGAGTCTGGAAGATTCGAAATAATGAAGAGCTTGACAAATTAATTGAAAAGGAAAGCATCGTCCGGTTCATCAAGGCCCAGAGACTCCGCTGGATCGGGCATGTCCAAAGAATGCCCACCTATAGGAATCCTAGGAAGATCATGGATCATCGGATGGATGGCAACAGAAGGAGGGGAAGACCAAGAAGAAGATGGCTGGCCGATGTGACAGATGACCTAAGGACTATGAGGGTGGCGAACTGGAGGGAAGCTGCTGAGGACCGAGTTCGTTGGAGGAACATTGTTCGGGAGGCCAAGGTCCACAGTGGGCTGTAGCGCCAAGAGAAGAAGAAGAAGGTTAATTATTACACAACGGCTCATCTACCAAGAAGGGGCTGGATTTTGTTGATAGTTACTTTTGCAACTTGAACAACCGTTGAAGTATTATTGATGGGCAAATTATTACACAACGGTTCATTATTCTTTCTCCGTAGAAGGGGAACCTATACAGGTAAATTATTACACAACGGTTTAGGTAGGTACCTAGTAACGAGTAGGTACGGGGTTAGGTGCTAACCTACGGAGGGTCCGCGATCTACATAATATGTGTATAGAAGGGTTATCTATACGGAGACCTGTGATCTGTAATAGGAGGGTATTCTGTACAAAATAATAAACCGTTGAGCAGGGATGTGCAGCGTTTTTATTGCATATTCAGATTCTACATACCTTGAAACGTAAACCATCAAAATTTGAGGGGGGTTAGAATTTTTTTTTTTCCATGCTCCATTCCAAAGATTTATTATTGAAAAGAATAAACCACAATTACGTACATCATGCATCAAGCTGCCATAACTGCTATCATGATTGAAAATTCACCAGATTGACCATGAACATTTATTCACCTTATTAATTTTTCAAGTTTATCGAAGTCACATCAGTATTGTATGCGGAGTCTATAGTGCCTTTCAGTAATAAATTTATTGGTCGAAATTGAGGGTGTTACTGTGTGGGAAGCGTGTTAAATATAGGTAGGTCAAGTGTGTTTTCCACTAGATGGATTAAGTTATTATTAAACGCAAAACTGCTATCCATCGTGACCTGATGGAAAAAGCGGGTAGATACGGCGAGAGAAAAGCGGTATTGGACTCATAAAACGGCGGAACCGCGAATGATGAAACAAACGTTCTAGCGCAAATATTTGTAAAGCTCTCCAACTCCCGCTATGTGCCCACCCTGTCGGCCAGTTGAAAGAAAAAGTCGCTTCGAGGACTCGCCGAGACGCAGCGCTGGCATCGGTCATGAGATCGAGATTGGATACCACTGTGACAACACTATACATCGCACTATTCCCACTCCTCTTCACCAATCTATACCCCACCTCTGCGAGAAATCCTGAACTGTTCGGGAGTACCGCAGTCACTATTCAGGCACATCGAGGTTTCGATAGCTCGCGGGTTCCACACATCACCGGCTATGGGTCTGGAAGAGGTAAGAAAAACGACCGTTGCCATTATATATTCCAAAATGAAAAAAAAAACGTCGGAACGTGTCGCATTGCGTTAATTTTGATTTATTATTTTCAATAATAAACCATTGGAATCGAGCGTGGGGGAAAACAATTAACCCCCCCCCCCCTTAAAACTGGATGGTTTCCATTTCAGCGTAAGCAGAATCCGAAAATGGGATTTAAAAATTTCTGTTCGTCCGCCGAATGCTGTACTTCGCACTTCCCTTAGTTACCATCAACCAAAATTAATGAAATGTGGGTTGTAGGTCCCATTTGGGGTCTCGCTGATCCGCGAAGCTCGGCGTTATTGTCACATCATCTCTAAGGGGTGGAAAATAGGAGCTGGGATTTCCCGAAAGTCTTAGCTCGAAAATTTTCAATAGATGAGCATGGTTTTTTCACGTTTTTAAACTGATCTCGAACTAATGAATTTTTTGAGACCACCCGGAGCATTGTACGACCAGCCGTTCGTTTGCGCCAATTCGTCAACATGATTGTGAATGAAAAGACACCTAAACATCCAGCCCAGATAATAATATCATTGAATGGCAACACCTGATTATAATCGCGCATGGCTGTATGAAATCGTGTTGGTTCCGAGATTATTTCATTTGAAGAATGATTGTTATTTGCGGTTTTCTTGGTACATTTTGGTTTATTATTTTCAATAATGAACCATTGGAATCGACCATGAAAAAAAAAATTCTAACCCCCCTCAAAATTTGATGGTTTACGTTTCAAGGTTTTAAATTGGAACGTTATGCTTCATGAATAACAACAAATAATTAATCATAGAATTCTTGATTCCACCGCATATTTATGAAATGAGATTGCTTATTAGCCAATTAGGGCTTTCCTAGTTGGAGCACGAAGGTAGGTATTGACCAAAGAAAACAGTGGTCTACGTAAAAAGGACACCTATAATTATACAGGTAACTAATAAACCGTTGTGTACCCTGCAGCGTTTCATTTCTTTATTATTATCTTTCATCCCTCGCAGTTGATAGGTATTTCCCAGAAGTTCTAATACCTAATAATACTAGTTTGCCGCTGTATGTAAAAACGCTATAGATTGGAAATTGAAACATTGTCAAAGGGAGATAGATCCCTTTCCGACAGATTTGCCCAAAGAAATGAGGGCAGTCTCTTAACAGGCTCATATACGTGGAATATATGGGAAAAACAAGACCTGAAAAGTATGATTGGATTAATCGAGTTGTTTTGGCCCCATTTTGAAATTAGGATTTTTGGAATTCAAATTCCAGTCATTTTGAAATTCTGGTTGTCACTGAACCTGAGCAGAACCTTCGACTTATAAAATGAGGTTGACTTCCTGTGTACATACTATCAAGAAGCTGTTACATAATTTTTTCCTCATGCAGGTTAATTTGATTTTATATTCTATAGAATGGGACATGCATATTTATAAACTCCTACTTGCCACCCAGCCGACGGCTTCCAGCCATACCGTCCTAGATGTTCGCCCTCATAATACGTATTGAGTTATGTTGCGGAGTAAAATATTTTTCATTCATTCATAATGAATAAATTAATCAATAATAAATTGTAATGAATTAAAATTGAAACATTAAAAATCTAATGGGCATTCATTCGTGATCAATTATATTGAATTCACAATCGTTTAAGTTCCTTGAACTTCGATATCATTGGAGATCATTGGAGTAGGACTCAACTCTATGACAACCAATTTACTCAGTGTAAAGAAATCTATACTGAGGGATAGCCTAGTTTTGTTCCTACGAATGGTGATCTCACAACTCGGAGCACGTACATATATATAATTTATGGATGCTATTATTCGTAACAGCTGGTTTTTAGAAATCGATGGTGACTCGAATACCACGTATTCTAGAAAGTACCTACTACACTACTGTATTGATGCAAAATCAGAGTTTAAATGGTTGTAGTTTTTAACTTGTCGGTTATATAGGTAGCTTATCTTTCATCATATACACATGACACTCGAAATCAATGCGTGATTCATAGTAAATGTCAACTATGCAAGTCATCATTTCTGATTGAAGTTGATGTGCTGTAGATAACTTCCATAACATCATAACTTAATACGTAGGTACTTGGTTTATGAGTTTTACTACTTACTATAAATTAATCTGAAGAACGATTTGCGTCAGAATTTGGACGGTAATTTTAGCACACTTTTGGTCGCGTCACTAACAAAAGAAGGAAAATTGAATGCAACTAAACGGGAAGCCTACATTTAGGAAAACCTTTACAACTCAATTTCATGCAAATTTTGGAACTTGCCAAAGACGGTATGGTAAATAAAACCGAAATTTATCCCGAGACTTGAAATGCTGAAAACGTCTGATCGAAAACAAAAGGTTTTTGACATGGATGGTACTAGTTATACTTATTAATAGTACTTCTGGATGGATTCTCAGGCAGGACTTGGAACGGTAATTGGATAATAGTATGTTTCGTTCTTGAAATATTGTTTAAGGTGTTTTTTTGAATCCGCTCTATCAATAATTTCATAATATGATTTTGTTGGCACCAAAATCACAAATTTTCCACTTTTACGTTTAGAGCTTTCTGAACAAAGTCTGTTCAGTGTCTGTCTCATTTCGAATCTGCTTTTGCTGAATTTTTTAGAGTTCATGCGAGCTGATGATGATGATTTCAGATTGTTTGATCTCCGGTGTGGACGAGGAAACTATGTGCCATTAAACTTGGCAGAGGTTTTTCATTCTTTCGTCACGTTTAGTTGGTAGTTTGATCTCAAAGTGCCGTGAATGAATAATGTATGTGTCATTATCTCATTACACACTTTTCTTTGGGTATTTTTGAGAACAGTGGAATTGGGCAGTTATCGGGAGGAGGCCTCCAAAAAACAATACTGAAGATAAGTGGAAAATAAACTCAACGACTTGTTGGAGTTAAAATTTTCGGAATAATCTTGGTTGTGATGTTTGTAGCACGGTACCTGGAACGGAATGGTAAAAGATGCCCACCTACTTATCTAGGATGCAAGATATTTGTAGGATTTCCAGTAAGCTGTACTTTATACCATTAGCACTATGTATTGGAAGTCGAGTACTCTGTACCCATAGAAGCGTGTCAGTTATAAGAGATGTAGTAACATCCTGATTACCGGCAGTGACTCACAGTTTAGCAGGGCGCAGTTGACGACTCAAGTGATTGGTTGATGGGAACATTACAGGCTACGTTGGATTCTTAGAGCATTTAACATAGCGATTCATCATGACCCTGGGGCAACTTCTGGTTTTTCTGATGACAAGCTATTTATTTCTGAGTGATTCAAGTCTAGATTTCTGCATACAGACACTAATAAAATCCGAAGTAGTAGCATAGGGAAATAGGAAAGATTCCAGGCTGATTTCAGGTGTAGGTACATTATCGTTTGCGGATCTTGGCTAATACTGGTGTACAAAAATATTAATTCGCCTAATTTGAGATAGGGCTAAGTGATAGTAACTGTAGGTGGCTGAATAAGCAGGTATAAGGCACAAGGGACAAAGGACACTGGTTTCTCACCTCAACTGTAATCCTAGACCACACTGTTATAGGTCGGTTGTTATAGGTAGTTATTTCTTGGGATTTTGCACACAAAAAATATTGTTCCATTTTTATCTTACGGTTTTCCCATAGATAGAAAGTTTATGGAAAAGTTATGATGGAAAAGCCTTGGTCAGCGCAAATGAATTACGTAATAACTATATTATAATATGTTGGCTTGTTGACTGGGACAGTTGGAAAGCTGATAGGTGAGACCAAAGTGCTGTAGACGGCTTTTAATGAAACTTGAAAGAATTCTATGCTAGCTTTCAAATATGTAATTGAACGATAAACTATAAACATGATTAATGATTATACGGACATTTAAATTTCTAGGAAATAGGATCAGGAGAGAGTCGGTTCGTTAGGGAAATTTAGATGCTCCTTCGTAAGCTCATTTACAATCATAAACATTTAAAATGGTGCAGTTGTCATCATGTCTTCTGCGTTATCAATACAACCTTTTAATACATACATTCTTGAGCAAAGCATCGTTCATCGAGCTGGAAAAAAAAATTCTAATCGAACTGAGTCGAATACAAAAATCTTTTTTTTTTTTTACTCACAGAAAAATATTTAGTGTCGTTGTTCAGGGCCAAAAAAATTCAGCTTTTATAGGTAGGTAAAGTTGTTACCACACTGATAAATCAAAATCTGTTCAAATAATGTGCTCAAGTATTATGGCACGCCAAATAACATCAAATTTCGTCATACTATAAGCCTGGAACATCTTTACCAGCTAGAGATGGCGCGGAAAAGTTGGCCTGAAAGAACAAGGACGAGAGGAAAATCTCTTACATCACCTCATTAACTCAAGCTGAATATCCGTTAGCCTCAGTACCTACCTGATTTCTATAACAGCTCACGGTCGATTGCTCTTAAGTCTGGTCTAGGTATTGAAAAAAAAACCATTTGGTTCAATGAAGTAATAATGGCTTTGTTTGGATTTATCTCATACGAGAATCACTACATACAGGAGAATATTCCTTATATTGGAACTCACTTGAGCAGAAACAAACAGCTATGAACAAAACTATAAATAACGATTTGAACGATTCAAAAGTCGGAGCAATAAAGAAAAGGTTTATGACATTGTGATCGCGATGTCAATATTTGTTTTACGACACCGACGTCAGTGAATAGGTTCCTACCCGGTTGGTTCCTTCAACTTAACTTTTGATATAATATTCGCGAGGAAATTTCTTTAAACTAATTTTTTTCTTTTTCAGGTAAGGTGAAATAATGATAGTAAATACTTTTGGAATGGCATTCCGCTTTGCATAAAGTTCGCCGCACTCCGGAAATATTGAAAACGTGGGCGGCATTCTTATTGGGCTCGCGCACAATTTTGATGAATATTGATTTTGTTTTGGTAAAGCGAAATAGATTGACTTGATTTAATGCTGGTTTGTTATTAAGAGTATTGGTGTTCTTCAGCCTTAATATTGAGGAATACGTTTAGATGAAACACCCTCACCTTGCCCCTTGTCCTTGATATAAGTGAAGATTTGTGTACTCAAGAAGTATAACTTCAGAAGGTAGGTACAGTTTGAAATGATCCTGACTGTCATACATTTCTTGGAGTTGTCCTTCGGATGCTTCAAAATAATTTATTTTGGTTAATTGTGGCCTTGACTTAGCTTACCCCGGCTTCATGGCAGAAGCCTATTCATAAATATGAAAGTACTCGGGAATCATCAATTTCAGTTTAAGATGTATGTTGTTTACATCTATAGGATATCCGTAAGGAGCGCTTGGTACTCTTGAGTTTTTTGTCATTCCTCTCCCATTTGAATCGCAGAAGTGATAAGAAAAATCTATTTAGGTGACTGGATTACTAAACTGACATTACCTAACAGTTGGCATTTGGAAGAAAACTTGTTATAGTCCACGCTGTCTTCCTGATCGTGAAGAATTCTCCATGTCAGTGGGCGACCGGCACTTTTTACAACCTACACCGACCTCGGAAAAGACTGGCCCAACTTGTACAACCTACATTTTTAACCACAAAAAAAAAAATTAGTGTGTGATCTAGGATGAGTCATGATATTGGTGGGTACTGACAAGGCTTTCTGACGTTACAAAGAAATTTGATGCAACATGTGGGCTAGCCACGCGCCTGGTTAGGTACAACGACTGAACATGAGTTTGTGAAACGGGGGACGAGACCTGAGGCCTAGTATTTCACCAGGCTTTCAACCTTGCTGCCCAATTTCTAACGAACCGATGTTGAACGAGACTTTATTTTCTGTGGGTACCCACTCCTCACTGCGAAAATATTGCCTGGTAACATTATTTGTATTCACTTGTTGGCAGTTGCAGATAAAGAAATTTTATTTTTTATGAGCTGAGATAGGGTAAATCGTATGTACTCTATTCGCGAATGCGCTTAATATATTCAACGCAACTACCTAGTGGTAATGCGTAATGCACTTCAAGCATTTTTTCGCTGTTAAGGTGACAAAAGACTTTCATTCTTCGTTCTATCGAAAACAAGAGGATCTCACAGGAAGTTGATCAAAAATAAAAATAAAAAACGGTTAAGCAATCACAAATACAGAATTGAACTCTTCGAAGTTGGCTTATCGGCCAACAACACATGAACTGTGTCGTAATTCTATCTGGAATCGACTATAAAATATGCTTGCGAGACTATACAAATTCTAGACCTGCTAAATCTACGTAAAGTCTAAACATGGGAGCATTTTCCCGAAAATAAACTGCCTTAGTTCTATTTCGCTAATGCTCCTTAAGTATTCAAGTAGGTAAACTTTCGATTCCCTTTATTCAGTTGGAGCCAGACCAATCAGTAAGTCAGAGGGTCAAATCTTTGTTCAGCCTTCAACGTTATCCAAGGTACCCACCATTGTATGCTAACAAAGCGATTATCTAAAAATGAATACAAACATGAATCGTCGGCTGTACATTATAGTGTGACAAAAAGTTTTAGCGATTCAAGTAAAA
Organism: Leptopterna dolabrata; assembly: GCA_954871275.1. Taxonomy (NCBI): domain Eukaryota; kingdom Metazoa; phylum Arthropoda; class Insecta; order Hemiptera; family Miridae; genus Leptopterna; species Leptopterna dolabrata. The sequence goes on along the minus strand of OX940978.1, from coordinate 39,230,543 downwards.
ATGCCCTCGGAATTTCACATTCTCACCCCAACATTGGATTCAGCACTTGTCATAATACAACTCCCGTGTCCCTTATTATTAAATTAATTTAGCTTAAAATTCTTCCGTGTTAAAAAAACCCAAACAAAACAGGTATATAGACTGATATGTATGCGTGACGCAGACGTTTGTGATCTCTAACCCTCCCTATAACAGGCACCCGGTTTCCAAGCCAGTCCGGTTGACTGGAGCAGCTCTCTTATGATGCAACTTTTTGGAAACCTGTCATTAAGCGTATAAACAGGAAAGTACAATTCGTAAGGTTCACTGGAATTCCTGGCTGTTAACTTGGCCGTTAGTTGTTCGGCTTTATTTGAGTGGTGTCGGTTTAAATTTCATTCAAACTTGTTTACTAGAAATAAAGTTTAAGTACCTACCTACATTTGCAAGAGCACGTTTAAGTTTTAATTTTTTAATTTTAATTTTTTATTTATTCAGTAGTGAGCCTCTTTGTTTGGTGGAAAAGCTTGAAAAAATTAGTTGTTCAATGTTCAGTATACATATATACACAGCAAACTGAATTAGTGGGTATAACGCTCGGGGGACAAGTTGGATTCACTACTCTCCCACTACCTTCATAAGTAGTGGGCACGGTGACCAGGAATCTCACGTATGTACGCCCAGGCTAAAAAGACCCACTTACAAAGTGCCAAGGTTACACATACTCCTTTTTACGCGGATCAGTGGCTTATACCGGGTTCATTCTACGAATTACAAACCAGACCCAAAATTAGCTGATTTTACCATGCATTCTCGACGCCGTGCCTTCGTGACACTAAAAACTATATATCGAATTCTGGTGGTCTAACGGAATATTACCTTGGGGTCTCCTGCAACTACTTAAAACACATATCATGATGTATTATGAAAGTCACTCTGTCTACGTTACAGGTAATACGGCCCGTTTAGAGCGAGTTCACTGCCCATTCCGAATCCGTAATTAGCTCTGATAACCCCGTGAGACTAATGTAAATTAGGAGAAGTTAAAAGCTGTTCGAGCTCGTGACCTATGAAATGAAGCAGTAATGCGTAATGGAAAGTCAGTTTGCTGATACGCGAATATTGCTGAGTAAATTGTTGATTCCAGTCCACACAGGTAGCAAGTCCCGTAAGAATATCACCCGTCAAATGTTTGGCAGAAATAAAAGGTTTGGGTATAAAAGCTCTTGCAAATTATTACTTTCAAATTTTCTTTCAAAATCAAACTGTAGGTGAAACCTATGCCCATAATGGCCGAAAACCAATCTTAATATTTATCCAACACTCGAAAGTGCTGCCAACTTTCATAAGTTAATGAATCATATTATGAGTATTGTATCGGAGGACATGCGGTTATCGCCGCATGTTTGATAATACCCCTATCATCGTGGTTGAGAACAATGGGTTTGGTAAATAAGCTTAATTACGAGATAATAAAGAATTCAGATCGGATTTGGTCCACCATTAGTCTCATAAACTCCTTGGAGTCCGAGCAGCTAGAAGAACAGTGTAACGGGATATTTGGACGACTGTCCAAATATCCCGTTTGAAGATTGAATATTGAAGAATTTCACTGCTCATTGGATCTAAACGGATTTACACAGAAAACTAGGAGTCACTGCGGTAAGGCTGGTATAACAGATACGTATCTTTAAAAACCGCTTCGGTCGTCAATGGAATGCGAAACTTTCTCGTTTCGGGGTCAAGATACCGTGAGATTGGAAGCGAACGGAACCGAGATGGCGCGGGGAATCCCGTCAAAAGTATTTGATATGTAATAGCAGTTGGACTCAAAGAGTATAGGAGTTCATAACGTGTTTCTGACGTATCACAATAAGTGAAAGTGAGATTTCGGTGCCCTTCAAATAGCCTCATCTTTTAATGTTTTCACGTGATGTGTTTCACTGGTAGTTGAAAACAGAACCCATCGACTAGTTTGAGGAAGAAGTGGGGGGGGGGGGTCGACTGGTTTTAAGGGGTAGGTGGTTGGTGGTTGCGATGGTTGGAGGGGGGGGGGGGTATGTACTTTTGGTTTACGTGCAGTTTCAACTACCCCTACGAATTTGAATACGCTATGTATCCAAACGCCTTCTTGATAGAAAGTAGGTAGGTAGCTATGAATCTCCAGTATTTACTTCGTAACGGCTCAAACATTTGCAAATCGAATGTTCGAATATTACGGATGAGGGTTCTTGGCGGGTGAATTTGATAATGTAAGATTTCAAAGAACATGGATGACAGTGGTACTGAACACGTTGATAACAACTGAACAAACTACACAAAAAATACACTATTCAATAGAGGAACAAAAATTAAACAATAAATTGTATGATTTCAAAGTTTTCATATAGCATAAATAGGGTAGGTACCTATTTACGATTTACCATTACGATTCAAGTGTACCTCCCATGTTCTTTAGTAAAGTTTTTGCCGACAGCTTGATCCACCAACACTAGAATTTTGAACGGTCAGCCTGAGTGGAATAAAAACGGAGCTATTGAAAGGTTGTCTATTTTCACTAATACAACACTAATGCATGCATTAGTGGAAATAGACAATCTCTCAATAACTTCGTTTTTACTCTTTGAAATGGGTTTCCACTATCTCATCGCGAGTGATTTAGTTAGTATCAGTCTGAGTGGTATCGAATTCTCACTTTACAGTCTCTGAACTTCGTTACTGATTGCCTCTCCAACATTTCCATAACTTAGAATAACTGACGTAGATCTCTAGAACCTAATATGTTATTTTCGTGTTACCTCATATAATATACCACTCAAAATTGTACATTTAAGATAGTTTTCAATAAAGCCAAGGAGAAGGCGAGCTACTTGACAAGAGGGACGCAACCAGGTAGCTCTCCCTCCATCGATCCCCTAAAAGCTTTCAACCGCGGTCGGAGGACTGTTTGGGGGGGGGGGGGGGGGTAGAGGCGCCTTTATAAGGCGCCCTTCTTGCCCGGCTCGTCGTTCTACCTATCTGACTCGAACTTGACGCCTTCTCTCTCTAACCTCACCCTTCTCCTAAACCTCTCTCTCGTAAAAGATCCTAACGTGGTGATAACATTTCTGGGCATATCCTCTAGTATCCAACGTGGTGGTAACCTTTCTGGCCTAGCCATTGTGGTGTAACCTTTCTGGATACTAGCAACCTCCATCCTCCATTTCGCCTTTCCCAAACCTCACCTACCTCAATATCACCATCACCACAGTTATTCTATTATGTAGGTGGGTTCCATCTTTAGAAGGTGACACAGCTTGAGTTCCCAGTTTTCTCTTTATGGTCACAAAAGTATCTGCAAACTATAAACCGCAATAATGGATTAAAATACCTTGAGCCCTCGATTCTTTATGCTAGATGATGATGATCATGATGGACATTTCACACTCCCAGACCATTTTACTTAGATTCAAACTCAGGCTCTTTCAATACAAGCTAATGAAATCGTATCGTATCCGTCTTTCTCTTCATCCGTAACTGTACTAACACTTAATTCAGTGCTCAACGGCAGTAACTAGGTATATAGGTACCTACATGAATTTTCCCAGGTCCGACTCCTTCATCGTAAATTCGGTGGTCCTTGGCGGCAGAATGTTTACATTTTGCCGTAATCAATGGCGTGACATAATTATGCGGTATAACTTTTGGAGGCGGTTTCGGACGAAACGGGATTTGGTGGAAAGAGGGTTTCTCGCTGATTCCAACTACACCAAAACGATTTCTATGCGATGAACCGTTCGTCCGTTATAGGATGATGTAGGGAATGTCGCCTGGCGTGCAGGTGAAGGATTAATACTGGCACTCGGAGTTCTGCCTGTTCACTGTGAAACGCACGTGTAATCCAGGTAGTGTGATTATATAGTGAAACTTTTCCTTCTTTGCTGCATAAATTTACCGTGTTCGCAATGATAATTCCCTTTCGCTAATCGCAAAAGATAATTTATCATCCCCAGCGGGTAATCGATAGGTATAATACCGATTGAGACCTATGATTACTCGGGGCCAATAAACAGTGTACGTCCGTTGACCTAGCTATCGATTCCATGGAATCTATGCCACCTAGTAATCGGTTCCCGTACTATAGAACGAGCTATGGGTATCAGGTCATTTCTGGTAGAAGACATCACCCAAACTCAGGTTAGGTGGTTTAATTTTTTAAGCCTACTCCCCTGCCTTAACTTCAAGGTTGAAACCGGAAATGTGCTAACTAAAGAATGAATGGGACACGGTGAAGCGATATAATTTCGGGCTATTATAAGTATAATATATGAAACTATTTTGGACTATTATACATATTTGGCTATTATAAAAAATATAATATATGAAACAAATTTGGACAAATATATGAAATAACTATAATATATGAAACATTCTGGACTCATATCATCATTGATATCAGACAGGAAGTCAGATATGAGTCCAAAATGTATGTTATGAAGTTCGAGTGTTCTTACGCCATGTTTATGTGAGTACTGGAAAATAATAATAATTATTATATGTTGTAGCAACTTAAAACACTCACACACACGCACATGGATTCATTAGCTGATCCCATCAAATGAGGTGGTTATGTTGTATTTCTGTTTTAGGTACTTAGATTAACAGATAAAAGCGAAATTTAGCTCAGATAATACAATTATCATAAATTATCTAATGTCCCAATAATGTGGCCATAATTATATGAGGCCATAATTGTTATGTGATCCAGCATGACGAGATCTTGATATTTCAGGATTTTAATGCTGCTGCAGAGAAAGTCAAAGCGCTTACCAAGAGGCCAACTGATGAAGAGCTTCTTGACTTGTACGGGCTATTCAAACAGGCGACGGTCGGTGATAATGAAACCGGTAAGCTGTGTCGAAATGTTCTCTCGTCCAAGCGACGCTTGCCTGCTGTCTATTTTTTAAGTTTAAGAATCCTTGTAACCTCTGGCATCCCATGAATTGTATCCTAATTGCATTAAAGCTTGTCTGTAATAACTGTCAGGTCAACTCTGTTATTCCCCTCTCTCTGCTTGTCAAGTCATCAATACCACTCATTCGTGTAAAGGTTTTACCTATTCACCACAATGTTGGATGGCTTATAACAACTTATTCTTCTTGCAACTAGCCCTTGCATTACCCCATAAAGCAAATATCGAGCCTGCAGTAGGTAGCCTGTTCTAGTGCATTTTATTTTATACATCACTTCTGCAGCAGCCGTGAATAGTTTAAAAAAAATTAACAAACACTTGGAGGTCGACCCTAAAAACTGAACGTGAATGATGTATAGCGTCTACACATTCAGCGATGGAATCCTAACCACGTCGACTGTTAAATTATAGTGCCTAAATTAGGGTATTGTGTTCATATGGTCACAAAAGTATAGATTCAGATAAAATACCTTCTCACCTAATTGCCACCAACTGCGTCTCTATGATATTATGGTGGAGTTGGCGAGAATTCTCTAAAATGACTTGTTTTAATGACATTACAATAGGATTTTGTTAGTAGATATCTAGCTCACTAAGGGGATGATTGACCGACCTTGTAAAATTAACTTGAGCGTCATATGATACACTCTAACACGGTACTAAGTTTTCTTCATTTTTACAGCTAAGCCTGGAATGTTGGATCTAAAGGGAAAATACAAGTGGGAAAACTGGAACAAGAGGAAAGGGATGAGTAAAGAAGATGCCATGAAAGCTTACATCCAACTTGTCGATGAGCTCGTAGCCAAATACCCGGCGTGAAGTGGCATTGATGCAGCCCTCCAATACCCATCAAAATCATGTTGTATTCATAATTATTAATCTCATAATATTTTTGTCATGAGCATGCTAACATTGTCCATCCTCTTTCCATTGGCGGTAAGTTTTCTATTAAATGAGATAGGTACCTACTTACCTCATTTTGAACCTATTGTTAATGAGAAAAAAACAGGGGGATTCAGGAGTGTGATATTCATGTTACCTACACAAACCTATAACCGATCAGAACTAAATATTGTTCTATTTGAATCTTCAATTGATGATTCTTATTTAAAAACCTAGTCGCAAGCAGTTTTGATAGAATATAGACGATGTAAAACTAATTGCATATGATCTAAACTACCAAAATCATATGCTACAAAGTAGCAGACTGAACGTACCTAGCTGCCGAATAAATATGAATTTAATTGATCAGTTTCTTTCATTATATTATATCCCCCCCCCCCCTCATCTCTTACACAATTTCAAACCAGCTAATACAAATTAATGGTGTACATACATACAATTTATTTAAGTACGCAGCAGCAGCTTCATTTCTGGTACATAGTCTTTTCGTTACTTTAGTTTTAATGCCTACTCTGTATCTGCCACCGTAGACTCGTTCCTTTAATTTAGTATTAGATTTCATCAGGAATCACGTTTACATTCGTACTTACCAACAGATTCGTATTATTTACTATAATATAAGTAGGGATTCATACCTGATAACTAGAACAATGGGTACTAAAATTTTAGGATTTCAAGGTAAGTACCTACGATTTAACCCTTCCCAGTTTGAAAAACTTAAAACTAAAAATTGATAATTATACTTGTCAATAAAAACCGTATAATAAAATCGAGAAATGGCGGAAATTTGAAATAATTTCGCTATCCACTTGAAAGCACTTCGCTCAAGCCTGTATCGCTATACCTATTAGGTTTAAAAACTTACCACTTGCTTCGATAACGATTCAAAACTCCATACACATTGGTAACTTGCTAAGACTAGCCGAAAGATGGGATGGAAATCAACAGTCCCACAATCTTCGTGGGACATCTAGAAATGGTTCCATAATATGAAGTCATTATAATATGAGACTAACTTTCGTTTGCACAGTCATGATAACTACCTGACACAACTCCGACAGACTGCCCGAAAAAATGGGTGACAATAACAGGAATCTGGAGGATGTGTTAGTGGCCAGATAGTCCCATACAAAATTCATAAAATTCCTACTTTAAGGTTTTCCCTCTATGGAGAGTTCAGTTTGGAATGCGCTATTTGACCATGCATCACACTACACCAAATATTTCTAGAACAATAATATATGAATGAACTATGTACTTAGGTGATAGCGAACAGTGCAAGTTTGAATGCAGTTCATATTCCAGATCATCGATGCCGCTGACTCCCAACAGAGCTTACAAGTCACACAGAGTGGATTTACAGGTTAGCATGAGTTTGGTTGAAGGGGCGTTTTCTGTTTATTTATTAATTTATTTATACTTGAGTGTTACACCACAGCCAGTCGTTGAGACATATAAAGTGATATATAAAGCGGTATAGTATTTGTATATCACTTGCATTCAACATTGGGTCAAAAGTTACATAAATATTATGGCTCAAGGTTAAGTAGTCCAGCGCTCATACCACAAATGAAAAATAGGGATGTAGGAGACAATGAATTATACTCACGATGACATTTTATTAGGATGCATAACTTTGAAATTGGTACATTTATTATCTTTCAGTATTGCACAATAATTAAACATCTTCTTATTTTGAAACATTGGTTTTCTTCAACATAGAACGCTAAACATTTTTTCAGGACACAGTAACGTAATCGACTCCTTTGAAATCAAATGTATTAGATTATCTCATAATGACTCCACTCAGGGGCGTCGATAAAATCAACAAAACCATAACTATGACCTGATTGTCAACATGCTGGCACACTTAGTAAGCAAGCCTCTTCGAATATTACGGTCCAATCATTTTAGTGTTTACACGTGAAAGGTAAGCATTATTGTTCAATATCACAGTCAAACTCTACACGATGAACTCACACAAGGGTCACACTAGGGGGATTTGATGAGACACCGATAATAATTTACGTAGAATCAGTTGCACCGTTGACAACAGTGCAAATGAACCATTCTGGGGCAACTAGATAATAATTAACATTATATTACAATGATATGTGGTCACTACGGTTCGGTATTCACATGGGCTCTAACAATATACTATTTAAATCTACCGTAATTATTCATCTATAGGGACTTAAATTTAGAAACGGGACATTTCCCTCAATAAAATTGTTGTTAAATCGGTACTTTTATTATCTTATTGTTGTCGCAATTTTTATTATACCTTTTCTTGCTTCAAATTATTTATACCAGTTACTAGTTTCTGCTAGCTTTGTGGCTCAGCACCCTGACTAGTCCGTGGAGGTAGTATCAAAGAGGTCTTGAACACGATGATCCCTGATCGAAATTGTGGTGTATCATTTGTTCACTGTTGCTGCCAATATGGTAGCACTACCATTCGAATTTGTTTATAAGAACATGCACACTCAGAATCAAACAGGAAGTTGAAAAAGGTACTTACGCCACTATTTTACCTTTGACGAAATTCAGTAGAAAATAATGAAGATGTAGTCTGTTGCAATACCAAGATGATGAAATATTTTCACACAATATGAGTTCAGAGTTAATCTTGATTTTTACTTCACTGTTGAATCAATGCGTTACCTAATTTATTAACGATCGATACAACACCCCAGCAAATCACAGACAAGTTGAACACAAAATTGAAGTTGCTAGGTATCTTCCATTTCGATTCCAATACGCTTCTCATACCATTATCATACTGTCAGTTCTTTTTGAATGATTTATTAAAATATTTGTTAGAGGAAATTATTTTATTCGCTTCACGTGGGTGTAGCTTGGGATATTTTCATTTCCCGTACCGGGTGTCGTTATAAGAATACTCCGCTAATTATAGTTCACCAGCCCGATGAATACCTTAATGTGCCTCGGATCGAAGGGTAGCTAAATAATATTCTACTGGTTTCATCTAAGACGTGCTAAGGCGTGATGAGAGATTTGGAACCTGGCCCAAGGTACATGCATTTCGTTTTCATTCATCTCATAAATTTCAGGCGAACATTATTGAGTCAAAACCAAAACTCGAACTTGTTGAAGTAGGTAATTGAATACGACCCACCAATTTCTTTTCTCGCTGGCAATGCAGACAAATCAAGATGTTTCAACAGTAACGAAACTGATTAGGTTATCATTATGGTCCCCTAGTCCCATCATTATTCAGATATCGATAACATTTCTCATAAAATAGAGAATTTATTAATGTGTACAATTTTCGAATATCTGATTTGGAGATTTATATGGATGCTTAATGGTAATTTCAAAACATAATAATGGGGATTTTCGACTAGAGATTTCAGAACTACTTTATTATTAAATAATAATAATAATGATAATAATATTTTTGGAGGACGCCATGACTAGAGTGTGTTACTCAATCCGAGCACTCCTTATTCCTCAAATAAATGAAATTAGCATAATGTACATATCCAAGCTTCTCTGTTTTTCTCTTTTCAGATAAATATTACAGGAATATTTTAGCAGCAGATTTGAAAAAGTTTTCAAAGAAATAAACTTGGATTTTTCAAGGTCTCAAAGTTTCATTGAAGTTAATTTTTGAACTGTTTCACTTTCTGTGGATAAAATCCTGGAAACAATGCAAGTTACTTTTTGAAACACGAAGTGATGTTAATATGCTGATCGATGTGAAGAAATACGACTAGCTGGGTTTCAAACAGAACTGCTCAGGTACTTGCAGTTAGACACTCTCTGTACTGAAAATTAATATTTCTACCTACGTACAAAAAAACTCCCCTTATTTCCCGCCTCTGATGGTTATTAGGATAGTTCTCCTTTGCTTAGATCCAAGTGGTACAAAGACAAATTTTCACCAAATCTACTTTGGAATTACTGAATCGTACAGCAAATATCTCGTACAGCAAATAATTATGTCTACTTGATTTTTCGAATCAATGTCAATTTACATCCTAATGTTTGTAGACAATAAATTGGATATATAATGACAATTAATTTACCTAAAAATAGGGCACCACATACTTTTTGAAACGAAAGAAAAAGAAATCAGGACTATCAAGAGTTTGACTATTCCAGCAAAGCAAATAGGTCTACAAAAGGAACTACAATTTATTGTTAGAAGCTATCGGGTTTGAATCATAACTCATAATTTTTCATGCAAACTTCAGGAAATGTTGTTTTGCTTCGAATTTCAAATTCTGCTGGCTTCATATAAATTTCTAGGTGATTTTGAAGTAGGTAGGCAGTCCATCGATAAGAAAGCCTCTAAGAAACATGGAGACCTAAAAACCCCTGTTCAAATATGAAGTTTATGAACAACATCCTTCTACAATTATGTTTCACTAGACATTATTTAAATATAAATGAAATTCTATCACAATAAAAATTATCAACCAACTTCATTAAAAACTCAACAAGAAAAATGACATGAAAAATAAGAATTTGTGTTGTAAAACCAACATAATGAGATTCAATTAAACTTGCCTGGCAACTTTCTTTCATTATCATGAGTGTAAAATATTCAAGTTAGTTCTAGCAACATCTAATTTCATCCTCTGCTGACATTGATCGAATAGAGTACGTTTCACATCATTGGAAAACCTTTTGTTTTGTATAACAAAATAAGTTAATTTGTCGAACGTGTATCATGTACGTAAGTACTTGATTAGATACATTTGGGAATAAAAGCCATGGTTTTTATCTCCATAACATAATATCAACTCCTTAACCATCAACTCCTTACCCACAGGTCTGTGTAAGCTTTGTTCAAGATTAACAAAAAAAAAGAGGGGCAGAGATGTTATTTCAACACTTATTAGGGAACCGAATATAAACAGAATATATTGCTAGTGTCCATTCAAGAATCCACTGCATCACAAGGGCTTGTTGAAAACATAGGTTAGAAAGGTAAATAATAATAAATCAATGAATGAATGAAATTAAAGTCATGAATAGAATTCATGTTATGCTCTGTAGGTTTTGAACCAACATGAAAAGTTTTGAACGGTTCTCACGAGAGGGAGCCATGTTTGAGTTACTTATCCACAACATGTGAAAAACGAACTAGTCACTAGCGATGAAATCGTGAAAACTCATTCCAAAGAAGAAACGTTGTCTATTTCCAGAGGAAACAAACAAAGGTCCACATTTTTCGGTGATCAAATCACCGTCAGCAACCCTTAATAACGTTGAAACGATACCATCGCGAGTTATTCTAATAATTTTGTCTAATGCGAGAAACCCTACACTCCATTATTTTTTTAGTGATGTCAGTAGTAAGAAAACTAGGTAGGTACGTCGTGTATAGAGTGGGAACCCTAATTCTTGAATAGTTATAGGTAAGTACATAAACTGGTGGATTAGGAGATGCAGGTATTCACAAAATTTTGATGTTGCGGATGCTAGTGTCGTTAACAACATTTCGGTTGGTGCCTACCTTACCATGCTACGCATATCGTTCTTCAGTGACCGTCCATATATTACGTCACGAATCAAATGTAGAAATAATTTTAAAACATCTATAGCTCATGAAATGGTATTTTTGATGTTTTATTCCTTCATTTAACACAGAGAAGTTTAATTTTACCCTCAATCTAAAGCAATCGTAAGCTCGAAGCAAGTGAATAGAACGGTAAAAAATGTTACTTCCGCGCGATCTTTCCATACAGGGAAGAAAATTTGAAACCTAGTGGGTATAAGCGAGGCAGGTACGTGCTCTCTTTGTTTGCAAGAATGATGAAATCTGTTTCGTCAAATCACAATAAAACCACCTGAGAGACTAGTGTGCTGATTCCGCGCGCTGCTTCCCCATACCAGTGTACTACTACGCAGTACGCCGAATTTCCGTCACGGCAAGGCTTCATATTCTCACCCCCTTTCAGTACTCCAGCTTCTCATTATATTCTTGCAGGAACGACAATATTCATTAGTTACTTCTTGAAGTAAATGTGAATACTTTTATAAAATGTACTATCGATCTCATCAATTTTTTCAGTGCGATTTTCTGCACGCGAACCTCTCTTTCACAATAAACTAGGGACCTTACAATATGTCTGTGAGCTCCAGCTGTGGCCCCGAGTAGAGCTTGATATCTCCACCGGGCGAGCCACATATGCTTCACTTTCATGATGCGAAAGATCTTTTAATTTTTGAAAGAACACACATGGTTGGTGAATTTGCAATAAGAGGAGTTTCATCAGTATCGAGTTGTTGAAAAATTATATTCCTATTTCAATTGTTTAATTCATCACTTTACGTAACTGGATTGATGGTTTTAACCATTGTAGAAGTTGTTATCAGGTTGAGAAAAGACCGGTAGTTCCTGTCGAAAGTTTCGAGAGAGCGATAATATATTGTGCTCTTGGGAATCGATAAGACAGAAGTTGTATACAAGATACAGTTTATCGTCTAGATCTTCACCGACCAACTGCGATTCTTCAAACAAATTCGTTAGGTGATGTGATTTATGGACGGTCGGACCCTGAATTTCAGTACATAATTGATTGTTCCATTTTCTAGACGCTATACGACTATGAACCATCTTCTGACTAAATGTTGTGCTCGCTGATGTTACAGTTGGAAGCCGGACGAGACATGCGGATGGTAATGTCTTCAGTTGTCGTGTTTCTCACCATGGAGGAATTAAGGTAATGGATCTCGGCTGCGGACGAGACGTTTGAACTAGCAATCGGAGGTCTGCCAGGGGTGCTCACACCGTTGGAGGAGCGGTCGGTTCTTCTGAGACCGCGCGAGGGAAGAGCTAGGACGACCTGAAAATTATAATGAACACTGACAATCAAACGGATAAAAAGTTCCTACTCAAGTGTGTGGTAACTAACAAACTCATTCATTCATAAAACAGTTCGTTAATATTTATTATGATGCTACATTCCTTTATTTATTATCCTATTTCATTCTCTCGTTCTGTTAATACCCCTTTAAAATATTAAAAACTCTATTTGACTTTTGTCCCTTAACCGTGGTAATCACTGACAAGAGTCAAATGGAGGTTTGAATATTTTAAAGGGGTAATATAACAGAATGAGATAATGAAATAGGATAATAAATAAAGCCCTCATGGAATTGTTCAGTACGGCACTTGGGGGACTTCATCGGACTCATCTTCGAGTATGGTTGTTGTGGTGATAGCAACTTTGACGGTAGGCCTGGAAAGGTGAGGTTTGAATGGAGGCGACTAGCAAACAGAAAGGTTGCACCTATGGCCAGGCCAGGAAGTTTGATTGCTAGGAGGTTGAGATGGAGAGCTTGAGGTGTGAGGTTCCGAAAGGTTACACCTATGGCTGGGCCAGGAAGGTTACCACCACTTCAAATGCTAAGGAGGTTGTGCCCCGTATGTTCCACCACATCGGCCAAGCTGTGATCCCACCGTGTTCGCATCACTCCAGTGCCACGTGTGAAGGGTATCGGGATCAACCTCACTCACGGCATGACTGCGACGTCGTTAGCCTCTAGCCCTTGTCTCAAAGCAGTCCATCTGAAGCTGTTCCCCACAGATCCCCGCTTCCACCCGACAACGGGCGTGACGTGAGGGACTGGTGAGGGGACCAGGAACAAACACGTTCCAAGAAGCCGGATCGATTATCGAATCCTCCACCTTCCACGAATAAAGTGGTATACAGTTGGGGGGCAGACCAGGGCCTTTTTGACGCCCAAACCACCTATGGAGGACTCAGCCTCCAGAGGCCGGGTCCACCTTCCACCACGGGCTAATGGCCTATCATAGCGCATGGGAGCCCAGCCCAGATCGGTTTTATAATGAAGTGATTCACCCCGTCACACGACGTTCCGGGCACTTGGGAGTTCCTTCGGGGCCTCTCGCCACAGCCTTGCCTCTGTGGCGACCGGCACATTAGAGCCGGCTCAAAGCCGCCGTTTGGACCTCTTAACACAGACGTGTCCCGTCTCGACGGGTCAGTCAGGATGCAATCTATTCAGGATCTTTTTAAGAGAGAGGTTTGAGGAGGAAGGTAAGGTGAGAGACTGGAGTCATCGACTAGAGTGCAGTAGGTAGAATGGCGAGCCGGGTAGGGGGAGCGCATTTTATAGGCACCTTTCCACCCTCCCCTGGTCCTTCAATGGCTGTTGGAGCCGGTGGGGGAATGATGGAAGGAGCCGACCTAGTCGTGCTCCCGAGTCAGGTAGGCCCGCCTTCTCCTTGGCTTTATTGGAAACAATCTAAAATATGTACGTGAGTAGTTCATTATAAAGGGGTACCATGACAGTTGTGATTTACGTAAAACGGCCGAAAACTAGATCCTCAACTTGGTAGTACTTTTAAGGTTTGGGTTATAAAAGTTGTACCCTCAGAATTTGTTGGCTTCTCAAAAGCGAAGTGATAACTAATTCAAAACATTGAGCAACACTTGTTATGTGCTATAACACCGAACGGGGTTAGTCACTGGTCGCCAAATCCACAAATTTACTGGGCCTTTTATGTATAAATTTCTCTGTTATGGATCAAACCGCTGCAAATTTCTGCACAACGGTTTATCATTATATCCCTGTATAGATGCTCCTTCTGCGGAGATCATTGTTTTCTGTGGTCAACACTTACTACCCTCGTGCTTCCACCGGGAAAGCCCTAAACCGATACCTACTGGAGCCACCAGGCAATTACCTATAGTTCCGTAAATAATATGCGGTGGAATCAAGAATAACTGTGCTTATAACTATCCAATTATTCGCTGTTATGCATAATGCATTGATATAGCCATGCCTGATCATAATCAGCTGTTCCCTAGCAATGATACCGGTACTGGATATAACCGTTTCGTTCACACTCACGTTGAAGAAGTGTTTTTGTGCAGTTTTCAAGGCCTTACTGTGAACGAACGGCTGGACGTACAATGCTCCGGGTGGTCTCAAAAAAGCCAAGTTCAAGAGCTACGTAAAAACGTAAATAAAACATACCCTTCCATCGAAAGCTTTCGGAATAGCGGCGTCCTGGGAATTGTATCCCCAATTTTTCGCCCCCTAGAGAAGACTGACAGTAACGCCGAGCTTCGCGAATCAACTAGACCCCAAATGGGATCCACAAACCGAATTACAATAATTTTGGTTCATGGTAACTAAGGAAAAAGGAAGTACGGTGTACGGCGGACGGACAGAAATTATTTTCGGATTCTACGTAGGTACCGTGAAATGGAAACCGTCAAATTCTGAGGGGGTGGGTTATTATTTTATTTTTATTTTTATTTATTTTTCCCATGCTCGATTCCAGAAGTTCATCACTGAAAATTTTTCTGTAAAGCTGTTTTGTTGTAAAACAATTAAAAAGGGTACTTTTCAACAATCACTTGAAGAAATCCACTTCCAGAAATCAACTTAATTTTATTCTACTTCAAGGAGTTCGCTGAGTATGTGTGGCAGGGGAACAGTTTGGAATGAATATTTACATAGTTTCAGTAGGATTTAACAGATGACGGGCGACATCCACAATCATTCAAAGGGATTATCTGTTCTATCACGGACCTGGTCAATGCTTTGAGATAACTAGGTATCTACAGGGAACCTACACATGGGACGTTTCACGTGAAAATGTTGGAATAAGCAAGGCGTTTTCACAGCTTGAACGTACGCGGGTCGTTGGGGAATGCGTAGGTATGGGGAAAAACACTGGGTTGGAAGGTGTCATGAACAGTTCACTCACTTTACGTACCTATCAGTAGTATGAATAACGATGATAAGCATTTCTTATTGATTTATTGATTAATGCTCTCTAGAAAACCAATTCATCCTCAAGGATCGATTCTTGAGTAAAACCTCTCTACCATTTCTGTAAATCACAACAATCCATTAGGAAAGAATAAAGAGAACATTCCCAATTGCTGTAATCAGGAATTTGCTGTTATCAGGAAAATTGCCCTCCCACTTTAAAGCTAGGCTTTGAACAATTACCCCTAGAATTGGGTAGGGAAAGTAAAAGATAGCAGCAACTGTTACCGTAGTGTGACAATTGGTTGTATTGGGTAGCATATAGTTGGGGTAGTTATAGCTGACAACAAAAGAAACGTATGTGCTCTGCTATGAGTGTACACTGCCCTACATAGCGAGCTTTTATTTAAATCGCCCCTCTATGAACAAAAAGATGGGTCTTGATGGGCTGTGTAGGTACTTGGCCATGTTCTCCCTCTTCTTCAACCCCGGTCCAGTCTTGAAACTCTGATGAAAGCGTATTTCAATATGGGCTATTCTCGAAACATATTCCCAAAGTATAATCATATTCAGGATGTGTGAACAAACATTCAAGCACAACGACATCTTAATCTCATACAATCGTCTCCCACAACGAAGTGAAAAAGAAAGCAAAATGTTTGGATTCTGGTAGTTGTGCTGGTAGACATTATTAAGACAGCTATGCAAAGCTGACAGACTACATTAATTTAGATGGCATGACAAATTCATTGCACCGGTGTATTCCCCTCCATAAGGACTAAACTTTGTAAGAGTTTAAGAAAGTAAACTTTGTAAGTTGACAAAGTGATAATATTATAGTAGCTCGCTATATAGTACATCAATCAATCAATTATGCCGCTGAATACAAGTTTGAGATTTTATGCGAAACATTTGGATACACTAAGATAAGAATCTCGAATATTACACTTTCTGGGCGCATTGAATGAAATTTGGATGATGATATCCAAAACCGTACCTTCCTGTGAGACCTCATAATTATGGTTTGAATGGAGCAGGTATACCTGGTGGCAGCAGGATTCGAGTGTTTTCTTGAAGGCAGCTCGGAACTCTCGATTGAAGTATGCGTAGATGATAGGGTTGAGGGCGGAATTAAAATATCCGACCCAGAATACCATCGCGACCACGACGCGCGGCGTTTTACACGTCTCAGGACCGCACAGCGCCGTGCTCAAGTACCTGAAAATATAGTATATGATGAAACGCTCATGGAAATGTACAAGGAACGCAGAATGAATCCGCCATTTTGTTTTACGAGTTTAAACAAAAAACGCTGCAATTTATCACACAGCGGCTTATTATTTACCTTTATAGATGCCCCTTCTGCGTAGATCACTGTTTTCTGAGGTCAAAACCTACCCTCGAGCTCCCCCCCCCCCCCCACCAGAAAACTCTAAATCGAGTATTGGAGACAGTTTCATAAAAATGCGCGGAATTTAATCATTCAATCACTAATTATTTGTTGTTATTCATGAAGCATAACGTTTGTTCAAGTTACAGTACTACCTATCAACAAAATCCAAAAGAGCCATCATCTTTCAAATGAAACAATATCACAGAACAACCAACTCGACTTGATACAGACATCCGTGGTTATAATCAGGTGATCCCTAGCAATGATATTGGGCCGAATTTATACCGTTTCATTCACAATCATGTTGACAAAGCTTTTCGGTGCAAACGAACAAACTGAGATCAATTTAAAAACGCTGCAAATCCCTGCACAACGGTTTATTATTTTGTATAGAATACCCTTCTGTTACAGATCACAGATCTATGTATAGATAACCCGTCTATATAATATAATATGTACTATTCTATACATATTATGTAGATCGCAGACCCTCCGTAGGTTAGTACCTAACCCCGTACTCGTTACTAGGTACCTACCTAAATCACGAGTTAAATGTTGCTAAAATAATTCTGCCGATGACAAACAGTACCTAACAAAAAGAAACACACATAATGAAGTTCTGAAAAGAAATTGTTGATGAGGAGTGAAAAAAGTTGCAAAAGTACCTACCAACAAACTCCAGCCCCTTCTACGTAGATGGTATAATGAACCGTTGTGTAATAATTTACCGTTGAGTAATAATTTACCGTAGTAATAATTTACCCATCAATAATACTTCAACGTTTGTTCAAGTTTCACTACCTACCAACAAACTCCAAAAGAGCCATCATTTTTCAAATTAAATAATATCACAGAACAACCAACTCGACTTCATACTCCGCCAATATAATCAGGTGATCCCTACCAATGATTGGCCGTATTCACAAATTCCTATTGTGGGCGCGTCTCTGGTTACGAGATTTGGCTTGAATTGTATACAATTTCATTCACACTGGAGTCGAAAATGCCTGTCGGTGCAAACTTCGGGGCCTTACTGTGAACGAACGGCTGGACGTACGATGCTCCGGATGGTCTTAAAAAACTCGCAAGTTCAAGAACTATTTAAAACCGTAAAAATATTTACGTAAAAAAATGGTATAGGCGTTTTGAAAATTTCAACCCCTATTTTGAACCCCTTAGAGATGACTCACAGTAACGTCGAGCTTCGAGGACCAACTAGACGCCGAACGGAACCTATAACCCGAATTTCATCAATTTTTTTTCATGGTAACTAAGAAAAGTGGCCCGTACGGCGTACGGCGTACGGCGGACAGACAGAAATATTTTTATTGCAGTTTTGGATTCTACATACCTTGAAACGTAAACCATCAAATTTTGAGGGGGGGTAAGAATTTTTTTTTTCATGCTCGATTCCAATGGTTCATTATAGAAAATAATAAACCAAAATGTAAAAGAACCATGCCTTTCTATTAAAAGTTTCCGAGCAACGGCTTTCTGAAAATTTCAACCTCTATTTTTCATCCCTTAGGAACGCCGAACTTCGTGGACCAACTAGACCCCAAATGGGACATACAAATCAAATTTCATTAATTCTGGTTCGTCGTAACTAAGGAAAGTGCGAAGTACGGCGAACGGCGGACGGATAGACATTTTGGTTTGTTATTTTCAATAATGAACCTTTGGAATTGAGCATGAAAAAAAAAAGAAAAAAAGTTTAACCCCATCTCAAAATTTGATGATTTCCGTTTCAAGATGATAATATTATTTTGAAAAGCATTCCATTTTCGGATTCTACATATCACATAGAACCCGAAAATGATGATCCCGATGACATGAAATATCATTATTTAATCTGTGTATACACAGAATAATTTACAATTTTGTTAGTTTGAATGAATCGTGTTCGGTATTTGCAGGTATCGACAAAAATGGAGGAAGCATTGGGGATAATCTACGATTATGACAGCTTGCGATGTAAGATGTAGCGTGTGACAATCATTTTGATTCTCAATATAAATACAACTAGGTGCAAAAGTCGACCTACAAGAATGTTTACGATGGCAAGAGGACGATGGCTTTGTGAATATAGCTATTAGATAATTATTTCCAAGCCCAACCCTCTTTAGGATTGTAAGTACTTATATTCGTATGTTGATGTCGTTGTCAAACACCTCCCATTCCATTATTTACAAAGGGCTGTCTAGGGTCGCATGGCCCTTCCTGCTAAGCTCTTTGTTCGCAAGTTCAATACGAAACACCGCTTCGTATAACCTTTTCTTCCCGGGAGGAGTCAAGAGAAACTCGTTCCAATGGTTTCACCATAGCTACTAATGAATTCATGAGGTGGAAGGTAACTTTGTTTCAAACTGCCCTAATGAATTTGAAACTTCATCTCGCTCTCGAGTTTTAACGGTTTTATATGAACAAGCGTGGGCGAGATAGTGATCATCAAATAGATGTAATATAGCTAAGAGTAGGTACCCGCATGCACCACCTACACAGATTTCAATGATCACTCCCACACAAACCTCGGTTGTTTGCAAACCTCGTGGTAGTAATTAGTTCCCAATGGTTGATAGGCAGATAGGACTTGAACGAAAGAGATAAAAGTATTTTCCAGGGATAAAAAAAGGATACTTGAATTATTTACAAGGAGAAATACATCTGAAATAATTGACTATTGTGGGCACTATCCGAAACCTGTTTTTTGATGCAATGGCATTGCTTCTGTAGGTAAGAAGAAATAAATCCTTGAATGCAATAAATACATAGGTACCGGAAAATCGAACTGTGGTGAACCATTATTTATTTTATAATTACTCAATTCATAGTTTAATAAAAACTTGCTCTCGACTTTTTTTTTTTTAACTAAGTATATTGCTAAACCAGTATTCATGCAAATAATCGTAATCTTCAGAAATGAGGACCACCCACGTATTAATAACATTTTTGTTTTAAAGTACAGATTGAGATGAGTAAGTGCCAATATCACGGGCTATTTTGGGTTTGTGGCATAGTTCATAGTTAGGTATTTCATTTAAAAATCGGAGCGCTGTAACAAGGTGGATATCAGTAAATTAAATTAGGTACGACTCGAGATAAAAATCAGCAAATTTTAGACCCATGGGTTTAAGGGGGTAGGATACGAACCCTGACTTTATAATTTTTCCCTGCCATTCCATTACACCATTTGGATAGAATAATGGTGCCATTCATAGACATGCTGAGAAAGATTTAAAAAACTGTACCTAATTTAGATGTTTTATGAACCTGAAAGTTCACAAGTGAAACAAGGTATAACGGTATTTTCTATATTTAAGATGATGATTTTCAAAAATGTATTTTGATTATTTTGTATCTCAACCGATTTGCGTGGTTTCTTTACAATACAGTTTTTGGGGCTAGTTGTGCATTACGTCAACGGAATTTTGAAATTCACTTCAGGACTAGGGGTAATTGAAGGGGGTAATAGTGGAAAAAATCGACTGCATGCGATGCCCAGACTACAATATTCTCAGCCGATTTGCGTTGTTTTTTTATTCTACTCAGGTTTGAGTCTAGCTGTGGAATTTTGGAAATAACTTCACGGGGGTTAATTGAGGGGGTAATGGAGGTGTTAATATTGAAACTATATGTACTATTCTCAATCGATTTGCGTGGTTCTTTTTACATCCTCACTACCAAAGGTAGGGAAGCTTTGCATTCGTGCAACAGTCGAAAAAAAAAATAATGTCCTCCATACTGAAAGTTCCCACTCGCATTTTAAGTTTCAGGCATCAAGGAAAATTGTTGTGTCTTTCCGTCCGTATGTCTGTGGTCAATTCCTTGTAACGCCCACAACTACCCGAAATAATGGTCGAAAGGGATGAAATCTGGAGGGTAGGCGCGAACTGAAATACTTGAAATGCCCATAACCTTAAATTAATATCGTTAAAATGAGTTCAAACTTGGAGCCGGGTCGGTCAGGAATAATATTTTGATAGTCCGCATAAATTTCATTGGAATCGTACGTTAACTTTCTTCCGTCTGCGCATGCGCGAACATGAAATGTTGACCATTTTCTTGTAACGCTTCTAACTACGCGAAAAATAGTGTAGAGAGCTGAAATTTTGCGAGTACACGCGTTGGATAGCAGATGGTCCCCTATCAAAATCATTGAAATTGTACCATAGCTTTCGTCTGCGCATGCGCAAAGGTCAGATCCTCGCAGCTCCCACACCTACCCTGCAAATCATCGTAAAGCGGTGAAATTCGGAAGATAGATTGAGGTGAGGTGTTGGATGGTCTCAAATGCATGTAACATAATTATGCATGGATATGGTGAACCTGTAAAATGAATGAACCTACCCAACTATTCTATACGTTCATGTGATTCAAGTGAGGAAAGTGCCCACTCAAATTGGGAGACGATTTCATTTTACTCAGTGTTGGGTCTAGTTTTGTGCATATGTTTGGTAAGCTGAATGACACTTTTCCGCAACTAGGAGTTTTTTCTGGCAGGCTTTCAGGCAATGAACAAGTGGTTCCTTTTTTCGGGCGTCATACTGCGAAAATATTTATGAAAATGCCTGTGGTTTGGTTTGAAATTATGTTGTCTTTGTTTAGATGATGGATTATTTCAATTCTTCAATTCAGTGGATCCAACATAATATCAGATTTTCGGACTTGGAGGTAGCGTTGTTATGAATTTACTGGACGGAATGAACCCCCATCACCATGCAATTATTTACTTCGACAATTGTTTTCCTCTTTTTCTCTATTCAGAGCATTGAAACAGAAGGGCGTGCTAGTGGAGTTGTTCGAAAAAACAGACTCAAAAAAGGTCCCCTCAAACCAGATGATTATGATTCTGCTTTTGAACCCAAAACCAGCTTACTTACTAGTTGAAAAATGGCATTACAATTCATCCAGAAAAAAAAAGTGAACAGATTTTCCGATGTACAGAAGGAAAAAAATCTCAATACCACAGTCAACTGTGATTTCATGGTATTTTCGCATGGGTAGGGGTAAACTTGCACGACAACGGCGTTGCGAGCTTCAGAATTAATGAGAGGAGCAAGAAGTTGTGATGGTATTTATAAATTCACTAGAGGAATGCGGTAGTGAATTCTTGGAATATATACAACCGTATGAACGAGACCACCATTTCTCAATAGTATAGCACCTTTCCAATATTGTACGGCAGTTGTTGAAGTTCGAAACGAACGACAAAGCTCCGCTACCATGCACAAATCAGGTCCACTTGCAGCATCCATATAATCTTCATTCAGAATTGATGACATCGGTCACTTCATCATCAAACACGATTGTGAGAAACGCAATAGGTGCAAAGTGCGTAAAAATAAAACACTACATTTGTATGAAAATTACCAGGAGCATCTGCATCCAGAGTGTTTAAGCTATATCATACAAAGTAGTGTTTCGAGCCAGAGTGACGTATGTACGATCCATGTCATGGTTTACTAGTTGAAGTTACAATTCGAAAAATCTTGGTGACTATCAAATAAAATGAATATGAGTAATATGGTTCATTTAAGAAAAAAGTATTTTAAATGACGTCACAAGACTCATTCCTGAGCATCTGGTCACTCCGCTCGTAGTACCTCTTTGATAACATCTTACCATTATTCTCCGTTAAAAAATAAAAAAAATAACCGCCTGCACCTTACCAACACCGTTTCATACATTATTACCGAACGACCGAAACAGATGTCCGTCCAGTGTGAAATTCGTGTTATTTTCCTCAAGAAATATTCTCACCACAAGAAAAATGGCAGCCAACAGGCGAGGAAGGCTGACATGATGATGCCGAGTGTCCTCGCCGCTTTTCTTTCCCTTTTCATTTTATTCGTGGTGGCAAGTGGTCGAAGGGAATTTTCGCCTCTCACTTGTGACACGTCCATCCCAGTCGCAATCCCGTTGATTTGAAGGTGCTTGTTGAGAAGGGCTGTGGCGACTTTACTCCTGCAACAGAGTTGGATAACCCCAACCTTCAACAAAATTCTTGGAATATAATAAATACATAAAACTGTGCTCGTTACTACTCTCAATACAAAGAGAGTCTAATGATTAAGAAAAAAAGAACACAACAATTAAATCTTTCTAAACCAAAAATGCATTGTCTCAAAGTTTAGAAAAATGAGTTGTGCATTTATTGGGTGAGCTTTCGGGCAACTCAAATAAAAGTGACGGTTGGGACGGAATTAGGTTTCCGCAAAGCAGGAACTCATATTGAAAAGGAAGCTAAACACAGCACACAAATTTCTAAAGCCCAAAAAACTTGGCACTATTCACCAAACGCAATTATACCCCTTGGGTCAATCATTGGGCTCTATCAGTTCAGATCGGTTAGAACAGGGGTTCCCAACCGGTGGTACGCGTACCACTGGTGGTACGCGCGTTTCAGGTGGTACGCGTGAGTGATGTGAGCAACTATTATTGAAGAATGGTTGTCAAGATTGGCTTATCTAGCCGATATTTTTTGACAAACTCAACACACTGAACTTGGGACTTCAGGGACAAAACACAACAGCCTTCACAGCCATTGACAAAATAATCTCCTTCAAGAGAAAGTTGGTCCTGTTTTGTTCACAAATACAGGAGAAGAATTTATCTGGATTTCCTACCCTATCATCATTTTTTGAAGAAAATGAAATATCTCCAATGCCAGATGTGGTTGCAGATATCATTGTTCACTTGGAAGGCCTTCAAAAAAGCTTTAAGAAGTATTTCTCTGAAGATTATTCAAAAGTGGACTGGATCAGAAATCCTTTTTCGGGAACCTCACCAAATGAATTGGAACTAAAAGAAAGTTTTATCGATCTTACAGAAGATAGTTCCATGAAAGAATATTTTAAAGAGAAATCTTTAATTAACTTCTGGATCGGGTGTAAAACCGAGTACCCGTTGATCTTCCGGCAAGCTCTGCTATTTTTGATGCCATTTGTTACGAGTTACTTGTGTGAGAGTGGATTTTCTGAACTCTTGTACATAAAAAATAAACATAGAAGCAGAATAAGTGCTGAAGATGACTTAAGAGTGAAGATAAGTTCCATTACTCCTAATGTTGATATTTTAATCACAGGCAAACAACAACAAGTTTCGCGCTAAAGACTATTAAAAGTTGTATGATGATTAATTTTTTGCTGAGTTTGCACTAATTTTATATTTGTATGTTTTTAGACCCAAATAGGGTAATTACAATTTTAATCTTTTTTATTCTCCTTTATTATAAGCATGTTATTATAAATAAACAAATATCTAACCATTAAATATGAAGTTTTTTCAGGAATTTAATTCAAAAAGCCTTTGAACACTTTTAGAAGAGTAGATATTACACGTTTATTAAAATATTTAGGTCTGGTGGTACGCCAAAATTTCTCAAAAAGTCAAGTGGTACGCAGGTGCAAAAAGGTTGGGAACCCTTGGGTTAGAACATCTCCTTTATTGCAGACCGCACCGATTTATCCTACTGAACTATCGATACTGCACTCGACACAGATTGCAATTAGGTCTATAAATGACATACCCATTCCACAAGTTCCATGAAATGATGACTTTGCTTAGCCGTTACACTCGTACAAAGCAGATTTAAAAACATTGTGCCAATCATAGTTACATTAATATTGTTTCTAAAACAGCTAAGGAACCTATCATGGTACCCTTTAAAATATACCATTCCTGTAAATAGTTTAGATTGATACCAGTACAATGATGTAGAAGGCGAGCTGTGTGACGCAACGGTCTCTCCCTCCAACGGCTTCCAACGGCCTTTGGTGGACCAGGGGAAGGGTAGAGGCGCCTTTATAAGGCACCCGGCTCGCTCAGCTCACCATTCATCCAACTTCTCTCTTACCAGCGCCTTCTATTCCTACATTCTCAACATGGTGAAAACCGGACGAGAATTTCCTTTCCAGCACTCAACGTGGTGAAAACTGGACGGATATATTCCTATCCTCGAGACGCATCCAAGGAGGTGAAACCTGCGCGGATACGCTCTCACACTCCTCTCTTCATCCAGCCTCACCTTCTTAAACTCACCTTCCCAAGCCTACCTCAAACTTACCATGCACCACGGAACCTATTATTCTGTGATGATGACATGCTATCTGACGGAATCACTATTTATTTATCGATTCAGCTGGTTACCGTTGAGAAACAAAAGCCTGCGCCTCAAAGCGAAATCCCAGGTATTCGAAAAACCAATCAAAATTTCGATTTTGCTATTGCGCAAAAGTCATGGGTACTATGATCCAATAAAGTGAGCCATACAATGATACTACTATACATTGATCCAAGCGTTTTGAAATAAATTCATTGCGGACTAGCTTCTTCCAGTGGTCTTATGCCAATTTATTGCAATCTATCGATTTCCGGAGACCCAAAGACTAGCTACTTACCTACATCATTGGGCCAATCGCCCATATTAAAATAATATATTGTACAGAGTATGAATCTAGGGCTAATTCCCAATAACCTACATAGGGGGCCTCCATCTGTGGCAATATATATACGGCCTATTGAACCCCCACCTTCTTTCCTATATTGGGGAAAATATTGTTGCGGCGTCCCTAGCAATGATATGAGGGCTGAATGTCAACCATGTGACCACTGCTTAAGGAAGCCTGTCGGTGTAAATTTGAGGGCGTTACTGTGGACAAACGGCTGGACGTGCAATGCTGCGGGTGGTCTCAAAAAACTCCCCAAGTTCGAGAAATATTTAAAAACGTAAACAAATTCGAGATAACGGAGTCCTGGAAATTTCAACCCCTGTTTTTCACCCGTTAGAGATGACTGACATTAACGCCGAGCTTCGCAGACCAACTAGACCCAAAATGGGGCCTACAAACCAAATTTCAGTAATTTTGGTTCATGATAACTAAAAAAAGTGCAAAGTACGGCGTACGGCGGACGGCCAGAAAATTTTTTATTCCATTTTCGGAATAACTGTATTCTTATTTATGGAAATTTCAGGAAGTGAACTGAACGCCCTTTAGACAAGAGGTCAAAATATTAATGAACTGAACACCCTTTAGACAGGAGGACAAAGTATTAGAGAATTTGCATGTCGCTCTGGAAAGTGTGGTATGATTAGAGAGTTCCTAAAGACTAAAGTCGGGAAGATGTGTTCGGATTTATCTCAACTGCGCATGCGCGTCGCCCAAGTTCAAACTTATTTCCTTAAGTTCGACTTATTCGGCCTTATACATAAGGCGTGTTATCTCCCAGGGCATAAACTTTAGGAATCGTCTTTAACCTTACTCAGGGGTAACAGTGCACAGCTTTTTGCCGCGTTTTGTCGTTTTTTTTTTAACGCGTCATGTGTTGTCAGTCCACGCCATCGCCAGCGTCTTTCAAAGTTACTCCAAGCGTCTTTCAAAGAATTTGCTAGATTGTTGCGATATAAACTTAGGATAAAAAAGTGAGTATACCTACCTATGCTATGTAATGGAATGGATTTCGCGTTGTGCTAAGTTAAGTGACGTTACTTTTTAATTCACTCCTACCCCCACCACTTCTGTCAAACCGGACTTATTGGTTAGCATCCAAAGGCTGCTCGCCTTAGATGTGGCCAAAAGATATGGCCGTTCCCTAATGAACTTATCTCTTAGGAACTCTCTATTATCTCGACCGCTTGGAGCTCTGACGATGGTGAGGAAAGAATGGATTGGTTTCCAGAAAATAATGGACCTTAGAAATACGAGGACCACCACTCCTCTCCTTTTTCACACGAGCTCATTCATAGAGCGTACCTGTAGTTACAATCCGTCATCCAGTAACGCTAATCTAGGGGAAGATTTGGAACAGACTCAAAATACTTGATTTTGAAATAGGTACAGTCACATGATTTAGCGATCAGCCCGCACGCTAACCATCACCCTAGTTCACTGGCTAGTTCAGGTCCAATGACTTTTGGAACCACAGGTTTATCTGCTATTTCCATAGCAATACATAACGAGTGGCGGTGTTGAAGATCAACGGACATGAAATTATTGAACAAATGATTAGCGAGAATTGTACCTAATTACTGAATCATTAGGTACATTCCTATTCATAAAAGAAGCATGTTGGTGCCTATAATAATTCACAAATATCATCCAGAGGTGCTGTTTGTGCACGATTGCAATCTTCCCACTGTTCAACCATCGGTATTCAACAATCCTCCCAGCTAATCGATTAGGAGGAGGTTCACCATTGAAGGAAAGAAGTTTCGGAGAGGTGGTTGGGAGGGTTTTGAGGTAAACAGACTTCATGAGAAAAGATTTATTAGCCTTCTTTCTCCTTGTTATATTATTGTTTCCCATAACTCGGATCGTCTACGAAAATGTTCCAAAGTTCTTTCTTGTTTTTACTCGAGGGTTAAATATAAATACCAAAAATGAATCTCCTAAACCTAACTTGAGATTCATTCTTGAGATAAATGCTGAATTTTTTATCTTCCTAAATTAGGCCTGTTATACATCGTAATAGGTGGTGAAACAGGGAGGGAGTAAACCAATTAGAATCGAATCCCAAGTAGCCTACAATGGGTTTTTGAAGCTATAATTACAACAGCGACTTGCAACACAGCTTCCATTAGTATGATGACTGTATGAAATCGGTTGTTCCGTAATATTATTATTTCATTTGAAGACAGATGGTGGCTTCGGATTTATTCGATAGGTAATTTTGTAACTTGAACAATATAGCATATATGCATACAACAACATGCATACCGAACAAATAAAGATTGAATTCTTGAATCCAGCGCATATTTGTTATGAAATTGTAGATAATAGCATGGCTGGCTCCATTACTTGGGCTTTCCCGGGGACCACAGAAACAGAAATACACAAACACACACACACGCGCGCGCGCGCGCGCACGCACGCACGCACACACACAAACGCACAAAATTATTATAACACAATTATAAACTAAAATTTCCGTCGATACACTCGATCGTTTTGTAAATTTAAGAGAGGCTTGAATGACTTCCTTACCAGGCAATACGCGGAAAATGATCGTATATCCATAGTTAGCTGCTTTAATAGCTTAATGTATATTATCAAAAATACTTATAACCTATTATTGTATGTATCTACGTGTTCTCTTCTTGTAAATAAAGGCTTGAAAACGCCCCCTCCCGCACCCACACCACGTACTTCGTACTTAATTGTTTTGGTCAAGATTTCCAACGAATGGAGGACGAGTGCCGTCTAATAAGACCAATGATAACTACGTTTGATTGTGCTCGTTGATGGTTGCGATGTAATGGTAAATCGAGAGCTTTCCAACGAGTGGTGAACGATTTGTATACGATGATAACCGGAGAAGTTCATACGCATTCATTTAAACAATCACGCTCATACCGCAGCTTGTCGGCCACGCACTCCGCAGTGGTTAACGTAATATGGTTAGGTAAATCGAGAGCTATCCAACGAGTGGTGAACGATTTTTGTACGATGATAACTGGCGATGATAAAGTTCCGTAGCAACTAATCGGTTGTAAGCGAAAATCATCAGAAATATTTTCGTGACGCTTCTCCGTTACATGTCCCGCGTTACATTTTCGATGAACCAAAATGAAGGAAATTGAGTTAATAAGCGGTATTTGAGGTCTAGTTAGTCCTCGAAGCTCCACGTTACGTAGTTCATCTGCAAGGGGTGAAAAATAGGGGTTGCACTTTTCAAAACGCCATAACCCGATAATATTCAATGGTTTTTGTAGTGATCGGCTGCTCCCTACCTAACAATGTAACTAGCGTCACTTAAGGTATAAGCCGCGTCTTGGCGGCTTCCCGGAGCGGGGTTCCCCTACCCCCCTCCGGGTCTGTAACCAGGGGTATAAAAGGCGTTGTAATTATCTAATAAACATGCATTCATCAAGTCACCAACCGACTCAAGCAGTCTCGTGTACTCATTCCTAAATATAGCTCCCGCTGGATCATCACACTGGTCACCCCGACGACGAACACGCAACCTTCACCGGCTACCGGCTTCTGCGAACAGCGTCTCGCCTTCTCGCCTCTAGCGACTGCTCAACGCGCACCTTCGCTGGTTTCCTACCCTCTGCGAGCAACATCCCGCCTTCTCGCCTCTAGCGACGGCCCGATACGCACCTTCGCCGGCTTCCTGCCCTCTGCGAGTAGCGCCCTGCATTCTCGCTTCCAGCGACCGCGCAAAACGCACATTCGCCTTGACCTTCAGCGGATTTACAAAGGTCCTTTTCAGGACCACTGTCCGTTTCAGCCTTTCAATTTCAGCCACATCGGATTTTCGCGACCGCAACATCGTCAGAGCAACTTACCCTTGCCCCGACCATCTTCGGACTGAACCGATTCTTTAAGAACCATCGTCCTCTTGCGATCGGCAGCGAACCCCCCACCACTCGTCACGACCAATCAGCGTCCTCTCACAAGCGACCAACCAGCGACCGTCTCTACAACGAACCAATCAGAGAACTTCTCGTCGTTCCCGCTGCCTACTTAACGAGAGCGACCACCAACGGAGCACACTCTCCTCAGATCAACCACCAAGAGAACAACCAAGAAGAAAAATGGAAACCAGAGCTACGAAGACACTTGAGACGACACAAGCACCTCTCAAACTGCGGCCTTTCGACCCGGCTTTCCCGCACGTCTGGTTCGCGCAGCTCGAACTAATTTTCGCCCAGGAAGGTTTGAAAACATCTGAAGCCCGCTTCACCCGAGCTTTCCTCGCGCTCGAGCCCCGCCAAGCGGACATCTGTACCGACATCGTCGCCTCACACTCCGCAAGCTACCAGACGCTGAAAGACCGGCTTATCGCAGCTCACGCACCCTCGGATGGCTCCCAGCTCTCAACTCTGCTTCAGCCTTCGGTGACAGACGAACTGCCTTCGGCCCTCTCCAGACGCCTTCAACGTGCTCTACCCTCGGAAACTCCGACCTCGCTCCTCCGACAACTCTTCTTACGATCTCTACCTGAGAGCCTTCGCCTTCACATCGCAGCCAGCGTAGAACCTGATATCACGAAGCTCGCGGCGGCCGCCGACCGCCTTATACCCTTCGTAACACCTCCTCGTGTGGCTACAGTTGACGAGGAAGTGCAAGTGATCCAGCAACGCCAACGAATGCGGCCTTCTACGCACAGACAACCATCCCCTCAACGACCGAACAAGAAGTTCTGTTCTACCACAGAAGATGGGGATCCCGAGCGAAGAAAAGCGTCAAACCATGCGCCTGGCGAAACCAGCCGACGGGAAACGCCGACGCACGGCTCCAACAGCCGTAACGGCCGTGCGAACTCACCTCAACTCTCGGCTTTTCCTCCGATGTAAGAAGACTGCAGTAGAATTTCTCGTAGACACCGGCTCGGATGTTTCAATTGTACCTAACTCGATACTTCGAAGAAAAACGAAGAAACCCGGCTTCCTACATGCAGCTAATGGCTCGGAGATCAACACATACGGCAACCACTCCGCCTCGGTACACCTACCTGACCTACCGCCATATGAATGGACATTTGTAGTAGCAGACGTCTCAACACCGATCCTCGGCTCCGACTTCCTGCAGTACCACGGCCTACTAGTTGACCTCCCGAACGCCCGCCTCATCAACGCAGCGACTAGCACCTTCATCAAAGGCACAATCAACCTCGTACATCCGGGAAACTCTATCTGTTCAACCACAGATAATTCGCCACGTTTTCAAACGCTCCTACACCGAGAGAAAAATGTGGCGCACCATGCCCGCTAGGAACACTCGGAATTGATTTCCCGATAGGAAACCTAGCGGGTGTGCCTAATCCCAAGCGGGTAGGGTGCAAATCGTATCGGGTGATGGTAAAAATCTATCGGGAAGACGTAACTCCAATCGGGTTCGACATAAATTTATATCGGGCTTTCATAAAAATCTATCGGGCTGTTAGATTAGCCCCTCCTATCGGGTATGGTTCGGATATTTTTGTATCGGGCATTCGTAAAAACAAGCGGGTTTTGGTAATTCCTAACGGGTATTCATCAAAATTGTATCGGGTGGCGACTTAACCCTAACGGGCTTTTATAAATGGGAACTACACCCGTTAAGAAATCAAACGGGTCAGTTGGTTGTCTATCGGGTTTCATAACAAATTCCTATCGGGTCCATGAAACCCAAGCGAGCATGCAAATATTCCAAAAAAATACCCGTTAGCGCACTATCGGGTCATCTGAACATTCACGTCTCCCGTTTGATAATCAATCGGGTTTTTTTCAAAATTCCTACCGGGTGTATGAAAAACAATGGAGCATGCAAATATTTCAAAAAATACCCGTTAGCACACTATCGGGTCGTCTGAGCATTTACGTCTCCCGTTTGATAATCTATAGGATTTATGCAAAATTCCTATCGGGTGTATGAAAAACGATTAGCTAGCAAATGTTCAAAAGAAATACCCGTTAGCACACTATCGGGTCATCTGAGCATTTACGTCTCCCGTTTGATAACCTATCGGGTTTTATGCAAAATTCCTATCGGGTGTACGAAAAACAATCGAGCATGGGAATGTTCAAAAAATACCCGTTAGCTCACTGTCGGGTCATCTGAGCATTAAGATCTCCCGATTGATAATCTATCGGGTTTATACAAAATTCCTATCGGGTAGAAATAACAATAATCGAGCTGGGAAATATGTATAAAATACCCGTTAGCGCCTATCGGGTGAAATAATTGTCAAGAGCTCCCCCTTAATAATCTATCGGGTTACATCACACATCGCTATCGGGCCCATGAAAGCCAATTGAGCAGGGAAATAGTGAACAAAAATACCCGTTAGTCTTGCTATCGGGTGATGTTTGTTGCTAACAACACCCGATTGGAGATCTACCATTTCCATTGAGTGATCCCTATCGGGTAGAGAAAAATCGATCGAGCTGAGAAATATTCATAAATGGCTGCTGCTGTGAACGTGTATTGAAATTCGCTCCGTCAAAATAGCCCGTTTGGATCGATTTTCCTAGTTCTTTTCGTGTTTGTTTTGTCGCTCGCGAAAGTCTGATATGTGCTGAGTGTGTGATAGTTGGAAATTTGAAAAAAACTATTCAAGCTATTCGTCAAATTTCGTATTCCGAAATTGTTCGAAGTAGAAATTTTTGAGTGAAGAGTGATTCTTCGATGATGGGAGAATCTCCGTCGCCTAGCCACGGGGTAAACAACCTCTCAGCTGAGACCGTCCGGCCCAAAGTAATTCCAGGGACGAAAAAAATGAAATTAAATCATCAGGTAATTTTATCACCTAATCCATTTGCTCCGCTTGCTGAAATTGAAGACATGAATACAGACCCAGTTTCTCATGATCCAATTGAAAAAGTTGATATCCCACCCCCAATATTCGTTCATAATACTACTAATATAAACTTGGCGATAAAAGAGTTCCGCACCTTTGAACCCACGACGTTTAAATATGTCTCTTTACAAAATAAAGTGAAACTCAACTTCATGACAATCGATGGATACCGCAAGGCGATCAAGTTCCTGGAAACTAAAAGGGCTGAATACCACACTTTTCAGCTCAAAAATGAAAGGGCCTTCAGAGTTGTTATCAGAGGCCTTCATCCCACATCTGACGTGAATATAATTAAAGATGAACTAAGCACTCTGGGATTTGAAGCCACTCAAATCCTCCCAGTTCTGCACCCTGTTACTAAGTCACCCTTATCTATGTTTTTCGTCGACCTTAAGCCGAGTACAAAGAATTCGGAAATATATAGCCTAAATAGGTTGTATCATGCCGTGGTCAAGGTAGAACCCCCTCGTCCAAGGCGTACCGTGATCCAATGTGTAAAGTGTCAAGAGTTCGGCCATTCTAAAAACTATTGCCATAAGAAAGAAAGGTGCGTCAAGTGTGACGGAGCCCATTCCACTCAAATGTGTCCAAAGCCCTCTAGTACGCCCCCTATCTGTACTAACTGTCGTGGTCCACACACAGCTAACTATAGAGGGTGTCCAGTTCATGTTCAATTACAAAAATCCAAAGCACCAATAATCACAAGAATGCAATCAACGCAAAGAACCCCTGACGAAGAAAGGCCTAAATACCCCGAGAAAACGACGCCTACTTATGGGACATATGCACAAGCTGTTAATTCGACCCCCAATCCATCATCTGACAACTCCGGCCCAGTGATGGCACAACTCCTGCAAAAGATAGACCAACTACTATCTCTAATACAACCTCTCGTCTCCACACTTACCCAAATCCTCCCGAAGCTGTTGAAACCATGAACACCGCGCATCAAAAACTCAATGTTTGCACTTGGAATTGCAGAGGAGTTTACGGAAAATTTCATGAACTCGATCTCTTTCTCAAAACAAATGATATTGATATTATACTACTTACCGAAACTAAGCTATCACCATTTAACAATTTCTTCATACCTGGCTATAAATTTACTAGAGCTGACCATCCATCAAATCAACGAAAAGGGGGCTCAGCCATATTTGTTAAAGCTTCATTGGTACACAATGACCTACCAACTATTTGTGCGAACAACTATCAACTAGCTCGAATCAACATCCCTATATTTGGGCGCACCTACGTAATAGGTGCATTCTACTCTGCACCAGATAATATTGTAAGCCACTCTGATTTTCGATCAGCCATAGACACAATGGGCTCAAATTTCATCCTGGGGGGAGACTTTAACGCCAAACCCAAGGTGGGGTTCAACTACGTCCAATCCCAGGGGAATGGATCTGTTAAACTTGCTAACTGCACGTAACTTAGAAGTGCTATATCCGTCTGAGGCCACCCACTTTCCTGACAATCCTACTCACTCCCCAGACGTGTTGGACTTCTTCCTCTCAAAGAACATTTACTTTCACTGTGGTTCACCTGAAGTATTGCATGATCTAAGTTCCGACCATCTACCACTATTACTAAGAGTACAAACCGCACCAACAATCAGGACAAGCAACTGTCGAATCCCAACAAAAAACATAGACTGGGAGAAGTACAAAGAGATTCTTGCTGCTGCGACCAACAAACAAGTTCCACTGAAGACACCAAGAGATGTGGATGTGGCTACTGGCAACTTGACTCGGATTATCCAATTCGCTGCTGCAGAGGCTTCCATACAACGAACGACTCCACTTTCCCCTGTTCAGCGAACGACCCCTCCTCATATTGCCCAGCTTCTACAGGTCAAAAGGTCGGCCAGAATCTTGTGGGACCTAACTCGTTTTCCTGCACATAAAACTTCACTGAATAGAGCTACAAAAGATCTGAAAGAAGCTATTGCTGCGGACAGACAGGAGCGTAAATTTAGGGAACTAGCCATCTTAGACAGCAGTGATGGTTCACTGTGGAAAAAAACGAAGTACCTTACCCAAGAACGTCCAGATATACCCCCTCTCATTCACAACCAACGCTGGTACTCTACAGCATCTGAGAAAGTCACTTTGTTTTCTGCAATTTTAGAAGAACAGTTTTCTCCTAACCCCCAAGCGAGCCCAATTGAAGACGAGGTGCAGGATTTCTTGACATGTCCCCTCCAATTGAGCCCATTTTCTGACTTCTTTCGGCCAGCGCAAGTTAAAAATTCAATTCTCCGCTCGTCACGTAGAAAAGCTCCAGGTAGCGATCACATAGTACGCCCTCTGTTAGTCCATATTCCTCGAAAGACTCTTGTATTAATTACTCAAATTTTCAACGCTTGTCTTAGACTAGGTTATGTACCGTCGAAGTGGAAACACGCTATAGTTGTACTTGTTCACAAACCCAACAAACCATCCAACAATCCCCATAGTTATCGACCTATCAGCCTCCTCCCTCTGCTCTCAAAGATATTCGAACGACTACTTCTCCCAAAGCTACTCCACTTCCTCGAACCTATCATACCGTCGACGCAATTTGGTTTTCGAAGCTCCCATTCCTGCATCCATCAGCTGCATCGAGTAGTTGATAAGATACTGGACACGTACGAGAGTAAAGAAACATGCATTGGGCTGTTTGCTGACACTGAAAAAGCTTTTGATAGGGTGTGGCATTCTGGGTTGCTCTATAAGCTGAAATCCGTCCTGCCGGATACTTACTACCGAGTCCTTCTCTCGTATCTGACAGGTCGCACCTACTCTGTTCGGTACCACGAGGCGGAGTCAAGAGCAAGGAGCATTCGTGCGGGAGTTCCACAGGGAAGCGTGCTGGGCCCGCTTCTGTACCTGGTGTATGCTGGTGACATCCCAACCTCCCCAACGGTAACTATTGCCCAGTTTGCTGATGACACAGCCTTCCTCTGCACATCACCTAGGGGCGAGAGAGCCGGGTTAGAGCTCCAAGAATACGCTTCTGAGTTGAACGAGTGGGCCTCAAAATGGAAAATTAGGTTGAACCCGCAGAAGTCCAGCTCTGTTATATTCACCTACCTCCACCATCATGATGTACCGTCACTGGGCATTGGTAATGATGTAGTCCCAGTTGAAAACGAAGTCCGCTACCTGGGTGTCACATTGGACCAACGTCTTACCTTCAACGCCCACATAAGCACAACTCTCCACAGATGTCGACATCGCCTCAGAGTGCTAAAACCTCTCCTCGGCAAGCACTCCCCAACATCTCTAGACACTAAGCGGCTCATATACCTCATGTTACTGAGACCCATATGGGAGTATGGAAGCCAAGTCTGGGGTGGGGCTTCTAATTCCCAGGTGAAGCGTATCCAAACCTTCCAAAATCGGGCCCTCCGGTTGATAACCAACGCGCCATGGTATGTGAGAAACGCCAACATCCACAAAGACGTAGGAATACCTACCGTCCAAGACGTTCTGAATACAACATACACCAGATTCAACCAACGACTACACCATCACTCTAATCCACTTGCTGCTCGCATTCAGGTGGGATACAATCCCACCTGACCGACCTAGAAGAAGACTGAAGAGGAAACGTCACACTGATCTACTTTCCGCAGCCCAATCCACGAACCCGCCACCATAACCCCTACAATCACAGTTGGCTGCCTAATTTATGCCTGCCCATTGAACTAATATGAGGGAGAGAGTCACTGGACCCCAACTCCCACTCATGTGCCGCGTTTCATGAAGTGATTCATGTTTTTTTTTTAAATAACTACTTATTTGCAAAACTGTAATGCATCTTATGCAATAAAGTTCTATTGAATTTAAAAAAAAAAAAAAAAAAAAAAAAAAAAAAAAAAAAAAACCCGTTAGCCACCAATCGGGTGATATAATTGTTAACAGCTCCCGCTTAATAATCAACCGGGTTGCATTGACCAACGTCTATCGGGTTGAACAATGCAATCGAGCAGGGAAATGGTGAGCCAAAATACCCGTTAGTCGCCCTATCGGGTGATGTAATTGCTAACAACACCCGATTGATAACCTACCGGGTTGCACTGACAAGTCCCTATCGGGTTAAAACCATCAATCGAGCAGAGATACATTTAAAAAAAATACCCGTTAGACGCCTATCGGATCCTGTCACTGTTAACAGCTCTCGATTAATTGCGTATCGGGTTATATAATAATTCCTATCGGGTACCTAGCATTGCTATCGGGTATAAATAAATTACTTCCCGCCATAATTTGAAGTTGGTCGAAGGGGCTCTGGAGAGACATGAAACCACACAGTTTCCCAACTTGCCAGTGACCGCTGAAGGCTATTGTGTGACCATTGTATCTCCAGCTACAGTATATAAAGATGTTTGAAGGTAATTTACTTGGTACCATGCAAGGGTTCATGGAGAAATACTAAAGTCGAGCGAATTCTCAAGGTTTGGATACAGCACACATAGTGGACCTAAAAATCAAAAATTGGAAACATGATATAAATACGTAACATATTTCCCCTCTCATTTGGTGAATTTCGGGACTTGTTTCTCAAGATTTGTCATGATTTATTCCCGAGATTTCCAAAAGCTCATTTATGAAATGTACCAAGTCAGGAATTTGGGTAATAGTATGGAGTATGAAGGACGTACTGGTTTATTATTTGCAGTAATGAACCTCTGGAGTCGAGAATGAAAAAAACAACATTGCCTATTATGAAGAATTCATCATTATCTATTATCATCTATTATCTATTATGAAGAATTTGTCTGTCCTATAAGCTAATCCTATTTTAATCTGGTTAAAAAAATTAAAATGAAATGATTGAAAGTGAATTTAGGTTAATCTGGTTAGCAGTACTTTAGGCTGACTGGCTGTGTCTAGTATCAAATCGAAAGGGTTATTCCGCTTGAGTAAAAAGTAATCTTAACATACCTTCTGGAAGAGTCCGTCGTCACTAGCTGGTTGAGTACTGAGGGTGAGTGCTTTCCATGTAAGGACATCATCATCAGGCCGTCGAGAGAGTACTGCAGTCAGTACGTCAGTTGGTCCCTATTTAAGATGCGTGCAGGGGAAGTGAGAGGAAGTGAAAGGTGTTTTGGTGTTAGGGGAATAAAGGAAGTGAAGGGGAGGATAATGTTGTTTGTCTGTCCTGAAGAGCTTAAGCTAATCCTATTTTAATTGGTACCTTAGCTACAAACAACTATTTGGGTCATGCAAGTAACGTCTGGTGTAAGCGAAATGTGTTTTGGTGTTTACTTGTTGTTTACTTTTTGTTGTTTACTTGTTTACGTTATTTACTTGTTACCATATGGAGAATTTTTCATATGCAGAAATACTAAACCTGAGCGAATTCTCATGTTTTGGATTCAGCACACATTGGAACTGAAAATGGAAAATTGTGAAAATAGATACGGCGATACGATTACACAAACGGTAGAAAGTTTTAAAAAACTGAAAACAAAAAAGAACTATAAAAAATCTAAAAAGATTCGATCAAAAATGTCAAAACTAGTTGAATATAATCGTACACTTGGTCCTACCAATGTTACTTTATATACAATTATGTCAATAAATTTACCTTGGTGTATCCGTCAAATTACACCTTTTTTATTTCTTCTTATTTTTGTTAATTATTATCTTGTTAGCGAATTTTCGAAGAAAAGGAAGCTATTGTTCTCGGTCCAAAATTTTTAAAACTCGAATTTCCGAAAGATTTTTATACCAAAATCCGTTTCAGACCATCCTGAATTCACTGCCGAAAGACACCAAAAATTATATGTATATATATATATATATTTATATATTTATATATTTATATATTTATATATATATTTATATATTTATATATGTATGTGTCATTCCAGACGATAACTCTCGAAAGAATTGAGATAAAAAGTTCAAATTTGCACGAGAAATCTGTCTTGGCAATCGACAGGCTAAGTTCGAAGATGGGCAGAATCGGGTCACTCTAAGGGGGAGTTTTGGGGAGTTTTAGGGGGGGAAAATTACCCATAAATTCCCAAAATGAAAAAGTTTGACAAGTGACACCTCATTTTAAAGATTTTTGTACGCTGAACACGATGGTGAAATCAGAATTGCGATATCTCATTCCATTCTCAAACTGGAGCACTTTGAAGATGAAGGAACGTGGTTATTTCTTGAGATGTTCTTCCTGGTTCGTCTGCTCTAATCTGATAACGGAATGGGATATCGCAATTCTGACTTCACCATCGTGTTCAGCGTTGGAAAATCTACAAACCGAGGTGTTACTCGGCAAAAAATGGAACAAAAAATTTGTTACGTAGGTATCCAATACCTACTCTTCTGGTATTCAAAACATTTTTGATTTCCCCCTCCCCCTCCTTCCACCCCAAATTTTACTTTGCGTAAAACTACTCCTGTTTTAATTTTGTATGGTATCAAGTCGGGAAAACAATGGCCGAAAATTAATTTTCAGAAAATTTTAGGCGGAGGAGGAAGATGCCGAAAACTTCGAAAATTCGCTCTTATAGCCATGCTGCATGACTGTGGTTTTTTTTGTTTCGTTCTCGTTTTCTTTCCTGCCAAATTCAGTAAAAACGATACTGAATTCACTGAGGTCAACAATAGATTGTTTTGGTTTCAATGTTTTGATTAGCAAACTCTGAAGTTAGCTACGCTGCCATAAAATTTGTTTGTTTGAAAACACATTATAGGACACTTTTTTAGAAGAAAATTGAAAATAAATACATTTATCAGTTAAATAATTAATAGATATGGAAAAATATTTTTTACATAAACAATGAATTTTATAAATAAATACAATTAATTTTGTAAGTAGACAAATTGGACGAGTTTAGGCATAAGGTTGAAAATTCGGTTTGTATTGTTCGTTTGGTTATTTTGTTATTTTTTATATTGTTCTACCCTGTGACCCCCTCCGGAAAAAAATTCTGGATCCGCACCTGTGGCGGCGAAACTGTTTTCGAGCGCTTGATGAAAATTAATATATTGTTGGAGTATATAGAGAAGTAATTTAGCATCAGATATATATTCTTTTTAGCCGTGCTATACCATTGTGACCACCTGGGTGAATCAAGTATATACATATTGCAGTTAGTTTTGATAAAAACGATAGCATTTACAAAGTGATGTGCGTCGCCTGCCAGTTCTCACGGTTTCATTCAACACAGGAAGGACTCTGAGGGAAGTAGGTAAGTAATTATACGTCATTTATTGCTACAAGTTCATTAAATGTTGTATGTTGTTGTTGTGTGCATGCGTGACTGACTCCATACACAATTTTCAATGGAAATAGTCCGTCAGTTACTTGTGCTATTTCTGATGGTTTGTTTTCCTTTTTTCCTCGTAGGTACAGGTACCTATACTAATATTAGCTATGCAGGAGTATCTGTTAGAATTGCTACAAAACCCGATAGGAAGTGATTGAAAAATTAAAAAAAAAACCCCGATATTAGTAACAGAAACTCGATAAGAATCGGGAACCCGGTTGAAATTGGTAAAACCCCGCTTGGATAGTGGAGAGAAGCCGATAGACTGCCGATGGACTTTTTTTAAACCGTTACAAATATAATCAACCCGATAAGAGTAAAATAATCCTGCACGATCATGAATTTGAAAAACTCGATAGGATTTAGGGAAATCCGATAGGGGTAACTGAAACCCGATAGGAATTGGAAACCCCTTTGAATTTGAACAACCCGATAGGAATTTGAAAAACCGATAGGAAGGTAAAAAAGTCGTTACGGGCAGAGGTGGGGGTACTTTTTTTAAACCCTATGCCCCTCATCTCTCATGGCGGCAATACCAGTTCTTCTCAACCTGTCGCGTCATAACGACTGTTGTGCTTAGTTCTCCGTGCTCGTGCCTATTCAGTTTCAGTGCATTGCTGTTGTGTTTCTGTTATCGCTTTCAATTTCAACGTTCGCTCCTCCATAAACATCCGGACCCCGGTACGCTGTACTACATTCAATCATTCATTTCAATTTCCATATAATATCGGTGACCTGTAGAGATTTAGTTTCAAAAGCGCGTTTGGATACTTCGAGGACAATGGCCGACCAACAGTTGAGGGAAATGTTAACATCTTGGAAATTAGATGCAAGAATCGCTGCTGCGTTTCAAGGTTAGCACAATTTTCTTTGACTATTTTCTCTAATATTCCGATTTCATGGTAATCACAAAGGTATGAGCTACATCTAAACTGACATTTCAATTTCAATTTCTTTTGTTTTTTCCGCTGCCACGTGGATTGCCATGCCTTGAGTATATTTACTTTTCCCAACCAATTTACCAAATTCAACTCTTTTCTCGAATATTCAGATTTCATGATAATAATTGTACTTGCTTTGAGTTGCTTTGTAACGGCATCGGGAAATTCATAACGGTTGTCGTTAGGTATGAGTGCCCGTTAGTAATTCTATCGGGTAGTATTTGACTTGAAATATTTTCTTCAACTTGTTTTCGTTGCCGCTTGTACTCGTATAGGGTGTTCACACTGTTCCAAACGGGTGTTCCCAGACTTTGACAAATTCTCTTGTACATTCGTAACGGGTGTTTTTTAGCTATGAATACCCGTTAGTAGTTCAATCGGGTAGTATTTGACTTGAAATATTTTCTTCAACTTGTTTTCGTTGCCGCTTGTATTCCTATCGGGTGTTCACACTGTTCCAAATGGGTGTTCCCGGACTTTGAAAAATTCACTTGTACATTCGTAACGGGTGTTTTTTAGCTATGAATACCCGTTAGTAGTTCAATCGGGTAGTATTTGACTTGAAATATTTTCTTCAACTTGTTTTCGTTGCCGCTTGTATTCCTATCGGGTGTTCACACTGTTCCAAATGGGTGTTCCCGGACTTTGAAAAATTCACTTGTACATTCGTAACGGGTGTTTTTTAGCTATGAATACCCGTTAGTAGTTCAATCGGGTAGTATTTGACTTGAAATATTTTCTTCAACTTGTTTTCGTTGCCGCTTGTATTCCTATCGGGTGTTCACACTGTTCCAAATGGGTGTTCCCGGACTTTGAAAAATTCACTTGTACATTCGTAACGGGTGTTTTTTAGCTATGAATACCCGTTAGTAGTTCAATCGGGTAGTATTTGACTTGAAATATTTTCTTCAACTTGTTTTCGTTGCCGCTTGTATTCCTATCGGGTGTTCACACTGTTCCAAATGGGTGTTCCCGGACTTTGAAAAATTCACTTGTACATTCGTAACGGGTGTTTTTTAGCTATGAATACCCGTTAGTACTTCAATCGGGTAGTATTTGACTTGAAATATTTTCTTCAACTCGTTTTCGTTGCCGCTTGTATTCGTATCGAGTGTTCACTTTGTTCCAAACGGGTGTTCCCGGACATTGAAAAATTCACTTGTACATTCGTAACGGGTGTTTTTAGCTATTTATTTATATTTAGCCCGTTAGTAATTCAATCGGGTAGTACTGGACTTGAAATATTCTCCTTCTCTTTCCTTTCTGTCTTACTTATAGTCAAATGTCGTAACCGTTGGTAATGTTATGTTCCCAGAGCGGCTCCAGGAACTAGAAGCCCATCCGTGCGTCCAAACAATCAGGAGGACCGATTGGTTGAAGCAGACCTCTCTCGGCAAAGACACTGAGGAGGACAGCAAAGTTAAGGCGCGAATACCTTTGCAATGTGGGAAAACACTTTTTAAATACACAGACTACTTCCCAATCTTCAAGTCCAGCCATGGAGCAAAATTGGTGAGTTGTAAATCTGAATGTATTTGATGTGCTCTGTT
Source organism: Leptopterna dolabrata (assembly GCA_954871275.1). Lineage (NCBI taxonomy): Eukaryota > Metazoa > Arthropoda > Insecta > Hemiptera > Miridae > Leptopterna > Leptopterna dolabrata. The sequence continues at coordinate 39,188,542 of OX940978.1, read as the reverse complement.
TAGCTGTAGTTGTAGTTCTTTTGCAGTGAACCATTATGTCGGTGGAAAAGTCAATTTCTGGTCCTTGTTCAAAAGAGGGATGATCCGAAACGTATTGCACTCGAGAAACTTCGAAAATTAGCCTATCTCAATTTTTGTCCCTGTTGCAATAGCTCAATATGTTTTGTGTAATCGCTAATGAGAGGTGTTTTCCGTTGCACAGATCGAATCCGACTTCAAGGAACTGTACCATTTACCAGAAGCTCTACAAAGAACTTACCGAGCTCCATCCGGCCCAAGTTTCAGAGGCTAGATGTTGTAAAGGAGTCAAACGGAAAGAGAGACATTCGTCGAGTCAATAATAAAATACTGCGACAACAATACAGGTGAGAAATAACTTTGATTGTCTAATCTGTGTTCAAATGGTGAGTTACTGTTTGACTAGCATAATTTTAACACAGAATTTGTTTTAGCCATGGACTAACTAGCTAAAAAAGGTAACGAAATTTCGTAACGAAATCTGGGACGCTGTTATGAAAAATTCCTAATGATTTTCACGTACAACCGATTCGTTGCTACGGAACTTTAACTTCGCCAGTTATCATCTTACAAAAATCGTTCACCACTCGTTGGATAGCTCTCGATTTACCTAACCATATTACGTTAACCAATGCGGAGTGCGTGGCCAACAAGCTGCGGTATGAGCGTCATTGTTTAAATAATAATTGTTTACACACAGGTGATCATTCTCAATAATTTATATTGTGAACACGTTTGCAAGCTTTATATTATAAGTACCGATGATACGGAACTAAGGATCGTGTAACCTGGTGTAACCTATGAGCAGTCAATATATCAGTCGAAAAAGGTTTATGTGAAACGCGTGAGCTAAAACACATTCTGTGTTTCTATAATTTCGTCCGAAGTATGTAAACAGAGGTAACCGGGGGTCCAGGGGGGCTTGTTTTTCTTACGTCTCGAGGACGTGTTGTTGACGCGGCAGACTGTGGATAGGCAAGACCCGCAGGGCTGAGCGGTCTTGAAGGGGGGATTACTGGAAATTTTCATTCCGATTTTATTCCCATCGTTTCTACACTTGTTTTTCTGTATAAATCTCTTCGTCACGATGATGTCTTAACCAACCATCTGTACGTACGTGTTGTTAATGTGCTGTGTGATATTTCAGATGAAGACAAGATAACGACGGCAGCTCTGCTCGCCCTCCCGTACACAAAGAATCCGGAGACTACTTCGCAACTTTCGTGCAAACTGAGTCTGAGGCAAAGGATCTACACGCGCAGCGCCTAGAAACCGCCAAGGGAACACTACAACAGTATGTTATAGCTAAAGGAAAGTTATTAAATCTAAGGGGTTATTTCCGCTAGTGTAAGTAATGTTACCATACCTTCCGGAGGAGTCCGTCACCACTAGCAAGTTAGTTCAAGGACATGAACTAACCGAAATCAACAAATGTATGACACTAGGCACCCACAACAGCAATGACACAGGCTTGACATAATCGAAAACTTAGGGATATATAAACTACGCACATTCGACGGACGGATCATTAACAAAAACCTACTTGACACAACATCGGATACAAACGCACGATACCAACAAATGGACCACTGACAACCCGAGCGCCAAAAGACATATTCTTGACTACACGCACATACAACACACAAATGTAAACGACACACACAGTACACCACGACACAACAAACAAAACGAGCTAGGACTCCTGATTTTTTCCTAACTCATAACTCAGTACTAGGTATTATTATAATCGTAATATTGTTATATTACAATAAATAAGTATTAGGTTAGAGTTTAACATAGAAAATAAGTTAGTAGGTTTAGTTAGTAGATTATAGTTTACCAAAGAAATAACTTAGTTCTTAAGAGTTTACTTACACCAGACGTTACTTGCATGACCCAAATAGTTGTTTGTAGCTAAGGTACCAATTAAAATAGGATTAGCCTAAGCTCTTCACGACAGACAAACAACATTATCCTCCCCTTCACTTCCTTTATTCCCCTAACACCAAAACACCTTTCACTTCCTCTCACTTCCCCTGCACGCACCTTAAATAGGGACCAACTGACGTACTGACTGCAGTACTCTCTCGACGGCCTGATGATGATGTCCTTACATGGAAAGTTCTCACCCTCAGTACTCAACCAGCTAGTGACGACGGACTCTTCCAGAAGGTATGTTAAGATTACTTTTTACTCAAGCGGAAATAACCCTTTCGATTTGATACTAGACACAGCCAGTCAGCCTAAAGTACTATTAACCAGATTAACCTAATTACATACGTTTTAGTTAAGGTACAGATTAAAATAGGATTACTCTAAGCCCTTTAGGACAGACAAATTCTTTATAATATATAATGTTGTGTTAATTGCAATCCAAACTATATTGTGTTTCGATTTAGACGATAGAGGGCTGCCACAATTCTTCTTCTTGACCATGTATGTAGACCTTAGAACTTAAGAGACCTACATAAAAGGGCTCAACTATGTCACTCACATGTATTCAACTCACTTCCAAGCTTATGAAGTTGAATCCCTTGGTTTTCATTCATTTTACTAACTGTCAAACCGCCTATATAACGAGTCCAATAATCTCTGATGCTGTTAACCTAGTTATTTTGTTATTGTAGTTAGTCAAACATATTGATAGTATCGTATGAAACAAATTGCTACATGTACGGCGTACGAAACAAATGACTTATTATTGATTTTATAGTGAATTTGAACATTATTTAATGATTATGAATAAACATTGATGACCTGAATACCTGTGTTACCTCTCCTTCGCCCACGTTGTTGCTCATTTTAGAAATAAGAATTACTTATTATAAATATTTACATTTCTATATATTTACAATTACATTTCAATTTCATGGGTATGTTTCACAGGTTCCTCATCAGGCTTCGAAATCCTCCTCCTCCCTACTCCATAGGATTCCTCCTAATCCCAATCCATCCCTACTCTTTTGCATCTCTAACCGCTCTACTAACAGTTACCTGATTGGTACAGCAATTGGAAATGCAAACGGGTAGGGTGGGAATGGGCTCATTAGGAATCCAATAGGGTAGTGAGAAGTAGGCTTGATAGAACCGATAGGGTTCTATCGAGCGTCCACTCGTAGGATCCTATCGGGTTCTATGGAGTGGACGCTCGATAGAATCCTATCGGGTTCTATCGAGTGGACGCTCGATAGAATCCTATCGGGTTCTATCGTGTGGACGCTCGATAGAATCCTATCGGGTTCTATCGAGTGGACGCTCGATAGAATCCTATCGGGTTCTATCGAGTGGACGCTCGATAGAATCCTATCGGGTTCTACGAGTGGACGCTCGATAGAATCCTATCGGGTTCTATCGAGTGGACGCTCGATAGAATCCTATCGGGTTCTATCGAGTGGACGCTCGATAGAATCCTATCGGGTTCTACGAGTGGACGCTCGATAGAATCCTATCGGGTTCTACGAGTGGACACCCGATAGAACCCTAGCGGGTTGGAGGAACTATACCCGATAGAAATCAAACGGGTGTTAGGTGGTAGACCCGATAGAAATCAAACGGGTGTTAGGTGGTAGACCCGATAGAAATCAAACGGGTGTTAGGTGGTATACCCGATAGAAATCAAGCGGGTTATGGGTAGAATACCCGATAGAACACAAGCGGGTGTTGAGAATGGTACCCGATAGGGCCCAAACGGGTATTCACGAATACCCGCTAGGAATCCCTTAAAATTACCCGATAGGAACAGCATGGACGTACAAGGATTACCCGATTGTGTTCAATTTTTCGCCCGATAGGAAACCAAACGGGTGTTTTTTTACAGCACGTCCGGCTGCCATCGGGTATCCCAGCACGTACGTGCTGTGATTACCCGATAGGGTCTTATCATTAAATTCCTATCGGGCATTTCCTGCACAAATTACCCGATAGGAGCTGCACTAAAAGCCCGTTTGCAGGGATGCCCTTGTGGGTACCCGATAGAGTTTTTCCCTAACGGGTTTTTTTTCATTCCTATCGGGTACGCCTAATCCCTAGCGGGTTTTTTTCAAAGTTTTCACCGGCCTGCGAGCACCACGAGGTGGTAAAACAATGCGTTTTTTCTCTCGGTGTAGACGCATACGCTCCTTCTAAAACGCCCTGCGAAGCACCGATCGAACACCATATAATAACAAAAGGCCCACCATGTCATGCTAAACTCCGACGACTAGCTCCGGCGATCTACACAAAAGCGAAAGCCCACTTTACAGAACTTCTAGACGCCGGCATCATAGAACCATCGGAAGCTCCTTGGTCAAGCCCTCTACACGTAGTACCGAAGCCAGACGGAGACATTCGCCCCGTCGGAGACTACCGTGCCCTCAACAGACTCACCGTCCCCGATAGGTACACGGTACCTCACCTCCACGACTTCACAACCGTACTTTTCAGGACGACTATATACAGTACGTTCGATCTCGCCCGCGCTTTCTTCCACTGCAGAATCAGCAAAAACGACGTCCCGAAAACAACGATTCTCACCCCGTTCGGCGCCTATCAATACAATTTCGGCTTAAGAAACGCAGCACAGACCTGGCAGAGATGGACCACGTTCTCCGAGACCTACCCTTCGTTTTCTGCTATTTAGACGACCTTCTAGTAGCCTCAAAAGATATCGAGGAACATTTCACTCACGTAAAATTACTACTCGATACTCTAGCGAATTACGGCCTCCAAGTCAACAAGGCGAAGTGTCAACTGGCCCGCACATCTGTCAAATTCCTTGGCCACATCGTATCGCCTAGCGGGGTAGCACCTCTACCCGAGCGAACGGCCCTCATCGCTAAGTTTCCTCGCCCTACTACGGTACAAGACCTCCGTACGTTCCTCGGTTTGATAAATTTTTATCACCGTGCGATACCTCGTGCTGCCGCCACACTCCGACCACTGATAGACATGATCCCACCCGACGCTCGGAAGAAAGATAAACGTCTACTTCAATGGTCCAGTAACGCCGAAACAGCATTCGAAGAAGCAAAACACGTCCTCGAACGAGCAGTAACATTAGCGCATCCAGGCCCCACACAACCGCTAGTCCTACACACGGACTCCTCGGACTTCGCCGTCGGCGCTGCCCTCCACTTCCTAGACGGTGACCATCTTAGACCACTAGGATTTTTCTCAAAATCCCTCAATCAAGCACAAAAGAATTACAGCACGTTCGACCGAGAACTCCTCGCAATATACCTCGCCGTAGTACATTTCCGCCAGCAAATAGAGGGACGTACACTAACCGTGTACACAGATCACAAACCTCTCACCACGGCCCTTACTACACAGTCGAACACCGCTCCTCCGACCAGACTCCGTCACCTACGATTCATATCAGAATTCACCACGGATATAAGATACGCCGAGGGATCTTCAAACGTCATCGCCGATTATTTGTCCCGTCTGCCACCCACAGAAAATAACACTGGCCTAGACACACACGCGGTCGACAAATACCGACCTCCCTTCTCAACAACAGAACTCTTCGAAGCCCAGTCCGCCGATGAACACACCCGCGAGATGAGCCTTCAAAGAAAAACGATCAACGGGTACGAGATCTTCTGCGATTTGTCAGATTCAGCACCACGACCGTATATACCTACATCTCTACGGCTCCCAGTTTTCCGGCACATACACGGACTATCACACCCGGGAATTAAAGCTACCACCGCCCTGATACGCGCCCGATATTATTGGCCAAATTTGACCTCCTCGGTTCGCCTCTTCACACGCGCCTGCCCTAGCTGCAACCGGGCGAAAATTACCCGGCACGTTTGAGCACCCCTAGGTACCTTCCCGGAATCAACGCCGCTCTCACATCTACATGTTGATATCTTCGGACCACTTCCACCCTCTAGATCATATAAATTCGTCCTCTCGATGATCGACCGAGCAACCGGATGGTTCGAATGCGTCCCGCTATCAACGATAACAACAGAGAGCATGATCAACGCCCTTCACGATAACTGGATCACCCGATTCGGGTCCCCGGCACACTTAACCTCCGACCAAGGAACTCAATTCACATCAAACACTTTCAGCCTATTCTGCGAAAAAATGGGGATAGAGCTACATCACACGAACACATATCACCGGTGGAGCGCCTACACCGTGTCCTTAAGGATGCTATCATCGCTACCTCGTCGTCAAAAACCTGGGCATCGGACCTCAACGGCCTCCTCCTCGGCCTACGCAACAGGCCCGGCCCCGACGGCTACTCGCCTTCACAACGACTGTTTCGGCCACTCCGAGGCTTCCGGGGGACCTGTTCACACAACCACCACCCGCTACGGTGCCACTCCTCACACATGACTCCTACCGAAGATTCGCAGAGGCCTATTTACCGAACACGATTCAACGAGCGACACACATATACGTAAGAGTCGATACACCGAAAGGTAAACTCGACCCCCCTTACGTAGGACCTTTTCGAGTTCTCACAAACGACGGGAAGACTATTTGTTTCGAAAACAATGACTCTACAACACCAACAGTCTCCATTGATAGATGCAAGCCGGCCCCGCCTCCCTCTACTACGATTGGTCAACAAAGCTCGCTCCCGATTGGCCAAACGAATTCATCCACGGATTCCGCGGGTATAAAACGCGAACCGAGACCCGCGAAGGTCATTCACTCTCACAATGGCACCGAACACGCCTTCCAAAACCATCTCGAAACAGCAATTGTTGAAGGACCTCACGCTGACACCTTCGCCTCCGGGCCATCACGACTCGCCAACAAAGAGAAGAAAGACGAAGCCAGTACTCCCGGGGAGGTGTCCCCCAACCACCACGATACGAGAAGCAATGGCGATCACACGGTTCAACGCAGCCCCGATACCACCTCGGCCATCCATCAACCAGATGAATCAGAAGATGAAGCCACCACAGGGAATCACCCCACTTCACGCCAGCAACCCGCAGGACGCCGCGGGGATACCCATAATGACCTACACGGCCACTCACAGGCAAACCATCACGCTGATGCTCCCGCCTTTCGCCGGGAAATGCTCCGACTGCTGCACACACGGCTGCCGCCGCCCTCAGCTCCAGAGCATCGGGATACAGGTGTTCCCCGACACCATTACCACTGGGACCCAGGCGACAAACAAAAAGACGGAAGAGGAGCCGCCAACCGCTGCAGCCACGCCGCAGCTGAGGCCCACTTCACCGGTTCCAGCGCCTCTTGCATCGCCGCCCCGAAGGACCACGCTTGTCAGCCGCACCTCTCAGAGGTCTCCCAGACGCTACCCCCGACATCACCAGCGGAACCACCTCCAAGCACGCTCCCACTTACGAGCACGCTCACGGATCCCGCACCGCAGCCGCCGCTAATGCAGGATGAAACCGCACCGGCATATCAAGACAACACGCAGCCTCTTCTACCTCCACCGACGCCTCAACACGTTTCACCGTCAAGAAACACATTTATAATTGCAGTATTTAACTTCAATTCTTGGGGGAGCAGTGTAGTGATCGGCTGCTCCCTACCTAACAATGTAACTAGCGTCACTTAAGGTATAAGCCGCGTCTTGGCGGCTTCCCGGAGCGGGGTTCCCCTACCCCCCTCCGGGTCTGTAACCAGGGGTATAAAAGGCGTTGTAATTATCTAATAAACATGCATTCATCAAGTCACCAACCGACTCAAGCAGTCTCGTGTACTCATTCCTAAATATAGCTCCCGCTGGATCATCACAGTTTTCAGTAATAATAAATGATAAACCGTTCTGTTATTTGGCAGCGTTACTATTATTAGTTAAGTTTGCGGCGAAAGAACATATTGTATAAGAACATTTTTGTCGTTTATGTACTTACTGGGCGAATCTTATAGTGTGAAGCTATTTTCATCTTGGTGAGTTCCCAGCGGAGGAACATTAGCCACGTGGAAACATAATATATAATGCTAACCAAAGCATTTTCAGGTCGTCTCATCATAAATATTTTATACGAATGAGAGAGTATTTTTGCCCAGGAGGGACTGCAATAATTTGAATAGATAGAAGCTGGAGGGAGCAACGGCGCGGTGGCATTGTGATTTAAGATCTCAACCTTTGCTTTGTATAGTTTGTAAGCGTCCCCCCTTTTATTCTTGGAAGTCTATATCTGGTGAATGCGACGATTCAAACCAACTGCATCAAAGTGTTATACACAAAGTACGACATTTTCGCTAGCTTTTATATTGCAGACAGTGATGTGGTTTTTCGGAATAATGTTTCTCAGCCTGTCTAGGTGATATCTTGACAAAATTAATGATTGTTCAAGCTTATCAATGGTAGGTTTACGATGGTTACTTATCTATTCAGTTGAAAATGAATTTTGACGCAGATTACGATTCAAGTCCTACTATGATTTCCATCAGTTTTGCTCGAGTGCTGATTTAGTGAACCACTACTTTTCATTATGATCAAGCTGGAGCACCTTGTGTTGAAGATATTTTGAACCTTGCGTTGAGATAATGTATGTACAGGTATTCTAAGGAATAAGTACAATAATCGTTGAAGTAGATATTGAAAGGTAGAATGTATTTTTGATGGACGGATGAAAGTTCACCATTTAATGGTCTGGTGGTAGGAAATAGTTCGTCTATTTGCACTTCTATTCCCCTCCTTCTTTGTTAACAACACACCTAACTACCTACTAACAGGAACCAAACCAAGAAGATCTTTAGATCAGAAGCTTGTCGAAAAAAATTCCATATAAAATACCTAGGTACATAATGTACATGGGCCGTGCGTTAAAACTGTAGATTAATCAAAATAGGAGTGATGTCAGGAACCGAAAACTACAATCAGACTTCCAACTAAGTTATATACATAACATTTATGATAATGCTTGGGAAGAGTGCATAAGATACCTCTCTACTGATTTAAACTCCTTCATTCAAGACTTCTGTGTGTATCAAATATAGGAGTTCTTTCATTCACTGTTCCCCATCGGACATTTGTGCTTTATGTAGGCATATATTCAATATTAAAGTCATGGTTTTTACGAATGGAAGTAAGTAAAGCTAAATAAAGTAAACAGCCATTCCACGCTGGGACTTTTCGTCCGACTGCCCTGCCACCGAGCGTCGTGGACGTGATCAGCTGTCTTCCAATGAGAGGATCAGAATTCGATCTGATCATTTCGCTCTTTACTTGGCTACTTGTTGCCTCGCCCCCTTGAGTGGAGAGGGGTTCGCCGAACAGCTACATGTTACTTGGACGTGCCTTATCTTAACTTCGGTGATCTCAAGGGAACCGGTTTATTCCACCTGATAAGGCCGTTGGGCTGGTTTTTCAGAAATGTATGGAACGGTTTTCGAACAAACGAAGATCTTAGTTAAGTAGCGGTAAGTAATTACCAAATCTTTTTAATTTCATGTTTTGTTAATCAAAAATCGAAATGCACAACTGGTTTAATGAATTCAACCCCTCCATCATAAATTTAACCAGAAACGAAAGTGACCTAGGTACATTATTTCATATTTAAGGGGCTGGGGGAGAAATAAAATTGTGGCTGAAGGCTTAAGGGGGCATAAGCTCGCAATGTTATATTGTAATCCCTCCCAGGACCATAAAATGGATCCCTTTAATACCCAGTGATTTACCTACTGAGTGATTTCTGTTGATCAATATCCTATAAGAGTCAACGAAATTAGAAACTAGAAGAATAAATATATTTTATTTCGGTGAGTTCGTCAGACATCACGATCAGAAATAAGATCGTGACTTATTAGGGAGGTCGCCACTTGTTTTGATTCATGCAGTTGCTTGAAATCTTCACAGTCATCATAATAATATCGTGGTGTAAAAGGTGAATGTACCCAAGTCACTAAGTAAAATTATGGGGCAAATCAAATCCAAGCTTTTCGCCATAGTTATTAAATCTTGGAACTTGCTTGACAGTTTGCGAAAAACAATTTTTGTTGGTTGTTTGACAAAAAAACCAACCATTTCGTCTTTCCTCCAGGCCCGATGGTGACTTGCAACTGGAATTCATTGGCGGTGCGGATGGAAAATCCGATGCCTTGAGCAACAGACGACCATAACTATTTGCTCAATTTTCACAAAGATTCATATTGGCGTAGTAGTTGTTCTACTTACTCTCCACTGATCAAAAACTCAAGGCCATACCTAACACACATCTTCGTTTGTCCCATCATTTTAACACTGCTTTTCTACTTGTCTAGTTTTGCCACTAATTATTCCCTCTAAACAGTGCCTGGACGTTCCGCGAACTCGCGTGCAGACAGACCGTTCATTTGACGTTATTGGTCACACATAGACGATACTGTCCTGTGCAACTCGTGCATCAATTCTTTGTTTCTGATTCAGCTTTGCTCTACATAGTTTCAATCACCATCTTCATTGCCACATTCATAGCTGTCCGAGCGTCATACAGGGAACCCTGAGACGTTTTATATTCGTGTTCAGTGTGAAATTTCCTGTAGGCCGTCTTTTATGTTGTTGCTACGTACCGATTTGAGGACCCCATGTTAAATTGAGGCCCATGGTAGCAACAGATAATCAGCCATTATAACGATTATCAGTCATAATATAAATATAGTTATTTCACGAATTGGTCTCCCCTTCCACCCATTCCTGGGTTATAATAATATATGCTCCCCATCCTTCCATTGTTACTGCAATAATTTTCGAAAATCTATCAGCAATAAATGGGGACATCACAACATGGACAATATCAACGAATAAATGGGCTCGATGAATCTTAACATATATTCCGGAGGAATCCGAACACTAGAAGAGAGCGTTTTCGTGGTAAGGACATAGTTGTCTGTAGGCGTCGAGATGCATGTTAATTTTAGTTCTACTTCTAGCCGAACTAACCCTTCAAGTTTAATTGCTCTCAGTTTCCCAGAAAATCGGTGTGTGGGGCTTATCACAACCATCCCGCATTTCATTTAACAAAAAAAAAGCATCCTAACGAATTTGGTGTCTGAAAATTTTCGCTCTCAGCAATGGGGAAGTTTCTGTTCGTAGTATAAATATCGAATAAACAGACATCAAGCCTTTCTGGGCCGCTTCACAGGGCTTAAAAGGGATGAAAGTTTGCGGGCTTAGTTAGCTCAAAAGGATTCAGGAGTTTCCTTTACGATTCTTCAGCTTGGAAGTAATGTGAATAGTAACAACGCACTCTCCTTTTAACAGGGTGTTAAGAGCTTTCAGCAGTAAAAATACTATCCATTTCCAAGCTCGCTTTTGATCGTTGCTGTACGGTAAGACCCCCCTACACAGAGTTTACATTTTGGGTTACTTAAGGAGTTTCAAAATAAATTTCGCAAGGTTTTGAAAAGGAATTTTTGGTTTAACTGTGGACAAGGGAATTATCAGGACATGAAAACGGTTTCTGGTTGAACACACAGTTCCAACATGCTTACGGTTAAGTAGAAATCATATCTCAACTGTGATTTACGTCGCACAATACTTTACATTCCACTTTATTTGAACCCCTGAAATCTGATTTTCATGAATATATTATATCAGGTGGATTAATCACGAACAGTGGCGTAGCCCGGGAGGGGGGGATGTGGGGGGGATTGCTTGACCCCCCCCCCCCTCCCTTGCCTCGGAAAATATCACAAAATTAAATTTCAAGAAAGCTAACAATTACATAAGTAACAGAAACAAATAGATCAGAACCAGATTAAACGGTAAATCAGACGTGAATAAACAGTTGAATGATATTATTAGGTTTATTTGTTTAAATACTACCAATGTCCTGGCCTTTGTGACTATTTTCCGAGCAACTAGGGGAGTTCTGGGGTGGGATGTGTTGTGTAGAAGGTTTCACGACTTCCCTATAAGGGTCGCTTCACAATCGACCGTCACGAGATTCCAGCGGCCGAGATCGGTCGGTGACTGTTCGTGAATCCTGTTCAAATCGGACCGAATTTCATCCATCATGAATCCATCGTAGAACAGTGCAAAGCATCAGTCGCTTGGGAAGTGAGAACTGAGCCAATAATAATTAAGGTATGTCCGCACTTCCTCAGTTTTTCGTTACCCTTGTTGAAGAGTAACAACGATAATAAAACTGAGAATAAACCTCAAAACCTCACAGAAATTAAAACGCTGCAAAGACCTTGGTCACATGGGTTTATTATTCTATTGGACACACGTACAGAAATCTTGGCAGTTCATTTATTGTTTCTTTCATGTGCAGTAATTGTAATAGCTATTTCTTATGGTTTCCACCAATTTTGGTCCCCAAAATCACGACTTAAGCTCTTTTTTTTTTAAATTATTTTTTATCATTGGTAGTGCCATTAATTGTCTTGATTCACCTGTTGACACTTTTTCTGGTGTTATTATTCAAACTGATGGTGATTTCAGACAATTTCCCAGATTTTTATAAAAAATGAATTTTGGGAGCTGAACCATCCTTACAACCTCAATTCCTCACTCTTCGGTCAAAATAGACTTCATGTTCGGTCTTCTCGGCCTAAAAAAAAAAAAAAAAACCGAGGAAAAAGATAGGTAGGTACCGTAAAAGCTCATTTTACTCAAACATAAAAAGACCCTATTTTTACACCCATTTTTCACCTATAACACGCCCGGATATATTCCGATCGGGCTGGAAAGTTTCGAGACACAACTAGGGCCCAAATGGAGCCTGTGTGGGAAAGAACGCATTTTTTAGACCTGAAATGAAGTAGTTACTCATGGTACGGCGTACGGCGACGGCGGACGGACATTGCATTTTTGGAATCTACGCACCTTGCAACATAAAAGAAAAAAATGTGAGGGGGTGCTACAAAAATTTTTGCTGAGCGAATATATAGGTGTATTATTCACAGAATAATAAACCAAAATGACGGCCGTCAAATCCAGCAGGATATTTGTCGCCAAGAAACTTCGCGATGAAGGCCCGGTAACGGCGAGCGAACTGTGGGCGTCTCAACGTTGACCCATTTTTACCGATTTTTGGACCTCATACAGTCAAATTAGACCCGCTATTTTTTTGTGAAAAATATATTTATTAACGAAACAGCCGCAATTTTGCCGTTTTTATCAACTTTTGACCCATAAAAACTCCAATTAGACCCCCTTAGAATTTTTGAAAACTGCTCATCTTCGAACTCATCCTTTTATTTAGCAATAAGAAAATTTCGGCGAAATTTGGATTTTTATCATGTAGCCAAGGTCAGACATCGTCTGGAGTGACACATAAATAAATGAATATGTATAATATATTATATAAATTGTTGTTAATATAGGGATGAAATTAAGATGCTCTGAAAAGGATTAGCCTATAAAACAATTTCAAAAATTTACGTTCTTTTTTCTTTGAAAATTCGTTAATATTGTTGCCAAATAAATATACATAATAATGTTTTATTTTATCAACTTATCTTACCTGACGTTACCTATAACACGTAGTGCTTTGTTACATTTACATTCAGCTTTGTAAAGTCAAACCTTACATTTTCTGTTTCCGATAACCAACGCCACTGATCACGAGAGATATTAATGATAAGAGGATGAACAGTGCAAATGGGCTGAACCCCCGCAAGTCAAATGTAATTGCCTCTATATACCTCTCCAGAGTGACTGTACCTTCTCCTGTAATATGTGTAGGTGTATAATAATGTCCTCACTCTCGAGCTTTGCCTCGTGCCACCGCACGAAGCTGGAAAAGAACCTATTATTCCAATAACGAGTAGGTACATGTTAAACCCGCATGACGGCCCGGGCTTGAAGGAGGGATATACTCTGCGCCGCGCCGCCATGCTGGCTTCACACAGAGCGCTCATCGCTGTGTCCGAGAACTCAAATACAACGCCTGCAAACTGTTGTACATGAGTCGCAGATAGGTAACTTACGACAAATCGAACGCGAAATTCACCATCGTTTATGAAAGGTTCGGAAAACATTTGGAATACTCTTTGTAATATTCTGTTAAGGAATTCACACGACCCTATGGAAATAATAAGTGTGCATAAAATGATAATGTGTTTGTTTTTTGAACATCGGATTAAGCTATAGTCTGGATTATCAGACGGGTTATACGGCAATTATCCGAAACAAGGTAGGTCTCCGTCCTTTTTTGACTCCTTAATTTTGTGTTTTTGAGATTTTCTGTGGTATTCAGCGTGGCTTCGAGGATAGCCTTGTATAGACAATTTAAAGTAGCAAAAATAGATCCTAATTGCTACATAAAAATATGCAGTATGCCGTTGGACTCGCAAAGGGTAATGCCCAAATGGTTCGGTTGAACGAATCAAAATTACAACTACATTTCTCTTCTTTCGCACACCATCGTCTGTGAATGAAACGGCCCACGCTCTGATTAGGGATTAACAAAAAGCGCCCGGCTCTGAAAGGACAGTCCGCACAAAGCCATTCAGATCCCACGTCTCTTTCAGTTCTCTCCACACAGGAAAGATGAGGGCTTCCATTGATAGTGACGGAGGATCTATTCTTCAGTATTTTTTTTATCCTTTATCTTCTCCATTCTATCAAAGCTCCTTAAAACCGTAGGTGTTCGAAGGGACCACTCGATATTTTGTAGCAATGAATAATGATGTTTGGATGGGGATCTCTGGAGGAGATAATATTTAATAACAGTTTGGATGGGCCCCTCTGGAGGATATAATTTAATATAAGTTTTGGTTAATTATTTTCAACAACACACCTTCGGAATCAAGCATGTCATTTTTTAAACCCCGCCACCATTCACCACACCCAAATTTGAAGGTTTACTTTTCACGGTACAAAGAATCCAAAAATGGAATTTAAAAAACGCTGAAAATTATTACAAAACACCTGCGTGGATCACTGTTTTCTTGGTCAACGCCAAACCGTCGCGGGTGCTCCACCCAGGAAAACCCTAAATTGAAAAGTGGAGCCTGACCGGGAATTAAAGCTTCAAAAAAATGCGCGGGATTCAATAATTCAGTCAATTATTTATTTGTTGTTATACATGAAGCATAACGTTTGTTCAAGTTACAGAAGTACCTAGGTATCAACGAAATCCAGAAGAGATCCATTATTCTTCAAACTAAATAACACCTATCACGGAACAACAAACTCCATTTCATTCAGCTATGCGTGAATAAGGTGTTCCCTAGCAATGTTATCTGGGCCGGATAAAAACCATTTCACTTACGCCGAGCGCCGTACTTCGCACTTTCCTTAGTTACCGTGAACCGAAAAATCAATGAAATTTGATTGGTAGGTCCCATTTGGGGTCTAGTTGGTCCGCGAAGCTCGGCGATACTGTCAGTCATCAGTGGGTGAAAAAATAGGGGGTGACATTTCCTGAACGGCGTAGCTCGAAAACTTTCCATAGAAAAGCATGTTTTTTTTCGTTTTTAAATTGATCTCGAACTACGGAATTGTTTGAAACCACCTAGAGAAGGAGAAGAATAATTGTTTGTACGTCCAGCCGTTCGTTTACATAGAAAAGCTTTGTCAGCATGATCGTCAATGAAATGGTATACATCCGGCCCAAATTATTTATCATGATGGCTAGGGAACACCAGATTAATAACCACAAATGGACGTATGAAGTCGAGTTGATCTTTCCGAGACATATTTCATTTGAAGAGCGATGGTTATTTTGGATTCTATTGATAGGTACTTTTGGTTTATTATTTTCAATAATTAACCTTTGGAATCGAGCATGAATAACTTTCAACCCACTCCTCCACCCATCAAAATTGTATGGTTTCCGTTCCAAGGTATTTTAATTCAAACAAACGTTATGCTTCATGAATAACAACAAATAATTATTGATAGAATTCTTGATTCCACCGCATATTAATTTATGAAATGTGATTGCCCAGCTGGCTCCAGTAATATATTATAATTATGCCTACATTTTGTTGCTTCCAAGACTGCCAAGGTGACAGAATCTTTGTTTTCACTTTTGAAAGACCAATACCTATGTACTTTGTTCTTTCCATAAACAAAATGTCCACTGTTTGCGTGTTTTGTGTAATAGTTTACCTGTAGGTGCCATTCTACGATATAGTGTAATAAACCGTTGTGTAATAATTTACCCAATAATACTTCAACGTTTGTTCAAGTTCCAAAAGTACCTATCAACAAAATCCAAAAAATCCATCATTTTGTTTTATTATTTTCAAACATGAAAATTCGGAATCGAGCATGAAAAAAAAAAAAAAATTAATCCCCCCCCCCCCTCACAATTTCATGGTTTCTGTTGCAAGGTATGTAGAATCCAAAAATGCAGTAAAAAACGCTGCAAATTATTACACCACGGTTTATTATTTACCTGAATAGATGTTCCTTCTGCGTAAATCACTGTTATGTGTGGTCAATACCCTCTAGCTCCGTCCAGGACAGCCCTAAATGGAGCACTGGAGCGAGCCCGGGAATTATCGTTTCATACAAATGGGCGGGATTCAATGATGTTAAATCATTAATTATTTGTAGTTACTCATGAAGCACAAGGCAAATACTAAACCATTGTAATAATTTACCTGTAGATAGTAATCCCTTCTGCGTAGATAGTATAATAAACCGGTGTAATAATTTACTGTTGTGTAATAATTTACCACTGTGTAATAATTTACCACTGTGTAATAATTTACCGCTGTGCAATAATTTACCCAATAATACTTCAACGTTTGTCCAAAATGCAAAAGTACATACCAACAAACTCCAACTCAGCCATCATTGTTCGAATGGAATAATATCACAGAACAACCATCTCGACTTTATACAGCCATCAATCAGGTGATCCATAGAAATGATTATCTGGACTGAATGTAAACAGTTTTATTCACCCTCCTATTGATGAAGCCTGTCGGTGCAAACTTTGGGGCTTTACTGTGAACGGACGGCTGTACGTACAATGCTCCGGCGGTCTCAAAAAAACTCCCAAGTTCAATAACTATTTAAATACGTGAAACAATTCCTAAGTTAAGTCCTGAAGATTTCAACCCGTATTTTTCACCCCTTAAAGATGACTGACATTAATGCCGAGCTTCGGGGACCAACTAGACCCCGAATAGGACCAACAAACCAAAATTCATCATTTTTGGATAATGGTAACTAAGGAGTGCGAAGTACGGCGTGCGGCGTACGGCTACCGGCGGACCGACAGAAATTTGTTTTATTGTATTTTCGGATTCTACATGCCTTGAAACGGAAACCATCTAATTCACAGAGGGGGGGGGGGGGGGGGTTAATTTTTTTTTTCATCCTCGTTTCCGAAGTACATTACTGAAAATAATAAACCAACATTTCTGTCTGTCCACCGTACGCCGTACTTCGAACTTTCGTTAGTAATTACAAACGCTCCAGTTTGTTACAGACGGTTTACCATTTACCTGTGTGGATGCCCCTTCTCCGTATATAGTATAATAAACCGTTGTGCAATATATTATCGTTGTGTAATAATTTACCGTAGGTAGTAATTTACACAATAATAAGCCGTTGTGTAACAATTTACAAATAATAACCGTCTTCTAATAAGTTAATAGATAATAATGTATTAGATTCATTATTATTATTATTACTTTTTAGGATTTAATTTAATAGATGCCCTAAGCGAGCATTGAGCCAGCCGGGGAACATAACGTTTATAAATTCAAGTTACACAAGTACGTATCAACGAAGTCCAATAGGGCCTGTCAACAAAATTGAAGCGTAAGACAAATAATAAACCGCTGTGTAATAATTTAACAGTATAGGAGCCCCTTCTACATATATAGCATAATGAACCGATGTGTAATAATTTAACGTTGCGTAATAATTTACCATCGTGTAATAATTTACCCACCAATAATACTTCAACGTTTGTTCAAGTTTCATTGCCTATCAAACCACCATGCCACCAAACCAAACCATGCCATTATTCAAATGACATAATATCACAGAACCACCAACTCGGCTTTATACTCCGTGAATATAATCAGGTGCTCCCTAGCAATGATTATCTCGGGCCGATTCCCGGCGTCCCTAGCAATGATGTCTGGGCTGAATGTATAAAATTTTATTCACCCTCCTGTTGACGAAGCCTGCCGGTGCAAACTTCTGGGCGTTACTGTGAACGAACGGTGGGACATACAATGCTTCTCAAAAAACTCCTATGTTCGAGTACTATTATAAAGGCTTAAACAAATTCGAGGTAACGGCGTCCTGGAGATTTCAATCCCTATTTTTCACCCCTTAGAGATGACTGACAGTAACGCCGAGCTTTGCGGACCAACTAGACCCCAAATGGGACCTACAACCCAAATTTCATTAATTTTGGTTCACGGTAACTAAGAAAAATGCGGAATACGGCGTACGAGGTACGGTTGACGGACAGAATTTTGGTTTATTATTCTGTGAATAATACACCTATGTATTCGCTCAGCAAAAAATTTTTATAACACCCCCTCAAAATTTTTTCTTTTCCGTTTCAAGGTGCGTAGATTCCAAAAATGCAATGTCCGTCCGCCGTCCGCCGTACGCCGTATCACGTGTACAGGCTTCATTTTCGATCTAAAAAAATCGTTTTTTCGCACACATGCTCCATTTGGGCCCTAGTTGTGTCCCGAAACTTTTCAGCCCGATCGGAATATACCCAGGGATGTTATGAGTGAAAATGTGTGTAAAAATAGGTACTTTTTGCGTTTTAGCAACATGTTAGTAAAATGAGCTTTTGAGGTATCTTTTTCCATGTTTTTGGGGACGAGAAGACCGAATATGATGTCGATTTTGACCAAAGACGCGGAAATTGAGGTTTTACCAAAGGTTCAGCTCCCAAAATTGGTTTTTTATGAGTCAAAAACCTTGAAAACTTTCTGAAATCACCATCAATGTGTATAATAACATTGGAAAAAGTGTAAACAGGTGAATCAAGACCATCAAATGCCACTACCAATGATCAAAGATGATCTAAAAAAAAAGAAAAAAAATCGTACCTATTTCATGTTTTGGGGGCCAAAATTGGTGGAAATCATCAGAAATATTTCAATCATTCCACATGAAAGAAACAATAAATTTAACAGCCAACAAGAATCTCTAGAACTCCAATGGAATAATAAACTCATGTGACAAGGACTTTGCAGCGTTTTTTTTATTGCATTTTCGGATTTTACATAGCTTGAAACGTAAACCATCAAATTTTGATGAGGGGTTAGAATAGTTTTTCATGGTCGATTCCAAAGGTTCCTTATATTGAAAATAATAAAACAAAATGATGGATATTTTGGATTTTGTTGATAGATACTTTTGCAACTCGAACAAGCGTTGAAGTATTATTGGGTAAATTATTACACAAAGGTTTATTATACTATCTACGTAGAAGGGGCACCTACAGGTAAATTATTACACAATGGTTTATTATTTGCCTTGTGCTTCATGAATAACTACAAATAATTAATAGCAGAATGATTGAATCGCGCGCATTTGTATGATACTTTAATTCCGGGGCCGGCTCCACTGCTCGATTTAGGGCTTTGCTGCAGGGAACTCGAGGGTACTGACCATAGAAAACAGTGATCTACGCAGTAGGGGCATCTATACAGGTAAATAACAAAACATTGGGTAATAATTCGCAGCATTATTGATTTAGAAATTCCTGAACAAATTTGGTTCGGTATTTGCCCGGAATCCTTGCTACTCGCGTAAGGATTACTAATTTAAGATCAGACCGTGCTAAAAATTTCAGTGATCATGAGGGTTGGGCCCTAGTTGGTCCCAATGAATGTCAGTACAATAGGATCACTGGTATGGCCACTGCGCATGTGCAATTGTAAAATCCGCGGTATTCTTCCTGATTTTTCTCAAATTATGAGGGTAGTTAGGGTTTACCTCTTGGGTGTTCCCCTATGATATTTTATAGGGATACGATGATTGGGGTAACAAAACAATAAATCGTAGTGTAATAATATCACCCCCCCCCCCCCCCCGTATCGTATTTAAAGCTCTTTTGTTTTTCGATTCTCCATGAATCAGTATGATAGGAGAGTCTGGCCAGAGCCCACACCGGCCGTGGGGGTTCGGCCATTTCCGCTGCCTCCTACTGCTTTACAGCTATAGGTACCTATTATTTCAGACGCCAAATTTGAACGAGCTAGATCGATAGCTCAATGGTATCGACTCAATCACTCGGATCGATGGTTGGAGGCTAGAAACGTAGAAAGTTTTTTTGTCGCCGACAATTTCGTAAAGATCAGTTTTCGTTGCATTAGGGCTTCGAAACCATGATTTTCTTGACATATTATTGATTTGAACAGCTTCTATAATTTATTATTACTTAATAAGCGATTGACGGAGTAGTACCTTGGTTCTTTACTTTATATTCACAAATAATACTCGTTGCCAGATATGTGCCCAACATTTAGGGGCCATAACCGTAGCGGCGACTAAATTTGCAAGGAAATGATATATTTTTAAAAAGCCATTTTGCCCGCACAAAAATTTGGGAGGGCAACGAAATGAAAATAATGGTAACATAAGCAAAAAATATACCTATATTTTATTCATTTACGAGATTACAATTCACAGCTTATTCTTGAAATAGGTATTTTCCTCGAAGAAATTAACGATAATGACAAAATTATACACTAGTCTCAGTATTACCCACCCTCTTGAAAATTTTCACAATAATCACGGAGTTATCAATAATATAATATCTAGTGACTCAGAACAATGTTATATTAAATTTATATTAATGTTGTAGGGTCTTCTTTTTCAATGCTGGTTAATGGGAGTTTGAAGGACGACTGAGGTCCAGGTGTTTTTGAAACCGTTATTTACTGAGAAACACAAGCTTTCAACTGTCCTCAGTTGTTCCTGATAAGAAAACTTATCTTAATTCTGGTACACGTGAAGAGGACTGTCTGAGGGCAATTGAAAGCTTGTGTTTAGAGTGTTTACAGAGCTTTTCTATTTAACTACTCCGGCACGCCTCGAATCCACTGCATAATAAGCAGGCGTATAATTTCCGATCAGCCC
This sequence comes from Leptopterna dolabrata, assembly GCA_954871275.1. Taxonomy (NCBI): domain Eukaryota; kingdom Metazoa; phylum Arthropoda; class Insecta; order Hemiptera; family Miridae; genus Leptopterna; species Leptopterna dolabrata. Next base: position 39,167,583 of record OX940978.1, on the reverse strand, counting down.
TCTCCTTGCCATGACTATTCTCATGTTGTTTTAACGTAAATTACTTGTCACTGTAATAAGTGCACTTACTACAACGGGGTGTTTAAAAAAAAGTTTTTAACTAAAAACACTGACGTAAATAAAATAATAATAAGTGTACTAATGAATAAGTAATAATGATAAGTAAACTGATAAGAAAGTGATAAGGATACGAGCCGATCGCGGGAGCCACGGAACAGCAAATTCCACGCGGAAACAGGCGGAAATGGCCGAACCCCCACGGCCGGAGTGGCCAGACTCTCCTCAGTATGATTCCTTTGGATATTCGAAGTCGGATGGTGATTAATCAACTACGTTAGGGCCGTTAGTCCACACGCGAATTACTGCCCAACTCGTCCCGTTCACCAGATCCAGAGATCTGACGGCATCACGCATTCCCTTTTAGCCGATTAGCAGCTATCAAGAAGCATCTGACTCGAGAGCTATCAAGAAGCATCCCTGAAGGCTTTTCCAGACCTTTACAATAATTGCCATTTCTGCCGTTGTAGATCTGAAACGTTTGGTCACGAGAAACGTGTCATGGGGAACGAGGAGTCACCCTTGGGTTTGGAGCCAGTCCAGAACTGTCAGAATCCATGAATCTATCTCGATGTATCTCGATGAATCTTCTTCAAGCTGTTTTGCTGAATCATATTCAACTTGAAGTCAAATTCGAAAACATTTCTACATTGAGTCACCTCATTTTTGGTTTATTATTCTGTGAATAATACACCTATGTGAATAATACGCTCAGCAAAAATTTGTATAACGCCCCATCAAAATTTTTTCTTTTACGTTTCAAGGTGCGTAGATTCCAAAAATGCAATGTCCGTCCGCCGTACGCCGTCCACTGTATCATGCAAAACTACTTCATTTTCGGTCTAAAAAATTCTTTCTTTCGCGCACAGGCTCCTTTGGGCTCTAGCTGTGTCCCGAAACTTTCCAGCCCGATCGGAATATACCCAGGGGTGTAGTTATGGGCGAAAAATGGTTGTAAAAATAGGGATTTTTGATATATTAGTAAAATGAGCGTTTGAGGTATCTTTTCCATGTTTTTTAAGGCGAGAAGATCGAATATGAAGTCGATTTTGACCAAAGCGTGATGAATTGAGGTTGTAACGAAGGTTCATTTTTTATGAAACCTGGGATACTGTCTGAAATCTGAGTTATTATTTGTATAATAACGCTAGAAAAAGTGTCAACAGGTGAATCAAGACAATTGAATGGCACTATCAATGATGAAAGATAATTTGAAAAGACCAAACCACATTTTCTCCGCTTTCACGGATGTTTCTCCGTGAAACCGGAGAAAATATGGTTTATATTTTTTTGTGGCGTTAAACGGGGAAATTTTGGAACTGAAGGAAGGTTCGCTCAACTGATTTGGGAGGATCCCCCACCTTGTCATTCTTGCTAACCAGTCCTACAGAGGCTCCATTTCGAATTTCATCCTCGTGGTTTATTTATTTATTTATTTATTTATTTATTTATTACTTTATTACGGGCAAGCCCAATTACTTTACAGGTCAGTGACAGTGAGATACAGACATAGGTAAACATTCTTACGAGTTATGATTATAATTGTTACGCACTGAAAATAATTACGGAAAAGGAAAACAATGATGAAACTATAAAATTTGAAAAATGGAACATGGAATCTTTCACTATAGGTGAAGTTTCATTCCTGGTTGAAACAGGAATGAAATTAATTAGCTTCAGGGCTCACTCAGCTGATCAGGGAGGGTCCGTTCTTCCGTTTACTGTTTTCATGAGGCGACATTTCTTACATTTTTCGGCGTTATTCCGTTCATTTGGTTGCTTTTTCCTGCTTTGAAATGTGCGAAATTTTTCTTCCTCGGTAGTGCTTGACGAGAAGGGCGTACTTACTAAAAATGCATTATATTCATTTCTGTCATCCTCTTCTCGTTGTTGCTGACGCCAACGTATCACTCGCTCAACGGACGACATCTCACTGACAGTTTCTTATCATTTTTACTCCTATCAAACAGTACCCGCTACACCTACGGGAAAGAGAAACTGGGAAATTCTTAAATTCGGTAACTAAATCGCTATGCAGAGCAGTTAAAGCTACGGATGCACAGGCACACATCATCGGGCAAACATCAAAAGTTCTGGCTTATAGTTCGCTAGGTGTGTGTCCTCATTCAACTACTTTTTACTCTAGTAACTACCATATTTTAGTAATCGCCTTCAGTTCCGCCTGAGTTATGTAAACATCTACCTTGGTTTCTAGGACATAGGTGTATGGAAGCCGGTATCGTTTATCGGTAGTGCACTTCACGAAAGGGTGGTCCTCGCAAGGAGCGCCGTTCCACACCACTGTTACTAAAACAGTGGTGTGGAACGGCGCTACTAAAATGTTCCATTCAAAATGTTATGAAAAGAAAATTAGGTAATAAATTTCCAAGAATAGAATGTTTTGCATTAATTTACAAAATGGGTACTAAATTACGAAGTTACAGCATGACTACGTTGTGTTAAGTATAGATTCATATTAAATTTGAAAAACATTTAAATAATTTTAAAACTAGTTTGAAACCTTCTCAATTTTTAAAGACTCAAATCTAGGTAATGGTTTTTATAAAAGCATGAGCTCATTATTCAAGCTTTTATAAATATTATGAAACCATTACTCTTGCTTTTATGAATACCATTCAATAAATGCAACTTTATTGTCAAATCTGAATAGGTACATACCTACATGCTAGCAAGGTACCCAAATGGAAACAAACTAAGTAGTTACATATTTCAATGAACAGACCATCAAGTATTTAATCACAAAGTAACACATTATAAAACCACTGAACGACTAACTTTTGGTATAAACTACGACTAACTTTTGGTTGAGAGGTTCGAAGCTGCAAGTAAAAACGTTTTTAGGGCTACGGAGGGGTGTTCGCGATCGCATATTTGCCGAACTACGCTGCGCCTATACGAAGTCAGCAAACCACAATGGTAACACGAGAAAGTTTTATCCGTTGCACTCTGTGAAGTTAAAAAAACTAAATTCTATAAATATAATGGGCAAGAAACGGACTAGGAAGTAGGATGAGATAACAAGAATTGATAAGGACAGCTGGTGATACCACGAATCTTTGACAGTGATAATGAGATTGATGAGCAGGAACAGTGAACAGAAGAACGACTGGGACGGAGAACGTGGGAAGAGGGCGCGGTAACAGCCGAACCCGACGGAAACAGCCGAACTTGTGAGGACCAACGCGGTCCCGACCCGTTCTTGTTACACTTGCTGGGGTCGGTCGGAAATTTTATATTATCCCCCAACCCGGAAACATATCCATGTTGAAAAAATAAATGGAAAAAAAGGCGCAATTTCTGTTTATGGGGGCCAAAATTGGTGGAAACCATCAGAAATAGCCATTTCAATTATTTCACATGAAAAACGCTGCAAATCCCTGCACAACGGTTTATTATTTTGTATAGAATACCCTTCCGTTACAGATCACAGCTCTATGTATAGATAACCCGTCTATATAATATGATATGTACTATTCTATACATATTATGTAGATCGCAGACCCTCCGTAGGTTAGTACCTAACCCCGTACTCGTTACTAGGTACCTACCTAAATCACGAGTTAAATGTTGCTAAAATAATTCTGCCGATGAAAAACAGTACCTAACAAAAAGAAACACACACAATGAAGTTCTGAAAAGAAATTGTTGATGAGGAGTGAAAAAAGTTGCAAAAGTACCTACCAACAAACTCCAGCCCCTTCTACGTAGATGGTATAATGAACCGTTGTGTAATAATTTACCGTTGAGTAATGATTTACCGTAGTAATAATATTTACCCATCAATAATACTTCAACGTTTGTTCAAGTTTCACTACCTACCAACAAACTCCAAAAGAGCCATCATTTTTCAAATGAAATAATATCACAGAACAACCAACTCGACTTATTCATACTCCGCCAATATAATCAGGTGGCCCCCTAGCAATGATTTTATCTCCGCCAATTTTCCTATTGTGGGCGCGTCTCTGGTTACGAGATTTGGTTTGAATTGTATAAAATTTCATTCACACTGGAGTCGAAAATGCCTGTCGGTGCAAACTTCGGGGCCTTACTGTGAACGAACGGCTGGACGTACGATGCTCCGGGTGGTATTAAAAAACTCGCAAGTTCAAGAACTATTTAAAACCGTAAAAATATTCACGTAAAAAAATGGTATAGGCGTTTTGAAAATTTCAACCCCTATTTTGAACCCCTTAGAGATGACTGACAGTAACGTCGAGCTTCGAGGACCAACCAGACCCCGAACGGAACCTACAACCCGAATTTCATCAATTTTCTTTCATGGTAACTAAGAAAAGTGGCCCGTACGGCGTACGGCGTGCGGCGTACGGCGTACGGCGGACAGACAGAAATATTTTTATTGCAGTTTTGGATTCTACATACCTTGAAACGTAAACCATCAAATTTTGAGGGGGGGGCAAGCATTTTTTTTTTTCATGCTCGATTCCAATGGTTCATTATTGAAAATAATAAACCAAAACAATAAATGAACAGCCAACATTTCTGTAGTTATGTCCAATAGAATAATAAAACCATGCGACAAGGAATTTGCAGATTTTTGTTATGTTGCGTTTCTCGTTGTCCATGGCCTTCTGGTTGAATTCTTGACGGTAACGGTTCAACCAATCTGATAACCATGTACTCAATCTTGGTTAGATACAATGTCATTATCTAGGTAGGTATTACCTACACTTGCAAACGACAATTTGATGTCAAATGGGTTATGAACTTAAAAATAGTGTTTAAAAAACCCGATTAGGTTTAATCTGATTAGCCCACGGTTAACAGCTGCGCAGAAGCCCTGTAATGAGTTCTGCTGAGCAAACGTTCGGCTTTTAAAACATTAAAGGAATTGACAGCATTAAAGAAAAACGCTGCAAATCCCTGCACAACGGTTTATTAGGTTGTACAGAATACCCTTCTGTCAACAGACCACAGCTCTCCTTATAGATCACCCTTTATGTAATATATGTACTATTGTATACATATCATGTAGATCGCAGACCCTCCATAGGTTAGTACCTAACCCCTTACTCGTTAATAGGTACCTACCTAAATCACGAGTTAAATGTTGCTAAAATAATTCTGTCGTTGACAAACAGTAACTAAAATGGCAAAAATAAACTCAAATAATGCAGTGATGAAGGGAAACTGTTGATGTGGAGTGAAAATACACTGGAAATGGCGGATGAGGTTGGGACAGAAACAAAAGCCGGAGCCACAACGCGAAATCGCATGTGATTGGAAAGGCCTAGGCCAGTCATAATTAATTTATTGAAAAAACAAAAGAACACGATTGATTGAACTATTGCGGACCATGTCAATGCGCACCACGCCAATTTAGACAATTCGATTATAATCAAGGATATCGTAGGTATCCAATATTGTCCGTGGGGGGGGGGGGGGGGTCTTCAACTGTTTACCGTTATGTAATAATTTACCGTTGTGTAATAATTAACCGTTGAGTAATAATTTTTCGTTGTGTAATAATTTACCATTGTTACAGATCACAGCTCTCCGTATAGATAACCCTCTATATAATACACCTATGTACTATTCTATACATATGATATAGATCGCACACCCTCCGTAGGTTAGTAGGATCTATCCCCGTACTCGTTACTAGGTACCTACCTAAATCACGAGTTAAATGTTGCTAAAATAATTCTGCCGATGGCAAACAGTAGTACCTAACAAATAGATACGCACATAAAGTTCTGAAGAGAAATTGTTGATGAGGAGAGAAAAAAGTTGCAAACTACCTACCAACAAACTCCAGCCCCTTCTACGTAGATGGTATAATGAACCGTTGTGTAATAATTGACCGTTGAGTAATGATGGAGTAATTTACCCATCAATAATACTTCAACGTTTGTTCAAGTTTCACTACCTATCAACAAACTCCAAAAGAGCCATCATTTTTCAAATGAAATAATATCACAGAACAACCAACTCGACTTCATACTCCGCCAATATAATCAGGTGGCCCCTAGCAATGATTTTATCTCGGGCCAATTTCCGATTGTAAGCGCGTCCCTGGTGACGAGATTTGGCCTAAATGTATACAATTTCATTCACCCTGGTGTCAAAAATGCATGTCGGTGCAAACTTCGGGTCCTTACTGTGAACGAACGGCTGGACGTACAATGCTCCGAGTGGTCTTAAAAAACTCGTAAGTTCAAGAACTATTTAAAACCATAAAAAATTCACGTAAAAAAAAAGTTATAGGCGTTCTGAAAATGTCAACTCCTATTTTGAACCCCTTAGAGATGACTGACAGTAACGTCGAGCTTCGAGGACCAGCTAGACCCCGAACGGAACCTATAACCCGAATTTCATCAATTTTGATTCATGGTAACTAAGAAAAGTGGCCCGTACGGCGTATGGCGTACGGCGGACAGACAGAAATATTTTTATTGCATTTTCGGATTCTACATATCTTGAAACGTAAACCATGAAATTTAGAGGGGGGGTTAGAATTTTTTTTTTTTTTCATGCTCGATTCCAATGGTTCATTATTGAAAATAATAAACCAAAAAATTAGACAAAAGAGCATTAAAGGAAATAAGGTTAAAAGGAAACTATAAATTAATACAGGGAATCGGGCTGTCGCCGGTGGGAATGTACAAGGGAGTTTGCCGGAGATTCCGTCAAGGTATAAGGAGTGCAGCTGGCCAAAATAGTTAAGGAGCTTTCAAGGGGCTCTAGGAGGATGTGTATTCGTGTCCCTCCCGCAGGGTTGCGAAGTTAATGAGTTCGTAGATCTGAGGTGAGGGCGAGTGATTAGAACCCATAACCGACCACGGGTCTTACGTCAGTGGCCCACCTCACTCTAGTGTCAGAACTGCTCTGACGTACCTACCGCTTGTGCGGTACCTACCGGTTAGTTTTAAGCTTCGTTCGCAGTGGAGTTCCGTACAGTTCCAGACAGTTCTAACAAGTTCCGCGCAGGCGCCCTAGTGTTTATAGCGTTCGCAGAACAGGCGTTTGGAGTTCTAGTTTTGAGTTCACTGTTCACAGTAATTTTTTCTCCAAGTCCGGAACACGTTCCGAACGCAGTTCTGGAGTTCGGGTTTTTTTCTCGAACTGTGGGGACAGCTAAGCAAAAGCGCTCTGGTGAGTAGGAGGGAAATGGTTATCATAGCTAACCCAGCCAGATTTTTGGTTTATTATTCTGCAAATAATAGGTACACCTATGTATTCGCACAGCAAAAACTTTTATAACACCCACTTCAAAATTATTTCTTTTACGTTTCAAGGTGCGTAGGTTCAGAAAATGCAATGTCCGTCCGCCGCAACGTGCATAACTACTTCATTTTCGGTCTAAAAATTCGTTCATTCGCACACATGCTCCATTTGGGCCCTAGTGGTGTCCCGAAACTTTGCAGCCCGATTGGAATATACCCACGGGTGTTATGAATGAAAAAACGCTGCAAAGTCCTTTTCACATGGGTTTATTATTCTATTGGACTACCTACAGAAATGTTGGCTGTTAATTTATTGTTTATTCCATGGGAAATAATTGAAATAGCTATTTTTGATGGTTTCCACCATTTTTGGCCTCTAAAACACAAATTAGGTACGCTCCTTTTTTTTAAAATTTATCTTTGATCAATGGTGGTGCCATTTAATCGTCTTGATCCACGTGTTGATACTACTTACAGTGTTATTATACAAATTGATGGTGATTTCAGACGATTTCCCAGGGTTTTGACTAATAAAAAATCGATTTAGGGAGCTGAACATTTGGTCGAACTCAATTTTCCACTCTTTGGTCAAAATCGACTTCATATTCGGTCTTCTTTTCCCAAAAACATGGAAAACCATACCTCAAAAGCTCATGTTACTAACATAGGTATTACTAAAACCCAAAAAGTACCTATTTTTACACACATTTTCACTCATAACACCCCTGGGTATATTCCGATCGGGCTGCAAAGTTTCGGGACGCAGCTAGGGCCCAAATTGAGCATGTGTGCGAAAGAACGAATTTTTTGGACCGAAAATGAAGCCGGTGCACGTGATACGGCGGACGGTGGACGGCGGACGGACATCGCATTTTTGGAATTAACGCACTTCGAAACGTAAAAGAAAAAATTTTGAGGGGGTTTTATAAAAATTTTTTGCTGAGCGATTACATAGGAAAACAACGGACGCGCCCCCGTAGATTGGCACTAAATGACAGTTCACGGAATCACCCTCAGAAGTGGTGCATCCGTAAATATTATGCGGTCACGGATGCACTGTATAAATTTATCCGTAACCTCTGTATTGTTGAAGGATCGTCAACGGAAATACCCCTGGTTTCCGTGGTGTACTATTTAGGCAAAATCAACGGATGGTCATTTTCACGGAAGCGCCCCGAAAATCCCCGTAAAAGTGTAGCGATTTCCGCGTTAATCCTTCAACGTTCCGTCGCACGCCGGTGGTTGTACCGTGACTTTGTACGGATCGTCATAGCCCCACCCTTGGACAATCCCGTAACACTCCTTCGCCATCCCCGTAGCCCATCCATGATTTTCCCGTGAGCTCTCCCTAGATTTTCTCCAACCCACCTTTGACTGTCCGTGCCCTTCCTTCACTCCTTCACTGACTCAGCGTTGATTCTTCCGTGGAGCATCACTAACGGTCCATTGATTGTCCTTGAAGTTTCGGTAACCCATGAGACTCCCGTAACTATCCGTGGACTCTCCCTAGATGTAGGTACTGTAGCCCACCCTTCACTGGCGGTGCCCTTCCTTCACACCTTAAAGGCCGAATTCATAGTCCTAACTTAAGTAAAAATAATACTTTATTTCTGAAGGTAAAATAATTTCTTAAGGAAATGCTTTATCTGATTTTGTTTTCATAGACATTACTCTGTGAAGTAAAGAAAAATCTTTACTCAAGTCAAAATTATTGCAGTATCACAGAATTGCAGTTTCATAAAAATGCGCGGGATTCAATAATTCAGTCATTAATTATTTGTAGTTATTCATGAAGCGTAAGGTAAACTTGTGTAATAAACCGTTGTGTAATAATTTAACAGTATAGATCTGCGTAGATCACCGTTTCCTGTGGTCAGTACCTACCCTCGTGCCCCCCCCCCCCCCCACCCACCACAGGAAAGCCCTAAATTGAGTATTGGAGCCAGCCCGGGAATTACATTTCATAAAAATGCGTGGGATTAAATAATTCGATCATTAATTATTTGTTGTTATTCGTGAAGCATAACGTTTGTTCAAGTTCCAAAAGTACCTACCAACAAAATCAAAAGATCCACAATTTTTCGAATGAAATAACATCACAGAACAGCCAACTCGACTTGATTATAATCAGGTGATCCCTAGCAATGATATCTGGGCCGGATTTATACCGTTTCATCACGATCATGGTGACGAAGGTTTTCGGTTTCATTGACGAGCGGCTGGTCATGCAATGCTCAGGGTGGTCTCAAAAAATTCTTTGGTTCAACATCAATTTAAAACGTAAAAAAACCATACCCTTCTATTGAAACTTTTCGAACTACGGCGTTCTGAAAATTTCAACTCCTATTTTGAACCCCTTAGAGATGACTGACAGTAACGCCGAGCTTCGAGGACCAATTAGAGCCCAAACGGGACCTACAAACCAAATTTCATTAATTTTGGTTCGTGGTAACTAAGGAAAGGGCGAAGTACGGCGTACGGACAGTAATTTCTTATTGCATTTTTGGATTCTACGTACCTTGAAATTGAAACCATAAAATGTTGAGGGTGGTGGTGAGGGGGTGGGAGGGGGGGGGGGGGTTTAACTGGGTTTTTTTTTCATGCTGGATTCTAATGGTTCGTTATCGAAAATAATAAACGAAAAAGAGGGGTTTTCTGCAAAGGTCGGGTAGTTCTGGATTGTTGATATTGTTAGGGAGTTGGGTCATGTGTTTGATAGTTTATTTGGTTCCCAAGCAGAGATTTCCTGTTGTCAACAGTTTTGAGTTGTGTTGTAACTTTTGTTCTGACTGAAAGTTGCGTTGAATAAAAAAGTGAATTATCGACTATTTGTGAAGTTCTTAACAGTGGTGTCAGAAGTGGGATTCGCTAATGAGTGACAGTGAAGATCGCCACGAAGATGTTGAGGGACGACGCATGCGGAGTGGACGGATTGTGCCTGCTGGCACTCCTGGGCGGGGTCCGTCCCATGATTCCATTCCAGGAGAAGAACATGTGGGATCGCAAACGGACGGTACGAGGGAAGGAGTAGGCCTTGGAGCGCTTTCAGGCGCTTTCCAAACCCTCCAACTGGATATGGAGACCTATCGTCAGACAATCAATGCCCAGTTGCGAGAATTTCACGAGGACATGATCCAGGAGTTAAAGGCGTTGCATGACGATAGGCAGAAGAACAGGCTACCATTGATGAATATGCGTGAGGAGCCGGAGGAGGGGCAGCAACAACTGGGTAGGAGTCAAATAAATAATAAAATAAAACCCGGGCGGTATGATGGGACAGCATGCTGGGGTGATTATTTGTTCAAGTTTGAAAGGATCAGTAGGGCAAATGGTTGGCAAGATGAAGAAAAGGCAACTCAGCTTATTTCTGCACTGCAGGAGTCAGCTTTAGCAGTGGTTACCAACCTGGGCTCCCACTCTACCTATCAAGAAATGATAGAGGCTCTAGAGCAGCGTTATGGGACAAAAGGAAGGGAACATCTATTTATGCACCAACTGAGGGGAAGGAAACAAAACCCAAATGAGGAGTTAACAGCATTTGCTGCACATTTGGAGTCATTAGCCAGGAGGGCCTTGCCAGGAGCCCCAACAGCCATTGCTGATGCCATGGCTCTCCAACAATTTTATGATGGCATACGGAGCTGCGAGTTACGGAAGATGGTGCTGGCTTATCCAACAACAACTCTGCAGGGAGCTGTTAGTTATGCAGTTCAGGCAGAAGCCAACCTTGTGCGAGCCAATGTTGGTTTCTGCCTGAACTGCATAACTAACAGCTCCCTGCAGAGCTGTTGTTCTGGTCTTATGGATTCCCAAAATCTTCATGGTTTCCTCAAATATGGCAGCCTCAAAATTCCGGCCCTGATCTGTATGCAGCTCTCTAGGAACGCCAAACCTTGCTACTACCTTGCTAACCTTGCTTGATGCAAGTGGACGTGCACTGGGTGCCGTGTTGTCACAGAAACAAGGGGACACAGAGCGAGTGATAGCCTACTACAGTAGATGCTTGCGACGCTCAGAAAGAAACTACTGTGTCACAAGGAAGGAGTTGCTGGCATTAAAGGTGGCCCTGGAACGTCTTCGTCATTATGGCTTAGACAGTGGTGTTCCAGTGACGGTGAGGACAGACCATGCTTCACTCCAATGGTTGAAGAATTTTAAGCAACTGGATGGACAGATGGCTCGGTGGATGGACACATTGTCATCATTCAACCTGACCATTGAATATCGGAGAGGCAGTGCTCATGGGAATGCTGATGGTCTTTCAAGACGGCCCTGTTTGGCAGATGGGTGTAAATATTGTGCACGGCAAGATGAAAAGGAGCGTGTACTGGCCAACATACAGCAGGTTAGGCTTGAGACAGAGGTATCTTGGAAGGAAGAACAGTTAAGAGACCCAGAGCTACATGAAGTCTACTTATGGTTACAAGAAAACAGCCGGCCAGACTGGCAAGCAGTAGCAGCACATGGGACCACTGTTAAATCACTCTGGGCTATGTGGGATAGCCTGGAACTGAAGAATCAGCTCATACTACGAAACTGGGAGAGTGACACAGGTACCAAGAAGATTCAGCAGATTCTAGTCCCACGGCAATGTCGACAGATGGTACTGAGAACAGTTCACAACCTAGGCCATTTTGGAGCTCGAAGGATGATCTCAGAGTTGCGAAGACGTTATTACTGGGTAGGCATGCACCGAGACGTAAGAGATTTCGGACATGCATGCACCATCTGTTGCGAAGGAGGAAAAGGAAGGAACAGAAAGGCACCCTTCCAGAAATATTTGGTTGGTGAGCCCTTTGACCGTGTGGCTGTTGATGTTATCGGACATCTACCACGATCATCAAGAGGGAACAAATTCATTGTTGTCGTCATGGACTACTTTACCAAGTGGCCTGAGGCGTTCCCTACCCCTGACCAGCAGGCTGAGACAGTAGCACGTGGTATTGTTGATAATGTAGTAGCAAGGTTTGGCGTTCCTAGAGAGCTGCATACAGATCAGGGCCGGAATTTTGAGGCTGCCATATTTGAGGAAACCATGAAGATTTTGGGAATCCATAAGACCAGAACAACAGCTCTCAGGCCTCAAAGTGATGGACTTGTTGAGCGGTTCAACCGCAGTTTGCAAGACATGCTCCGTAAGGTTGTCAGCAATCACCAACAGGATTGGGATGACCATTTGTCTTGGGCTCTTCTTGCCTACCGGTCTTCTGTTCACCAGGCAACAGGGTTTTCACCTGCCATGCTAACATTGGGACGAACGCCCACCTTACCAGCTGATTTATTGACTGGAGTAGCCCCAACCCATGTGACGCCTACAGACTACGCAGCTACACTGAAGAACACGTTGAACGAAGCTCATCAAGTTGCCAGGGAGACTCTGGGGAAAGTGGCAGAAGAAGCGAAACGGAGGTACAATGTGAGGGCAGAGCTACCAATATTTGAGGTGGGAAAAAAGGTCTGGCTGTATGACCCAAGGAGGAAGAAAGGGTTGAGTCCAAAGCTGCAGCGACCTTGGGTTGGCCCTTGCACTGTTCGGAAGCAAATCACAGATGTGATTTTCCGAATTCAACTCCCCAGTAAGAAGCATCGGGTTGTTCATGCTGACCGGGTCCGACCCTACTATGAGAAAAAAGAGGATGAAGGGGAATGGTGTTAGGGAGTTGGGTCATGTGTTTGATAGTTTATTTGGTTCCCAAGCAGAGATTTCCTGTTGTCAACAGTTTTGAGTTGTGTTGTAACTTTTGTTCTGACTGAAAGTTGCGTTGAATAAAAAAGTGAATTATCGACTATTTGTGAAGTTCTTAACAATATTATGCTCCGCGGGCGCAGCCATCTTGAGAAAATCGTCGATTTTCGGTAACTGTTTCGGTTTTTGGCTTATAACTCCTTTCCGACGCATTATTTCGCTCTTTGGCTCTGTATACAAAGTAGCAGAGTATTTGGTAACCCATCGTATCAAAATAAAAAACCCGGAATACTTGGGAAAAGAAACGAAAATGCCGACACTGAAAAGATGACAGAAATGAAAAGAGAACAGTGCAAACTATCAATAAGGAAATGCTCACGGTACCTTTCGACGTACCTCGGTTTTTTCTAGGTACTTATTTTGGCTCGAAAGTAAAGATTTTGCTTTACTTATTTTCTATGAAATAGGAATAAAGGAAATGCTTTGCTTTTCCATTGACGGCTTAAGCATTTGCTTTATCACTGACTATGAATAGCCCAAGTGACCATTGCTTCCTTATTTGTACAGTTAAGCATTTACTTTTAATAAAGTGAGGACTATGAATACCGCCCTAAGTGACTTACCGGTGATTCTTCCGTGGATTTTCTGTAGCCCACCCTTCACTATCCTTAATGCTTCCGTGCCCTTCCTTCAATGATCCGTGATTACTCCGTAACACATTTGACTGATGGCGGATGGTTAACGGACAGGCTAAGGAAGCACAACCCTCCATTGCCTTTCCGTTGAGGATGCCCCCGTAGAAACATACGAGCCCTTTATGAACGAGCAGTGGAGAGACGTGTACCACATTCACCTCCCCGTCAACCGTTTAACGGAGACGCGAGGCAGTGCACGTCTCTCCCTCAACGTCCGTAAAGGGTCCGTAACCACCTACCGAGAACCCTTTACGGACGAGCGGCTGATGATGACGGAGAGACGTCCACTGCCTCAACGGCTCCACTAACCGATCGCCAGAGCGGTTAAAGAAGCACACGTCTCCCAGTCGCCCAGCCTAATTACACCTACCGAGTAGCTGGGCCGAGTAGTCGGTGGAGTACTCGGCCCAGCTACTTCGATGGAGCGAGTAGGTGATTACATTTCAGCTGGGCAGAGACGAGACAGCTGCGTCGAGTAGTGTTCCGCGTCAACATAGCACAGTGAAGGAAAAAGAGAAAAACGCTGCAAAGTCCTTGTCACATGGGTTTATTATTCTATTGGACATACCTACAGAAATGTTGGCTGCTCATTTGTTGTTTCTGTCATGCGTAATAATCGAAATAGCTATTTCTGGTGGTTTCCATTAATTTTGGCCCGTAAAACACAAATTAGGTAGGTACGCTCTTTTTTTTCTTTTTTTTTCTTTTTTTCTTTTTCTTCTTTTAAACTATCTTTGATCATTGCTATTGCCATTTAACCGTCTTGATCCACGTGTTGACACTTTTCCTAGTGTTATTATACAAACTGATGGTGATTTCAGACGATTTCGCAGGTTTTTGACTCATAAAAAATCAATTTTGGGTGCTGAACATTTGGTAGAACTCAATTTTCCACTCTTTGGTCAAAATCAACTTCATATTCGGCCTTCTCGTCCCCAAAAACATGGAAAACGATATCTCAGAAGCTCGTGTTACCAACATGTTACTAAAACGCAAAAAGTACCTACCTATTTTTATACACATTTTCACTCATAACACCTCTGGGTGTATTACGATCGGGCTGAAAAGTTTCGGGACACAACTAGGGCCCAAATGGAGCATGTGTGCGAAAGAACGACTTTTTTAGACCGAAAATGAAGCCTGTAGACGTGATACGGTGGAGGCGTACGGCGTACGGCGGACGGCGGACGCACATTGCATTTTTGGAATCTACGCACCTTGAAACGGAAAAGAAAAAAGTTTGAGGGGGTGTTATAAAAATTGTTTGCTGAGCGAATACATAGGTGTATTATTCACAGAATAATAAACCAAATGGGTAAAAAAGTACAGTAAGTAGGTATTTTTTGTGTTTTGGTTTATTATTCTGTGAATAATACACCTATGTAATCGCTCAGCAAACAATTTGTATAACCCCCCTCAAAATTTTTTCTTTTACGTTTCAAGGTGCGTAGATTCAGAAAATGCAATGTCCGTCCGCCGCATCATGCGTAACTACCTACTTCATTTATGGTCTAAAAAATTCGTTCTTTCGCACACATGTTCCATTTGGGCCCGAGATCCGTCCCGAAACTTTTCAGCCCGATCGGAATATATCCAAGAGTGAAAAATGGGTATAAAATAGGTATTTTTTGTGTTTTTTGAGTTTTAGTAACATGCGCTTTTGAGGTATCGTTTTCCATGTTTTTTGGGACGAGATGACCGAATATGAAGTCGATTTTGACCAAAGAGTGGAAAATTGAGGCTCTAACGAAGGTTCAGCTTCCAAAATTCATTTTTTTTTATTTGTCAAAAACCTCGGAAAACTGTCTGAAATGACCACCAATTTCTTTAATAACACTAGAAAAGGTGTCAACAGGTGAATCAAGACAATGGCACTAGCAATGATCAAAGATGATGTTTTTAAAAGAAAAGCCGAGCCTAATTCGTGTTTTGGGGGCCAAAATTGGTGGAAACCATCACAAACAGCTATTTAAATTACGGCACATGGAAGAAACAATAAATGAACAGCCAGCATTTCTATAGGTATGTCCAGCAGAATAATAAACCCATGTGACAAGGACTTTGCAGCGTTTTTTGTCTTTCATCCACGAAAGACGCAGGTTGTCCTCTAGTAACGTTGACAGTTCCAGATTCACTGAGCGTTCGTAGTGTTGCGGAATTCGGAACCCCTTTCAGAACCTGAGGCGGCCATTTTCCAGAACTCCTCGAGTTCGGAACAGAGTCGCAATTTGTACTGCGAACGAACCTTTAAATAACTTTCGAGTTGATGTTTTCTGTTTGATGTTTTTACAATAGATAGCACGAGGTTTTATATTGAGGAACCTATTTTGAGGGCAAGGTAAGTACCGAAAAAGGGTACAAAAGGTATTGGACATAAATGACCCTGCATCATAATTATAGTACCATTGGACTCGTCCAAGTAGAAGCGCCAAACACTCAAAATTTGATTTACTTAAGTACCTAATTCGAGAATAGAACATGGAAACTTTCCCAGCTTGCCCGATCGTTTCTAAATTTTTCATATAATTAACTTGTGTAAAGTTAGTAAACGCATCTACTTTAGACTTGCTTGTGCCCCCCCCCCCCCCCCCCCCCAAATACGGAATTATTTCGCGAAGCTGTAGACTCTGCTTACTTACAATGAAACATAATTTACATTTTCTATGACAAGTGAATGCACATCAAGCCGACGAAAATTAGCTCAACCACCAAAACGCCAAGCCCCTGACGTCTAGCTGGAAGTTCAGATCGGTTGGTTTCCATTTCATTGTTTTAACTCTACGCTGGGGATCAGTTGATTCCTCTTTGTAGCGGGCCGTGGTCAATGGGTCAGTATTTCAGATTCACCGCATTTTAACCAACAAGCTTTGGTGACTGCTGATTAAAGGTATATTTCACTCTCAGCAAACCAACCATCCCCGTGTACTAGATCAGGCCCAAAACCCAACTCATTTTCCGTTAGCAGGGCAAGTGGTTGTCTCAGCCCAGGATAACGCATCAGTTCTCTTGGATTATTTTGGGATAAATGACAATTTATCCGTAAAACGCTGCAAACTATTACACAACGTTTTATGATTTACCTGCATACATGTCCCTTCTCCGCAGATCACAGTTTTCCGTGGTCAACACCTGCCCTCATGCTCCCCCTCCGGAAAGCCCTCAACCGAGTACTGGAACCAGTCGGGGAATCAGGATTTCATAAATATGCAGTTGATTCAATAAGTATATAATAAATTATAATTCATTATTCATGAAGCATAGCGTTCCTTGTTCAGGTTACAAAAATGTAGGTATTTGTCAACAAAATCCAAAAGAGCCATCGTTCTTTAGAATAAATAATAGACTGTTTTTGTTCTTCCCGTGGTCTTTACACGTTCAACCGTGGAAACGCTGATACGGGAAGACGGACCAATGAGCTTCAAGCATTCTCTACACGAATACGCGTAGTTCTTCCCGTGCACGCGAAGAAGCAGCTTTTCCCGTGTACGCGAAGAAACTATACACGTATACGGGAAAAGAATGCTTCAAGCTCATTAGTCCGTCTTCCCGTATCAGCGTTTCCACGGTTGAACGTGTAAAGATGACGGGAAGTACAAAAACTGTCTAATATCACGGAACAACCAACTCGATTTCATTCAACCAATCGTGATTATAATCTGGTGTTCCCTAGCAATGATATCTGTGCTGGATTTATACCGTTTCATTCACGATCATCTTGACGAGCTTTTCGGCGCAAACGAACGGCTGGAATTAGAATGTTCCGGGTGGTCTCAAAAAATAGCTCAAGTTCGAGATCAATTCAAGAAAGTAAAAAATCCGAGCTTCGCGGACCAGCCAGACCCCAAATGGGACCCACATGCTGGAGTTCGTTAATGTTCTTTCATAGTGACTTAATTTTTGGTTTGTTATTTTCAATGATGAATCTTATCTGGAATCGAGAATGAAAGAAAAAGGACAAAATTTACCCCCTCCCCCCTCCACCCCGAAATCGTTGGTTTCCATTTCAAGGTATGTACAAACCAAAAATAGAATAAAAAATTTCTGTCCGTCTGCCGTAAGCCTTACGTCGCAATTTTCTTAGTTGTCATGGACCAAAATTAATTAAATTTGATTTGTAGGTCCCATTTGGGGTCTAGTCGGTCCGCGAAGCTCGGTGTCACTGTCAGTCATCTCTAAGGGGCGAAAAAAATGGTTGAAATATTCAGAACGGCGGAGCTGTAACACTTTCAATAGAAGGGGATTTTAAATTGACCTCAAACTAGAGAATTTATTGAGACCACCCGCAGCATTGCACGACCAGCCGTTCGTTTGCACCGAAAAGCTTCGTCAACATGATCGTGAATTAAACGGTAAAAATCCGGCCAAGATATCACTGCTAGGGAGCGTCTGATTATAATCTTGGATGGCTGTATGAAGTCGAGTTGGTTGTTCTGTAATATTATTTAATTTGAAGAATGATGGCTCTTTTGGATTTGGTTGGTTTGTACTTCTGTAACTTGAACAAACGTTATGCTCCATGAATAACAACAAATAATTTATTAATGATAGGCGATTGAATCCCGCGTATTTTCATGCAACTGTGATTCCCCGACCGGCTTCAGTACTCGACTTAGGGCTTCCCTGTGGTCCACAGTTTCTGTCCACAGAAAACAGCGATCTACGCAGAAGGGGCATCTATTCCGGAAAACAATAAACAGTTGTGTAACAATATGCAGCGTTTTTCGTTGAGGAGACCAGACTTTGCTATGGAAAACTACAACTAACAAAATCTTTTCGGAAGAAACATTTGAGTAGGTAGGTAATAAATAAGAATAGAATGAAATATTGTCGTGTAACAGGTCGTCAGCGAGAATGGGGCATCGGAGATTCGTCTCCTAAAAATTACAAAAATCCTACAAACATAATAGGTAATATAGGTTTGCTAGGTACCTTATGAAATACAGTTGATGTACGCTTACAATTGTAAATATCTCATCAACTTAGAAATGAGTAAACTATTGTTGCAATGGACGCAAACTGAAGAAAGAAAGATTCACAAATTTATTACTAAGATCGGCCAAAATCCGTCTAGTTTTGAAAAAAAAAAAAATGAACCTGGCCAGTAGCAGCCAAAGCTTCATTGGACGAGGAAAATGAAACATTCCCTCATTACAAATTCATTTAGTTTGGTGTTGACGCAAAGTACGTATAACAGATGTACCATCCCGTTTTGGAACCCCAACGATGTGTGAACGCTATTCATTATTCAGTTGCTTCATTCGTGGGTTCAGTGACAACAAGCTACTCCATTCTAGCTGTTTCCTGCTTCACTTTTCGAAAATAAGGAATACGACGAGGAGCTACAATGGCATATGGGAGGGCATCATCCCTCAACTTTATGTGGTAAGTATCGCCTACCAATAAACCAGGGTGTGAAGCAAACAAACCATTCTAAGTGCTCTCGAGCTGAACCGGTGATAGGAAGTTGATTGAATGTGTGTCAACGATAGCAAGGAAAGCGATTTTATTGCTGTTCGTCTAGGATTGGCTGTACATGTGCTGGGAAGACTGGGCTATTGGTAGGTAAAAATGTATAAAGGGGTCCGAGAGAGAATTTTCAGTATATATAAATACCGGTTCTCTCCGGGGTTTGGTTTTATTCTTATTTCTTCCATTAGGATTGTCTTTAATGTCTCGTCCCTGTTATAAATTCTATCGGAGCGATCATCGATCCTATTGGGTTACTCCACTAGGTGCGGTTTAACTGCTTCTGAGATACCTACACCGTTAACCGGGTTAGTGGGATTATAACACTAAACCCTCTCTTTTCTCCTGACCAGCGTTTATTCACACGATGGATTCAATACTATATATTCCTATAATCTGCAGCGTTTTAAATGCACGGGCAAATCACTGGCAAATTCTTCCTATTTTGAAATGACCCTATACATTTCCAGCCATTCGTACCATGATCTTTGTGGACTGGAAAAGTTCACGTCAAGTGCTAAGATATATCATATCTATATAGTTTAGTTACCGATCGTAATCACCTGTTTATGTATATCATGTTATTGTTAAATCAAATTTGAGTCCTCCCTCCCCAATTATCACAACTTTCGACACTCAACAGTTTTGAACAATGGAGGTACCTAGGTACCTACCTATCTATGTGCCTGCGAAGGTTTCATAATATTTTGAAGTGATTTTATAAATCCGATACAGCCACTTCAGGCTAATGGTGAAAAGTAACCAGACGTGAAACCCCAATGACATTTTTCAGTAATACAACTAGGGCGTTCTATTAGTTTATCAATTCATCTTTACCCTATAGTTTGTTTTGCACGTTTTTTATCACTCGGAAGATTATGATATTCAGCATGAGCTTCTTGAAGATTTTCCTTATTGAGTAACATGTTTTTTTATCATATACCCAAGTACCTACCTACTGAGTTTATTGGTTCATTATTTTCAATACCTTTGGAATCCAGCATTGAAAAAAAAAATTAAAAAATTGCCTAAACCCCCCTAAAAATTTGATGTTAAACTAACAAGTGATTAAAAGGTTACTCTAGCTGACTAAACATGAGAAGATAGCAGTTTTGTTTGGTAGACAGGAAAATAATAAACCGTTGTGTAATAATTTGCAGCGGTTTTGTACTATATACTCTCAAGTTGAAGCAGATGACAAGTGTTAATTTTGCAGAAAAACAGAAAAAGACCTGAATAATTCATTAGAGCACAGTTTTCCGCATTGTGACCAGATATGAAATAGACTCCGCATGACGGGCAAAAACAGCGAGTGAGCTGGGCAGTCACATCCACCGCGAATCAATAGAAACACTTCAGTGCGGCTGTTACATCCTTTCTAGATTTTGCATCTCACGTTGCAGATTACGTTAGAAGAAAACCTCTGATTCCTCCAAACTGAAGGGAAAATATGAAAATTGCATCGATTGAATTCAAACGTACTTTATTTCAACTTTCTTTTGTAAATACTCGTATGATCGAAATTGCACCAAATAATTATTACTCCCATGCCATTACTCACTTGAAGTCACTGCACCCCATGAGCGATGTACTGCTGCAGTGCTATCAATCTTATCAACAGTATCTCCATTATTTTCAAATTCCGGAAAGCTGACTTTTGAGATTTTGCTTCCTCACTACCGAAGGTAGGGAAGCCTTGGATTGAGTAAAAAAAGTGTATGCCCTCCAAAATGAAAATGCCCACTACGATTTTGCGTTTCAGGCATCGAGGAACATTTTTGGTTCCGTGTCTGTCTGTCTGCCTGTGGTAATTCCTTGTAGTGCCCATAACTACCCGAAATAATGGTCGAAATGGACTGAAATTTGGAGGGTAGGTGCGGGTTGGGTCACAGACAGTTGAAAAAATACGGTAGCTTTCGTCTGCGCATGCGCACAGGTGAAATACTGGAGAAGCCCATAACTACACTAAATATCGTTGAAAGGAGTTGAAACTCAGAGGGTCGATTAGGAATAATACTTTGATAGTTCTAGATAAATTTCGTTGGAATCGTCCCGTAACTTTCGTCTGCGCATGCGCGATCATGAAATGTTGACCATTTCGTTGTAACCTCCTAACTACTAGAAAAACTGTCGGAGAGCTGAAATTTTAATGGTACACGCGGGTTAGATCACAGATGGTTCCGTAACCAGTAATTAGTACGGGGTTAGGTACTAACCTACGGAGAGTCCGCGATCTACATAATATGTGTAGAATAGTACATATGTTATACAGAAGGGTTATCTATACGGAGACCTGTGATCTGTAACAGGAGGGTATTCTGTAAAAAATAATAAACCGTTGTGCAGGGATTTGCAGCGTTTTTTTCATGGTTATCATACTAATTTGGAGATTGCACCGAAATCTGCCCCCACTTTCTTGGGCCTCCTGTAAAGAGAGGCGGCGAGTTGGCGTAGGTGGGTGAGGTGCTGAGGTAATTCTCTCATCCCACGTGCTATCGAGCGCTCCTATTTCTCTCTTCCCCCTATTAGTTCTCATGAGATTTAAAAGCATCCCACGCTCGCTGTTTTATTTTATTCCTTCCTACTGGCGAATCTAAGACCCTCAACCACCCCCTGCCGCTCTCACCTCCTTTGCTGTCCTCAGCAGCCTTTTCCCTCCACCATCTGCTACCACCGTTTTCGATAGAAGAAATCTATTAAAATCCCAGGTTATTTAAGGAAACTGTGACGTGACGAAATTCCCAAAACAACTGTTAATGTAATAAATTAGAATATTTAATGAAATACGGGCGAATTTCGTCATGTCCCTCCTTCGATTTTTCAACTATATAAACTCTCCAATATTCGGAAATAATCTCTCTCAGAATGGCCTCTGTCATCAATCCACCGTTTTACCGGGGCCCCCTTTTCCTGGGATTGGCTCGGTCGCCCCTCTCCTCAGAGTAAAAGATTTTCTTATTGAACGGGGAGTGGGAGGTCGGAGTTGACTTGGGAAAGGGAGAAGTCGGAATCTGGACATTTGGCTGCTGAAGATTCCCTGGGCTGCTCTCCTCCTGCTGCATTAAGGTAAGATCTTGGTTCTTTCCTCCTAGTCCAAATTATTAGAGTTTCCTAACCAAAGTTAAAGTCCTAAATGAAAATGCTAAAACGTAAAGGTGTTACAGAATCTAGGCACTTTAAAGAAACCTATATCTTTTTCAAATTTACCATAATAGTTTCGAAAATCTCGTGGGCAATTGGCCGTTATTAAAAATTATTCTTTGTGGTTTGATCAAGTGAGAAGTATTATAAGAATATATGGGGATAGGGTTAAGTTTTTTTCCCCTTTTTAAATTAACTTTGCCCTCAAGGGGTTTTTTTTCTAACTTGACTCTATCTCCATGACTTAGAAATAAATGTAAAACACTAAAAGTTGTTTCAAATCTTGTGATGGTGGTTCCATCTCAAAACTCTTATCTTTGTGGTTTCCGTGAGAGTATTTTCTAGGATTTAGGGGAGAATTTTCTTTTCTAAGTTACTTAACGGAAAAAGGTCACTCATTAAAGAAAAATTTGTTAATTTATCGACCAAATTGTAAATGTAGGTTCTGGTTAGATCATTTTATAAATTCATTTGTGGGTAGAAGTTTAGGCTTTTTATTATTTTATCCTTTTTTGGTCTTAGTACATTTCTAGTTTATTAAGAATTTTTAGAATCTAAGAACTTAATACCTTTGTACTCACTTCCTATTCATGTTTTCCGATATCACTTTTCATTCTTCTTAGTTTAATAAATCATGAGGGCTTGAACGTGGATTTTGCTCCTATTTATCATAAAACCCATGTCCTTTCCTTGTGATTCAGTTTTGGTAGCATCTTGTCCCACTTCGCAGGTAGTACACACTTTTCCAAGCGTTCCAAAACTCCATCTAGACTTCGTTAGTTTCTCTCTTGGCTTACTACCTAATTTCTTAATCACAGTATTTTTCGTCTATCCCCTCGAGAGAAGCTAGGCTTTATTATTATGTTTTCCTTGAAGTAACTTTAAATGTGGTCACCTCCTACCATGTGGCTATAGGCTGCTCATTGTCGGCTTGGCCGCTCTTCTCATAGGATCCTGAGCTCAAGTAACTTTTCAAATTCAGAAAAACATTTCTCTTTTCGTTCAATAGGTTGAAAAGCCGAATTTTCGTAAACTTCCTTGTCTTTTGGGATGGACCTCGGAGTTTTCGGGAGCTAGTAAGCCTGGATCCGTCCCTTGGGGATCGGGGTTTATTTCCTCACGAATTCACCGTGGCCTATGATAGTGCATTGGGATAAGAAGGATCTTTTGGGAATTGCCGCCCTATAGTTCCAACTTTCCCCCTTTGTGATGTAAGGTATGCTTCCATTCTCAAAAGACAAGCAAGTTGGGTCAGGGAGATTCTAGAGCCTGAACTATAATTCTCCAACGTTTTGGAGTTTTGCTAAATTGAGCTCAGGTCTTATAGTGGAGTTCTAGGAAACAAGGTAAGTCCATGATTGATGGTTGTGTTCTTCTGGAGGTGATCTAGACTTCTTGCAGCGCTTTTACTGACACTACACTATCACTTTTACAAGTTAGGCTAGGTCCGATTTTCAGAGTAGTTTCGTTCCAGAAGTGGAGGACCCATCGCCAATAATCCAATAATCACCCGATAGGTCTTTTAATTGCAAAAATTCAATGTAGGTACACTTTTAGCCTTTGGGGACAAGATGCGTTTGGTGAAGCTGCGAGACAGACGATGGTAGAGGAGTCATTTGCTTCAGTAAATTTTGAGTGGGTGAGGTAAGAGTAGCTCTACCTCGATTTTATGTTGTTGTAAATTGAAATAATCATTATTTTGTTTACTGTTTCTTCTCTCATTTATGGGAGGGAAACAGTTGGTGGAACGCCCCCTTTAGGTTAATACAGTAAAGATAGATAATTTCTTTTTTCCTAGTATTTCAATTCTCAAAAGTGTTAGTTAGTAGTTTGCATTTATTT
This sequence comes from Leptopterna dolabrata, assembly GCA_954871275.1. Lineage (NCBI taxonomy): Eukaryota > Metazoa > Arthropoda > Insecta > Hemiptera > Miridae > Leptopterna > Leptopterna dolabrata. The sequence goes on along the minus strand of OX940978.1, from coordinate 39,143,488 downwards.
CCCACGATTCAGAGAAGGATTAGGAGTACGGCAGGGAGAGAAGGGTTTAGCGGGGGTGGTTTTGGGGGCTTCATGCCGCAATGGGGTGAAAGCCTCTACCGAAACCATCTCTGCTCCACCCCGAAGTCCCCGCTTCGTAACATTGGTGTCAGGCTTGGGTATTGTACGTTGCAAATGACGGGGCAACGTCAAATGGAAAATTTCGATCCTCCCGTCATAAATTTCATATATTTGTTTGTACCTCTTGTTAAGCAAAAATACGCCATCCTCACCCGAATCTGAATTTTGAAGTACGAAAGTACCGATTTGCGAAGTGCAGTGATTCCATCCTTCGTCTGTCTCGGTTGAACAATTTTCTGATCTTAAATACGCGTACACTTTCCTACTCTTTTTGACTTTTCCACTTTCCATGGGTCTACCATGCCTTCATATGTAATTTTTTTATCCATGCATTTTTATTATTGTTTCATGTTTTTCCAATATTTTGTACTATTTTAAGACGGTTACACACACTATGTACTCACAGACATTTATTCAACACCACTGCATATTTCCAGGCATTTTTTTTTTCTGGTAGGTTTATTCACAAGTTATGTACCATTTTACGATGATTACGCACACCATTGTGCACACACACATTTCAACTTTACCAAATGTAAATTCACGAATACTTCGTAAATTACTCTTGTAAATACAAAAACGAAACAAGCAAACCAAAAAAAAAACCCCCACCACAACTCGAAAAACACATTGGTAAAACCACCAACACAAACCTATAGGAAAATCGATATAAATCAACTTCATAGGGTCCTTGGAAGGTTGGGATTTTTATTTTCAACGCGACTAACCGCGATTCCTTTCGTTCCATTAATATATTTTTTTTTGGTCGGGGTTTAATAGCCATCGTCCCCCCAGTTGGATCATCAATTCGGAGAAATTTTTTTTCTCGATGCTCGTAGGTACGTAGGTAGCCCACCCGTTTGGCAAAAGCGGATAGGCGTCAAAAGTCCCCATTCCGAGTTAATGGGAGTGATACCGGTATCGGAGTCCGGATCGTGGGGTTACCGTTACATTGAGCAGTTCTCCCATCCTCTAGTCAAATTTACGTAACAGCATATTTGATTACCACTGTCCCTAGAGATACCTTTCAATCATATCGGAAATCATGGTTCACTCAAAGGTTTTAGTATGTAATTATTTAGTTGTAATAGGGGATCCCCACAACAGGTTAAGGTAGCGTAGTTTTATCGTTATTTGTTAAGGTATATGTAACAATAGGATAAAATCTACGAAGCGTGAACTTTTGGACTTTCCCACTGGATGACCAAGAATTTCGACTGAGTAACTGACCTTATGACGATCTAATAGGGTATTGTGACAGGCCGAACTATTATTTCGACTTAACCACTGACTCGACCAAAAATTTTCACCTTTCCAAACAATTATTATTGCACGGACTAAGACGGTGACGAGGTTGCCGTGCGACCGTTAAATTCCATAGCTAGTACTTTCCATTTTAAGTAGTTATACTAGGTATAATCGGTTAAGTGACCCTAGGCTAATTTAATTGTATAGATAAGTTAGGAGGTTGAAACAACGCGTCCCATCGGTGAAGGTCAGCGAATATTATGAATTAAGGACTTGAAATTCCCCCGGTTGTTGGGATAAAATACGTTCTTTGGTCCCGTTTGGGATGAACAAAATAGGTCGGTTCATGAATTTCCCAGCTGCACCTCGTTCATCCGTGCATGTTTTATCCGGTCCAGACATGTTTTTTGAATCTGTCAGCTACTCTGGCAATCGGCCCCCCGCCCCTCAGTCTGATTTTGTCTTCCTTCGAGTGCATTCAAGATGGAGGAAGTTTTTGATTTGGAGGCCCTTCAACAATTATTGAAGTAAGTACCACGTACCTGTTAATTTGAATAGATCCATACTTGTTTCATATTCTTTAGTTATACTAGCATCGATTCATATGCATTTCCAGTCTCATTACCAATTTTAGATACCCATAAATCAACAAAAAAGTTAGCGATCCCGTTCGGGACCACTGGGCACTAACACACCCTTGTTTTTGCAGGCCAGGTATTTCCCTCCAGGATGCTGTGGATATTCTCCAAGACGGAATTACTGATCACATGCAACCTCATTCAGTCTATGTGGAACCTCCCCCACCTCAAGCCCAAACAGATGAAGAATCTGGTGATGAGGACGACCATGGAGATATTCGACACCTTTCCGGGAGACAGCTGCTTGCTCCAGCCGAGGTAGTTTTTGACAATTTCCGGACTCCCTACAGTTTCTATTTTGATAACCTCTTCAGTGGGATCAATCTGTTCCGGTACCTGAAAGTCAATGGTTACTCTGCAACCGGAACTTTTCGGGAAAACAGAGTTCCAAAACCGAAAACCAAGAACCGTGGCGTGAAGACGGGCAGAGTGAAAAAGAGGCCGAGAAAAAATAATAGAACCGTAGGTTTGCCCGAAAAAGGTTTTTGCAAAACTTGAGCGTGGAACAATCAGATCATGTTTGGAAAAGAATGATGGGATAATATTCATACGCTGGAAGGACAATGGAGTGGTAACCGTAGGTTCAACTGACTATGGAGTGAACCCTCTATCTACAATGAAGCGGTATTCCCAACAAAAGAAGAAAAATGTTTCGTGCAACCGTCCCTTAGCAATTGCAATGTACAATAAAGGCATGGGGGGTACTGATTTGATGGAGGCCAACATCAACTGTAACAGAATCGGACTGAGGAGTAAAAATTCTATTGGCCAATTTTTACATGGATTATTGATGCTATAATCCAAAATGCGTGGATCTGTTATCGCCGAAGTCAGCCCATTTCACAGCTTGAGTTCCGCCGCCAGCTTGCCATCGGATACCTGACAACGTAGGCCACACCAAGAATTCGTCCTGGACCTGTTGGACCAACAAGAACCCGAGTATCTGTGCAAACCAGATTTGATAATGTCGGTCATTATGTTCGGAAGACGCCAGATGACAGGAGACTGAGATGCGCTTGGGAGCCGTGTACTTCTCGTACCCGCACTATGTGTGCAAAATGCGGTATCGGAATATGTGTGGAATGCTTCATAGAATATCTAAAACAGTAATAAACATTTTCAGTTCTTATACCAACTGGGTTTTAAATTTTATTGACTTGAATTTGAGCTGAATTTTTTTGTGTTATATTATAGTTTTTCAAAGCCTATGAGACTCAATTCAAGAGAACTTTCTTTTTCATAGTTAGTGTGCAAAATTGGTATTTTGGTGTCATTGAATTCTGCAATAACGTTTTAAGTCGCCATATATAACAATTTTGGCTATTCAATAAATATTTTGAAGTTATCATAGTGTTTGATATTATTACCCTTCGTGGAAAACACGGGTGCGTAAGCGCCCAGTGGTCCCATATGGGACCAAAAAAGAACATGATTTTCGCGGAATGGAAATGCTGTAGGAATTTCTTTTGTATTTTTCCCATCTTCTAGGAACTGCCTAGAACTATCATACGAAATTTCAAACGAAAATTCGAACAAAAATATTTATGGGCGTTAATGGGTTAATGGAAAAAAAATTGGGCGAATAGCCAAAATAATAATGAAAAGTATAAATAAGAAGCAAATGAGAATGAAATAAATGATGAATAATTCAAATAAAATGAATAAATAAGAAAAAATTAAATTTGAAATAAAACAGGGTGGTTTTCGCAAAGACTTTCCTATTAGTGGGTATCATAACCACTTGCATTTTAGTCAGAGTGCCAAATCCAAAATTTTCGGTAACCCTTGGTATCTATTCACCCGAGTTGAGACATTTCTTTGCAATACAAAATTTCATTACGTGTCCTTTTGGACATGTTTTGCTCTCCTATTTATCAGCGGTTGACCCAATAGAGGGATTAATCTTCTGCCTTAGTCGCAGTCGAATTTTGATTATTTCAATTTTCAATTATCAATTCCGTTTCATCCAAAATGCCGTTTCTTTTTCTCGCCCCACCTGTTCTTTATTGCGTTTCGGTTTCGCTTCGGTATCATGAACCATCGATTGAAAGCGATGACGACCTCCCGCGTTCGTAATATTATTTCCATATAACTTAGCGCTTAGAAATTAATACCCTTTGTCTGAATCCATGATTGACCTTAGTTGTTCTTCGAAATTGAATAGTTTTGCCGTTACATCCAACTCCGCAGAACCGCGGTGTTCTGTTTCTTCCCACGATGGGAGAGCTGCCACTGGATCCGTTTCCCATGAGTCACTTTTTCCAAGACCAGTTTCTTAGGGGGATATAGATTTTCTTGCATTACCTCAGTTTTTCTGTAACCATATTCCACCTCCGTTCGTGGGAATCAACTGTTTTCCTAGCTAGGCGTCGTGTTGTTGTCTGACTATGTGATCTCTAGTCACAAGATATGGTCAGCGAAGTTGAGCGCCTTTCTTAGCAAAATCTTGAGGCGACGCCCGTAATCAGGCGCTTATTGTTCTCTCGTTATCTCCCCTCGTCACTATCTTCGTCTCTTGGTTCACGGGAGCTAACTCGGCGTCGTCAACCTGATTAACACGACACTTCCAGACGGCCTCGCGCCACTTACGAGTATATGTCCGCCTGTTTTCCCGACTGGTCCCTTTTCTATGTCCACGATTCATGAATTCGATAGGCAAAGATATTGGAAATTTTTGCACTTTGCCCCATATGACACATGCGGATGACCTACACATGGGTATATGGTCCGACAAAACCTGATCATGTCAATGAATCGATTGAGGAGCTCGACCGATGATAAAATAGTTTGTTTGGTGGCTTCACGCTCGAGGCATTGCATGAGAAACAAACGCCGTCTATATAGTTTGGAATGCTCCATGATACATTCTGTAGTGCAGAACTCCGAGAGTTTAGTGTTTGAGCACCCTCTGCGTAACCTCGGCATGATACTCGATGAATGTTTATCTTGGTCTCAACTGGTACAAGCCACATGAACGAAGAAACGGGTACACCAATCACGGTACCAGCGAAACCGTTTGGCATTTGATTTCCCTTAAAATCCAAAATCAAACCTTGTAATGGCTTAAATGATGCCTTACTTCAATTATGCTTCTGGTGCAATGTGGGGCACTACTGAAACCGATAATTGATACACGAAAAAAAAAAAACCCGCAAAATGCTGCAGTTAGGTTTATATTCAAATTGCGTCTTGATGAGCATGTCATGCCATCCTAAATTCAAATGAAAAAAAAAGGTAGAATTTACGACGAAAGGAAATTTAACATAGGTATGCTGACTTATAAAACCAAGAAAATTTTCAAAACCTGAACATCTGGCTAATTCATGCTTAACACAGCACAGTATTCATCTGATTCCTATTCACCAAACAGCAAACTACAGTAAGTCCTTCCCATTTCAAAGCGTTCAACTCGCAAATTAATGTCCCGACTTATTTCTATTTTCTAACGTGACGGCTGTTAAGAAAATTGCGAATCCCGACCCAAAACATTAAAATTTTTCAACAACAAGGAACAAGAAAAAAAAAAGGAACCAACCTAAAATAAAATAAAATAAATAAAATCCCGTAACTAGATATCTAAATGATATTGAAATTAAAAGAATATATATCTTCGCAGACTAGAAGCAAATTTTTTTAATTACCGTTTTTTTTCGGTAGGATGGTAAGAGTAGGCTCCTTAGGTCAAGATTTTACCAATTAATAAACATGTCACTCAATCAATCATTCAATCATACGGGGTGAGTGTCCTATTAAAATATTAGCACCATTCAATCACCTCCGGTAGACCTGTGACGCGTCCATGTTTAGACGACGGGTTTAACTCCCAATGAAACAATCACCTGTTTTGGTAAGGTGCGCCAAGCGCAAATTGATAGCGGAGCGTCCATTTTCCTTGATGGGTGATTCCATTAAACCCGAATTCTGTGAAAACCATGCTAGGGCCACGGAAAGGTCACTAACAAAAGCTCGCAGGCCTCCTTACTCCTGAGGTTGAACCAATTTGCATTTCCAATCAAGTAATTTCGTCTTTACTATGCCTGGTGTGGTTACCTCCTACTTTTATCATCCTATCATTTTGGGAACAGGCTTCCCCGATAGGTATGAAGCGGAGGTTTCTTTCGCTAGTCGTCACTATATGAGTGCAGAAGGTCGGAGGATAAAACCTTGCAGAGATACGCACGTGCTGAACTTGATGCGCGCTTATCTCCCCATTATCTCAGCCCAGAAGGCATCTGTCCCTTTAAACCACTACGGCCACTACCTCAATGGAAATACCTTTCTCACTCCGTTGCCCTTATCTTTCTGCTTCGGTTGAAGCCGTAGCGAATAAGAATGGGTAGGTTTGCTTTGATTACAATTCTTTAAACCAACAATTTCAAGTTGCCTAGGCGATTGTCCCAATCGCTACATTCAAGAAACCTGATGTCCCTGACGCAGCCCCATCCAATATCAAAAACTATTAAGTTTTAAAGAGGGCTACTCTCTGTTCCAACACTCGTTCATGGTCAGAGCTAACCTAAAATTGTTGGAAAGGCATAGCCGTACGGCCACAGAGACCAAAATCTATCTTTCTTAGAAACAAAATAAGGAACGGACCCTTATTCCGACTAGTAAGACACCTTGGAGCTAGGTTTTGCGCGACATAAGCTCTGATTGTATTCGCCCCGAAATCTGGCCTCAGCTTACTGACACATCCTGGTCGGTGTGTGTTGTTACTAACTAATCTGTCAACTACTTGAGGTCGAAACTTAAAACCGATCCATCCAAGTACCCCCATTTACTAGGGACTTCCTAAATAACCTAGGTAGGATTGGCCACATCAAAATGGGCCGTGAGATCCGTAGCTCCATACGTAACCTGCGAGAAAGGGAGCCCAGGATTTTTCCGAGCGGAGTGTACGACCCAGACAGACTATCCTGAGCGCGAGTCGCGAGGGCCAGCGAAAGATAACCCACTGCACTCTCAGTCTCCTCTCGCACCGCCGCTCCATGTCGTTCGCGGGGATGAAATTGGCGAAATAAATAGATGTCTGGCCATCACGTGAGGGCAATCTAAGGCCACACCTCTGTCGAACCCTAACGCCATGGAGTCGGGGTGGGATATCTAATGAACACATCGGAAATGGTATCAACCAATATTTCAAATGAAAAACAACAACGACCGGATGTCGGATGAAAAATATCAATGTCCGACATTATTCTTGTGCACGACCTGAACACTAACCGGGAACATTTGCAATGGTCTCACCATGTTTCTAACCCCCCCCCCCCCCCCCCCGGTAATTCTTCGTTTTTCCAACCATCCATTCTATCCCACTTTCTGGCGCGAAATGGTTTCCCCAACCCTCAGTTCCCCGCACTTATAGGGTTACCAGATTCATAAGATCACCAAAGATTTTATCTTAATCATAGAAATGAGATTTTATTTAGGCCAGCGACCCTTTTCTTCTCAAAGTTACCAAAGACATTGTGGAGTGGCACTTAACTACTTTTCAACTGAATCAACTGAACTGATCAGGAGAACAAGCATTTACCAAATGGTTAAAATGAAGTCAAATAGGAGCTCCATCACTCTCTCAAACATGTCCCCGAAATAAAAACCCCATTGTTCAAAGCAACTCAGAAAAAAAAAACCGTTTTCCACTTTCATCTGCTAAACACCATTCACCGCGAGTAGGTATCTTCGTTTTGCATACATTCACAGTAGCAAGGTTACAGCTTCGTGCATTGCATTACAAACATACTTCCACAGTAACCCGACTCACCTCGAATTAGTCTCAAAAAAAAAAAATAATAATAACAATAAACAAATAAGTGAATAAAATAAAATAAATAAATAAATAAATAAATAATAAACTAACAACACAAAAACCAGCAACATAAATCAGTAAATACTCCCACAGTAGCCCGTTTCACCTCGGGTCGTCTCAAACAATAAATAAACACGATGAAATTACCAAACTAAGTAAAACTAGAAAATACTTCCACAGTAGCCCGGTTCACCTCGAACCTGTCACACAACCATAAACGAATACAATAAAATGAACAACATAAATGAATAAGCAATAAAATGAACAACATAAATAAATAAGTAAATACTTCCCCAATGGCCCGGTTCTCCTAGAACCGGTCTCAAAAAAAAAAAAAAAAAAAAAAATTAAACGTAGAAAATAAACTGAACTACTGAAATAAATAAGTCAGTGCTTCCACAGTTCTGTTTCACCTCGGATCACCCCAAACAATAAATAAGTAAATAAGTACAATAAAATAAACAACAACAAAAATGAGTAAATACTTCCACCTGGTTCACCTGGACGCAATACAAAAAAAAAAAAAAACCCACCTCATAAGAACCTTGGCCTCCTCCCCTAGCCATTCAAATAGGGCAGAGCTTGGCAACCTCCTAATCCCTAGCTAACTACAGAGGCTAATGAAATCCAACGGGCTCTTTCGGGCATACAAAATAAATAAATCAATGAATGAATGACACAATGATAATGATAGGTTACAAGAAAAAAATAGTAAAAACAAATACAAAGATAACCATAATGATGAAGAACTAACAAATTGATAACAACAATAAGAATACAACAAAGGACACGAATAGTACGCAAATTTCGAGAACCAAAGGAGTATGTCTGGTAACCCTGGGCGCTCAGAGACTATCGTTAAGTTTTGTTTCCGCCTCAAGAAATACATAAGAAAATGTACCACCTCCTAAGGCGGCACACCCTCTACACCCGAAACAATTCCATGGACCCTGCACTACACACAGAACACTTTCAGACAGCGACTAAAACCTATTAATTTGGAAGAGGGGGCAATGTACCCTGGACTCCATACCGCCCACCATTAACGTTTCCTGTTTGAAGCCATACTATTAGGGTGACTTTCAGTTACCAGCTCACTTTAATTCGTACACAACCCGTACTTAACAAAACATTGTTGCAAAACCCAAAGGGAAATACAGCACTCGTATCTCCCACCCCTAGCCGTAAGGACCTCAGGCGAGGGACGCCTCGCCTGATTAAATATAAGACTACAAAGAAAGAAACAAAAAACAAAGACAACAAAACAAAGAAAAACAAAGCCCCTGCAAAATTGGGCCGAATATCGCCAATAGAAAAGCGCCCTGAAAAGCGTGGTCCCGTTGTGAAAGGCGTGGACCCACTGGGATATATCGTTTCTCGTAAGGATGAGTATTCAGTGTAAACGAAAAGTTTACATCGCGTTCGCGCGTGGAAGATGCCGACTTACGACAAAAACACTTAAGTTTCCAACTTAAGTTGCTTAAGTTTCTTGAAACCCAGTCTATTGGTCGCCTGCGTCCCAAAAGAGTGGCGAGGTTGTTTTACGCCTAGTAAGGTATCCTTAATACCAACAATGGCGGACAGGACCCCAAATTTATTTACGGAGGACCTACTTAATTTTTTCAGTTCAATTATTTCAGTTCTTTGGTAAAATTTTGTTTTCTTTTGTCCTTCCTGTATGATTTTGCGCTTTTCCGTTTCACTGACTTCTACCCCTAACCACATCAAGAAGAAAAAAAAAAAACCCTAAACGCTTTGAATTTGACAAAACATTGGACTGGGAGGGGGGGGCCGGGTCCAGCCTGGACGCAGGGGGAGGGCCAGCCAATCTGGACAGAGCTCGACGACGAAACACGAACGTACAGTAGTATCAACCCTTATTCTACCTTCTTCGCTAATCATAACAATTTTCCTTTTCAGGGGGACTACCCACCCTTCAGTTTCACTACTATGACATAATTCTAATCCTCTTGTGTTTCGGTTGCGTTTTGTTCCATGTACCGCCGAACTTCGCTGCATATCGAGCTGCCCACACCAGGGGAAACACGCCTTCCACTGCGCGCCACCCAGAGCCCGAGCCCAGAGACCAGAGCTCCGACGTGTGTCCCCAACGTCGCTGCTGGACACAACCAGCACCACAACCAGCACCAGGACACGCCAGCAGCAATTGGATGCCGTGGACGCTCATCCCAATCTCCAGCCCCCACCGGCCATCACGACTCGAGGCAGACCCACGGGCCACCACTAGAGCAAACAGAGCCACGATGATCCAACCAGTCGGACAGCGCCGCGTCGCGACGGAGCACGAAGGTGGAAACAACGAAACTGAAAAGACAATGACTAGCAAGTAACGGGGAACATCCCCTATATTAAATAAGAACTCGGTTAGGATTAGACTTGTATTTTGTTTAGTTTGCTAAGTGCATTTACGGGCTTATACTGCTTAGGTTTACACTTGTACTTTTACTCTAAGATAGGACCAAATTCACAACTCCCATTACCCTCACTCACGTACATGGGGTTGACTTGTCCCCACTAGAACCACCAAAAACAAATAACTCCTGTTAGGTTGAAACCACAAAGAACACCAGTAGGCGGGAAGCCCCTCCAGGGCGCCAGTTACTAAAATCACAAGATCAACACCAAAAGATCATATCACAAAATTCACGTTTAAAACTCGGGGTCGAGTTTTCCCCGACCCAGAAGGGGTGTGTGACGTGACGAAATTCCCAAAACAACTGTTAATGTAATAAATTAGAATATTTAATGAAATACGGGCGAATTTCGTCATGTCCCTCCTTCGATTTTTCAACTATATAAACTCTCCAATATTCGGAAATAATCTCTCTCAGAATGGCCTCTGTCATCAATCCACCGTTTTACCGGGGCCCCCTTTTCCTGGGATTGGCTCGGTCGCCCCTCTCCTCAGAGTAAAAGATTTTCTTATTGAACGGGGAGTGGGAGGTCGGAGTTGACTTGGGAAAGGGAGAAGTCGGAATCTGGACATTTGGCTGCTGAAGATTCCCTGGGCTGCTCTCCTCCTGCTGCATTAAGGTAAGATCTTGGTTCTTTCCTCCTAGTCCAAATTATTAGAGTTTCCTAACCAAAGTTAAAGTCCTAAATGAAAATGCTAAAACGTAAAGGTGTTACAGAATCTAGGCACTTTAAAGAAACCTATATCTTTTTCAAATTTACCATAATAGTTTCGAAAATCTCGTGGGCAATTGGCCGTTATTAAAAATTATTCTTTGTGGTTTGATCAAGTGAGAAGTATTATAAGAATATATGGGGATAGGGTTAAGTTTTTTTCCCCTTTTTAAATTAACTTTGCCCTCAAGGGGTTTTTTTTCTAACTTGACTCTATCTCCATGACTTAGAAATAAATGTAAAACACTAAAAGTTGTTTCAAATCTTGTGATGGTGGTTCCATCTCAAAACTCTTATCTTTGTGGTTTCCGTGAGAGTATTTTCTAGGATTTAGGGGAGAATTTTCTTTTCTAAGTTACTTAACGGAAAAAGGTCACTCATTAAAGAAAAATTTGTTAATTTATCGACCAAATTGTAAATGTAGGTTCTGGTTAGATCATTTTATAAATTCATTTGTGGGTAGAAGTTTAGGCTTTTTATTATTTTATCCTTTTTTGGTCTTAGTACATTTCTAGTTTATTAAGAATTTTTAGAATCTAAGAACTTAATACCTTTGTACTCACTTCCTATTCATGTTTTCCGATATCACTTTTCATTCTTCTTAGTTTAATAAATCATGAGGGCTTGAACGTGGATTTTGCTCCTATTTATCATAAAACCCATGTCCTTTCCTTGTGATTCAGTTTTGGTAGCATCTTGTCCCACTTCGCAGGTAGTACACACTTTTCCAAGCGTTCCAAAACTCCATCTAGACTTCGTTAGTTTCTCTCTTGGCTTACTACCTAATTTCTTAATCACAGTATTTTTCGTCTATCCCCTCGAGAGAAGCTAGGCTTTATTATTATGTTTTCCTTGAAGTAACTTTAAATGTGGTCACCTCCTACCATGTGGCTATAGGCTGCTCATTGTCGGCTTGGCCGCTCTTCTCATAGGATCCTGAGCTCAAGTAACTTTTCAAATTCAGAAAAACATTTCTCTTTTCGTTCAATAGGTTGAAAAGCCGAATTTTCGTAAACTTCCTTGTCTTTTGGGATGGACCTCGGAGTTTTCGGGAGCTAGTAAGCCTGGATCCGTCCCTTGGGGATCGGGGTTTATTTCCTCACGAATTCACCGTGGCCTATGATAGTGCATTGGGATAAGAAGGATCTTTTGGGAATTGCCGCCCTATAGTTCCAACTTTCCCCCTTTGTGATGTAAGGTATGCTTCCATTCTCAAAAGACAAGCAAGTTGGGTCAGGGAGATTCTAGAGCCTGAACTATAATTCTCCAACGTTTTGGAGTTTTGCTAAATTGAGCTCAGGTCTTATAGTGGAGTTCTAGGAAACAAGGTAAGTCCATGATTGATGGTTGTGTTCTTCTGGAGGTGATCTAGACTTCTTGCAGCGCTTTTACTGACACTACACTATCACTTTTACAAGTTAGGCTAGGTCCGATTTTCAGAGTAGTTTCGTTCCAGAAGTGGAGGACCCATCGCCAATAATCCAATAATCACCCGATAAGTAGGTCTTTTAATTGCAAAAATTCAATGTAGGTACACTTTTAGCCTTTGGGGACAAGATGCGTTTGGTGAAGCTGCGAGACAGACGATGGTAGAGGAGTCATTTGCTTCAGTAGATTTTGAGTGGGTGAGGTAAGAGTAGCTCTACCTCGATTTTATGTTGTTGTAAATTGAAATAATCATTATTTTGTTTACTGTTTCTTCTCTCATTTATGGGAGGGAAACAGTTGGTGGAACGCCCCCTTTAGGTTAATACAGTAAAGATAGATAATTTCTTTTTTCCTAGTATTTCAATTCTCAAAAGTGTTAGTTAGTAGTTTGCATTTATTTCCCACGATTCAGAGAAGGATTAGGAGTACGGCAGGGAGAGAAGGGTTTAGCGGGGGTGGTTTTGGGGGCTTCATGCCGCAATGGGGTGAAAGCCTCTACTGAAACCATCTCTGCTCCACCCCGAAGTCCCCGCTTCGTAACATAAACCGATTCCCTTTTTATCGATTCTCGCTTATTTCATGATTCAGATAATCGAAATAAATGGTTCAATTATTTCAATTATGTTCGAAGTTCAAGAAAAATAATGTAAAGTGGACCACGAGGTAGGACTTTAAGCCGAAACACCAAATGGGTGGTTTTGCATCCATTACTCTCGGGGTAAAGCCAATGCTTTGATTGTTCAGTGTAGCATCTGTTCTTTCGGATAGTAGTAAAGCTTCATATGAAGTCAACCGGCCAATTAGTGCCCTGATAACGACTTCTAATACATTTATTAGGACAAAAAAAAACCCAACCACCAAAAAACTACCTCTGGAATAGTAACCTGAAAGATTATGTCGTGATGGTAGGTACTTGACAGAGTTGTTGGTCTACTAGTGTGATGGAAGTCCATCAGTGTAGAAACTTGATGAGGAAGTACTGGGGCACTAAAATCACACCGTTCTACGGAAATCTCCACGGATTTTCAAGATTCAGGAGGTGACTTTAAAAAGTAATTTGGGTACATCACACTCCTTCGAGAAGTGTTATCTAAAAATGATGATAATTATAGCTTCATAAATAATAAATTACATATATATATTTATATACCTATTATATAAAATAATGTTCACAGCTTGTGTGCAATAAATACAACATATAGAATGAAAACCATGATATAAGTAGTCACATAAAGGCAGAACAACATTACTCCTCTGGGCTGTGGAGAATTTAAAAAAATTGAACTAACCCCTGGCCGTCCGTCACGATAGTGAAATCGAATGTTAACAGTGATAATGCTTCTCTAATCACTTTTCACTAACAAGAACAACCCAACCTGCCTAGAAGGAATGATGAAAGGAAAAACACAGTAGGTACCCTCACATGGAACATGACATTGAACCGAAATAAATCGCATATATTATAATATATATAATATCCATAATACATATAGCTGTGCAAAGCATATAGGATGGGAATGGTGAGGGGTGTGCTACATATGGACTGGTTTTTATTACAAACTAGGTATATCTCTAATCCCATCAGGATTTAGGGTATCATAACCCTAATTATTATACACTGGAACACCCGGTTGATTCTGCTATCTATCGATATTATTGGGATGTTGAGGTTAGTATTTTCACACATCAACTCTCTAAAGAGATGTATGCATGAAACACTAAAACTGTTGTGCACAAACGTACACTGTTTCTATGGAATGCATGACAAGGTGCCAAGTTCACTGATCCCGATTCATCAAGATTCTGTAAAATATTGTAGTACAGCCCGTTCACGCGAGAGTCCGCGCACCCTTTATAACGAACCGCTAACTGTGATATCAAGGTTCGATATCTCCAGTTGAGAGGAAAAAGAGGTGGATGATGGATCGGTCAGAGTATCAATTCAATACGGTCGGCAAGCAGGTTTGGGTCGAGACACCAAGATGATGAATGTGCTCCACCGTGTTCACTACCTCAATCTCTTCAGTCATGGAAGCCGACGAGGCGTTTCCCATTTCCTAACGCCATCAACCTTCCTGTCGCCTGTTTGGCATAAATGGTTCTTACGAGTATTATTGAAGAAAAAACCACTCGATCCATTTCATGTCTTTCTTTATCCAATGTAATCTATGTATAGGTAACCACCATCCTATAGATACCGATGTTTTCGATATATAGGTACAACATAATAATTACATCATATATAGGTATGTAATCACTAGTGAAATCACTACCAGATGTAAAAACCCTTTCACGGCAACCGAAAATATTGCATATCCTCCGAAATGGAAATGTCCACTTGCATGTCGAGTTGGGATATCAATGGACCACCAAATGATCCGTGTCTGTCTAAACACCAAATCGCAATTCAGTGAAACCAATACTTTATCTTATCGATTAACAATCTAAACAATTTGAGATTTTGAGGGTATTTGTGAGTTGGTTTTGTAGATGGTCTCATATATATGAATCTCATCAAATTCCAACGGTCACTTCGTCTACACTGCATTTTTGATCTATGCTAATGGTGAGGGGTTGATGGGAGTGGATGAATTTTCTTGTAATCCCAGATCCCAAGATTTCCACAGGCTACATTCATTACACGATTTGACAGAGCTCTCGTGAATGTGTTTATTAGTGACTGACGTGTTTGTGCATTTTGATACGCAGTTGGGGTGTGGCTTCGTTATGGTTATCCAGTAAATGGGAGATACATAACCGAATTATGCGGATCAAATCACGGAATTAGAAAGGGTATTTCCTCTCCCAAGTTCCATGACGGCTCAAAGTAACGATATGGATTATTAATAATGCAGTGCATGGAGTGTTTGAAACCTGACGCGGAAGAGTGAGCTAACTTTAATAAGACTTCATGATATTATTATAATATATAATTTAGGTATAGAAACATATAAGTAAAATACTTCATATAGGTAAGCATTACTTATAATATAAACATAATATTCTACTTATTTTATTTGAGTTCTTACCTAATGGTAATTATTATTTATAAAAAATATTAAATTGATAGGTATTTGATATAAATAATGTTTTGGCCTCATGCAATTAATATAGTTTTTAACACAGAATGTGTTTTAGCGATGGGACCCCCCGCCGAAAAACGACAGTAAAACGCTGCAAATCCCTGCACAACGGTTTATTATTTTGTATAGAATACCCTTCTGTTACAGATCACAGCTCTATGTATAGATAACCCGTCTATATAATATAATATGTACTATTCTATGCATAATTATGTAGATCGCAGACCCTCCGTAGGTTAGTACCTAACCCCGTACTCGTTACTAGGTACCTACCTAAATCACGAGTTAAATGTTGCTAAAATAATTCTGCCGATGACAAACAGTACCTAACAAAAAGAAACACACATAATGAAGTTCTGAAAAGAAATTGTTGATGAGGAGTGAAAAAAGTTGCAAAAGTACCTACCAACAAACTCCAGCCCCTTCTACGTAGATGGTATAATGAATCGTTGTGTAATAATTTACCGTTGAGTAATGATTTACCGTAGTAATAATTTACCCATCAATAATACTTCAACGTTTGTTCAAGCTTCACTACCTACCAACAAACTCCAAAAGAGCCATCATTTTTCAAATTAAATAATATCACAGAACAACCAACTCGACTTCATACTCCGCCAATATAATCAGGTGATCCCTTTCAATGATTGGCCGTATTCACAAATTCCTATTGTGGGCGCGTCTCTGGTTACGAGATTTGGTTTGAATTGTATACAATTTCATTCACACTGGAGTCGAAAATGCCTGTCGGTGCAAACTTCGGGGCCTTACTGTGAACGAACGGCTGGACGTACGATGCTCCGGATGGTCTTAAAAAACTCGCAAGTTCAAGAACTATTTAAAACCGTAAAAATATTCACGTAAAAAAATGGTATAGGCGTTTTGAAAATTTCAACCCCTATTTTGAACCCCTTAGAGATGACTCACAGTAACGTCGAGCTTCGAGGACCAACTAGACGCCGAACGGAACCTATAACCCGAATTTCATCAATTTTTTTTCATGGTAACTAAGAAAAGTGGCCCGTACGGCGTACGGCGTACGGCGGACAGACAGAAATATTTTTATTGCAGTTTTGGATTCTACATACCTTGAAACGTAAACCATCAAATTTTGAGGGGGGGTAAGAATTTTTTTTTTCATGCTCGATTCCAATGGTTCATTATTGAAAATAATAAACCAAAAGTGAGACCAAATAGTGAGATGAAAGTAGCGCGAAATTTTCTTATGATTTTCACGTACAACCGATAGTTGCTAGGGAAATGAAACTTCTTTCATTTTCATCGGACAAAAATCGATTTCCATTCGTTGGAAAGCTCTTGATTTATCACGCATGTATTTCGTATTTGTTCTTGGTATTTATTTCCTAGTTTCACAATATAACTATATAAATGGATGTTATAAATCGATAGTACACAATGACGCTTGTTTGAACAAATAGTGAGATAAAAGTAGCGCGAAATTTTCTTATGATAGTTGAGATAAAAGTAGCGCGAAATTTTCTTATGATTTTCACGTACAACCGAGAAGTTGCTAGGGAAATGAAACTTCTTTCATTTTCATCGGACAAAAATCGATTTCCATTCGTTGGAAAGCTCTTGATTTATCACGCATTTATTTCGTATTTGTTCTTGGTATTTATTTCCTAGTTTCATAATATAACTATGTAAATGGATGTTATAAATCGATAGTAAACAATGACGCTTGTTTGGTTGTCACTTGGTTGTTTCGATGTGTATAAGCGTGGCTAAAGCTTATTTATAATACAGCGAGGTAATTTGGTATGTGGGCACCTTGGGACTTTAACTTGACGCTGCCCAGGCCTCGGATCACCTGAGTTGCGGTTTATGTGAAACGGGTGAGCTAAAACACATTCTGTGTTTCTATAATTTCGTCCGAAGTATGTAAATAGAGGTAACCGGGGGTCCAGGGGGCTTGCCCCCTGGCGAGGCGCGGAGCGCCGAGTTTTAAAATATAATATTTATTTAGAAGCACTTCATTACCAGTCCTCAGTACATTAATAGGTAATAATTATTAATATTGTACGTCTACGAGACTCATATATATTGTATATTACATCATTTGACTTGAACCTCCCTGTTTCCACAAAGAAATAGTTATATTGTTGTAATAATTATAAACAAAAATAATTTCTATTCATATATAAACCAGTTACATTTACATAATTTACATTAAGACGGGAATGAGAACATTATGTAGAGACAAGCCGAAGACTAACCAAACTGGCATAATAAACGCTAAGGTATCTGAGTGGACAACATTGCCCGGGCAGCACGACGTCCGGCTAATCATGTATTAAATATAACCGTAGAATAAATAAATGACTAATTCCGAAATAGTCTGACAACAACCGTCAATGAAATACTATTGTGTCATCGTGTAAGGCCGTCAAGACTAATGACCACCTATCCCGACCCTCCCGTAAAACCAGCTCAAGCCGAGATATAGAAGCCATGGGATCAATAAATAATTCCACGAGCCCGAGAGTGGCTTTATTAATCCCACCTTCGGGATGATTTTTCAATACCTAAATAATCCTCCAGGTTAAGCCCCTATCTCCGGCGCACAACGGACTTACCAACCGGAGTACGTAGACAATTACCAGAACAGCTGCCTAGAACCATAGTACCGACCTCAATCGTAGTCATCACTATGAAAAGTTATTCAGTGACATCACGCGAATCAATTAGCATGCTTCAAAAATAAAACACATTAGTAGGTAACTGGTTTGGCGATAAATAGGGATCATTTTAAAACATCGTTGCGTTAGTGTCCCTGAGCGATTTTACCAAAATCTAATGTACTGTACCATGTATGTATGTATTACGATGTCGATTTTGGTTTATTATCCTATGTTTATTATCCTATTATATCGTATAATTCACGAGTTTGTGTGTGTGATCAGGGCCAAACGGCTGAACGAATTTTCAGGAGGATGGTCTCATCGTGATCCGCCAGTTCCGGGCGAGGTTATAGGCGATGGTTCGATCCAGCCCGGGAATCAAAGTTCAATACAAATGGGTGGGATTCAATCATTAATTATTTATTTGTAGTTATTCATGAAGCTTAAGGTACCTAAATAAACAACTGTCGAAATAATTTACCTGTATAGATGCCCCTTCTCCGTAGATAGTATAATAAACCGTTGTGTAATAATTTACCCAATAATACTTCAACGTTTGTTCAAGTTGCGAATGTACCTATCAACAAAATCCAAAAGATCCCATCATTTTGGTTTATTATTTTCAATAATGAACCATTGGAATCGAGCATGAAAAAAAACGCTGCAAATCCCTGCACAGCGGTTTATTATTTTGTACAGATCACAGCCCTCTGTATAGATAACCCGGCTATATAATATATAGACGGGTTATATTATATTATATTATAATATAATATGTACTATTATATACATATTATGTAGATGGCAGACCCTCCGAAGGTTAGCACCTAACCGTGTAGTCGTTACTAGGTACCTATCTGAATCACAAGTTAAATGTTGCTAAAATAATTGTGTCTATGACAAACAGTAACTGAAATGGCGAAAAGAAACGCAAATCATAATGAAATTGTGAAGTCATGTCAAAAGTTTCTGTCTGTCCGCCGTACGCCGTACTGGTCACTTTTCTTAGTTACCATGAAACAAAATTGATGAAATTCGGGTTATAGGTTCCGTTCGGGGTCTAGTTGGTCCTCGAAGCTCGACGTTACTGTCAGTAATCTCTAAGGGGTTCAAAATAGGGGTTGAAATTTTCAGAACGCCGTAGCTCGAAAACTTTCGCTAGAAGGGTATGGTTTTGACATTTTATGTCTTTACTTTGCTACATAAACTCGAAAATGAAACGCGGGACATGCAACGGAGACATGCAACGGAAACAACGTCACGAAAATATTTCTGATGATTTTCGCTTACAACCGATTCGTTGCTACGGAACTTTATCTTCGCCAGTTATCATCGTACAAAAATCGTTCACCACTCGTTGGATAGCTCTCGATTTACCTAACCATACTACGTTAACCACTGCGGCCTGCGTGGCCAACAAGCTGCGGTATGAGCGTGATTGTTTAAATGAATGTTTACGTACATAATACAGTGGAGTCCGGCTAATCCGAACTAATTGGGACTGAAGGCTGTTCGGACTAGGTGATAGTTCTGCGACAATTAAGTACGAAGTACTTGTTTTTAAATTGAAACGTGATTCTTTGTCATTTGTGACCGCCCAAGGACAGAGTTTACCATTCGTTGGAAATCTTGACCAAAACAATTAAGTACGAAGTACTAGGTGTGGGTGCGGGAGGGGGCGCTAAGACATAAAATGTCCCTCGTGGTTGCGTACTTGTACGGAAGCTGTACCCACCGTTTGTGTTACATCAGCGGTTCATGTTAGTCCTAGCTATGCCTTTAATAAGTAAGGTTTTAGAAACACATACTTGCCTTCAAAACACTGCTTGTGCAGCAGTGTTAGTTAAAATTTATTTAAAATTTATTGCAGTTTTCGATTCTAGATACCTTGAAACGTAAACCATCAAATTTTGAGGGGGGGGGGGGGGGTCAGAATTTTGGTTTATTATTTTCAATAATGAACCATTGGAATGGAGCATGAAAAAAAATGCTAACCCCCCCCTCAAAATTTGATGGTTTACGTTTCAAGGTATCTAGAATCGAAAACTGCAATAAAAAATTTCTGTCTGTCCGCCGTACGCCGTACTGGTCACTTTTCTTAGTTACCATGAAACAAAATTGATGAAATTTTTTACGTTATTAAATTTGTCTTGAGCTAAACCATTTTTTGAGACCACCCGGAGCATTGTACGTCCAGCTGTTCGTGTGCACCAAAAGCTGCGTCAACACGATCGTGAATCAAACGGTATAAATCCGGCCTAGATAATCATCACTAGGGAGCACCTGATTATAATCAAGGATGGCTGTATGAAGTCGATTTGGTTGTTCTGCGATATTATTTCATTTGATAAGTGATGGACTATTGGATTTTGTTGGTAGGTACTTCTGAAACTTGAACAAACGTTGAAGTATTATTGATGGGTAAATTATTACACAATGGTACCTAAATTATTACGCAACGGCAAATCATTACCCAACGGTAAATTATTACGCAACGGTAAATTATTTCATAACGGTAAATTATTACACAACGGTTCATCCACCAAGAAGGGGCTGGATTTTGTTGATCGGTACTTTTGCAACATGAACAAATGTTGATGTAATGTTAATGGGTAAATTATTACACAATGGTAAATTATTACACAACGGCAAATTATTACACAACGGCAAATTACTACACAATGGTAAGTTATTACATAACGGTAAATTATTTCACAACGGTAAATTATTACAAAACGGTCAATTATCACACAATGGTTCATCAACCAAGAAGGGGCTGGATTTTGTTGATCGGTTGTTTTGCTACTTGAACAGCCGTTTAAGTATTATTGATGTGCAAGTTATTACACAACGGTTGATTATACTTTACCACGAAGGTAGGTATTGACCTCAGAAAACAGTGATCTACGCAGAAGGGGCATCTATTGCACTCCACATCAACAATTTTTCTTCAGAACTTCATTATTGCGTTTCATTTTGCCGTTTTAGTTACTGCTTGTCATCGACAGAATTGTTTTAGCAACATTTAACTCGTGATTTAGATTGGCTCCTAGTAACGAGTACGGGGTTCTGTACTAACCTACGGAGGTTCTGCGATCTACATAATATGTATAGAATAGTACATATTATAATATATAGACGGGTTATCTATACAGAGAGCTGTGATCTGTAACAGAAGGGTATTCTGTACAAAATAATAAACCTTTGTGCAGGGATTTGCAGTGTTTTTCAAATGAAATAATATCGCAGACCAACCAACTCGACTTCATACAGCCATCCATGATTATAATCAGGTGCTCTCTAGCGATGATATCTGGACCGGATTTGTACCGTTTTATTCACGATCATGTTGACGAAGCTTTTCGGTGCAAAGGAACGGCTGGTCAAGTAATGCTCCGGGTGGTCTCTAAAATTCTTTAGTTCAAGATCAATATAAAAACCTAGACCCTTCTATTGAAGGTTTCTGAGCTACGGCGCGGTGTTCTGAAAGAAATTTGGTTTGCAGATCCCGTTTGGGCCCTAGTTGGTCCTTGAAGCTCGGCGTTGCTGTCGGTCATCTCTGAGGAGTGAAAAATAGGGATTGAATTTTTCAGAAGCTAGTTCAAAAACTTCCAATAGAAGGGTATGGTTTTGTTAACGTTTTTAAATTTATCTTGAACTAAAGATGGTTTTTTTGTGATATTATTTCATTTGAAAAATGAATGATCTCTTGGATTTTGTTTGATAGGCCCTTTTGCAACTTGAACAAACGTTGAAGTATTAGGTACTGGCTAAGATATTACACAACGGTAAATCATTGCACAACGGTTTGTTATAGTATCTACGCAGAAGAGGCATGTATACAGGTAAGTATTAAACTGTGGTGTAACAAGTTGCGGCGTTTTTTTTCAATTTCTATAATAATGATTGTAATAAATTAAAATAGCAGATGTGAATTCATAAGCGGAATGGTTAATATGTAGAGTGAGTGCAGGGCAACAATGCAGGAGGATTTCTCCCAAATGAGGCTTTGAAAAATGTATTATGCCCACTCGGAAGCTCGAAAGGGTAGGTATTGTTTAACTATAGCACATTTCACCTTTCATCGCTACAATGCCATTCGGGAGTCTTCTATCGAAGTTCTTCTACAGTAGGAGTCATTGTACCAATACTGCAGTGTACGATACGGGAAAATAGATGGGATCATTACGTGAATTGATATTACAACGAATAGGGGAAAAACCTTGAGGACCCTTCAATGGGTGCCGATGTTATAAAAGATTGCTGCAATCGATCCAACCCTTTCTATTGACTACGCCACAAATGAGCTTCACTGTGATGGAAAAGGGGGAGAGGGAGAGGTACTTAATTTCGGCTATTGATCAGCTCCCAGACGTATAATTTTTGGAAGATAAAGAAAAGTTTCAATTATTTCAGTTTACAACGTTAGCGACATTCTCCACCCTAATTGATTAGACCGAGTTGAAATTTTCAAGCCTAGACAAAAGTTTGTGCACAGATGAACGGTTCATTATTGAAAATAAGCAGATGAGCAGTATAGAATATACATTTGTGGGAACTTTGAGTTTTAGTGGACCAAAAGTCGCTACAAATCTTCGAAAACGGATCAAAATTACCAAACAAATCGCTGCACCATTAATGACTGAGAATAGTGATTCTGGACAGGAAATTGCTTCAATATCTACACACAAAAAAACCCAAGAATAATTGTACAACGAGTGTAGAGCCGATGAATATCCAAGTAGTATTTTGCATTTCCGACCCCAGCCTGACGTCGGAAAGTATCTATCCATGCGCTCCGCAGTTACGAGGGAGACCTCGTTCCCGTTTCGTCCAGATCCCCCTTATCTCGTATATCTAGAGTTTCCGGTTACGAATACATAATACAGCACTCTCCGACACCTTGTAAGCTTGGTAATGATACCTGCAGTTCCGAGGATTTGTGAACAATTTCAACGCATAATTTGAGGCTGTCATCTCAATTTTGGTTTATTATTATTATTATTATTTTGTTGTTATTGTTGTTGTTGTTGTTGTATGGCTGGCGTTTCAAGGAAGGTACGTAGAATTCGAATATGGAACAAATAAATTTCAGCCCGTCCGCAGTACGCCTTCGCGGCAGTTTCTTTAGTTACCTACCGGGATCCACTATTAAACAAATTGGGTTTGTAGGTCTTATCTGGGGTCAAGTAGGTCCGCGAAATTTGGCGCTGTGGTCAGTTATCTCTAAGGGGTGAAAAATGGGGGTTGATACTTTCAGAACGCTGAAGATCAAAGACTTTAAAAGAAGGGTATAGTTTTTATGACGTTTATCAATCCGAACTTTGGGAAATTTTGAGACCACATGTACGTCCAACCATTCGTTGACAGTAAGGCCTAGAAGTTTGAACCGAAAAACATCGTCCAGATGAGAGTGAATCATACGGTACGTAACTGCATCCCAGGTATATTATCATTGCTAGGGAACAGCTGCTTGTAATCACTCATGGAAATCGAGTTTGTTGTTCCGTTATATATTATTTTCATTTGAAGATAGATGGTTATTTTTGGATTTTGTGGATTGGTACAACTTTGTTGTTCACGACCAAGCATATCATCTTAACTCTGAAAATCTGGGTATAATATATATCGAGGGTCCTACATAGATTCAGTGACCTTCAAAATGCCAAAAATAGTTGGGTCAAGGGGCCGAAATGGTGCATATGGGGCGGTTGAAAAATTCAGATTTATGTAACTGTGATTGGCGAAATATATTCTATTCTATTTTTGAAGCAAAGTAGTGAGTATCAATATTTGTCTACCAACATATATGCTAACTAACTCGGGATCGGAGTAGAAAATTTACAATAAATAAAGTCGTAACCTTCAAAGAAAATGTCACCTCCTACGAAAATATCAGATTTTTGGAACAGTGTTATACAACTACTGACGATCTGAAAAGCGACATCATTTGGATATCGTTTCAATATTAATAAATTAAAAGTTAAAAAAAATAATAAAATTGCATTTTTCGTTATCAATAATTTTTCCGTAAACTAAGGAGATAGACAAAGTTGAGGTACCTAGAGGAACAAACTATTTTCATTGGAGAGTCGACTATAATGATAAATTTACACTCGGTGGAATGAAGTGTGCATCTATCTGGATAATTTATCAGTAGGTAGGTATATTGATCCGAGCCGTCTGTCACATCTGGGACTAGGTATTGTGGAGAAGCGGATGTTATGAGCGATAATGAACGGTCCCTCGCTTCCTTCAGACCACATGAGGATGAGGTTTAGTGGAAACTGCTTGTGAAACTCAAGATTGTACATAGTTTATAGGCGGCTGAAAATGACGAGAATTCTTGCGATATCAATTGCATGAATGTTACAGTCAATATGATGAGAAGTATTCATCGAGTGAATTTCATGTATGGTTTCAGGCAAAGTATAAAATCCCCTTTCGAATGACTTCATCATTTCATGAAAAATCAGGATCGATTGTAAATATTTAAAATTTCTCTTTTGTTTTGCCCTTTTCTAAATTCATTCAACTTACAGTATCACTCCAGTTCATGCATGTTTATTCAACAACAGTCCTCAGCAACTGATATTGATTCCGTAACTAGGATTTTATATATTAAAGAGAAGTGTCAATATTAGAAGATTGTCGTTTTTTGCATTAGAAGCTCATTGTGTGTTTACTTTGGTAGAAACCGTTGAACAAAAAGGATCCCCGTGAAGATACCCATGAGTTGAGTAATCGCACCTTCACCTGCAGGTTACCGTAGACTGCCATGTACAATTTAAGCCAGGTAAGCATACAGATACATCCATCTACGAAATTAAATTGCGACAGAAGATATCTGCTTGTATCATTGGTTACATCCTATGAAACTTAGTTTGGATTATGCGCCCAACTTTCATCCTGGCTCTCATTGGAATCTTCAAACTATGCGAGGCTCCTGCTGTAAGTTTGAGCTTCAGTTCAAAGTCAAAAAGCGGAGCTAACGTGTCATCTGTATTTGCGTTCAAAAACGGTTCGTGGGTAGCTGTAAATCCTGCCCATGGTTCAAAGGGAAACTCTCAGAACAGCAAGCTGAATAAAGACAGTAGAGATGATTTGTTGAAAGCAAGCTTAACGAGTGACGTTGAAGACCTTTTTCGGAAAATAAATCGCACGATCCCGTTGAAATTATTGCCCGCGAGTTTGACCGAAGCTCCGTTAGTAGTGACGAAATCAGCGAGGGCTGGGTCTACGGGGAAATCACTGGGGGATTTGTTTTTGGAGTGGTTGAGTAAACAAGAGGAAGCGAAACCTGTCATGGCAAAATCGAGTACTATACCAGTAGTCGGTCTGCAAATTGATTTCGACGAAGGTAGTAAAAGCATTGAGCGCTTGACCAACAACCACGAAGTAGCGCACTCTTCCACACCACGCTCTTTCTCATATTCATTTTCGCCGACGCAATTCAAAGTTTCAATCCGGGAAAGTCCTCTGATAATTCAGGGAATTCGAAAATCAATGGCTCATCCTACAGAGTCTGCAGAGCCGTTCAACTCTCATGTAAGGAAAAGACAACCAGAGCGTTTCTACACCAGAGTGCAAAGTGGGGAAGAGCACGACAGATCCATCTTCGGTGCCGTCAAGTCTACAGTGGGAACAGATTGTACTGAGGAATTTCATGCTGGTCAATTATTAGTTCACAATGAAATCAGTAACGACAAGAAACACAAAGTTAACGACCTGCCAAAATACGTTATGAAATTCCTGTCACAGTGCAAGGCGTTGATTGAACAAAACTATGACGATGACAACGTCCAAGGGGCAGATGAGAATGATGAAGATGATGGGCGCCTGTTGAATGTAGGAAGGAATGATCAGTCCCAGAATAAACCAAACCACGAAAAGAAAAAGCCAGCTACTGTTCATGCTACCGAACCAGCTGTTACACATCTGATATTTTCTGATGACACATTCAATGGTGAAGATGAATTTGAATCTTTATCGATAAATAAGAGACCGAGAAGTGGATTGTTCAAAAGTGAAAAAAAGAAGATCGAAAGGTCGAATTCGAGTGCAAAAGCTAACAACGATAGGTTTCAAGTTGATCAAGATGATGCTGATGAATTGTACGATGGAGAATTTGATGATGAGCTACCCAATTGGAAATTAGGGGAGAGAATCGATCCCCCTCACCTCATAAATTCCATGAACAAGGTGACGAAAAAAGCATTTTTCTCACCTGAATCAAACACGTCGTCGTGCAGACCGATATTGGAGCAGTTCACACCTGAAAAAGAAACGTTTACAGCAGACTGTTCGACGCCAATGAACGAATTTCCATCATTGAATCCATTACAGTGGAAAGTGCTAATGGATTTCTTGAATGAGAGGATGCCCTCGACCGAGCGGAACACTTGCACATCACGCTGCACAAAAACGACCTGCACGTCTCGTTCAACTTGCACATCAACCTGCACGACCAAATCTTCTTGCACGACGCCCTCAACGTGTACGACGCCTTCAACGTTTACGACTCGTCCTAGTACATGTTCAACTACAAGTTCGACTCGTAGTACATGCACATCGACATGCTCAACAACTTGCAGCAGCACCTGTAGTACCTGTAGTACCTGTAGTAGTAGTAGCACTTGTAGTACCACCTGTCCGGTCAGTTGCGGAGACTGCGAGGATGATCTTGATGGTCCGCCCGATGATGCTGAGAAGCAATCGAACGCAAAGACTGGGAAATCGCAACAAAGGTATCTCATCAAGATCGAAACTTCCAAGCCTAAACGCTTCCACGAAGGGCTCATACAAGGAAGGAAGCCCAGTAACTGGTTCGAAAATATCAGAAACCTCAAGTTGCTTGAAGGCCTCAAATCGACTCCAATGAATACGATGAAACCGGTACTCTACAACATACTACCGAACCCAAATGAGTTTCCTGCACTAACTCAAGTGAGTAACGATATAAATAAAGACGCGACGGAGAAAATGATAGCAGAAGGAGTCATCCCACTGAAAACTGGTAGCACGCTCAACCTCTACATTTCCTACGTTTTAAACAAAACCAAGGCACGTAGGAATAAGTTACCAGTGGTGAGCCAAGAGCGTCGGCACCACGTGGAACCGAATCCTGTGACTCACAGACCATACGACGACTTCAAGAAATTGAAAGATGACCAACAACAGCCCTACAGTGAAGAACGGGACGAATTCGTTGAACCTGGTGTGTCTTCATATTGGAGTCACTTGTAATAATACCAACACATTTAATCGGATTAAAAATGTCCAAATTAATCGAGAGTTTCATTTATTTTTATATTAATTTAAGTACCCAATAATTCTTCAACGTTTGTTCTAGTTGCAAAAGTACCCATCAATAAAATCCAAAAGAGTTTCAAATGTAACAATATCAAAGAACAACCAACTAAACTTCATATAGCCATCCGTGATTATAATCAGGTGCTCCCTAGCGATGATATCTGGGCCGGGTATATACCGTTCGATTCACGACCATGTTGACGAAGCTTTTCGGTGCAAACGAACGGCTGGTCGTAAAATGCTCGGGGTAGCCTAA
Organism: Leptopterna dolabrata; assembly: GCA_954871275.1. NCBI lineage: Eukaryota > Metazoa > Arthropoda > Insecta > Hemiptera > Miridae > Leptopterna > Leptopterna dolabrata. The sequence goes on along the minus strand of OX940978.1, from coordinate 39,115,805 downwards.
AAAAATTATTTAGTTCAGGATTAATTTAAAAGCGTAGAAAAACCCAGGATTAATAATTATAAGACAGTATTAATACAGGATTAATTTAAAAACGATAAAAAAAACCATGCACCCTTCTATTGAAAGTTTTCGAGCTACGGTGTACTGAACATTTCAACACCTATTTTTCACTTCTTAGAGATGACTGACAGTAACGCCGAGCTTCCGGCCAACTAGACCTCAAACGAGACCTACAAACCAAATTTCATTAATTTCGGTACATGGTAACTAAGAAAAGTGCGAAGTACGGCGTACGGCGTACGGCGTACGGCAGGCAGATAGAAATGTTGGTGTATTATTTTTCAGTAATGAACCGTTGGAATCTAACATGAAAAAAAAAATTTTAACCCCCTTCTCAAAATTTGTTGGTCTCAAAAATTTGTGTCTATCCGCCGTACGGTAAATTATTACTTAACTGGTTATTATTTGCCTTATGCTTCATGAATAACTACAAATAATATTAATGATTGAATTATGGAATCCTGCGCATTTGTATGGAACTTAAATTCCCGGGCCGGCTCCAGTACTGCAATTAGGGCTTTCCTGGAAGGAGCTCGAAGGTACTGATACTATACAGGTAAATAATAAACCGCTGTTTAATACTTTGCAGCGTTTTTTATTGCATTTTCGAATTCTATGTACCATAAAACGTAAATCAAATTTTGAGGGGTGATTACAACTTTTTCTTCGTGCTCGATTCCAAAGGTTCATTATTGAAAATAATGAATCAATACAAAGGAAAAAAGAGACAAGAAATACAATTGAGTGGCACTGAACGCCATGCACTGAGCGTCTTAAGACTAATAGCTCAATTTGATGAAGAGCAGAAAAGGAAAAAATATAGAGATTAAAAAGAAAATTGAATGGCCGAAGTGTATATTCATAAAACAAAGGGTTATTAAAAAGATTATATTAAAATAGGGTTCCTTCTGGAAAACCTCAGAGCTCTTCCTTCTGAGTAGATAGAATAGATACGTTCTGGAACAGCAAAGTCCCTGCGAAGGTCACGGGATACTATAGCAGGATGGAATGCGAATGGACTTGAGCGACAGGTCTCAAAACTAGATTTTTTCCTGAACCAAGAAAAAATAGATATGTCTAGTATCGGAAACGCATTTTACATAGTAATCTCACATTGAAGTTAAAGGATATCAGTGTTATCGTGCTGAAAAATCTAGTAACGTAAAAAACCATACCCTTCTATCGAAAGTTTTCGAGCTACGGCGTTCTGAAAATTTCAGCCCCTATTTTTAACCCCTTAGAGATGACTGACAGTAACGCCGAGCTTCGAGGACCAACTAGACACCGAGCGGAACCTATAACCCGAATTTCATCAATTTTGTTTCATGGTAACTAAGAAAAGTGAGCAGTACGGCGTACGGTGCACGGCGGACAGACAGAAATTTTTTATTGCAGTTTTCGATTCTAAATACCTTGAAACGTAAACCATCAAATTTTGAGGGGGCTTAGATTTTTTTTTTTTTTTTCATGCTCGATTCCAAATGTTCATTATTGAAAATAATAAACCAAAAGCAGCTTTTCCATAGTTCGCAGCAGCAGGTTTTTCAGGTATTAAAATAAATCTCAACCCGATAGTTTACATCGGCCTTCAAGATAAAACATATAATTATAATAATAAAACGCTGAAAATTATTAAACAAAGGTTTGCTATTTACAAAACAAAAGGTTTTGTTATTTACCTGCATATCCCTTCTACATAGATCACTGTTTTCCTGGTCAATGCCCTCGAGCTCCCCCCTTTGTAGAAGGTTTTTCAAATAAATTTGTTTAAATTAGGTAGTACCTACCTACACTTTTCTATGCCTACGCCAATACTAACCGAGAATATACTTGATACTAGACCTGTAATCATGCTACAAGTGTTGACTGGGCCTCTGGCAGTCTGTTTTCTGTCGAAAAATCTGCAATTTATGTCAGAGTACTAGAAATCGAAGAGTATAGCGGGCCCAGTACAGGCACAGTAATAATTTTTTCACTTACAAATTAGTATTTTTGGACCTTCAGAACAAATTTGGTTCCGGGTCTGTCCGTCTGTTAGTCAGTGTGGCCGCGAATCCGGTATAGCTGCACTTGGAGGGTAAGTTTGAGTCATTCACTGAATGGTTTTTCGTGCATTTCATCGGTATCTGCTTCTAACCTCCATTTACACATGCGTTAATGTAAAATCCTCGTCACACACCTAAGTGAGCGGAATAATAGCCGTACCTAACGGAAATTTTGAGGTTTGGTGCGATCTCGGCTCTGGAAGTGACCAGTATGCGATCTCACCGTTATTGCACCATATTGCACCCTGTGTCGCGCTGGCCAGGCTGAGATCGCATACTAAACTGGTGCAAAAATTAGACGGTATCTACACAGTAACTCTGCTCATATGCACGAACATGAAATCCACGTTCAAACCATGTATATATATACTAATGATCGTAAAACGGATGCGAGGAACCTACTTATATGCTCAAGCTATATACCAGAGCAACTGTTGAGAGACGACGGATGTTTGTAGCAGCTCGTATGAGAGCCTGAGAACGCGATGCTGGGGGTGCTTGAAAAGTGAAATCTTTCAACGAACTGAAGAGAGTTGAGCGATGAAACCACTGGAGGTCTGAAGGGACGGGTAAGAGCCTCTTGAGCTCTCCCCTACCTGTAGAAGGAAAGTGGTCCATAGGGTAGTGATGGAAGAAAACCGAGTGGTGTGGGTGAGGTGAAGGGTTGTTTCATTGTGCCACGTCCCTAGCCCAGGTCGATGGAGGGTAGAAGATCAGACTTCTGGCTGGGGAAAGGTGGCGCTATCGAGAGCAATGTCCTCGCCCAGGTTGGGCTGGGGATGTGATACAAAGAGTCCTTCACGGGGTGGGCTAAAAGCTCTCTGACCTAACGTTCTTAATTTGCCGTCCATTTCGCATTCTGTGAAAACGCAGTCACCTCGTAAACTCCTATCGAACCTCATGAAGGAAATCGATGATGGAACTAGCTTTGCTTCACATGTGTTCGTAGCAACCGATTGTTATCACATTTATACTTGAACCGCGTTTTATAGGCATTCCGGCACACTTACGTAATATATCAGTTGTTGGTGAGGGTGCAACTAAAGACTCTCTTTGGTTATTATTTTCATTAATGAACTTTTGAAATCGAGCCTGAATTTTTTTGAATTTAATAACGGGGAAAATGTAATTGAAAAACGTTGCAAATCACTGCACAACGGTTCAATATTTTGTAAGGAATACCCTTCTGTTACAGATCATAGCTCTCTGTATAGACAACCCTTTATATAATACTAGCTGTGTACCTGCGCTTCGCAACGGTAGAACAGACACCCCCTTTAGGACAGGCCCCACTCATAACAGATACCACCTTCTACGTTCAGCCGTTCTCATTTATCGATGCCGAGACAAACAAACAGACTGACACTGTTTTATGATATATTATACTATTTGAACCGACGCGTGTTGCTGCGATTTAAATAAATGGAGCCAACGGTCATGTATTTTAATATGCCTGTATCCCCCCCTCCTCAACTGATCAGAAACCTTCCCCAATGCCAACCCTAACTGCCTTTAACCCCCCCCCCCCCCCGTATCCTATGAACCCTCCCTACCTGGTTAGAAACATTCCTCAATGTTCACACAACAAATTCCCAAAGTTGCACTTCAATTGGTCAAGTAGTTTTGAAATTTCTGTAGACCCCCCCCCCCCTCATAACCTGTATCCCCCTCCCACTAACATCCTGATTGAAGTACCACTTGAATGTACTCGTCGAGCTGAATCCAGAATCTAATTACAATCGGATTTACGTCCAACCGTTCAAAGTTATTATAAGCATAAACGTCCTCATAGAAGTGATTATAACACGTTTTTTTAGTAGTATTTCATTCATAGAGTTTCAACGGATGGACAGATTCAAATGCGGATTTTTCATAAACCTTCCCAGATAAATTCTGCGTCAAATGGTACCAGCCGCAACTTTCTACGTTCAGCCGTTCTCAATTGATGCCGAGACAAACAAACAAACAGACAAACAAACAGACACTGTTTTATTATATGTATAGATATGTACTATTCTATACATATGATACAGATCGCACACCCTCCGTAGGTTAGTACCTAACCCTGTACTCGTTACTAGGTACCTACCTAAATCACGAGTTAAATGTTGCTAAAATAATTCTACCGATGACAAACAGTACCTACCTAAAATTGCAAAAAGAAACGCACATAGTGAAGTTCTGAAGGGAAATTATTGTTGATGAGCAGTGAAAAAATTTGCAAACTTACCTGCCAACGTAAATGGCATAATGAACGGTTGTGTAATAATTTACCGTTGAGTAATGATTTACCATTGTGTAATAATAATTTTTCAAATGAAATAATATCACAGAACAACCAACTCGACTTCATACTCCGTGATTATAATCAGGTGATCCCTAGCAATGATTTTATCTCGGGCTAATTCCCGATTGTTAGCGCGTCCCTGGTGACGAGATGTCGGCTAAATGTATACAATTTCATTCGCCCTGCTGTCGAAAATCCCTGTCGGTGCAAACTTCGGGGCCTTACTGTGCACGAACGGCTGGACGTACGATGCTCCGGGTGGTCTTAAAAAACTCGTAAGTTCAAGAACTATTTAAAACCGTAAAAAGATTCACGTAAAAAAAGGTATAGGTGTTCTGGAAATTTCAACCCCTATTTTGAACCCCTTAGAGATGACTGACAGTAACTTCGAGCTTCGAGGACCAACTAGACCCCAAACGGAACCTATAACCAGGATTTGATCAATTTTGTTTCATGGTAACTAAGAAAAGTGGTCAGTACGGCGTACGGCGGACAGACAGAAATATTTTTATTGCATTTTCGGATTCTACATACCTTGAAACGTAAACCACGGGGTGTTAGAATTTTTTTTTATGCTCGATTCCAATGGTTCATTATTGAAAATAATAAACCAAAATATGCTTCACCTATTGTTCATGTTTGCGAATGAGAATGATGATTGACTGTTTGATGAGTCTTAAAGGTACGTTTAAGTATTTGAACGCCTCTTATGAAGACATTTTTTCATGAAGGGATTTTGAGCACATAGGTAGGGCTCAATACCTACCTACCTATTTTCCAACTAGCGACTTAGAAATTACAGACAACTTGGGTATAAGTAAAGTGAGTCAAGTTCATATTAGCTAGTACGTATGTATTAATTTTTCAATTCATTGAATTTATTAAGACATCTTTTGTAGTAAGCCATCTTACAATGTGGAATAATCATACAAAAGGACAATGAGGTACTTTACAGAAGTCCTACTTACCAATAGGTGCAAATGGTATTTTACTGTACCGATCTTCACATTGACCGCTGAAGACCTAAAGATGCGTAAAGCTGCTTTTAGTAGAAGTATGTAAATTCGATGTATACGACCCATTTTGATTAAATGTTAGACATCGTAACAAAACGCTTGCGTGCTAGTCCGGAACACAGTGAGACATTTTCATGTTGTTTCACAAGCTTCATCTTGACAGTAGGCAGGTAACTAAGAATCATTCTCGCTTGTTGTTTCTTCATAATCAGAAAAGAAATTGTAACGCTGTTTGGTGTCTTGCGCTCTTCCACACAAAAATGTTTTCAAAACATTAGACTCAGTTATTTAATAAACACAGTTTATTTAAGTTAGTAAATTGCAATTTCCTATTCCTCTCGGATGACGATCGCGTTTGTAGGAATCGTTTATATTTTTCTTTGTCGGTGGGGTCTGGCGAGAAATGAGTATCGATAGTAAACTGGCGAAACTCTTCCGAATCCATCGTACACTACGTAATCGCAATTAACAAAGGAACCTCTTCTTAATCTAGATTCAGGACTTGAAAGGAAAAGCGCTGTAAATCCCTGCACAACGGTTTATTATTTTGTACAGAATACCCTCCTGTTACAGATCACAGGTATCCGTATAGATAACCCTTCTATATAACATAATTATGTACTATTCTACAAATATTATGTAGATCGCGGACCCTCCGTAAGTTAGTACCTAACCCCGTATACTCGTTACTAGGTACCTACCTAAACCGTTGTGTAATAATTTACCTGTATAGGTTCCCCTTCTACGGAGATATAATAATGACCCGTGGTGTAATAATTTGCCCATCAAAAATACTTCAACGGCTGTTCAAGTTGCAAAAGTACCTATCAACAAAATCCAGCCCCTTCTTGGTAGATGAGCCGTTGTGTAATAATTTACCGTTGTCTAATAATTTACCGTGGTGTAATAATTTACCGTCGTGTAATAATTTACCGTAGTGTAATAATTTGCGGTTGTGTAATAATAATTTACCCATCAATAATACTTCAACGGTTGTTCGAGTTGCAAAAGTACTATCAACAAAATCCAGCCCCTTCTGGGTAGATGAGCCGTTGTGTAATAATTTACCGTAGTGTAATAATTTGCGGTTGTGTAATAATAATTTACCCATCAATAATACTTCAACGGTTGTTCGAGTTGCAAAAGTACTATCAACAAAATCCAGCCCCTTCTGGGTAGATGAGCCGTTGTGTAATAATTTATCGTTGTGTAATAATTTACCGTGGTGTAATAATTTACCGTTGTGTAATAATTTACCGTTGTGTAATAATTTTCCGGTGTGTAATAATTTGCTATTGTGTAATAATTTACTCATCAATAATACTTCATCGTTTGTTCAAGATTCAGAAGTACCTACCAACAAAATCCAATAGTTCATCACTTGTGAAATGAAATAATATCGCAGAACAAACAACTCGACTTCATACAGCCATCCTTGATTATAATCAGATGCTCCGTAGTTATGATATCCGGGCCGGACTTATACCGTTTGATCCACGATCGTGTTGACGAAGCTTTTTGGTGATCACGAACGGCTGGACGTACGATGCTCCGGGTGGTCTCAAAAAATTGTTTAGCTCAAGACAGATTTAATAACGTAAAAAAAAACCATACCCTTCTATCGGAAGTTTTCGAGCTACGGCGTTCTGAAAATTGCAACCCCTATTTTGAACCCCTTAGAGATGACTGACAGTAACGTCGAGCTTCAAGGACCAACTAGACCCCGAAGGGAACCTACAACCCGAATTTCATCAATTTTGTTTCGTGGCAACTAAGAAAAGTGGCCCGTACTGCATACGGCTTACGGTGGACAGACAGAAATATTTTTATTGCAGTTTTGGATTCTACATACCTTGAAACGTAAACCATCAAATTTGGGGGGGGGGGGGGGGGGGGGGGGGGGTAAGAATTTTTTTTTCATGCTCGTTTCCAATGGTTCATTATTGAAAATAATAAACCAATACAACAATTTAGGGATAATTCACGGAATCATTTAAGGGTTGCAAGGTTACGACGATCCGGGTTACGCAGTGGTGCAAGGTTACCTTCGCATTTGATACCAGTAAAATGTAAACAATGACTTTCGTCATTACCTATGATGCTGACTACCTTGTTTACCCATATTTGTTTCATCGTGCTCAGCTCAGCCACCGCGCAGGGTACGGTTAACAAGAAGATATTTAATAACATCAGACGATTCCAACGAATGGTGAACGATTTTTGTACGATGAAAAATGGCAAACATGAAGTTCCGTAGAAACGAATCGGTTGTAAGCGGAAATCATCAGAAATGGTGCATAACGCGTTTGCCTGTCGCTTTTTGGTAACGCTTTTCCAGTTTGTGTGCCAATGTAAAGACATGAAATGCCAAAAGATGGTCCCCTACGCATTTCAGAACTATCGACTCACTTGTATGACAAATGCCCACGCGAGGTAGGTAGGAACTCAATTTCTCTCCAATCAATCACCCGATTCTGTTGAAATTTTTAGGGATCATACGGGTTGAGTCCTGGATAGTGCCCTATGAATTTCAGAACGATAGGTTTTCCTTAATACAGGCACTGCGCATGCGCAAATTTGAAATCCGAAGTACTTGGTTTCAAGAATAAAAGGCCCGATATTGCTCAAATTCGGCGGGCAGTTGGGGTGTAGCTCCCAGATTCTCCTATGAGTTTCAGAACGCCTGGGTGATTCGTATAGCCACCGCGCATAACAACGAATCAAATTAGAGATCTTGTGCAATACTTGAATCATCCACATCTTTAATTAATTAATTATTTACTTATTATCATGATTATAATATTATTGATCAATACGATAATGTTATCGATCGAGGAAGCTATGTGCCATTGAATTAGCAGACGTTCTACTTCGAATCTTCGGATATTTTTCACTTGAACGTCCCCACTGAAAAGAAGTACCCAACAACGATCCCACCTTGAAGTTACAGATGAGAAAATTGGCAGAATCCATCTACCTAATCAAATTATACCTGGCTCACTCCTCGGCCACTTCGTATACCTAATTTTCTCCTGATCGCCTCGGCTTTTGGCGAAAACTTTGAGGATTGAGGCTCAGCTTTCTGCTCTTTCCCTCGGGGAAAGGTTTCTAATTCCTATAATTCCCACACCCCCGTTGTTCTCAAACGCCACCGGGCTCCTCCACGTCCGCCCTCTTGACTTTGTTGGATTAGTTAGTTTATTCTCTCAAACCAGAGGATTATGGTTTTGCAGGAACTTGAAACCCCGGGAACTTCGGTATAAATCCTTCTCCTCCTGAACTTTTCCGAGAAATTATTCTGCCAATTATTACAGATATTCTTCATCGGCCGACTTCTTATTTACCGAGTGCTAGGATCTCCAGGAAAATCGCAGCTTTGCTTTTCCATTGTTGAATTACATAAAGATGAACGATTTAAAAACTACATTTAGGTTGTGTTTGAAACGAAAACATCAACAGCGTAGCTTCCCGAGCTGCCTGTATCTATGAGATCTGTAGTTAGACAGCGCTGGAGAAGTCCTGATTATTCACTGGTAGCCCCGTTACATTTTCTTAGTTACGCTGATATTTTTTAATCGTTGATAGCCGTTGCTAAGTATTATAATTATTTACTGGTTGGCTCGTAACATTTTTCTTTGGTGTGATCACGCAAACTTCACAATGACTCCCCTTGAAAAACATATCCATGTAAAATAAATTCGGTAGATGAAAAGAGAGAACATGGAAAATGAAACTCCAAAATTCGAATGGTGACTATCTGTATGTTTTGACATGGAAAAGAGTTGATATACCTACATCACCTTTAACATTGTCCTATCAATATTACTTATAATTATATTGAAATTCCATCGCAGAATTACTATGATTCAAACTTTCATAGGAACTGTACAAATTTCATCGTTTTCAGTACAATACTCACTTGCGTTTAGAAGGTTGACTATAATAATTGATGTCTTTAAATGCTCATGATGAGCGAGCACATTTTTAGGTCGCCAAGAGAGTGGTTTTACGCAAACTAAACATGTATATTATCAGCTATTAGAAAGGTTCTTAGTAAACCTATATAATTAACTATTATTCGTTCTGAATCGGCAACGTCGTTCCGTAATTGGCTGGTAAGTTTCCATGACCATGAAGCATAAATTTACTCTAAAGAAAGCAAGCTGCCTTCTTCTTACGTGGCTTGAAGAATATGGTCCTTTTTCCTCACATTCACTCTTTTTAAAAGCTTTCATCGTTCCTCAACCGAGAGGTTTCGATTTACCAATAAAACTCGTTAAGGCGCTTCCCGTTCTTTGAGCCGATAAAAAGGTATTTTCCCCTCTCACTTTGGAAACTCTACCCGCCCAAAACACATCCACTTCAACGATTCCGACTGAGTTATGTCGAATAAAAGATGCCTGAAAAGTGGAATGGTGTACGCCTACACAGTTGGTATTCTGTGCTGTTATGTATTTGCAGACGTTTAAAATACATAGGATGTATGTAGATAAGCATGTAGGTAACCATTAATATTTACGGTGAACTGCAGACTATCTGGATTTCCGTGCGACACAGTATCCATGATCGTAACATGTTACTAAGATCGTTGTGGAATATACACGACAGCTATTTGTTCAGCTTGGGATTAGGTAGGTATACCTATTGTATCTATAATAGTAGCGGGACTTTTGATTCTATGGTAATTACCATATTCTGTGATAGGTATTATGATATAGAGTTAGGTAGACGCTGGGCAGGTTACTGGCTGAGAGTGAATGGGAGAGTTGAGTGGCTGGGGAGAGTAATTGTGGGGTCTAAGAGGAAGTGTATGCTAGGGAGAGTATTAATGCGTGAATGGCAGAATAGATGGGATGTTAGTATGAAGGGTAGGTGGACGTATGAATGGTTGCCTAGTGTGATTGAGAGAGTGCAGGCTGAATGGATGGTCTTCGATTTCCACACGACTCAGATGATCTCTGGTCATGGGGATTTCGAAGGAAAGTTGTGTGGGTTTAATTTAAGGGAGAATGGGTTGTGTGAATGTGGAGAGGTGGGCACTGTCCATTACGTGGTCTTTGACTGTGTTTTCTTTTCACAGGAGCGCGTGAGGGCGGTGTCCAGAGTGGAAGAGTTGGGGTTGCAGTGGGATATAAGTGTGGTGAGGGTTGAAGAGGGGTACGAGGTGTGGAAGGAGTATGCTTGGGAGGTTCTGACGAAGAAGGAGGGATGGTCTGTGGGCCCTGCCTCTGGGGCCAGTTAGGTAGGCACATTTAGGTAGGCACAAGTAGTCAGTTAGGTTAGTATAGTCTGTGATATTAGGATATTAGGTCGACTGTGATAGGGTAGGGTAGGGGATAAGGTGTGAATGTAATTTAAGGAGTGTATGTAATTTAAGGTATGACTGTTAAGTAGGTTAGGTTATAGTAGGGGCAGCCGAATATCAAGTAGCCTGCCCCTTAGGTTAGGTGTGGTGCCCTGGGGTTTGGACCTCTGAACCCCAGGGCGTAAAGGTATGGGGACCGTATCCCGCATGGCTCGGTGATAGTGGGGCAAGTCCAATCCCGCGAAGCACTGAGGCATGAAAAGCGGTAGGTCCTCCTGAGGGCACCCGAAGGAGGGCCGGGCCTGCGACCATTCTAGGCCGGGAGGCTCGTGACGGGGGGGGGGGGGGACTGGGTTTGAGATTGCCTGGTCCCCTGCAGGCTCGGGTTGCTCAAAATGGTACCACGGGCGGAGGGAGCCCCAGGCCACAGGAGCAACGCCCTAGGGCAAAGCTCCACCGGTCTGCCCTCCAACAGAGGTTGGATTCGTGGTGGTCGTGAACTTTGCTAGAAGGTAGGTGGCCCTTCCTTCCCTCCTCCTCCCGGTGTTAGGCGTGGCCCTCCGGCAGAAGACGAAAGTCAGTTAACCGGAGGACTCACTTGCCATCGAATAACATCATTCCACATGTACTTATAGGGAGTGTCTTTGAGTGTAGTAAGTAGGTAGCAGTTTGTCTTTATGTACGAAGTCAAACACATTTCATGGAGCTTCGTCTCGCTGAGGTCGTTGTCATGTCGTTTAAATACCTTAACATAGGGTAGAATATAAGATAGAATAGGGCCAAATTCAACGTGATGGTTGAAAGGTTGAATAAGAAATTAGCAAATACAAATACAAAATATTGAAAATAATAATAATAATGAAAAATGATGAACAAGAGAAGTTTCGAAAACAGGAACATCTGTTGGGTAATAACGGATAACAAGGTGGAGTGTGCTTCCACAAATGTTTGATGATACATGCTGAAGCGTCATCGCATAATCGTCTTGAGACAAATCTAGAAAAAAGTGTTCTTGAGACTTTTCCGTCGGTATCAAATTTACCAGTTTTATCACTTTTTTTATCCTAAAATTTCATCATAGGAGTCGTATATCAAGCACTTTGGTACTAGTGCTTTACGAGCAGCAGCATAGGTTTCCTAATATTATATTATATTTATGTATTATTTCAATTTTTCTGGTTTAGGTCCACCTTAACTTAAATTCAATCTGACTGAAATATAAAAATCTTTCTCAGTGGAGTGTCCGAGGAATGAAAACGGCGGAGGGATGAAACAAAAAGTAGGTAGGTACCTACCTATGTTCTAAAAAACGAAGAGGGGTTGGTTAAGTCTGACGTTTGACAAAGCGACCGTAGTTGTGCCGAATAAGGAAGGCGCTCATGCAAAACGAAGGATTTTCATCTTGTTTTCTGACTCGAGCACGTAAATCTTGTCAACTTCGGGAGTCTTGCGATAAGGGCGTCACTTCAACGTTTTTCATAAGAGTGAAAGCAGAGTTTCTCGGGGCGCTTTTCTCTCGTGTCTCTTCCTTACATTCAATCAAGAGAAAACTGATGCCGAACTTTTACTCTTAATCCGGAAAAGAATCGTGAATCTAAATGTAGAAATAACTACCTATTATAATTATTATTATAGCGGTAGCGTTTCCCTTGTGACTTTTTTCCTCCAGCTATCCAAATGGATAAGGATGTCGGGAACCGATATACCTACTGCACTTTAACGATGTGGCGGATAACGGAGAACCCAACTTCGTTTAAGTTTTTCACCAAAGTGTTGTTAAAACAACGAGTCCTTGAAAACAAGCCTTGCCTTCAAAACCATACCCTATGCCTGTAGTTAAATACCTTCCGAAAGAATCATCCGCTATTGTAGCTGATTAGTTTTTGTTTCCGACCGAAAATTATTCACATTCGAACTTTTTCACCCTGTCGTAGGAAACAACGAGCAATCGGTTCCAATACAAAGCGTTTTTATCGCCAGGAAGATCATCCAGACGGCAAGGACATAGACAATTTTCTACCAATTATATTCGAACATTTGGCCTGAAATAGCTGATAACTTCACTTTAAATGCTTAACTTTACTAGCTTCTAGAAAGCTAGAACTTATTCCAGTAAACACAATTTTTCTTACTCCTATAATCAGGGAACTCTGCTTGCAAGCTCCTGAAAAAGTGATACTCCTAACTTCCTTCATGGTGTATAATTTCTGATTTTTCCCCGGGATCAGTGATTTTATTTATGTACCTTGCATGTATTTCAAAGCGTTCGTCAGCAATTGAAGATGTTCATATGTTGTTTTTTTGAATAGTGATTAAACGTCCTTCTTTGTCGAATCTCACTGGAGTCCCCGTTTAATTACGGTGAGTCAGCTCGCTCCCTCCAAGTAGATTTTTCGGAATTCTCAGTATTCCAGGCTTACTACATACCATACTTGCCTTACCTCCCTCCCCTTACTACAATTAACTGTGGTTGAATTAACTTGTACCTCTGCTTTGATTGATCTCGACCTAATACACCATAAAAAGAGTACGTATACAACAGAATCCACTAGCAGTGCAGTTTTTATGATGTACCCATGGGTAACTCCTTTTGTTTTAGAGCGATCTCATGTTTTTGCATGCGCATAGGCTGACTAACCTATAAGTCGGAGAGTGGTCGGTAAAATGAAGAGCTGGGGCGGCAGGCGTCATTATAAGGACTTCCCTCCGCGCCCCCCGTCCACCAATGGCCGTTACAACCATTGAGGTGCAATGATTCTCCTACCTTCCACGAGGCGTCTCTCAGCTCGTCGTTCCCCTCGTTTATTTGGTTAAATCTTTACCATATTACATAGGAGTGGTAAATGTAGAATTCTGGTGGGTACCACAACAACTTAAATTCGTTATTATTTACAAGGAACAATGTTTTGTTGACGTTATTGTTGGACCATCCATTTCCCGAAACCACGAAGCCGAAGCCCATACTTAAATACAATTATTTTCTATCTAAATACTGGAATAAATTATTAGGACCCCCCCCCCTTCTCCCTTACTGCTATAGTATATATACGTATAAAAGCTATGTATATTTTAAAAATATGTTTAAGAGATAAGTATCTGAATTCAATCAATGGGGTGATTTAATTAAATTTCTCGCAGAACTAATGAAAAGTTGGTACTGATGCGAGTGACTTAGTAAAGAGTGGAGTGTCTATCATAACTTGTTAGGAGGTTATTGTTTTCCAATAATTGATTGTAAGAGGCTTTGCTGCTACTTAAAACATAAAATCGAGAGAAATCTTAGAACATAAACATAAAATCGAGAGAATTTCACTATCATTATAGCCATAGGCAAGCAAGCGCTATAGGTAGCTGAGGCGACCCGGCGTGAATCAGACCGTTACCTTTAAAAAACTTCCGAAACAATCATTATCTTGATTGAAGTTGAATTTAAATTGGTGAAGGTGAGTACAACAGGTGTTCTCTACCTTCCCACTCCATAATTATGAACTCATTTACTTCACGGACGGCTCTTTCATCCCCCCCCCCCCCCCCCGCAAGTATTTTCTAAAAGAAAAAAGAACTTCGTTGTAGCAGTTCGTTTATAGTGAACAACTTGAGATGAGTTCATCATTGATTTTGAAGTTTCGTGAAAACGTGAAACTTTTTACCTTCAGTTTGAAGGATTAGGAGCATCAGTTTCCATCCCTTTGATGGACCAAAAGTCCGTAATTATGTTTACTTTTACCTGGCTTCACTCATTTCGGTTGTGGAAGCGACTCAACTCACTAAATTTTATACGAATATTTTTCAGAACTCGGAAGTTTACAGGTCGGATACAGACAGCCCACGCACTATTTTCTCTCACCACACCAACATTCAAAGATGTCTCTCGAAGAAGTAGACACCGAAAACAAAATTATATATAAAGCTGAAAGCTGAGCACACCCACATAAACACGAACAATTTTGTTTATCTTCCTCCAAAGTTCTCTTGCCGTTTGCTTAAGGTTAAGGTGGAATTATGTCAATGTCATCCACGCTTCTTCGATTTCTTACCGAACTAGCTAATATATTGCTTGCATACGTCGCGATATTCTTGTATAATGTATTTATCGCAATTTTCATGGCAAATTTGTACAGTATATTACATTAGTACATTAATCTACATAATTACAGTCTTAGCAATGACAAAACTCTATCTAGGTACTGCTAAATGATCGATATCGACATTCAAATGTTGTCAATTTCATCAATTGGCTATTCCTTATATCACTCTTACCTGTACAGCATCCTTTCTTGACGGTCTGCCTCTATGTATATACGGTAATACATGAAGAGCATGATGACGCCAGGGACCCAGAAGGAGGCGCTGGAAGATACTATGGCGTAGCTTTTGTTGACTTGAAAACTACATTCGTCCGGATGTAACTTGATGTACTCTAAGTGGCTCTTTGTAGTGTACCAACCAAGAAATATTGGGAGAAATGAGACGAGAGCTGGCGACGCCCAGACAACCGCTAACATCAATGAGAGCCGTTTTTCCGTCATGATAAGCGGGTAATCCAGGGGTTGAACTATGGCGAAGTACCTGTTGATCAATGCGAAATCAGTGCGTATTTTCTGAAATACAATACATTACTTTGAATTCCGTTAAGATATAAATATACATGATATTTGATTCGCCAACCCTCTGATCAGGTCGAATTTTGAAATATTGAATTGCGAAATAGGCAATTACTCCCTAATGAAATAGAAACGCCACAGTATTCAAGTCTAGAGCCACAGATCCACCCCACTTCTACCCCGTCACATTCAGCGTACTATTCGTCATCCATTTCGCACATCACTAACGATTTACATACTGAGGCATACAACCAGACAGACCAATATTGGTGGTTAGATCACCCTTCTTTTCTTCGTAGATGGGTGATATCCCAGTAATATAATATTTAAGAAAAATTTAGAATTGGTATAGTTGAGTTCAGAATAAGTAAAGGTGCCTACCTAACCAATTTTAATAGGTACATAGATATATAAATGACGTGGAATACAAAATTTCGTACATACCTGTCGACGGATATACAGCAAAGGTGGAGGATGGAAACTGTGCTGAAATACACGTCCAGGGAGTTCCAAACGTCGCACATGAATGTCCCAAAGAGCCAACGACCCGTTATTTCGACGGATGCGTTGAAACACATTGCCCATATAGCAACCAACATGTCGGCGAGGGCCAGGCTCACAACGAAGTAGTTGGTGATGACGCGGAGCTTCCTGTGGCGCATGACGCTGACGATGACAAGGAGGTTGCCAAACAAGGCGGCGACGATGATGACGACCATCACGCAGGACTTGGCGACGAGGATGGCCGTGTCGGCAGACCCTCCCTCGACGTAGAGTGCCGAGGAGTCGAAGGGCGGCCCTTTGGTGCTGCTGAATGCTGCTCCGGTGCTGTCATCGGGAGGTATCACGACAGTCACACTTCTATTTGTAACCATCCCTTAGGGCACTCCCTCGCCTTCGGCCATTACCTCCGTCTCCACCCTGTAACAAAAACATCAGTCGTAAGTTATGGTACATTAAATTACTATTTTCCATCAATAAGCAAATAAAAACCACAAGCCCTGGAAAAATAACTACCTACCTCGATTTCCAAGCGATATTTACCACTATTGTATAGGCAATTATTGTACTTCTCTTAAATTTTACGGACAATCTAGTTTTCAAAACCAGCCATTGGATTTTGATGCTAGGATCAGGGGAGGGGGGCACTAAATACCTGACTTCATGCAATTTACACTGAATTTTGGTCATCTAAGTTCTGTCCGATTTGAAACACCATTTCCGAACTGAAACACCGGAATTATATTTTTAACGGCATTGATATTGAAAGCGATGGGTTGGTGACACTTTTTCCATGTTCTATGCTCACATGATTTAATCATTTGAATTTTCGATAGATGTGTTTTCAAACCTGATTTCATTAATGCATCAAATTATTAGATTATTGACCGGATAGGCCTTTGTTGTTCATGGTTCGTAGTTGTTCAACATGCCTTTGTTGTTCATGTGACCTGAAGAATTTTCGTATTTTTACTGCATTGAACAGTTTATATTTTACTCTCACCTGTTCTAAATATCACATAGAATTTTACAACATAATGAATTCACTCATTTTTGTTTATTATTCTCGGAATAATACCCCTAGGTATTATTCTCTGAATAATGCCACTAGGTATGTATTCGGTTCACAAATTTTTTTCTCAATACCCCCTCAAAAAAGAAATGTTTTTACGTTTCAAGGTGTGTAGATTCCAAAAATGCAATGCCCGTCCGCCGTGCGTCGATATCAACCTCAATAATTTTTGGTCTAAAAAATGCGTTGTGCCGCAGACAAGCTGCATGGGGCCTAGTTGTGTCCCCTATCTCGGCAGCCCGATCGGAAAACACCCAGGGGTGTTATTGGTGAGACTCTGCAAATTATTACACAACAGCTTAGCCCCTTCTGCGTAGATCACTGTTTGCCCGAGGAAAGCCCTAAAACGAGCACTGGAGCCCGGGAATTACAGTTTCATAAGAATGCGCGGCATTCAATGATTCAGTCATTAATTAGGTATTATTTATTGTTATTCATGAAGCATTATGTATGTTCAAGTTACAAAAGTACCTACCTATCAAAACAATCCACAACTGCCATCTTCATATGAAATAATATAAGAAACAACCAACTCGATTTCATACAGCCATCCGTGACTATAATCAGCTGCAGCCTAGCAATGGCATGTGGGCCGGATTTATAACGTTTCATTCACGATCATGTTGACCAAGCTTTTCGGTGCAAATTAAGGGCATTTCGATGAATTTCAATCCCTATTTTTCACCCCTTAGAAATGGTTGACAGTAACGCCGAGCTTCGCGGACCACTAGACCCCAAATGGGACACACAAACCAAATTTAATTAATTTTGTTGCATAATAACTAAGGAAGGTGCGAGTTAAGGCGTACGGACGGAAATTTGTCGTTTATTATTTTAAATAATGAACTTTTGGAATTGAGCATGAAGAAGAAAAAAAAAATCAGCCCCCCACCTACCATTTTAAAATTTGTTGGATTCAGTTTCATGGTCCTACGTAGAATCCGAAATCTGAATAAAAAGTAACTCTCCGTCCGCCGTACGCTGTATTTCGCACTTTTCCTATTTGCCATGAACCAAAATTAATGAAATTTGGTTTGTCAGTAGTTCCCGTTTGCGGTCTAGTTAGTCCGCGAAGCTCGGCGTACTGCCATGCAGTCACATCTCAGGGATGAAAAGTGGAGGTTGCATTTTTAATAACGCCGCAGCTCGACAACTTTAAATAGAAGGGCATTGGTTTTTTTTTACGTTTTTAAATTAGTCTTGAACTAAAGAATTTTTGAGACCACCCGGAGCATTGAATTCCAGCCGTTCATTAGCACCAAAAAGCTTCGTCAACATGATCGTGAATGAAACGGTATATCCTGCCCAGGTATCATTACTATAGGGAACACCTGTTTATAATCACGTATGGCTGTAACTTGAACAAAGAAACGTTATGCGTCATGAAGAACAGTAAATAATAATATTAATTATTGAATTATTGAATCCCGCGCATTTTCATGAAACCGTAATTCACGGGCCGGCTGCACTACTCGATTTGCTGGGGGAGCACGGTGGTAGGTACTGACCGCTGAAAACCGTGATCTACGCGGAAGGAACATCTTTTCAGGTAAATAATAAACCGTTGTGTAATAATTTGCAGCGTTTCTGGAATCAGCGTACCTTAAAACGGAAGCCATTAAATTTTCTGGTGTTAGGGGGGGGGGGGGGGGTATTTTCACGCTCGATTCCGAAGTTTTATTGAGCATTGAAAATAAAAAACAAAATGTGTGCAAAATTCGGTATCTTTGAAGTTTTAGTAGCTTGGGCGTGTGAGGTATCATTTTCCGTGTCTTTTGGGGTGAGTAGACCAAATATGAAGTTGATTTTGACCTCTGAGTGAAGTTCTAACGAATTTTTGACTCTCAGAATTCAAATTTATGGGTCAAGAACCTGTGAAACTGGCTGTAATCACCATAAATTTGCATAATAACACAGCAGGCAGTATTAACAGGCGAATCTAAACTCGCCGGCTGCGCCTGTCACCTCATTCTACGCTCTCCTTAAGTCTCCGACTTATCTCTCTTTCTCCTTTCATGCCTCCTTACCTTCTCTCGCAAATGATCCCAGACTGGTGGAACCAGCATTGGTGATAACTAGCATTGGTGGAACCACTGGGCAAAATCCCTCTAGTACCTTTAGTGGTGGTAACCTTCCTGGCAGCTATAGTTGATAACCTCCCTGGCTGCTATAGGTGTAATTTAGGTACTAGATCCAGCAACCTTTTCTCCTCCATTCTCACTCACCGCTCCTCGCCTCACCCCGCCTCGCCTCTTACCTCATACCACCACACCTCTCATCAGTTCATTATTGTGATAGACGACAAATAACGATGTCCACCGATCAGCCACGGAAATGGTTTAGCTGTTCCTATTTTGAAACTTGCGTTTAAATGCCTATTAAGGAGGCTTATGGCAGGCTCCCATATTGCCCTGATTCTCGCATATTAGCCGTACCACATAGCCATGGTGAGTTGCATCGCACCAGGACGTCAAAAGCATTTCTCAACTATACTGACGACCATTCGTGCTCCATTTGCTTCCAAGGCAATGTGCTTCATTTTCATAACATTACACACGTTTTTCGACTGGAGGTAGCTACTCGTAAATGAAAGGCAGTAGGTATCTAGGTAGTTCAAAGCGCGATTTCAGCAAAGAGTACAATTTTTAAATGCCGCCATACTGAGAAGGAACGTTGATATCATATCCTACACCAAAAGATGGGAATAACTCTTGCTCTCCTGCTATGTAACAATCTTTGAAGATTTTTAGAAGTTTTCTCACCGTGTTTTACACCAGTACCAAACCAGAAATATAAAAAAACTTCGGAAAATCGCTTAAAGATGGTTTTACAGCTGGAGATGGTCTCATTTGAATAGATTGAATTGATACTTTCCAAATTTATTATTAAAAAAAACGCTGCAAATCCCTGCACAACGGTTTTTATATTTTGTACAGAATAACCTCCTGTTACAAACCACAGCTCTCCGTATAGATAACCCTTTATATAATATATATTATGTACTATTCTATACATATCATGCAGATCGCAGACCCTCTGTCCAACAAACTCCAGCCCCTTCTACGTAGATGGTATAATGAACCGTTGTGTAATAATTTACCGTTGAGTAATGATTTACCATTGTGTAATAAAAATTTACCCATCAATAATACTTCAACATTTGTTCAAGTTTCACTACCTATCAACAAACTCCTCCATTTTGCGAATGAAATAATATCGCAGAACAACCAACTCGACTTCATACTCTGTGATTATAATCAGGTGATCCCTAGCAATGATTTTATCTCGGGCCAATTCCCGATTGTTAGCGCGTCCCTGGTGACGAGATTTCGGCTAAATATATACAATTTCATTCACCCTGCTGTCAAAAATGCCTGTCAGTGCAAACTTCGGGGCCTTACTGTGAACGAACGGCTGGACGTACGATGCTCCGGGTGGTCTTAAAAAACTCGTAAGTTCAAAAACTATTTAAAACCGTAAAAAGATTCACGTAAAAAAAGGTATAGGCGTTCTGAAAATTTCAACCCCTATTTTGAACCCCTTAGAGATGACTGACAGTAACGCCGAGCTTCAAGGACCAACTAGACCCCAAACGGAACCTATAACCCGAATTTCATCAATTTTGTTTCATGGTAACTAAGAAAAGTGGTCAGTAAGGCGTACGACGGACAGACAGAAATATTTTTATCGCATTTTAGGATTCTACATACCTTGAAACGTAAACCATCAAATTTTGAGGGGGGTTAGAATTTTTTTTTTTTCATGCTCGATTCTAATGGTTCATTATTGAAAATAATAAACCAAAATCCGTAGGTAGGTATAGTTGGCACCAACGGGCAAAATTTACAATTTATTTGTATGAAGATATTAGGTTTTGGGTGATGACTCCATGGCATTATTTTTCATCACATTATTTAGTTATCGGATTTCGTTTTCATATTGACGTCGCATACAAATTGAAGCTAATCCATATTTCATCACTTCGCCAAAGGGACCCATCCGGCAGAAGAATGAGGCAGCGATAATAGTATTCCATTCAATCCTGCTCTAACTGGGAAATCATAATTTTTCAGTAACCTGAAAACGTCTTTTGGTGAATTGTAAGTTTGAAGTAGGTTTGTGAAGGTAAGGTTGAGAAGGTGAGGTTGAATGAGTAGGTGAGAGAGGAGTGCGAGAGCCTACCGGCGCGGTTTTCACCTCCTTGATGCTGATGCGTCTCTAGGATAGGAAAATATCCGTCCGGTTTTCACCAGGTTGGATATTGAGATAAGGAAATATCCGCACGGTTTTCACCCCCTTGGATATTAGAAAAACACTCGTCCGGATTTCACCACGTTGAGTGATGGGAAGGAAGTTCTCCTCCCGTTTTCAACATGTTGTGAACGTAGGGTTAAAGAAAAGGGTGAGTTGATGAGTATGAGGTGGGGTATGGTAAGATAGCGAAGGCTCTGGTTCGGGAGAAGTCGGTTGAATGTCGATCTGGACAAGCTGGACGCCTTATAAAGGTGCCTCTACCCTCCTACGGTCCACCGACGGCCGTTGGAAGCCGATGGAGGGAAACCTACCTGGCTTCGTCCCTTTCATCGCGCAGCTCGACTTGGTGCCGCAGTCCTCAAAAGTGAAATATGCTCGTAATGAATCATTTCTCCAGACAGAAGCTTGTTCGATAACATAACTCTTAACATCCGTGGATTAATATACTTGATGAAATGAAAACAGACACTGTTGTTACCACGGACATCATCGACCGACTCGTCTGAATAACTTCCCATGTACAACACTGCTGGTAAGCTTTCATGGAGCATGGTAACATCCTTCTATCGACCACAGGGGGGGAAAAAATCCCATGGGGTTGCGGGGGATGGAGGGACTACAAAAAGCTTTTAACCATCCCATCAGTATACCTACGCACGTGACACTCGCAAATACCTTTTCACCTAAGTCCGATGAGCAGGGATTATCGGAATTCTCATAATCCTTGCCAAACCACGTTAGGTTGGAGAATCCAGGAGTGACAAAATCACTGGAAAATTGAACAGAAACAGGGAGACCAGTAGGTAGTAAGTTGGTCAAAAACGGCTGTCAAGTGGGCGGGCAGTATAATAGCTTACCCACGTTGTTACTTTGATCAATAAATTTCGTTGATGTATCATTACATAATAATACTGTTAGCCGTAATATTGACCTAGGTGCACTTGTACATTGATGTCAAAAAAAGACTGAGCTTGATGTGGGTTAGAAACTTAAGGGTTTTGAAGGGTTTTTGTTCTCTAAATTGATGTTAATCTAAGATCCTATTGACCTCATCTTGGAAATTTAATTTTTTACTGAGCTAAGTTACGAAATTGAGTTTGATATCGCGTCCCTTCTCCCTTCTTATCACTCAAGGTTTTGTGTTAAAATCCTACAACCTCTACTTCTTGGCGAATGCCACTACTTTGTGGGTAAAAAGGATTTGTTTTATGTGTGTTCTGTGGAGGATTCGGAAGGGGGGGGGGGGATTCATGGCTCCTGGCAAGTGCTGATTTTATCCCGGGCCGTAGTTTAGCTGTGCGTGGCCCGAGTGCAACTTGGTCCAAAGGTTTGGAACGTATGGAATTGAGTTCAGAAACTTCATTCCCTTCATCTCAAATCGGAACCACATCAAATGCTATAACTGTCGGTTCATCGGTCTGAATCTGACCAGAAGTTGTGCGCGAATTAACGCCTCCCCTTCCGCTCTATACACTATTCAGTTTCCCGCGTTCATAGCGGTCCACACACTCCCATTTCCCAGCGAGTCTTCATGAGCCCAACATTAAAACCGCAATAACTTCATAAAGAGTTTCACTTGAACCCCGTCTGGTTTTCCCATCCACACAAATTACTTCTGGCCACTCCAAACTCCACTCGAATGCTCGGCAGGTGTTTTTGAAATCATTCGTGGAGGGCGTGGTAGGAACGAGATCGCTCAGTTTGCCGTACACTGAAAGCTCTTTTCATTTCGGAGTGATTACTCAGCTAAAACTCTTCTTTTGCGGATACCTAGTCGAGGTCGCTGCATCTCTGAGAAAATTACTCTTGGTAGAAGCATTAGTAATTAGGCATTCATTAGCTGTTCGTTACCCACGTCGCTAATATAAAACCCTCTCTTCCTAATACTTTTTTGGAGAGTTCTAGTGGACTGATTCGCTAAACCTACCCAGCGCCTAATGAGGTGTAAGCATGGCTGAAGAACATGCAATTAACGTAACTAACCATGCAAGCATAAACACCCTACTGGATTCAGAAACGGCCTAAAAAATTGTATACGAATAAGTGTGGAAACACGAGAGGATCGGCCTGATTAGAAACAGGTATGTAGCTGTATGTATCCCACTAAGTGGTACAGCTCCAGATACCTACCGTGTACCTAAAATGAGGTACAAAAATAAAAAATTAAAAGACTTGCAAGATCGTTGTGACAGCTTTCTAAAAAGTGCGAATCAAGGGTATCCAATGAGCAAAAACGTGCGAAAATGGGTCTTGAAATATGTTACCATTTGGCGACTCACGGATCTCAACGAGACGGATCATCAATAGAACATAACAAGTACTCTGTAAGCAAAGTCCGTACAGAAAAGAATCCGTACAGAAATCCTTAACATGCTAATGATTTTGCAAAAGCCGCGGTATGATGTACCACAATCTACGTACAGATAATGTGGTGTGTGGTTTGATGTATCAAACCTACGTACAGTATCAACATACAAACCTAGAAACAGTAGGGTACTGTGACGTGACGAAATTCCCAAAACAACTGTTAATGTAATAAATAAGCATATTTAGTGAAATACGGGCGAATATCGTCATGTCCCTCCTTCGATTGTCAACTATATAAACTCTCCAATATTCGGAAATAATCTCTCTCAGTATGGCCTCAGTCATCAATCCACCGTTTTTCCGGGGCCCTCTTTCCTGGGATTCGCTCGGTCGCCCCTCTCCTCAGAGTATAAGATTTTCTTATTAAACGGGGAGTGGGAGGTCGGAGTTGACTTGGAAAAGGGAGTAGTCGGAATCTGGACACTTGGCTGCTGAAGATTCCCTGGACGACTCTCCTCCTGCTGCAATAAGGTAAGGACTTGGTTCTTTCCTCCTAGTACAAATTATTAGAGTTTCCCCACCAAAGTTAAAGTCCTAATTGAAAATGCTAAAACGTAACGGTGTTACAGAATCTAGGTACTTAAAGAAACCTGCATCTTTTTCATATTTTCCGTAATAATTATTTTGAAAGTCTCGTTGGCAATTGGCCTTTATGTAAATTATTCTTTGTGGTTTGATCAAGTGAGAAGTATTATAAGAACATATGGGGATAGGGTTAGGTTTTTTTCCCCTTTTTCGTTAACCTTGCCCTCAAGGGTTTTTTTTTCTAACTTAACTCTATCTCCATGCCTAAGTAATTAATTTATGACTCTAAAAATTGATTCAAATCTTGTGATGGTGGTTCCATCTCAAAGCTCTTTTCTTTGGAGTTTCCGTGAGTGTATTTTCTAGGATTTAGGGGAGAATTTTCCTTTCCACGTTACTTAACGGAAAAAGTTATTCATTAAAGTAAAATTTGTAAATGTATCGACCAAATTATTAATTTAGGTTCTAGTTAGATCATTTTATAAATTTATATGTGGGTAGAAGTTAGGCCTTTTGTTTTATTTTTATACCCCTTCAGGTTTTAGTCATTTCTAGTTTGTTAAGAATTTATAGAATCTAAGAACTCATTATCTTTGTACTCACTTCCTATCTATGTTTTCCATTTTCATTTCTTTATTTCATGATTAGTCCAATAAATCTTGAGGGCTTGAATATGGATTTTGTACCTGTTAATTGCAGAACCAGTATCCTTTCCTGGTGATTTAGTTTTGACAGCATCTTGTCCCATCTTCATAGATAGCACACAATTTTAGGAAATTTCAAGTTTCCATCTAGGATTCTTTTCCAGGTCTTTTAGTTCCAGTTCACCTTCCCGAACGTTTTTAAGACTAAATTAGTTTCCCTCTCGGTTTAACCCTCATTTTTATTTGTCTATTTTACCCTAGGAGCCGTCGTCCACATATCCGAGAGAAGCTAGGTTTTGTCTTCGTGTTTCCGAATTTTAACTATAAATGTGGTCACCTCCTACCATGTGGCTATAGGCTGCTCATTGTCGGCTTGGCCGCTCTTCTCATAGGATCCTGAGCTCAAGTAACTTTTCATCTCTTCAGAAAAAAATTTCTCTTTTCGTTCGAATAGGTTGAAAGGCCAAATTTTCGTAAACTTCCTTGTCTTTTGGGGTGGACCTCGGAGTTTTCGGGAGCTAGTAAGCCTGGATCCGTTCTTTGGGATCGAGGTTTATTTCCTCACGAATCCACCGTGGCCAATGATAGTGCCTTGGGATAAGACGGATCTTTCGGGAATTATTGCCATATTGTTCCAACTTTCCCCCTTGGTGATGTTAGGAATGTTTCCGTTCGCAAAAGACAAGCAAGTTGGGTCAGGGAGATTCGAGAGCCTGAACAATAATACTCCAACCTTTTTGGAGTTTTGCTAAATTGAGCTCAGGTCTTATAGTGGAGTTCTAGGAAGCAAGGTAAGTCCATGATTGATGGTTGTTTTCTTCTGGAGGTGATCTAGAATTCTTGCAGTAATTTTTCTGACACTACACTATCACTTTTACAAGTTAGGCTAGGTCCGATTTTCAGAGTAAGTTAGTTCCAGAAGTGGAAGATCCATCGCCAATAATCTAATAATCACCCGATAGGCCTTTTAATTGCAGAATTTCGAAGTAGGTACACTAGTAGCAATGGGGACAAGATGCGTTTGGTGAAGCTGCGAGACGGACGATGGTAGAGGAGTCATTTGCTTCAGTAAATTTTGGGTGGGTGAGATAAGAGTAGCTCTACCTCAATTTTTGTTTTTTGTATACCCTGAAAACTATTATTTTGTTTACTGTTTCTTTTCCCTTTTATGGGAGGGAAACAGCTGGTGGAACGCCCCCTTTAGGATAATTAAGTAAAGATAGGTAATTTCATTTTTCCTAGTACCTAGTTCAATTCTCAAAAATGTTAGTTAGAAGTTTGCATTTATTTCCCGCGATTCAGGGAAGAATAGGAGTACGGCAGGGAGAGAAGGGTTTAGCGGGGGTGGTTTTGGGGGCTTCACACCGCAATGGGGTGAAAGCCTCGACCGAAACCATCTCTGCTCCACTCCGAAGTCCCCGCCATTCGTAACAGTACCTATTATGTATCAGCATGCAAACCTACACACAGTAGGTCGTGATGTACGATTTGTATGCTGGTACAACATAATGTGGTTTTTGCAAAATCATTAGCTTGTTAGGATTAAAACTGGATATATATTAGAACGAGCGAGTCATTCTCCTTGAGAAGGACGATCCATCGCGACGAATCCCGAATAAGTAAATACATACGTAATTTGAGAAAATGCCAAACTTATAACGTCAAGTGGCTGTGAAGTGGGGTCTCCTGAAAAAGGCTTGACGCCAGGAATCTTGAAGATTTCGCATGTTGCCTATCAAGGTTGTAAAATAAATACAAATTTTGTATTGAAACACTTTTGAATCGTCCCTCGCCTAAAATAAAATGGGGCTTTGTAATTTTATAGTTTTCAATAATGAACCTTTGGAATCGAGCATGGGAAAAAAAAGAAAAAATTAACCCCTGTAAATTTGGTGGTTTCCGTTGCAAGGTACATAGAATCCGAAAACGGAATAAAAAAAAAATTCTGTCCGTCCGCCATACGCCGTGCTTCGCACTATCCTTAGTTACAATGAACCAAAATTAATTAAATTTGGTTTGTAGGTCCCATTTGGGTCTAGTTGTTCAGCAAATCTCGTCGTTACTGTCAGTCATCTCTAAGGGGTGAAAAACAGAGGCTGCCATTTTCAGAACGCCGTAATTGGAAAACTTTCAATAGAAGGGTATGGTTTTTTTAACGTTTTTAAATTGATCTTGAACTAAAGAATTTTTTGAGACCACTCGGAGCATTGTACGACCACCCGTTCGTTTGCACCGAAAAGCTTCGTCAACATGATCGTGAATGAAACGGTATAAATCCGGCCCAGATAATCATTGCTAGGGAACACCTTATTATAATCATGGATGGCTGTATGAAAATGAGTCCATTGTTCCGTGATAATATTTCATTTGAGAAATGATGGCACTTTTAGATTTTGTTGATAGGTATATTCGTAACTCGAACAAACGTTATACTTCATGAATAAAAACAAATAAAACTATTGAATCCCGCGCATTTTTATGAAACTGCAATTCCCGGGCCGGCTCCAGTGCTTGATCTAGGGCTTTCCTGGAGGGAGCTCGAGGGAAGGTGTTGACCACAGAAAACAGTGATCTACGGAGAATAATAACAGGCATAATTAAAACGTTTGCTCAAGTATCAAAAGTACCTACCAACAAAATCCAATAGCCCATCACTTATCAAATGAAATAATATCTCAGAACAACCAACTCGACTTCATACGGCCATCGCTGATTTTAATCAGGTGCTCCCTAGTGATGATATCTGGGCAGGATTTATACTGTTTGATTCAAGAACGTGTTGACGAAGCTTTTTAGTGCACACGAACGGCTGGACGTACCATGCTCCGGGTGGTCTCAAAAAATTCTTTAGTTCATGATCGATTTAAAAACGTAACCAAAAATCATACCATTATATTGAAAGTTTTCGAGCTACGGCGTTCTGAAAATTACAAACCCTTTTTTTTAGCCCCTTAGAGGTGACTGACAGTAACGCCGAGCTTCGAGGGCCAACTAGACCCCGAACGGCACCTAAACCCGAATTTCATCAATTTTTTGGTTTATTATTTTCAATAATGAACCATTGGAATCGAGCATGAAAAAAAAAATTCTTACCCCCCCTCAAAATTTGATGGTTTACGTTTCAAGGTATGTAGAATCCAAAACTGCAATAAAAATATTTCTGTCTGTCCGCCGTACGCCGTACGCCGTACACCGTACGCCGTACGCCGTACGCCGTACGCCGTACGCCGTACGCCGTACGGGCCACTTTTCTTAGTTACCATGAAAAAAAATTGATGAAATTCGGGTTATAGGTTCCGTTCGGCGTCTAGTTGGTCCTCGAAGCTCGACGTTACTGTGAGTCATCTCTAAGGGGTTCAAAATAGGGGTTGAAATTTTCAAAACGCCTATACCATTTTTTTACGTAAATATTTTTACGGTTTTAAATAGTTCTTGAACTTGCGAGTTTTTTAAGACCATCCGGAGCATCGTACGTCCAGACGTTCGTTCACAGTAAGGCCCCGAAGTTTGCACCGACAGGCATTTTCGACTCCAGTGTGAATGAAATTGTATACAATTCAAACCAAATCTCGTAACCAGAGACGCGCCCACAATAGGAATTTGTGAATACGGCCAATCATTGGTAGGGATCACCTGATTATATTGGCGGAGTGTGAAGTCGAGTTGGTTGTTCTGTGATATTATTTAATTTGAAAAATGATGGCTCTTTTGGAGTTTGTTGGTAGGTAGTGAAACTTGAACAAACGTTGAAGTATTATTGATGGGTAAATTATTACTACGGTAAATCATTACTCAACGGTAAATTATTACACAACGGTTCATTATACCATCTACGTAGAAGGGGCTGGAGTTTGTTGGTAGGTACTTTTGCAACTTTTTTCACTCCTCATCAACAATTTCTTTTCAGAACTTCATTATGTGTGTTTCTTTTTGTTAGGTACTGTTTGTCATCGGCAGAATTATTTTAGCAACATTTAACTCGTGATTTAGGTAGGTACCTAGTAACGAGTACGGGGTTAGGTACTAACCTATGGTGGGTCTGCGATCTACATAATATGTATAGAATAGTACATATCATATTATATATACGGGTTATCTATACATAGAGCTGTGGTCTGTAACGGAAGGGTATTCTATACAAAATAATAAACCGTTGTGCAGGGATTTGCAGCGTTTTTTTTCATGGTATAACTAAGAAAAGTGCTAAGTACGACGTACGGCGGAGAGACTGTCATTTTCTTTTATTATTTTATTATTTTCAATAATAAACCTTTTTTTCAATAATGAACCATTTGGATTCGAGCATGAAAAAAAAGTGTAACCACCCCCTTCAAAATTTGATGGTTTCCGTTTCAAGGTATGTGGAATCCGATATTGGAATAAAAAAAATTCTGTCTGTCCGCCGTACGCCGTACTTCCCACTTGTCTTAGTTACCATGAGCCAAAATTGACGAACTTGAGTGCCATTTGGGGTCTAGTTGGTCCTGGATGCTCGGCGTTAATGTTTGCCATCTCGAAGGGGTGAAAAATAGAGGTTTAAATCTCCAATCCCCCTCAAATTTTGATGGTTTACGTTTCAAGGTGTGTAGAATCCGAAAATGCAATAAAAAAAATTCTGTCAGTCCACCGTACGCCGTTAGCCGTACGCCTCACTGGCCACTTTTCTTAGTTACCATGGAAAAAATTGATGAAATTCGGTTTATAGGTTCCGCTCGGGGTCTAGTGTTGGTCCTCGAAGCTCGGCGTTACTGTCAGTCATCTCTAAGGGGTTTAAAATAGTAGGTGAAATTTTCAGAACGCTGTAGCTCGAAAACTTTCGATAGAACGTTATGGGTTTTTTCACGTTATTAAATTTGTCTTGAGCTAAACAATTTTTTGAGACAACCCGGAGCATTGTACGTCCAGCCGTTCGTGTGCACCAAAAAGCTTCGTCAACACGATCGGGAATCAAACGGTATAAATTCGACCCGGATATCATCGCTAGGGAGCATCTGATTATAATCAAGGATGGCTGTATGAAGTCGAGTTGGTCGTACTGCGATATTTGTTAAGTGATGGACTATTGGATTTTGTTGGTAGGTACATGTGAAACTAGAACAAACGTTGATGTATTACTGCTGGGTAAATTATTACACAATGGTAAATTACTACACAACGGCAAATTATTACACATCGGTAAATTATTACATAACGGTAAATTGTTACACAACGGTAAATTCATTCAGCTTCAGTCTTCACTCAGCTTTGATCAGTAACACATCGTTCCGTGTTTACGTGCTAGTGTCTTGCGCCTGACTACTCGTGTCTTCCGATATGGACTGTGCCAAGTGTACGCGAGAACTTTCGTCTCCGAAGAAAACTGTGAAGTGCGTAGCATGCAAATCTGCGTATCATCCCGCGTGTACCCGATTGAAATCGCTTGACAACTACACAAAGTTGAAAACTGAGTTGAAACAAAAGTGGAAATGTGACAAATGTCTCAGTGGTAAGAATCAAGGTGACGTTGATGCTGACACGGAGAGCTCGGATGACGAAGAGGGGGATAAGGAAGTGCCAGTGCTGTCAAAAATGAATATTAAATTAGATAAGCTAATGAATGGCTTTGTTTCCTTCAAGGAACAGATTGCCAACATGGAGAAGTCGATGGAGTTCTTCAACACCAAATTTGAAGAAATGAATACGTCAATTGATGTTTTCAAACAATGTATCAAAGAAGTGACGGCATCTAATCAAAAGCTTCAGGCAGAAAATATTGAACTGAAGAAAGAAGTAGAATTCTTACATTTAAAGGTAAACTCCCTCGATCAGTTATATCTTAGTTCAACAGTTGAAATAAAAGGAATTCCAATAACAGAAAACGAAGATCTGAATGAAATTGTGAAAACCATTGCGAATAAAATTGAGATTCCGGTGCATTTCCAGGAGATTGTCTCGATTTATCGTATTAAGAATTCGGTAAACAAAAACACCAATTCTTCTTTGAACGTGAATGCGTCCCCGATAATTCTGGAATTAGCTAATGTCAGGGCAAAGCAAAATTGGCTCAAGCAAATTCGAATTTACAGAAATTTAACAGCTAAGGATTTGTTTTCATCGCTTCTGGATACTAAGGTCTTTATCAACGAGCGGCTGACCCCCTACAATAATCGACTGTTTTGGTCTGCCAGAAGGATTGCTAAGGAATATGACTATCGATTTGCTTGGACTTCAAACGGCCGTATTTTCTTGAAGAAAGATGACTCGTCGATTACTCGTGCGATCTGCATCTCTGATATGAGTCAGCTTGTTCGACTGGATGTATCGAACAAATTAAACATTGGAACGTCCCGCGCTTCTCCCTGGTAACTGAGAGTCAATCGCTAACTACCTATTTTTGTTTACTTTATCATGGCTGAGGATACTTTAGAGGTGTATAATGAAGTAGAAACATTGAGATGTGACTTGATAAATGACATTGAACTTGAAATTAGAAATGTGAATGGGTTGAATATTTTGTCGCAGAATATTCGTAGTTTGAAAAAGAGATTTGAGGAGTTTTGTTGTTTTTTGAAATCTGTTGACGTTGTTATACATGTTATTGTCCTAACTGAAACATGGAATAGAGATATGATTTTGTATCAAATAGAAGGTTATAATTCCTTTTTTAGTAGTACTCACGCTAATCAGGCAGAGGGGGTTGCGGTGTTCTTGCGAGATGATTTTGAGATTGTGAATACTAATCTTGCTTCGGTTGATGAGTGTAATGCCGTGTCTGTGGACTTCATGTATGAAGGGCTCTTATTATCACTGACAGGTGTTTATAGATCGCCGGAGAGGGAGGTATTATCGTTCCTTGAGAGTTTGGATGCATTTCTAACTAAAGCTTCAAAATTCGCTGCCAGCATTTTTTGCGGTGATATTAACATCAACATTTTAACTCCAACTAAGAATGATCCTTCCCAGTACCTAAATGTATTAGCTAAACACGGCTACGTATCCCTAATAAATATTTTCACACGTCCTAGTTCAGAAACATGTTTGGATCATGTTTTTGTTCGGGGTTCAAATCTCTCTAGTATTGGTGGTATAGTTTACTCAAGTGATTTTACTGACCACTCTACTGTTATTGGTTGTATTAATTGTAGAATTAAGGAAAATAGTAAGAAAACACGCTCGAATCAAATAGATAAGGTTGCTGTTGTGAACTATGATAATCTTAGGAGTTCTTTGCTAACTGAAAAATGGGAGGGGGTATATTCTAAATCTGATGTTGACGATGCGGTGACTTGTTTTCTGGATTCCTTGAGTGAACATGTTTCTAAATGTACAACTGAAATAGTTCCTAGAAAGAAGTTCAAGAAGCTGAAGCCTTGGATATCAAAAGGTATAATAACATCTATCCGAGCGAGGGATAAAATAAGGGTTAAATCGAAATTACGTCCTATGGACATAGATTTGTTGGAATATTATAAAAAGTATAGAAATTTACTAAATTTACTAATTAAAAAAGCAAAAATTGTGTATTTTAAAAAGAAAATAGAAGAAGCTGGAGGAAATTCAAAAGTAGTCTGGGATAATATAAAAATGGCGGCATACATTAAAGATTCTAAGGTCAATGAAATATTTTCGATACTTGTTCCTGATGGCAGGGAGGTACGTGATAAGTTGGAAATAGCTGAAAATTTTAATAATTTCTTTGCCAGCGTTGGGCCAAGTATTCTAAATGAAATCGCTACACCACCACATTCTGTATCCTCTAGAATGAAGGAGAGAGTTAGCCCCTTGCTCTCACCCCCATCTTCATTGTTCCTGAGGCCGGTCACGCCGGCTGAAGTAGCTAGCCATCTGTCTAGAATTAAGTTGAGTTGCTCTTTCTATTGGAAAAATATTACGAATAAGATTTTGAAATCCATCTCTAATCTAATT
The DNA here is from genome assembly GCA_954871275.1 of Leptopterna dolabrata. Taxonomy (NCBI): domain Eukaryota; kingdom Metazoa; phylum Arthropoda; class Insecta; order Hemiptera; family Miridae; genus Leptopterna; species Leptopterna dolabrata. Next base: position 39,083,220 of record OX940978.1, on the reverse strand, counting down.
TCACTCCCCCTTTCTTTTATATTTAACTTGGTTTTCCAAACTGGAACATTCCCAACTATTTTTAAAGATACTGTTGTCATACCACTTTTCAAGAGTGGGAAGAAAAATGAGATGACAAATTATAGGCCAATTGCGCTAACTTATACATTAGCCAAAATTTTAGAAAAATGTTTAAAAAGGAGAATAGTGGAATTCTTAGGGAAAAATAATGTTTTTTCTAGTAGGCAATTTGGTTTCCGTGAGGGGCTGAGTACGGAGCATGCCCTGTTTGAGCTGAATAACTTGATTAGCAGGAAGTGCGACGAGGGTCTTCATGTTTTGGGCATTTTCCTTGATGTGAAGAAGGCTTTCGACTCTGTTCAACATAAAAGCTTGTTGGATAAACTTTATAACAGTGGCATTCGAGGACTACCTTTGAAAATCATTGGGTCGTACTTGGAGGGGCGTTCACAAGTCACAAGGATTGGAAATCACATTTACAGTGGTCCTAAGGAGATTGTATGTGGAGTTCCGCAAGGCACTGTATTGGGCCCAATTTTATTCATATTGTATATCAATGATCTGCTAAATATGAATTTTAATGGCGAAATTTTTGGTTATGCTGACGATACGGCCCTAATCTTGTGGCATGACGATTTTGATGCGCTTGTGGACATAGCAAGTCGGGAGCTGCTTTTGATTCGCCAGTGGTTTGATTTGAACTTTTTGTGCCTCAATCTCGATAAAACAAATATTTTAAATTTTTCAATTTCTCGAAAGATTACGACTCACAACCTTGTTAAGATACATGACCATAGCTGCTCCAGTGTTGATCTTGATTGTACGTGCGCTTCTGTTCCATTTAGTGAAAGTGTAAAATACTTGGGTATTACGTTTGAACGTAACCTTAATTTCAAGTCCCATATTTCATCTTTAATTGGGAGGCTTCGAAAATTGTATTATGTGTTCCGGGTGGTTAGGGACTTTCTTCCTGAAGGGCTGCTACGTACTTTGTATTTTGGACTGGCTAACTCATTAATGAGGTATGGAATAACAGTATGGGGGGGTACATTCAAATCGTACCTTAAGCCTTTGCAAACCGTCCAAAATGGGCTGATTAAGATTTTATTAAAGAAACCTTTTAGATTTTCAACTAATTTACTTTATAAAGAATTTAACGTTTGTAATATTGATAATATTTTCCTAACTGAATCCTGCATTATGGTTTATAGAACAGGTATACATCCCGAAAATTTTTCCCATTTGCCTACTACTAGAACTGCTGTTACCTGTAATATTTCACTTCCTAAAATGAATTCAGAATTCTATAAAAGAAACTCTTATATCAGAGCGTTATATATATTCCTTAAGTTCGGTATTAACCCGTCACAGTCCCCTAACCTTAGCAGATTTAAGTCAAATCTTGCAACGATTATCCGTGCAGACAATGTTGTTTTATAGTAACTTTTGTTTAAAATGGCATTCTTTAATTGTTGATAAGTTTATATTTTTGTTATGTTTAATTTGTCTCTTTGAACTGAGTTCTATTAATTTACTAGGCACTTGATCATCTTACGTTTTCTTGTACATGATCAGGTTGAGCTATTAGACTCCACCGGAGGCCACAAGTCTTCGACTTATTCTCTCGGTGGGTGAAAAACTGTGCATTTTTTTTTTTTTGTTCTTTGATTTGATCATAATAAGATTATTATTTTAGTATAAATAAGATTATATTATAAAGTCTAGTTGTATTTAGTATTTTTTTTTTCTTCTGTTTTTTCATTGTACGAAGTGGTTTTTCAGTTTTTTGCCAATAAATAATAAATAAATAAAAATAAAAATAAAAATAAATAAAATTATTACACACGGTAAATTAATACACCACGGTTCATCTACCAAGAAGGGGCTGGATTTTGTTGATCGCTACGTTTGCAATTTGACCGAACCGTCGCAGTATTATTGATGGACAACTTATTACACAACCGTTCATTATACTGGCCACGGGGGTAGGTACTGACCGCAGAAAACAGTGATCTACGCAGAAGGGGCATCTATTTCACTCCACATCAACAATTTTCCTTCAGAATTTCATTATTTGCGTTTCTTTTTGCCATTTCAGTTACTGTTTGTCATCGACAGAATTGTTTTAGCAACATTCAACTCGTGATTTAGGTAGGTACCTAGTAACGAGTACGGGGTTAGGTACTAACCTACGGAAGGTCTGCGATCTACATAATATGTATAGAATAGTACATATTATATTTTATAGACGGGTTATCTATACAGAGAGCTGTGATCTGTAACACAAGGGTATGGTGTACAAAATAATAATTCGTTGTGCAGAGATTTATTTAGTTCTAGAACTTGGGAGTTTTTTAAGATCACCCGGAAAATTGTAGGTCCAGCTGTTCGTTCACAGTAAGGCTCAGAAGTTTGCACCGACAGGCTTTTTCTACAGCAGAGTGAATGAAATTGTACACATTCAGCCCACATATCATCACTAGGCGCGATAACAATCGGGTATTGGCCCGAGATAAACTCGTTCCTAGGGAGCGCAAGATTATAATCACGGACTATGAAGTCAAGTTGGTTAATCTATGATATTGTTTCATTTGGAAAATGAATGGCTCTTTTGTTGTTGATAGGTAGTGAAACTTGAACAAACGTTGAAGTATTATTGATTGGTAAATAATTACACACCGGTAAATAATTACACAACGGTTCATTATACCATCTACGTAGAAGGGGCTGGATTTTGTTGGCAGGTACGTTTGCAACTTTTGGTTTATTATTTTCATTAATGAACCTTTGGAATCGAGCATGAAAAAAAAAAAAAAAATTTCACCCCCCCCCCCCACACTATCTAAATTTAGTGGTTTCCGTTTCAAGGTATGTAGAATCCGAAAATGCAATGAAAAAAATTCTGTCCGGCCGCCGTACGCCGTACTTCGCACTTTTCTTAGTTACCATGAGCCAAATTTTCGAAATTCGTTTTATAGGTCCTATTTGGGGACTAGTTGGTCCTCGAAGCTCGGCGTTACTATCAGTCATCCCTAAGGGGTGAAAATTGGGGTTGAAATCTCCAGGATGCCGTTATCTTGAACTTTTTTACGGTTTTCAATAGTTCTCGAACTTGGGAGTTTTTTTTGGACCACCCGGAACATTGTACGTCCAGCTGTTCGTTCACAGTAAGGCCCAGAAATTTGCACCGACTGGCTTTTTCTACAGCAGGGTGAATGAAATTGTATGCATTTAGCCCAAATATCATCACTGGGGACGCGCTAACAATCGAGAATTGTCCCGAGATCATCATTGCTAGGCAGCACCTGATTATATACGGAGTATGAAGTCTAGTTGGTTATTCTGTGATATTACCTATTTTATTTGACAAATGATTGCTATTTTGTAGTTTTTTGATAGGTAGTGAAACTTGAACAAACGTTGAAGTATTATGGTTCCTTTCGGGGTCGATTTGGTCCTCGAAGCTCGGCTCTACCGTCATTCAAGGGTCGAAATTTTCAGAACGCCGTAGCTCGAAAACTTTCGATAGAAGGGTGCGTTTTTAAATTTATCTTGCGCTATAGCATTTTTGAGACCACCCGGAATCGTACGTCCAGCCGTTTGCACCAAACAGCTTAGGCAACACGATCGTGAATCAAACGGTATAAATCCGCCCCAGATATCATCACTGGGGAGCGCCTGATTATAATCACCGTTGGCTGTATGAAGTCGAGTTGGTTGTTCTGCGATATTATTTAATTTGAAAAATGATGGCTCTATTGGATGTTTTGGTATTTTGAAATTTGAACAAACGTTGAAGTATTGTTGATGGGTAAATTTTGACACAACGTTAAATTATTACATAACGGTAAATTATTACTCAACGGTAAATTATTACACAACGGTTCATCTACCTCGAAGGGGCTGGATTTTGTTGATAGGTACTTTTCCAACTTGAACGACCGTTGAAGTATTATTGACGGGCAAATTGTAACACAACGGTAAATTATTACACAACGGTTCATTATACATATTATCTACATAGAAGGGGCACCTATTACAGGTAAATTATTACACAATGGTTTATTATTTGCTTTATGCTTCATGAATAACTACAAATAATAAAGACTGAATTATTGAATCCCGCGCATTTGTAGGAAACTTTGATGCCGCAGCCAGCTCCAGTGCTCGATTTAGGGCTTTCCTGGGGGGAGCTCGAGGGTAACTGAAAACAGTGATCTATGCAGAAGGGGCATCTATACAGGTGAATAATAAGTCAATGTGCAATAATTTGCAGCGTTTTTATTGCATTTTCGGATTCTACAAACCTTGAAACGTAAACCGTCAAATTTTGATGGGGGGGGGGGGGGTTTAGATTTTATTTATTTTTATTTTTATTTTTTTTCATGCTCGTTTTCAAAAGTTCATTATTGAAAATAATAAACCTAACGTTTTTGTCTGTCCGCCGTACGCCGTACTTCGCACTTCTCATAGTTACCATGAACCAAAATTAATCAAATTTGGTTTGTAGGTCCCGTTTGGGGTCTAGTTGGTCCTCGAAGCTCGGCGTTACTGTCAGTCATCTCTAAAGGGTATAAAATACGGGTTGAAATATTCACAGCGCCGTAGCTCGAATACTATCAATGGAAGGGTATGTTTTTTTGTTTTTTTTTTGTTTTTAAGTTCTTGAACTAAAGAACTTTTGGAGACCGCTTGTGCGACAAGCCGTTCGTGTGCACCGAAAAGCTTCGTCAACATGACCGTGAATCAAACGGTATGAATCCGGCCCAGATATTATCGGTAGGGAGCACCTGATTATAATCACGGATGGCTGTACGAAGTCGAGTTGGTTGCTGTGTGATATTATTTCTTTTGAAAAATGATGGATCTTTTTGATTTTGTTGATTGGTACTTTTGCAACTCGAACAAATGTTGAAGTATTAATATTATTGGGTAGATTATTACACAACTGTAAATTATTACACACGGTAAATTAACACACACCGTTTTATTATCCTATCTACTCAGAAGGGGCATGTATAAAGTTAAACTGTTACACAACGGTTTATTATTTACCCTATGCTCTTCGAATACCTACAAATAATATTAATGATTGAATTTTTGAATCCCGCGCATTTTTATGAAATTAATCCCCGGGCCGGCTCCAGGACTCCAGTACTTTCGTTACACACGAAAAGTTCTCCAATCAACCGCCCACGTTAGCACTCCACGCATAGAATGTGACATCAACCATCCATCATCTTTTTCTTCATCAGGTTATTAAGTTGTACTGAATGTTTCTGAATCAATGATATAATAGCAACAAATAATTAGGTACCTCCAAGGAATCCATAGCATATTAATTTATGAACTAATAGTGCGGCCGGCTCCAGTACTCGATTTAGGGCTCTCTTTGGGAAGCGCGAAGGTAGGTATTGACCACAGAAAACAGCGATCCGCGCAAAAGGGGCATCTATACAAGAAAATTATAAACCGTTGTGTTTGCAGCGTATCGTACGTTTTTAAAATCGATAAGGCCTGCTAATGAACAACTCGAAGTTTCCGACTTAATAGCTTTTTTATTGAACTTTCGACTCCCCCGATACTCTTTTGTATTTAATGAAGAAGGAAAATCCTTCTCCTTTCTCGGGACTTGTTATGGAGGGAAAAATGATGAAGCGAATATCGTCGAATAAGAAAATCTCTGTTTCGTTACACTCGAAAAGTTCTCCACTCAACCTCCCACGCCATGCACTCCACGCATATAATGTGACGTCAACCATCCATCATCCTTTTCTTCATCAGGTATTAGCCAGGAGTAATACGTGGTACTGAATGTTACTGAACCAACGGTAATTCTTTGATCGATTCTGGTCGTTCAAGAAAATCGACTTATAAAACTCACCGGCTAATAATTTCTAATACCGACAAATTAGATTTCCTGAATCGGTATAAACATAAAAATCCTGTATCAACTCTCATAATCGATTTTGATTGGCCGATTGGACAAAGACGGACGTCTGGTTTCACCTACATACCTAACTTTTTTTTTTCATTTTCAGCTCGCTGTTTGAAATACAGGTATGTCTGAAATCCGAGTAATATCGCGATTTTACAAGTGGTAATTTAGCTGAGGTGTGAACGACGTAGATACATTGAATAACTGTCAATACTGTTTGTATCTAGGGACCTATTAGACAAGTGCACTCAGGTCAAGAGTGCTCGCTTTCTAGATTTTCAGTCCTGATTGTTAAACAACTATCAGTTTTAAGGGATGTCGCAATTCATGCAGAGCAGTTTAGTAATCCAGTCTAAAATCTGTGTTTCGAGTCTAAAATTAGTGGTACCTGATGCAGCGCTGAAAATTGAAACCGTTTGGTAGGATATAGAAATGAAAACGACCTCACATATGATTCAACGCTGCATCACGTGGTGAACCCTCAATTACGGTGATTTTTCGGGATAACCGATCAGATAACGAGATTTCCGTCGCGAAGTTTCGGACACCTCTGTTGCCTCTAACTGGAGAACCGATATCATTCAGTCAATCAATCAATGTCATCCAACAATTTAGCCATTCCTTGACTAGTCAGTCAATCTGATACACTGACGTGTGGATTTCGTTCAATCGGTATCATGCTCGTTGGAGGTGGAGTGAACGCAGTTTATTTCTGTTGGGCATTCACCACATTTTAAGGAGGACAATACATTTTAATGCACACTACCTCCTCAAAAGATCAAACAACATTTCAAAAGTGCACACACCTGCTAAAACTGTTAGGGCTATCCGGCAATTCACTGATGTTAAAATCTAGGGTACTTCTAAATGTTATCATTTATTTATGTATGTCACTATATATATATATATATATATATATATATATATATATATATATATATATATATATATATATATATATATATATATATTTAAAATTTAATGAACTTGAAAATCTAGGTTAGCTTTGGAATGCGTCTAAAAACTTAATTTTTATCGGAAAAGATTAAAAAAAATTCTTCAAACATTTTGGACCCACTAGGTACCTACTTTTTTTTATTTTCTTCAAAAGATTGCTTAAAACCTCATTTTTCAGCCAACGAATGTGTCGGTATATCAATCGAACATTCCTTTGCTATGGCGGGACGTGACAAAATTCGACACACCAATCATAGCAATGACAGGAAAACTTTAACTATGTAACCTGTAAGAGACTTTTATTAGTTACCTACCCATTTGATCAATAAAATCCATTAGTATAGCTAAAAAAAACCTGTCTGTGTCGCTGGATTCTGAGCTTCAAGTTTTTTTTTCACCAGATGCCTTATCATACACGCGTAATGGCGCGTTACGGGAGATGGGGCGGTTAAAAAACCACTAATGCACATTCATTTATGTACAACTGCACTCGTAGAACGTTAGGAGCTTGTACGTCGAATCTTGTGTGTAGGTAGACCTATGTTCGCAAAAACGACCTTAATAAATCAAGGTCTTACACTGACAGGAATTTGGTGATCTATGCAGGAAAACAGTAACCGTTGTGTAATAATTTGCAGCTTTTTTGTGTGCAAAATTAAGAGAATGAAAAACTGTAAATAGTAGGTAGCTTGGTTTGAAAATCCCAAGTTCGCACTCCTTTATTACTTACGAAATCTTTCAGCAATTACAGAAAGCAGAAGTAGGCTTACCGGGCTCAATTGTAAGGCTGAGTAATGAGGTTGGTTTTTTTTTTTTAGAAACCAAAAGAAAACGAACGAGATGGGAGAAAAACATTTGTCCGACAATCATTTTTCAGCTGAGGTAGGGTAGGGCTCGTTCCTGCCCATTTAACAGCGGCGCTCAAGGGCACTACCACCGTACCGATCCTACGGACACTCGCTCGTCCGACTGAGCATTATTACAAGCATTTTACTCGCTCTTGGAAAAGTGGATGGGTGGAGAAAACATGACAGACGGATTACAGGTGAGTATATTTATCTCAAGTGGAGAATTCACTATAATTTATAGTGAAGAACAAAGGTCTTCAAAACTAACTTTAAACCCTCCTGTTTGTATATAAATGGTATCTAGTATTATATTTATTAATTTGTTTTTCACTATCTTGGCTTCTTGGTAAATCATCCTTATTTTTCTCATTTCTTTTTCCAAATTACTAACTGTCACGAACTCGCGACGAAATCGAGGAAACCCATTTGAAATAATAAGAACGGAATTATTGAAAGGTTGTCTATTTCCAGTCACGAAAAATACGGTGTTATACCGGTTCCGAAGATCAAACCATCGTAACAAACAATAATTGAAGGTCATTGGAGAGAGGTGAGCTTATTATTATAGTCCCAAAAAGTGAAATGTGGTCGATTTGGACTGGTTGTGAAGATGAAATAGTAAGGGAGTAAAGTGAAGGGGATCGACTCTGATTGGCTATGGATGTGAATGGCAAAAAGTGAAAGGAAGGTAGGGGGGAAGGAGGGGCCAAGCTGTATGGGAAGATGAAAGTACAGTTTATTTATATTTGCTTCAAGTCTGTTCAAATTATTTTGTCTAAAATTCAATTCCACTGACCGATAGTTGAACTAAAATTTTAATTTATTCAATGTGACGATACTAATTGATAATATTATGCTGTGTCAGTTGCAATTATAAGGATCAATCAGTATTTCAGGCAAAGATGGAGGGGAAAGTCGGAAAACCGCGAACTTCAGCATCGAAACTGACTGTAACTTCAATTAGTGAGCTAGAAGATGTCAAGTTATCACACCTGCATAGTTCCCATGGACCTTTCCTATCACTACCCACTTCACGGATGGAGGACCTTTTGAGTCTATTAACGCTTCAATCTCCCCGTTTGAAAATAGTGTCGAGGCTTGAAGGCGGAGAAAATGGCATTTTGAGGCAAGTCGAACTACTTTGATCTCGCCTGGCAGAAGATGAGATGAGGAGGCCCCTCCTTTCCGCCTTGCTTCCCCAAGTCTTGAACACTTGCCTTGGTCGGTAGGTTGGGGAATCCGATCCACCCTCCGTCTCCCCAGCTGTGGGCATTGAGAAGTCAAAAAACGCTGCAAATTTCGCACAACGGTTTATTATTTACCTGTGTAGATGCCCCTTCTCCGTAGATCGCTGTTTTCTGCGGTCAAAGTTGCTCCGACCAAAGAAGTACGAGGGACGGACACAAAATTTGTTATTCCATTTTCGGATTCTACATACCTACCTTGAAACGGAAACCATCAAATTTTGAAGGAGGCGGTTCATGCTCGATTCCAAAGGTTCATTTTTGAAAATAATAAACCAAAAAACTCACGTTAAATCAAACTGGTTTCACCATTTTTGAATGCTCTAACTAAATGCAGAAGGGACATTTTATTGTATTAGTTGAATGATGAATAGTGCATTAGAGGACATTATAACAGTGAGGGTGACGGGAAGGTGGCTTGACCTCATATTTAAAAGACCAGAATTCAAGGCAGCCGTTGGAGTCTTCATGGATACTTCAAGCACCCAGGAAGAAGTTCCTCATGCTGGTGAGATTGTGCTGAAGGCGCTCTATGCGGGAGAACTGTACCCTGGCTGTTCATTAGATGACATGCGGTATCATCAGATATTCAAAGCTGGTCTGTCGCAAAAAAGTAGATCTCTGTCGCTTACCATCAACATGTGATGCTGCGTGCCAACACTCGCTGCGTACGTTCATGGCCAAATTGCGCCGCGAACTTCTCTAAAGCCGGCCATGCTTTAAAGAAGGCCGCGGCCAAAGATTTGGCAACACTGTAAATAGCTTCTTGGCTCAGGCCGCTCTCATTACCACAGCGTTCTTTTAGCTCCATGAATGAATCCTTCAGTTATTTTATTATTATAAATTACGAGCCTAATGAAAACAACCGTCTGCTGAATAATACGTTATTTGGATGAAAGGTACTGAACTAATGCCTAGAACAACAGAAAGGAACAAAAAAAAAACGACTTGGAGAAAAGGAAATGGAATGTGAATTAATAATAGTTAGCTTATGATCTCCTACTTCTCGAACTTCTTCAACTTGCGACTGTCATTTTGGTTAATTATTCTCTGAATAGTACCTACACCTATGTATTCGGTTCTGAAATTTTTTTTGGAACACGATTATGAATTTCCGTTCCATGGATCTGCGCATGATTGAATGATTAGTCAGGTCCTGACGGAATAATAAATGACCGCCACAGTCCCAAATTCTGTATCCGACCGCTTCCACTCGTTAGAAAAGCAGCTCAGTTACATTCTTTACGTGCCTCCAAACTCTTGCTTGCATGGTTGCATGCATTTTTAGCGATTAGTTTCCATGAACCATTATGTTCCAACTTTTCATGGATGTACCAACATAATGTGCTGAAAAATTTTTTTGACTTGAAATGTATGTCCTTAGTTTTATGTAGTTTCAACTGCATTGTATCTGTCAGTAGCAATGAATAGCTAAAATAATGGCTGAACCAATGGATCCAGAATAAATACTTACCTACCGTTGTATCGAAACCATGGTTTTGAGTGTGGGGCTTGGGTTTCGGTCCGCATTATTATTTATATATTTCAGTGTATACCTACCTTCATCATTTCTCAGGTTGGCATACGAAACATACAAATTAACTTCACGGGGTTTAGACATAAATGTTTAACATTATTGTATAATTATACAAGAATAGACTGCTGCGCAAAATTAAGGGATTGATCCCTAAATTTTGCGCACATCTGGGTTTGATCCCTTAATTTTGCGCCGAAAAACTGGCAAATCTGGGATACGTCAAACAGAAGAGTGCGAGAGAGGAGAGAACTAGAAAATATTGCCGAACTTTGCCGGTGAGTAAAGTCTGTTTTCCGTGATTCGATCAATATAAATGAAAAGGGTTTTCATTTTAATAAAGTTTGAACTGAATTGAATATCTATTTATCCAAATTTTGTCGTAGGTGTTTATTTAACGAGTTCTGTAGTATTAGATACAAACTTGAAGAAGAAGAGAAAAAAACAAGATGGTGACGCTAGGAATTCCATGATACATTAGTTCATTTTTCATAGTTTTAGTTTATTATTTCCAATAATAACCCTTTGGAATCGAACAGAAACGAAATATTTTACCCCCCTCGCTCATCAAAATTTGATGGTTTCCGTTTTAAGGTACCCAGGAACGTGAATACGAAAATGGAATAAAACAAATTCCTGTCCGTTCTCCGTTTCTGACACAAATATGATATTATTATGGATTATGTAGGTTGGTTAATGCTGTCGTAAAACATTTATTTATTTACCATGCGAGGAAGCTATTATTCATCCACTTCAACGCGGTCTTTTCTTTCTAGTTGAGAGCGTTCTTAAAAGAAAGCCAAGTCCTGCGATATTTGTTTCAAAACAGGTGAAAAACCGCATCAGATTGTTGAGTTTTCACTCTCACCCCTCTTGAGCGAAAAGGATGTGACGGAAAAAGTAACAAAGTTGCGTTGAATTGAAATGTCCGACCTTTTCCACGCGGGAATCCGTAGTAGAGAGATATTCCGTTGAAACAAGAATGGAAAGGAAACTTGAGGGAAAAGCGGATCGGAAAGTTCGAATCCACTTGGAAGGGCGTTGACTTGAATGAATGAAAACGCAAAAATAAAAGGGACGCGAGAACATCTGCTGACGTTTTGAAACTCACTCAGGCAGTTGAATGAGGAGGTTATAATACATGTTTTCTAGTTTCCTCGTCTCAAAGGCGGATGCTTAATCCAATCAGTTTTAGTATACGTCATGTGTAACAGGGAGAATAATGTCAAATATTATATTTATGTACGCCGGTGATTTTTCCCAAGCATCTGTTATTCAAAGGTCCACTCTGTTAATAACTGCGGCCGGTCATCTGGGACGAATCCCTTTCCCACCTACAAGTTCACCTGCCCGATAAACTGGCACCTTTTTTTGATAACGAAATTGATTAAGTTATCAAGCTTAGGGTCAGCAAGGATCATTGAAAATGTGAGAATTTGAGTGAGGGACTGTATTGGAAAGAGGGTGGATAGAAATGGCATGATTGATGGAGGAGTTTACTTAGGAATAACCTGTAAATACTGTTGGTTCCTGATCAATGTAACTCATTCTCCAAACACTTACGGTGTGTTTTTTCAAGGAAACTGCTGGTACATACATACGCAGTAATAAATAGTGGTGGAAGATACGAGCCTGGACGGGTCATTGACCTTAGGCTCATAAACCAACATAAGTTTAGATCTTGTATTATGTATTATAGACTCTCTAAAAATCATTATATTTGTTGTATAAAGTATTTGCTGAATAAAAAAAATTGAATTGAATTGAATTGATGCCAAATGGTGGAAATGAGAAATGAGAACTAGACTGTGAAATCCACTATGAATGAAAACTCAGGAAGGAATTCATCAAGGTTATCGAACTATACTCTGCAATACAAATCAGGTTATCCTGACGATAACCTCTCGCTTAGTTTGGGAGTAAATTTACAGCAAGTTAGATTCTTATATTTTGATCACTTCATGAAACAGTATATTGATGTATATAAATATATATTTATGATATATATATATATAATATACGTAATAAAGTAAAATATACGTATATATATATATATATATATATATATATATATATATATATATATATATATATATATATATATATATATATATATATATATATATATATATATATATATATATATATATATATATATATATATATATATATATATATATATATATATATAATATCGAATGATATATGATATATAGCGAATATATACCATATAATATAATATATAATATAGGTACGTAAATAAATATATATAATATACGTATATATCAATACGTATATTATTATTAGATATTATTCTATTACCAACTGCTCGTGTTTAATGCTACGTTATTTTTGTGGTATTTCGAAGGAAACTAGTGACTGTGGTCGACTCGGAAAAGCCAGCATATTTGAATCAGCCGATCAAAAAGCTATTTTTCCTACGTTGATGTGAATTTTCTACTCATCAGATTAGAGAGCTCAATTTTCGACTCAGCTGATCAGGGTGGATGGAGAGGCTCAATTTCGAATTTCAGAATACTCAAGAAATTAGCCACACGGTTCACTCAGTAGGTAGTTATGAAACAACCTTGGACTTACAATATGAGGTGAGACAGCTGCTCGTGTGCTACTTTCGTAATTTTCATGCAAGTTAGTATACAAAGTCATGACCCATGCTGAAAAAGGCTTCACGAACGGCGTATGGCCGGGATATGGCTATTTTCATAAAGAGAGAGAGAAAGAGAGAAAAAAAGAGAAAATGGGAGAGAGAGAACTGGACATGATAGCTGCGCGTCAGTCACGACAACATACGAACGTCACGAGTCTCTTCACGTTACTTTGAGTTCCGACGTGGCTGCGGGAAACTGGACTGTGAATATCAACACCCGAGTTGTCAGGTTCAAACGGCGTGTGATCAAAATCCCGAATTTAGCTCGCCCATCAAAAGGCTATTTCTGGATATCGGCGACATCTAATGTCAAGTTTCACATCGACCAAAACTGCAGCTAAGTTCTATTTTCGATCCGGGCAAACGTAAATATTCAAGCAGCGCAGTCAGTGTCTCAAAGTGGGACGAGGAACTGAATAACGGGCAGCACTTTGCACGATACAAGAAGTGGAGAAGTGTATCTGTCCACACCATGGACAGATAGAACCATTATGTTTTATAACTCATGTTATATATATTCACTAATAATATTATCAAAAATAGAATGACCATTGTGATATTGCACCAATATTAGGATGTTTTGCAAAGTAAACTCCTAGGAAACATCTGTTTGAACTTGAGGTTCGCCTCGACGTTACCAAGGCCTATCTGATCATATCAGATATTCCCATTTGACAAAAACCCATGGCATTCAAGTGTCTAACTAAAACATGATCCAGCCTAGGTTGCAGCGTGTCGACTACAGGGTCGAGGACAGTGTTTATGATTTTTTGTTATGGTGTTATCCTATCTATACTAAAACGTCTTTTTACTGCAACAATCGAAAGAAAAAAGAAAAAATATACAAACCTACCTCAGGAAACAGTACCAGGTAATTTAGTTTTTTTTCTTCCCAGTAATGGACCTTTGGAATCAAGCATTGCAAAAAAAACTCAAAATTTTATGGTTTCCGTTTCAAGGTACGCAGAATCCAAAAATGGAATAAAAAACAATTCTATCGTCCGCCAAACGCCGTAATGGGAATTACAGTTTCATAAAAATGCGCAGGATTCAAAAATGCAATAATTAATTATTTGAGATTATTCATGCAGCATAACGTTTGTTCAAGTTACAAAACTACCAATAAAATCCAAAATAACCATCATTCTTCAGAAGAAATAATGTCACGGAACAACCAACTCGATTTTATGCAGCCATGCGTGATTATAACCAAGTGTTCCCAAGAAATGATATCCGGGCTGGAATTATACCGTTTCATTCACGATCATGTTGACGAAGCTTTCCGGTGCAAACGAACAGCTGGTCGTACAGTGCTCCGAGTGATGTCAAAAAATCTTTAGTTTCAGATCAGTTTAAAAAGTTTAAAAAAACCATACTCTTCTAATGAAAGGTTTCGAGCTACGGCGTTCTGAAAATGTCAAGCCCTATTTTTCACCCCTTAGAGATAGCTGACAGTAACGCCGAGCTTTGCGGACCAACTAGACCCCGAATAGGACCTACAAACTAAATGTAATTAATTCTGGTTCATGGTAACTAAGAAAAGTGGGAAGCACGGCGGACGGACAGAAATTGTTTATTATTCTCAATAATGCAATAATGAACCTTTGGAGTCGACCATGAAAAAAAAAAAAAACTTTTGATCCCTCCCATCAAAATTTGATGGTTTTCGTTTAAAGGTATGTAGAATCCGAAAATGCAATAAAAACGCTGCAAATCCCTGCACAACGGTTTATTATTTTGTACACAATACCCTTCTGTTACAGATCACAGCTCTCTGTATAGATAACACGTCTATATAATATAATAGGTACTATTCTATACATATTATGTAGATCGCGGACCATCCGTTTGGTGTATAGTTGGTCCGCGAAGCTCGGCGTTACTGTCAGTCATCTCCAAGGGGTGACAAATAGGGGTTGAATATTTCAGAACGCCGTAGGTCGAAAACTTTCAGTAGAAGGGTATGGTTTTTTAAAGTTTTTAAATTGATCTTGAACTAAACCTTCCGGAGCATTGTACGACCAGCCGTTCGTTTGCACCAAAAAGCTTCGTCAACATGATCGTGAATCAAACGGTATAAATCCGGCCCGGATATCATCGCTAGGGAGCACGTGACTATAATCATGGATGGCTGCATGTAGTCGAGTTGTTGTTCTGTGGTATTATTCAATTTGTTGGTAGGTAGGTACTTTTGCTACTTGAGCAAACGTTATACTTCATGAATAACAACAAGTAAATTTAATATATTATTGAATTAGTGAATCCCACGCATTTTTATCAAACTATAATTCCCGGGCCGGCTCCAGTATTCCATTTAGAGCTTTCCTTGGAGGAGCTGGAGGGAGGTATTGAGCACAGAAATTCTACGCAGAAGAGGCATATATTATACAGGGAAAGAATAAACCGTTGTGTAGTAATCTGCAGCGTTTTTGGTTTATTATTTTCAATAATGAACCATTGGAATCGAGCATGAAAAAAAAAATTCTTACCCCCCCTCAAAATTTGATGGTTTACGTTTCAAGATATGTAGAATCCAAAACTGCAATAAAAATATTTCTGTCTGTCCGCCGTACGCCGTACGCCGTACGCCGTACGGGCCACTTTTCTTAGTTACCATTAAAAAAAATTGATGAAATTCGGGTTATAGGTTCCGTTCGGCGTCTAGTTGGTCCTCGAAGCTCGACGTTACTGTGAGTCATCTCTAAGGGGTTCAAAATAGGGGTTGAAATTTTCAAAACGCCTATACCATTTTTTTACGTAAATATTTTTACGGTTTTAAATAGTTCTTGAACTTGCGAGTTTTTTAAGACCATCTGGAGCATCGTACGTCCAGCCGTTCGTTCACAGTAAGGCCCCGAAGTTTGCACCGACAGGCATTTTCGACTCCAGTGTGAATGAAATTGTATACAATCCAAACCAAATCTCGTAACCAGAGACGCGCCCACAATAGGAATTTGTGAATACGGCCAATCATTGGTAGGGATCACCTGATTATATTGGCGGAGTATGAAGTCGAGTTGGTTGTTCTGTGATATTATTTCACTTGAAAAATGATGGCTCTTTTGGAGTTTGTTGGTAGGTAGTGAAACTTGAACAAACGTTGAAGTATTATAGATGGGTAAATTATTACTACGGTAAATCATTACTCAACGGTAAATTATTACACAACGGTTCATTATACCATCTACGTAGAAGGGGCTGGAGTTTGTTGGTAGGTACTTTTGCAACTTTTTTCACTCCTCATCAACAATTTCTTTTCAGAACTTCATTATGTGTGTTTCTTTTTGTTAGGTACTGTTTGTCATCGGCAGAATTATTTTAGCAACATTTAACTCGTGATTTAGGTAGGTACCTAGTAACGAGTACGGGGTTAGGTACTAACCTACGGAGGGTCTGCGATCTACATAATATGTATGTAATAGAATAGTACATATCATATTATATAGAAGACATCTATACATAGAGCTGTGATCTGTAACAGGAGGGTATTCTATACAAAATAATAAACCGTTGTGCAGGGATTTGCAGCGTTTTTAAAACTATTTTCGGATTCTACATACCTTGAAACGGAAAGCATCAAATTTTGAGTGGGGGTTAAAAAAATGTTTTTCATGCTCGTTTCCCAAGGTTCATTATTGAAAATAATAAACCATAAGTCCAATTATCATGACCATATGAGCCAGTTTACAGGAACTGGGATTCACCTGTTGAAGTGGATCCTCACCACTCGATACCCACAAAAACTCGAATCTAGCCTGCTTTTTATGAAAAAAATTTTCAATTATTGTAATCATAGCTCAAAGTGGAAATAGTGAGGTTTATATAATATCAACTCGTACATATCCTTAGAATTCTGCTCGTTTTAATCGTTCTTTCGCTAAGATAATATGATCGGTAGATACGAGGAATTACGGACTGACTGAAGACATATAGACATGGAACTATATATTTGTTTCTCCATTTCTGCGATCCATAATTCTAGTGAACATTTTAATGTTGGAGGATATGATTGTTTTTAGTGTTTCCTGCATGAAAAATAGGAGACTTCCTTACCGCTATTTGAGAAACACAATCATTTTAACATTTACTTACAATCAGCGTTCTTATCCACAGCATGTTGTACGCCTTGTACTTACACATAACAGCTCATTGGTTATACACGATGTGACCTACTTTTCCAGTATCAGTCACGATTACTGGATTGAAAAGGTGTTAGACCACAATCGAGCGTACTCATTTCACGAGGTTCTTGGGGTTTTCTCATGAGATTCGAAGAGAAGCCATAAAGGACGAAGGAGGCGGTTTTTCGAGCCAGAATGTGGTTACTGCAGTCAGTTGAGTGGTGATAGTATTGTGAAGCCAATGGGTCAGAAGGGTTATGTGTGTGTGTGTGTGTGTGTGTGAAAGGAGGAGGGGTATCGACTACGAAAGGGGACATTGGATTTTCTAGAGACCTATCGTGAAAACGAGTAAACTGTTGCCCTCTACTGAGTGAGAGGTACCGCTTAAATTGAATGCCGGCCATTTTCCTGGGTGACAGTCCTGACTGTCTCGTAAAAAAGGGAGGCTTCTATAAACCCATGTTTCCAAGACGCCTATTTCCGAGGAAGTACTTATCCAGTTTTTGAGGTACGGAATGCCAGTTCCGTCATGTTGAGGTTGGGGGTGTGTAATATTTAGGTATGCAAGAAAAATAACCCAATCTGATGTCTAAAGAAATTATAATATACTTACTAATACGATTCCAGTTTCAAATGTGTAACAAAGCCATACGATGATTACGAATATCCCTTGTGATGACTTTTAAAGGATGAATAATTTCGCTCATAATTCGAATCATTCATCAGGAAACCTGCAGGTTCCCGAGGACCTATCATTCATATGGATATTACTGTGGATCTAAAGAAATAAAGAATGGTACGATTCATGAGTGAATAAATTCATCTTTAAAAATACAACATCCAAGGTTGAACAATCATTAATCTTATTGCTCTATTGAATAAAATTTAAATGCGTAAATACAACCTTCTTAGCGAGTTGTGATAATTTCGTTCAATCAACAAATACACGACTTCCACTGCTAGGTTGGCAGGGGACAAAGTGTAACAAACACAATAACAAGGGTTACGGCAACACAAGATATTTGCAGATTGAAGGAAACCATTTTCTGCTTCTCGGCTACAGAAGGTAAGAAGCCTTGTAATCATATGAAAACTATAGAAGTTTCTTATCCTCAAAATCGAAATGTTCTCTTGCTTTCTGCGTTACATTATATTTTTATATGAAAGCGGGTTCCATTCTAAGGATTTTGAGACCAACCGCACTCTCCTACGATGGCTACTTCTTTTTCCATGAGCTTCCAAAGATTTGGCAACGAGTTAGTACGTCACACTTGGCAAGGGGTCCCGCCCTGGCGGGAGGGGTACAATGTCCATGTTGCCGAAACTTTGAAAGCGCATAGAAAAGGAATTTATCGTAGGCCAGTGCGGTTGGGCTCAAAATTCTTAGAGTGGAAACTACTTGCATTTAAAAATGAGGAAGCAATATAAACAGGAGTCATGGGTACCTACTCCTCATTGCTGCACTTATGGCCCTACAAATATCCGGGAATCAACTTCATCAATAATTCTTACCTTCCCAGCATAGAGAAGGTATCTTTTCGAGCAAGGCACTTCCTCAGAATTCCTTTTACTACCGCTCCCGATTTCCATTTCATTTTGCATAATTAGCTTATGAGGTGAACCTCGGTCGTACGGGGACGTCGATGGCGCCGAAGTTTTCCAAGAAAGTCCTCCCAACCTGACTCCTCACCCTTTCTCCGCCTGTGATATATAGAAGGAAGAATTATAGTGAAAGAAAGGGGACGTCCTACGAATCACAATGAACGACTCGGTGACAATGGAATCAGCCTTGATTCAGTCGCAAGAAAATGGCAGAAATGCCGAAACTCTAACGAGATTCTCTGTGGAAGGCGGGAAAAAAGGCCAGGGAAGGCAAGGAGACGAGAGGGTAGAATACTGCTAATTATATGGAGTGAAGTTTATTAAACTGTTTCATTTCCATTGTTACACAGATGGAACTTTTAGCCCTCTTTCAATTCAAAGCTTGGATAAATATTTTGAGTCAGGGAAATATGTTCAAACCAAAGGGTAATAACGGGTAGAACTGACGGTGTTCGTGCAAAATATACTTACTACAACGTAGCAATAGCGTAGGTGGTTCACAAAAAGCAAAATACTGAAGGTTCTCCCACAATGGTTTATTAGAATATTACTGTATTTATAACCACTCTGCATAGAAATGTCCCCAGCTACACTACTAGTAGATACTAAGGTTCATGAGAAGCCGAAATATCGAAAGTAAGGGGCGGTCGGTCCCAATGTAGTCTCCATGTTCATCAGTAGGTATCAATTTTACGAGTTTTGTTTGCTCATTTCAAAAGTTTCTGTTGACGATGTTTATTATGTCAAAATAAAAAACAAAACAAAAAAGTAAAACTATCTTCTTCCTGTGGACATAGATTTTAACTATTTCAAAACAATGAATTTGATATTACAAAACATGTGTACCATCGATCAGCTATTCCCCACCGTGAGTTTTACACACTAATTAGCGCTCTCAGACTTCAAGCTCTTATTGTGACTCACACAACGCTCTAGGGAGTCTAGAAATCCTCGAAATCAAATCCGTCAGATTAGTGAATACCATCTAACCCCTTAAATGAAAGTTGATAAGTAATATGAGCTAAAGTCATATTTGAGAATTTAATTTGATTATTGATTGAAAATCTTACCGTGGCGTTTTCAAATTGTCAATACCTATTTTTCATATTCACCCATCGACCTACTGAGACATACAGTGATAATTTCTTAGGATCATCCTTATCGGAGACCACATACTGAATAGCAATGTTATACGTTGATTTTAGAAAGACATACAAATTTTCTTAGGATGTTGGATAAAGCGTGTTTTAAAAAAGCTTTATTCAATGAACTACAATTATTCACAACTTTAAACACAAGTGGGAAAAGGTACTGACAGAATGAGCTACGGCAGAAGACTGAACTGTCGGGGCTCGCAGGCTCCCTTTATAACATTCGTACTGCTGAATCGGCGTCTCGTAGTGATGCGATACAATTGAGGATGTCGTCAGCATAAGTACTTTAGGTAATTCGTCCCCCCTTAGTCATTTTTTGATCTAAGTTTGGCCTGAAATAGTTTGCTTCTTATTTAGCTTAACATATTGGTATACCGCATACAGTATTAGGCTTGATATAACAAGGTACAATAAAATGGTCCAAATACTAGGTCGAACATAATTCAGAATTTCTAATTGAGCTATAGGCTTAAGATCTTGTACATTTAATGAGTCCAAGTTCAGTTCTTTTAGATTCAATATTCGTTCCGGTAGTTGGTTTTTATTCAGCTTTAAAGAAACGTCTCCAATAATGAGTGGCTTCCCAGCTAGCTCGTTTTTGGGAGCAAACAATGTTTGATTTCTGTACAATAAATGCTGGTTGCCTGGAGATGCTAGGTAAATCCCAAATAATGTTCTAGTATCGGTTCCTTCGTTGTGTACTATGCTTATTGTATCACCCTTAGGAAAATACAGGAGGTACCTATTTATTTCTAGTAGTAATTTTACTTGGTTAGTTTCTGTAGCCAATTTAATAAATTTACATTTGGAAGTGTCGCTGTTAATCAAGAATTGAATTTCACATTCTGGTTGTGAGGGGGATAGTAAATAATTTGGACAAAGGTACATATGGCCAACTCGTGGGCACTTTTCCGTAAGCGGGAGGACTCGTTGGTTCGAACTTAAGAAATATTTTGTTTCTGGTATAATAGTCACAAATTCGTCGTCGACTTTGGTCGGCAGAGGTTCCAGATGATTTTGAACGTATTGGACGGGGTCCATGATAGGGATGTCAATGAAGTATATAATTTCTTCGACGCCTACATAGCATCTAACGCGGAGGTGCGACTGAATTTCAAAGAGGTTTTGGTTCTCAAATTCGGGAAATCTGTTTCCGTAGAATTTTGACAATTTTGATAGTTCTTGGTACAAGAGGTGAGAGCTAATTATACTGGGGTGTAAAATTCCGGATTTGCAGGCTACTACTGAATTTTCGATATCCTGAACTACATCGAGGAGGAAGTTGAATACTACTTGTTGGTGTTCGAGGATGGATCGAATCTCGTCGAGGTGACTGTACTGAGGGTTTCGGAGTTTCCAAAAAGCTAGCTCATTTTTCATTTCTCTGTTATTGTGGGCGATCGTTTCCATAGTCCTGTTGAAGTTTTTCTGAATCGCTTCGTTTATTGAGTACTGAGCGTGAATTTGACTTTGTAGGTCCTGTTGTGAGTTTTTTAAACGTTTAATAATTTTGTCATATCGCTCTTGATCTTGTGAGTCGAGATTTCCTGAAACGAATTTGATTATTGACCCTAGACCATTTATTAGACCTCTTTTCGATCTATTTGATGTGGGAGATCGGTTGGAGATTGGGAGGTGAATGTCATCTAATTTTCCCTCAACTAAATCGATCGTAGCGTTAATGTTGGTTCTTAGCAGTTCTGTATTTTCGAATCCTGTTTTTTCGTCGCTTAGGTCTACTAAGGTACTTAGGTAAGTATTTTTTAGTTTCTTTATCCTTTTGATAAGTTCTGTCAGTTCGTAGTAATGTGTCAGTGAATGGTATCCGTTGACGATTCGTGCGGGTCCGAGTGAGCTGGTCAATAGTCCGGGATTTGTTGTAATGTTCTTGATTTCTGTTCCTGATGCGGAAGTCAGGAGGATAATCAAAGGGATGATTCTGAAAAATTCAGATTAATTCCGACTTTAGGATCTCGTAACAGATCTTTTCTCGTAGGGAGAGTATTTCTTTAGGGTTAATTTCTATTGGTTCATTTACACTGATGAGATTGGCAATTTGGCACATGTAGGCCCCACAGTCAAAACCGTTTGTTTGTTGGGGAGTTTCTGGATACGCGTAGACTTTCCAGCTATCAACTTCTAAGGGTGAACCCTTTTTCGTTTGGTGCTCTTGAACTAAGTAGGATTTTACATTGTCTAGGATTTTGATGTGATTCTTGTTGAGGGAATCGAAGTAAATTATCTCCTTTGAGGGGATTTTTGCGACGACTAATCGCCAGTGGGCTTCCTCGAATATTGGAAAGAGAATCAGGTCCATTGCAAAAATATCGGTTTTCCTGGTATAGTTACGAACTGCTTCGTAACCGCGGTTTTCAAAAGATTGGTAAAGGTAAATACTGAAAGAATGGGTTTTGGGAAAATTTTGATTTTCTCGGCTTCTCTGGTCGATCAGCTCCATGTAGAAGTTGATTACCTGGTCACCGAACCAGTTTTTGCCTTTGAGGGTTAGCAAGTCATCTCGGGTGAGCCGAAGTCCGAATTTTTGTACTAATACCTCTGCTTTGTTTAACTTTTCGTCCCAAGCGCTTGCAGTGGTTTCTGCGAATTTCTTGGGGCGGCGTACATTTACTAGATGGATTTTTTCCTTAGTGTTGTGGTGGCGAGGAACAATTTGTGCGGTTTTTAGCTCAGGATTTACGGTTTTGATTATTTCCTTGTTAAATTTGGGCTTTGTTTTAGTTTGTTTCTGGACCGTTTTCACATAGACTTCGGGAGGAATTGGAGGGGCTTCTTCCCGATTTTCATTCAACTTTTCGATAATTTTAGTTTTGTCTTCAAGGAATTTTGCTTGCATTTGGGAATATAACACTTTCATTCTTTCGCGATGGGCATCTAGGTAGTTGTTCGTTAGAATTCGGTCAGTGTCGAGTTCTAGTAAGGTTGACTGTTTGATGTGTCCGTAAAGTAGTTCAAACGGTGTGAGTTTGGACGCTGAGTGGATGGAGTTGTTATACGCGACGATCGCGTAATCCACTTTTACTCTGCTGGAGCTTTTCTTGTATTCAGGTCTCAGTGATAGAATACGATAGTGTTCTATCAAAGTGGAATGGAACCTTTCTACAATAGAGTTGGACTCTGGATGTTGGGAGGCCGTATAGTGGATAGTGACTCTGTGGAGCAGCATAAACTCTCGGAAAAGGGAATTTTGGAATTCAG
Source organism: Leptopterna dolabrata (assembly GCA_954871275.1). Taxonomy (NCBI): domain Eukaryota; kingdom Metazoa; phylum Arthropoda; class Insecta; order Hemiptera; family Miridae; genus Leptopterna; species Leptopterna dolabrata. Next base: position 39,059,938 of record OX940978.1, on the reverse strand, counting down.
GACCATTGTCAGTAACGATATTGGTGGGAGTGCCATGGTGTTTGAAGTACTGGAGAAGGGCATCGACTACATCGATAGCGTTAGCCGATTTGAGGGGGTAGGCCTGGGCGTAACGTGAAAATGAGTCAACGAGTGTTAGGAATTTTGATCCGTCTAGAGTCATGGTGTCTATGTGAAGGGTCTCTAGTGGGCGAGAGGCCGTAGGGGTCACATTGTATTTGACTTTTAGGGGTGCTCGGTCGTACTTGCACCTTACGCAGAGCTCGCAGTTGTTTATGAACTTCTGAATTGATTCCCTCATGTTAGGCCAATAAAAGTCCCTCTTCAATCGGAGGTGGCACTCGTCTATCCCTCGGTGATTTGTAATACCTTCGTGGTGTTTTTTGATTATGTCCGTCCTTTTGTTTTCTTCAAAGATGTCCTTTAACAGTTTGGTGTACTTAGTCATTGTAATTTCGGAAAAAGTGAAGTTTTTCGTCATTATTGATACGAACTCGGGGTAGATGTCTTCAGTGAAATAGATCCCATATTTGATTTTAGGTTGAATATACTCTCTGACAAATTTTATAGTTTCTTTTTCTAAATTTTGCTTTGTGAGTTGGACGATTATTCGGGTTTTGTCGTTGAATAATTTTTGTGTCTCTACTGGTTGATTGGTGGGGGTTTGGGTAATTTCGATTACTATTTGGTTTTTGCAAATGTTTACCGGGTCTTCTTTGATTGGGATTGTTACGATAGCGTGACCCATTACGTCTGAGTGAACAGTACTAGTGGGGTTCGATCCTTCGTCATCGGAGTCTAAATCTGCAACTTTGGACAAGGTGTCTTGATCAGGCTGTACTGCTAGTGAATTTAGGTCAAGTTCGTCTAGAAATTTACGTGAATTCGGAGTCAGTTCGTTAACATATTCGTCTATAGCCGCGTCTATTTCGACACTAGTTGGTTCATAGTCGGGGTCAGTTTGGTCGTTTGTTTCGTCTTCCAAATTATTGAGAAGTTCGACTCTCGACAGAGCATCGGCATTTGTGTTAAGTTGGCCCTTCTTATACTCGATGTCGAAGTCGTAGGCTGACAGTTTAGTGCGCCATTTAAATAATTTGGAGCTGGGCTCCTTGATTGAACAAAGCCACTGGAGGGGTTTGTGATCTGACAGAATTTTGAATTTTCTCCCAAACAAGTAGGGCCGAAAGTATTGCACACCCCACACTATTGCCAGGAGTTCCCTTTCTATGGTCGACAGACGCCTCTCGGTGTCGTTTAGGGTTCTGCTAGCATAGGCTACAGGGAGGTCGGCTCCTTTTGTCAACTGACTCAATACACAGCCAACCGCGATGTTACTCGCGTCGCAAGTGAGCCTAAAAGGTTTTTGAAAGTCGGGATACTGCAAAATGGGCTCGTTGGTCAAGAGCGTCTGACATTTTGCAAAACATTCCCTGTAGTACGGGCAGTTCACATCGATTTTGCTTCCTTTACGGAGGCAGCTGGTCATTGGCTTTGTGATTTTAGCGAAGTCCTTTATGAACTTTCGGTAATAACCCAGCAAGCCTAAGAAAGATTTAATTTCGGTTGTGGTGGAAGGAATGGGGTAATTCAGAATTGCTTTGACTTTGTCCGGGTTTGGCTTTACGCCTTCGGGGGTGATTACGTGACCCAAATATGCGACTTCGGTCCGAAGGAACTCCGTTTTGTCTAGCTGAATCTTGAGGTTGGCTTTTCTGAGCCTTCTGAAAACCTCTTCGAGCCTTGCTAGGTGTTCAGCTAAGGAGACACTGAATATAATAATGTCATCCAGGTAGACACAACAGAATTCATTGGATATTCCTCTCAGGATGTTATCCATGAGCCGCTGAAAGGTGGCAGGGGAATTCTTTAGACCAAACGGAAGACGGGTGAACTCCAGGTGGTAATTGGGAGTGCTGAATGCCGTCTTGGCTCTACTGTCCGGGTCCATTTCAATTTGGTGGAAACCCGACTTCAAATCAATCACACTGAAGTATTGACAGCGGCCTAGTTTGTCTAGTAACTCGGAGATCTGTGGTAGCGGGTACCGATCGTCCAGAGTTTTTTCGTTCAGCCGTCGGTAGTCTATGACCACTCGGAACTTTGGTTTCCCACTGGCATCAGCCTTTTTGGGAACGATCCAAATCGGAGCGTTCCAGGGGCTTTCGGAGTGTTTGACGATGCCCTCGGCAAGCATTTGTTCAATCTGCCGATCTACTTCTTGTCGGTAGATTTCAGGGAACCTGTAGTTCCGGGCATAAATCGGTATTTCGTCAGAGGTCCGAATCTGATGTTTCACGTGGTGGGTAAACGAGAGGGGTTCATTTTCTTGATGAAAGATATCTGAGTACTTGGTCCCTAGTTTTAGAATTCCCGATTTTTCTTCCTCACTCATGTGATCTAGGCGAAGTTTGGAAGTATCAAATTTAAATTCGAAATTTTCCTCATAAAAGTTGTTTAATGTTTCAAAGTGTTCGGGATTCGGGATTTCTCCTATTTCTTCGACACTAACTGGAGTAACTTGAGTGAATTTAGCTACTACTTCTGATGGATTTAGGATTTTTACGTGTGTTTCAGAGTTTTTGACCCTAATCAAACTTTCGGGGATTTCTAGATTTCCAATCCTCGTATACGGTAGTACAGCGTCGCCGTTTTCAAGATTCCCTACCCGAATTTTTACTTGTTGGACAGTTCTGCTATTGATGAGATGGATTTCCGCTTCGTTAGTACTTAAATAATTCAATGGGATTTCGACTTTGGGGGTTTTCAATACATTCCTTTCCAGATCAATGGACGCTTTTAAAATTTTAAGGCAATCTAGTCCTAGTAGCAAATCAAATTTTTGGTGAAACTGGAAAACATTGAATTTTAGTTTTAGGTTCCTTTGTTTGAAAAACTCTCCGCATGGGACAAGAGTTGTAAATTTCCCTCGTGACGAACCGTGAGCGGTTCGCACCTCAAAATTTTCTGGGAGAAATTTGTCTTTGAAAAATTGCTCGGCAATGACGGGGTTGATGTAGGATTTTGTGCTGCCTGTGTCGACCAAAATCCTCAACTTAGAACTAGGAACAAGAATATAAGGTAGCTCTGAAATGGTCTTACTATCTAGATTACTTAAATGATATTGGGGTACATTATCTACAATATCTGTTGGTTCTAATTTAAAACCAACGTTTCGAGGCCTGGTTCCCCTAAAAAATTATTCTCTACTACAAATTGTGTTTCCTGGGGTTCTCCCTCGAATTGGGTTTCCTGAGATTCGTGTTGTTCACACGGTTCAGTTTCGGAGTTTAAATTTTCGGACGGGTCTCCTACGTTTTCCATGTTATGGAAGTTGGTATTCGATGTCTTCCAGGACATCGGCGTGGGTTTCATCGTGCTGGAAGCACGGGGAGCGAAACCTTGATTCTCGGGGTTTTGTCCTTGGAAAGGTGGTTTAGATGTTTGAAAAGTATTAGATGAATTTCGATGAGCAGGGCTCTGATTTTGTGGGAATTTACTCTGCGTTTGCTGTGGGCGGTACGTAGTATTATTACTTGAGGTGTTGGGCCTGTTATTTTGGGTCTGATTTTTCTGGTATTGATAGTGGGAGTTTGAATTTTGGGGGTTTGGACTATTTTTGGGAGCAAAGTTTCGGGAGTTGTTGTAAGTGCGACTGTTAGTCATCAAATGCTGATAATCGTTTGTCAGCCAAGAGAGAGCGGTACTAAGGTCCACCGGTTGACGGGTACGCAACAAACTACCGAGGGGTTCCTTTAGGTGAAGTAAAAAACATCGTAAAGCTAATTTTCTGTAGTTTTCGGCTAATGCGTGGGCATGAGGTACGTCATGATTTTCCAAGTAAGCAGCTATCAAATTTGAGGTTTTAAGGATCTTTTCGTGGAATTTAAAGGCTGTTTCTCCGTCAGTTTGACGCAGGTTGACTAATTCTATTGCCAACGTGAGGTGATCGCGCTTATCAGTGTACGCGTGCAAGAGTGCGTTTTTAATTTCTTCGAATGAGGTTGCTGAGACTACATGGTCGGCTGCGGGAGGAAGGATTTTACTTTTGATCCCTGAGATCAGGGTGAAATTTTCAAAAGAGTCCGGAACAGCTTCATTATAGAATTTGTCGAACAGGCGTTGGGTTACTTCTAAAAAGAATTGAAGCCTTTGAGGGGATCCATCAAACTGGGGAATCAAATCGAAATGTTCTTTGCGTGGACCTCTTTCGACGTTGGGATTAGTATTGCTCGTTTGGCGACTTAACATGGTTTGCATCATATGTTGCAGCTGTTGAATTTGTTGGGATTGTTGGTTGATTACCATCATCGGGTCGAAATTTTGCTCTATGTGAGTCTGGTTGAAAATGGTGCTTTCAGATATGTCGTTAGTTGCCATTTCGGAAATGGGGAATAATCTGGTTAAATTCTTTGGTAAAAAGGAGGGTCGTCGACCTTTCAGGTCTTTCGATTCCTTATCTTTGGGAATTTTGATGGGGGTACTTAGCAGATTACCAAAACAAATTTCAGGCTAAACCTTAGGAGAAAAATGTAAGCAGCAAATTATGGTATAGAGAAACAAAAAAACACAATGGAATAATCTTACGTCTAGACAAGTTAAAGGGCTGGAGAGAGGAAAAAAAGGTTATTAGTCGGTTAAGGCTAAGCTTATCTGGTCGGTGGGCGTCAGGTGACGAGATAGTCCGGATGGCCGGCTTGAGATAGCGGGCCGCGGCTGCAAAGGATTGAAGGTCCTCGGAGCTTCTGCGATGAAGAAGAATATTTCTCGAACGTGAAGGTCGTGAGTTCGGACTTCCTTCTCGTTGAGAAATACGATGAGAAATAATTCGAATCCCGGTTGGAGGCTCAGAGAGACGGGGTCCAATCGGTGAATTCGCTGCCCAAAGTTACGTTGGTTCCTTAGAATTTCGCCTTCGCAAGGTCGAGCTTGGGTGAAATTTTCGGGAAAGTTCAAAATAAAGCGATTTTCCAGGGTCAAACGGACTGTTTCCTCGTGCAGGGTTTGAACGGGGCTGGAGTCAATCGGTGCAAAACTTCTCAGAGTGGGCGAGATTCTGAGGTTGGTTTTTCGGATATGGTGACCAATTTAGAACGCTCAAATTCTAAATTGTCGGGGTACAGGTTTTAGTCTGTTTTAAATTACTCACAGGCGTGACATGAGGATACTGCCAACGGGGGTCCTGGAGGAGTTCTTCGCCGTTCTGCTGGGTACGTAGGTTGACGAGGAGTCCAAAATTGTCGATATTCTCTCTTCAATTTTGGGTTGTTCCGTCGTTCTCACGAGACTGCGCCAATTTTCTTAGGATGTTGGATAAAGCGTGTTTTAAAAAAGCTTTATTCAATGAACTACAATTATTCACAACTTTAAACACAAGTGGGAAAAGGTACTGACAGAATGAGCTACGGCAGAAGACTGAACTGTCGGGGCTCGCAGGCTCCCTTTATAACATTCGTACTGCTGAATCGGCGTCTCGTAGTGATGCGATACAATTGAGGATGTCGTCAGCATAAGTACTTTAGGTAATTCGTCCCCCCTTAGTCATTTTTTGATCTAAGTTTGGCCTGAAATAGTTTGCTTCTTATTTAGCTTAACATATTGGTATACCGCATACAGTATTAGGCTTGATATAACAAGGTACAATAAAATGGTCCAAATACTAGGTCGAACATAATTCAGAATTTCTAATTGAGCTATAGGCTTAAGATCTTGTACATTTAATGAGTCCAAGTTCAGTTCTTTTAGATTCAATATTCGTTCCGGTAGTTGGTTTTTATTCAGCTTTAAAGAAACGTCTCCAATAATGAGTGGCTTCCCAGCTAGCTCGTTTTTGGGAGCAAACAATGTTTGATTTCTGTACAATAAATGCTGGTTGCCTGGAGATGCTAGGTAAATCCCAAATAATGTTCTAGTATCGGTTCCTTCGTTGTGTACTATGCTTATTGTATCACCCTTAGGAAAATACAGGAGGTACCTATTTATTTCTAGTAGTAATTTTACTTGGTTAGTTTCTGTAGCCAATTTAATAAATTTACATTTGGAAGTGTCGCTGTTAATCAAGAATTGAATTTCACATTCTGGTTGTGAGGGGGATAGTAAATAATTTGGACAAAGGTACATATGGCCAACTCGTGGGCACTTTTCCGTAAGCGGGAGGACTCGTTGGTTCGAACTTAAGAAATATTTTGTTTCTGGTATAATAGTCACAAATTCGTCGTCGACTTTGGTCGGCAGAGGTTCCAGATGATTTTGAACGTATTGGACGGGGTCCATGATAGGGATGTCAATGAAGTATATAATTTCTTCGACGCCTACATAGCATCTAACGCGGAGGTGCGACTGAATTTCAAAGAGGTTTTGGTTCTCAAATTCGGGAAATCTGTTTCCGTAGAATTTTGACAATTTTGATAGTTCTTGGTACAAGAGGTGAGAGCTAATTATACTGGGGTGTAAAATTCCGGATTTGCAGGCTACTACTGAATTTTCGATATCCTGAACTACATCGAGGAGGAAGTTGAATACTACTTGTTGGTGTTCGAGGATGGATCGAATCTCGTCGAGGTGACTGTACTGAGGGTTTCGGAGTTTCCAAAAAGCTAGCTCATTTTTCATTTCTCTGTTATTGTGGGCGATCGTTTCCATAGTCCTGTTGAAGTTTTTCTGAATCGCTTCGTTTATTGAGTACTGAGCGTGAATTTGACTTTGTAGGTCCTGTTGTGAGTTTTTTAAACGTTTAATAATTTTGTCATATCGCTCTTGATCTTGTGAGTCGAGATTTCCTGAAACGAATTTGATTATTGACCCTAGACCATTTATTAGACCTCTTTTCGATCTATTTGATGTGGGAGATCGGTTGGAGATTGGGAGGTGAATGTCATCTAATTTTCCCTCAACTAAATCGATCGTAGCGTTAATGTTGGTTCTTAGCAGTTCTGTATTTTCGAATCCTGTTTTTTCGTCGCTTAGGTCTACTAAGGTACTTAGGTAAGTATTTTTTAGTTTCTTTATCCTTTTGATAAGTTCTGTCAGTTCGTAGTAATGTGTCAGTGAATGGTATCCGTTGACGATTCGTGCGGGTCCGAGTGAGCTGGTCAATAGTCCGGGATTTGTTGTAATGTTCTTGATTTCTGTTCCTGATGCGGAAGTCAGGAGGATAATCAAAGGGATGATTCTGAAAAATTCAGATTAATTCCGACTTTAGGATCTCGTAACAGATCTTTTCTCGTAGGGAGAGTATTTCTTTAGGGTTAATTTCTATTGGTTCATTTACACTGATGAGATTGGCAATTTGGCACATGTAGGCCCCACAGTCAAAACCGTTTGTTTGTTGGGGAGTTTCTGGATACGCGTAGACTTTCCAGCTATCAACTTCTAAGGGTGAACCCTTTTTCGTTTGGTGCTCTTGAACTAAGTAGGATTTTACATTGTCTAGGATTTTGATGTGATTCTTGTTGAGGGAATCGAAGTAAATTATCTCCTTTGAGGGGATTTTTGCGACGACTAATCGCCAGTGGGCTTCCTCGAATATTGGAAAGAGAATCAGGTCCATTGCAAAAATATCGGTTTTCCTGGTATAGTTACGAACTGCTTCGTAACCGCGGTTTTCAAAAGATTGGTAAAGGTAAATACTGAAAGAATGGGTTTTGGGAAAATTTTGATTTTCTCGGCTTCTCTGGTCGATCAGCTCCATGTAGAAGTTGATTACCTGGTCACCGAACCAGTTTTTGCCTTTGAGGGTTAGCAAGTCATCTCGGGTGAGCCGAAGTCCGAATTTTTGTACTAATACCTCTGCTTTGTTTAACTTTTCGTCCCAAGCGCTTGCAGTGGTTTCTGCGAATTTCTTGGGGCGGCGTACATTTACTAGATGGATTTTTTCCTTAGTGTTGTGGTGGCGAGGAACAATTTGTGCGGTTTTTAGCTCAGGATTTACGGTTTTGATTATTTCCTTGTTAAATTTGGGCTTTGTTTTAGTTTGTTTCTGGACCGTTTTCACATAGACTTCGGGAGGAATTGGAGGGGCTTCTTCCCGATTTTCATTCAACTTTTCGATAATTTTAGTTTTGTCTTCAAGGAATTTTGCTTGCATTTGGGAATATAACACTTTCATTCTTTCGCGATGGGCATCTAGGTAGTTGTTCGTTAGAATTCGGTCAGTGTCGAGTTCTAGTAAGGTTGACTGTTTGATGTGTCCGTAAAGTAGTTCAAACGGTGTGAGTTTGGACGCTGAGTGGATGGAGTTGTTATACGCGACGATCGCGTAATCCAGTTTTACTCTGCTGGAGCTTTTCTTGTATTCAGGTCTCAGTGATAGAATACGATAGTGTTCTATCAAAGTGGAATGGAACCTTTCTACAATAGAGTTGGACTCTGGATGTTGGGAGGCCGTATAGTGGATAGTGACTCTGTGGAGCAGCATAAACTCTCGGAAAAGGGAATTTTGGAATTCAGGACCATTGTCAGTAACGATATTGGTGGGAGTGCCATGGTGTTTGAAGTACTGGAGAAGGGCATCGACTACATCGATAGCGTTAGCCGATTTGAGGGGGTAGGCCTGGGCGTAACGTGAAAATGAGTCAACGAGTGTTAGGAATTTTGATCCGTCTAGAGTCATGGTGTCTATGTGAAGGGTCTCTAGTGGGCGAGAGGCCGTAGGGGTCACATTGTATTTGACTTTTAGGGGTGCTCGGTCGTACTTGCACCTTACGCAGAGCTCGCAGTTGTTTATGAACTTCTGAATTGATTCCCTCATGTTAGGCCAATAAAAGTCCCTCTTCAATCGGAGGTGGCACTCGTCTATCCCTCGGTGATTTGTAATACCTTCGTGGTGTTTTTTGATTATGTCCGTCCTTTTGTTTTCTTCAAAGATGTCCTTTAACAGTTTGGTGTACTTAGTCATTGTAATTTCGGAAAAAGTGAAGTTTTTCGTCATTATTGATACGAACTCGGGGTAGATGTCTTCAGTGAAATAGATCCCATATTTGATTTTAGGTTGAATATACTCTCTGACAAATTTTATAGTTTCTTTTTCTAAATTTTGCTTTGTGAGTTGGACGATTATTCGGGTTTTGTCGTTGAATAATTTTTGTGTCTCTACTGGTTGATTGGTGGGGGTTTGGGTAATTTCGATTACTATTTGGTTTTTGCAAATGTTTACCGGGTCTTCTTTGATTGGGATTGTTACGATAGCGTGACCCATTACGTCTGAGTGAACAGTACTAGTGGGGTTCGATCCTTCGTCATCGGAGTCTAAATCTGCAACTTTGGACAAGGTGTCTTGATCAGGCTGTACTGCTAGTGAATTTAGGTCAAGTTCGTCTAGAAATTTACGTGAATTCGGAGTCAGTTCGTTAACATATTCGTCTATAGCCGCGTCTATTTCGACACTAGTTGGTTCATAGTCGGGGTCAGTTTGGTCGTTTGTTTCGTCTTCCAAATTATTGAGAAGTTCGACTCTCGACAGAGCATCGGCATTTGTGTTAAGTTGGCCCTTCTTATACTCGATGTCGAAGTCGTAGGCTGACAGTTTAGTGCGCCATTTAAATAATTTGGAGCTGGGCTCCTTGATTGAACAAAGCCACTGGAGGGGTTTGTGATCTGACAGAATTTTGAATTTTCTCCCAAACAAGTAGGGCCGAAAGTATTGCACACCCCACACTATTGCCAGGAGTTCCCTTTCTATGGTCGACAGACGCCTCTCGGTGTCGTTTAGGGTTCTGCTAGCATAGGCTACAGGGAGGTCGGCTCCTTTTGTCAACTGACTCAATACACAGCCAACCGCGATGTTACTCGCGTCGCAAGTGAGCCTAAAAGGTTTTTGAAAGTCGGGATACTGCAAAATGGGCTCGTTGGTCAAGAGCGTCTGACATTTTGCAAAACATTCCCTGTAGTACGGGCAGTTCACATCGATTTTGCTTCCTTTACGGAGGCAGCTGGTCATTGGCTTTGTGATTTTAGCGAAGTCCTTTATGAACTTTCGGTAATAACCCAGCAAGCCTAAGAAAGATTTAATTTCGGTTGTGGTGGAAGGAATGGGGTAATTCAGAATTGCTTTGACTTTGTCCGGGTTTGGCTTTACGCCTTCGGGGGTGATTACGTGACCCAAATATGCGACTTCGGTCCGAAGGAACTCCGTTTTGTCTAGCTGAATCTTGAGGTTGGCTTTTCTGAGCCTTCTGAAAACCTCTTCGAGCCTTGCTAGGTGTTCAGCTAAGGAGACACTGAATATAATAATGTCATCCAGGTAGACACAACAGAATTCATTGGATATTCCTCTCAGGATGTTATCCATGAGCCGCTGAAAGGTGGCAGGGGAATTCTTTAGACCAAACGGAAGACGGGTGAACTCCAGGTGGTAATTGGGAGTGCTGAATGCCGTCTTGGCTCTACTGTCCGGGTCCATTTCAATTTGGTGGAAACCCGACTTCAAATCAATCACACTGAAGTATTGACAGCGGCCTAGTTTGTCTAGTAACTCGGAGATCTGTGGTAGCGGGTACCGATCGTCCAGAGTTTTTTCGTTCAGCCGTCGGTAGTCTATGACCACTCGGAACTTTGGTTTCCCACTGGCATCAGCCTTTTTGGGAACGATCCAAATCGGAGCGTTCCAGGGGCTTTCGGAGTGTTTGACGATGCCCTCGGCAAGCATTTGTTCAATCTGCCGATCTACTTCTTGTCGGTAGATTTCAGGGAACCTGTAGTTCCGGGCATAAATCGGTATTTCGTCAGAGGTCCGAATCTGATGTTTCACGTGGTGGGTAAACGAGAGGGGTTCATTTTCTTGATGAAAGATATCTGAGTACTTGGTCCCTAGTTTTAGAATTCCCGATTTTTCTTCCTCACTCATGTGATCTAGGCGAAGTTTGGAAGTATCAAATTTAAATTCGAAATTTTCCTCATAAAAGTTGTTTAATGTTTCAAAGTGTTCGGGATTCGGGATTTCTCCTATTTCTTCGACACTAACTGGAGTAACTTGAGTGAATTTAGCTACTACTTCTGATGGATTTAGGATTTTTACGTGTGTTTCAGAGTTTTTGACCCTAATCAAACTTTCGGGGATTTCTAGATTTCCAATCCTCGTATACGGTAGTACAGCGTCGCCGTTTTCAAGATTCCCTACCCGAATTTTTACTTGTTGGACAGTTCTGCTATTGATGAGATGGATTTCCGCTTCGTTAGTACTTAAATAATTCAATGGGATTTCGACTTTGGGGGTTTTCAATACATTCCTTTCCAGATCAATGGACGCTTTTAAAATTTTAAGGCAATCTAGTCCTAGTAGCAAATCAAATTTTTGGTGAAACTGGAAAACATTGAATTTTAGTTTTAGGTTCCTTTGTTTGAAAAACTCTCCGCATGGGACAAGAGTTGTAAATTTCCCTCGTGACGAACCGTGAGCGGTTCGCACCTCAAAATTTTCTGGGAGAAATTTGTCTTTGAAAAATTGCTCGGCAATGACGGGGTTGATGTAGGATTTTGTGCTGCCTGTGTCGACCAAAATCCTCAACTTAGAACTAGGAACAAGAATATAAGGTAGCTCTGAAATGGTCTTACTATCTAGATTACTTAAATGATATTGGGGTACATTATCTACAATATCTGTTGGTTCTAATTTAAAACCAACGTTTCGAGGCCTGGTTCCCCTAAAAAATTATTCTCTACTACAAATTGTGTTTCCTGGGGTTCTCCCTCGAATTGGGTTTCCTGAGATTCGTGTTGTTCACACGGTTCAGTTTCGGAGTTTAAATTTTCGGACGGGTCTCCTACGTTTTCCATGTTATGGAAGTTGGTATTCGATGTCTTCCAGGACATCGGCGTGGGTTTCATCGTGCTGGAAGCACGGGGAGCGAAACCTTGATTCTCGGGGTTTTGTCCTTGGAAAGGTGGTTTAGATGTTTGAAAAGTATTAGATGAATTTCGATGAGCAGGGCTCTGATTTTGTGGGAATTTACTCTGCGTTTGCTGTGGGCGGTACGTAGTATTATTACTTGAGGTGTTGGGCCTGTTATTTTGGGTCTGATTTTTCTGGTATTGATAGTGGGAGTTTGAATTTTGGGGGTTTGGACTATTTTTGGGAGCAAAGTTTCGGGAGTTGTTGTAAGTGCGACTGTTAGTCATCAAATGCTGATAATCGTTTGTCAGCCAAGAGAGAGCGGTACTAAGGTCCACCGGTTGACGGGTACGCAACAAACTACCGAGGGGTTCCTTTAGGTGAAGTAAAAAACATCGTAAAGCTAATTTTCTGTAGTTTTCGGCTAATGCGTGGGCATGAGGTACGTCATGATTTTCCAAGTAAGCAGCTATCAAATTTGAGGTTTTAAGGATCTTTTCGTGGAATTTAAAGGCTGTTTCTCCGTCAGTTTGACGCAGGTTGACTAATTCTATTGCCAACGTGAGGTGATCGCGCTTATCAGTGTACGCGTGCAAGAGTGCGTTTTTAATTTCTTCGAATGAGGTTGCTGAGACTACATGGTCGGCTGCGGGAGGAAGGATTTTACTTTTGATCCCTGAGATCAGGGTGAAATTTTCAAAAGAGTCCGGAACAGCTTCATTATAGAATTTGTCGAACAGGCGTTGGGTTACTTCTAAAAAGAATTGAAGCCTTTGAGGGGATCCATCAAACTGGGGAATCAAATCGAAATGTTCTTTGCGTGGACCTCTTTCGACGTTGGGATTAGTATTGCTCGTTTGGCGACTTAACATGGTTTGCATCATATGTTGCAGCTGTTGAATTTGTTGGGATTGTTGGTTGATTACCATCATCGGGTCGAAATTTTGCTCTATGTGAGTCTGGTTGAAAATGGTGCTTTCAGATATGTCGTTAGTTGCCATTTCGGAAATGGGGAATAATCTGGTTAAATTCTTTGGTAAAAAGGAGGGTCGTCGACCTTTCAGGTCTTTCGATTCCTTATCTTTGGGAATTTTGATGGGGGTACTTAGCAGATTACCAAAACAAATTTCAGGCTAAACCTTAGGAGAAAAATGTAAGCAGCAAATTATGGTATAGAGAAACAAAAAAACACAATGGAATAATCTTACGTCTAGACAAGTTAAAGGGCTGGAGAGAGGAAAAAAAGGTTATTAGTCGGTTAAGGCTAAGCTTATCTGGTCGGTGGGCGTCAGGTGACGAGATAGTCCGGATGGCCGGCTTGAGATAGCGGGCCGCGGCTGCAAAGGATTGAAGGTCCTCGGAGCTTCTGCGATGAAGAAGAATATTTCTCGAACGTGAAGGTCGTGAGTTCGGACTTCCTTCTCGTTGAGAAATACGATGAGAAATAATTCGAATCCCGGTTGGAGGCTCAGAGAGACGGGGTCCAATCGGTGAATTCGCTGCCCAAAGTTACGTTGGTTCCTTAGAATTTCGCCTTCGCAAGGTCGAGCTTGGGTGAAATTTTCGGGAAAGTTCAAAATAAAGCGATTTTCCAGGGTCAAACGGACTGTTTCCTCGTGCAGGGTTTGAACGGGGCTGGAGTCAATCGGTGCAAAACTTCTCAGAGTGGGCGAGATTCTGAGGTTGGTTTTTCGGATATGGTGACCAATTTAGAACGCTCAAATTCTAAATTGTCGGGGTACAGGTTTTAGTCTGTTTTAAATTACTCACAGGCGTGACATGAGGATACTGCCAACGGGGGTCCTGGAGGAGTTCTTCGCCGTTCTGCTGGGTACGTAGGTTGACGAGGAGTCCAAAATTGTCGATATTCTCTCTTCAATTTTGGGTTGTTCCGTCGTTCTCACGAGACTGCGCCAATTTTCTTAGGATGTTGGATAAAGCGTGTTTTAAAAAAGCTTTATTCAATGAACTACAATTATTCACAACTTTAAACACAAGTGGGAAAAGGTACTGACAGAATGAGCTACGGCAGAAGACTGAACTGTCGGGGCTCGCAGGCTCCCTTTATAACATTCGTACTGCTGAATCGGCGTCTCGTAGTGATGCGATACAATTGAGGATGTCGTCAGCATAAGTACTTTAGGTAATTTACATACTTATGTTACTGCAGTATGAGACGCGTGGCGTATGGGGCACAGTGAGGCAAAAGGAGTCACTTTTAGGGGGAAAAATTACTTTCAAGCTTACAGGAGATTTTACGCTGACATGCGTCCTTGAAGTTGCAACATCAATTATTTTTATACTAGCAGAAAAGCCCGTTGCACTAAATACAACGGACTCAGGTGCGATAGGCATCGAAGAAAAGCCAAAAAAATTCGCACTTAACAATGGCAGTTTCACACATTTCTCATAGATACGAACCTGCTTAACATTTATGTGTCTGATGTATATGTGTCTATGCTATATTTATGTTCATTAGAAAAATGATGAAAACTACGGGTCCACTAATACGCAGAGCGATTAGTCTGACAATGAATCACATCGCTATACCGAAGAACCCGTCGTGAAATTTTCAATTCCGCTTCTAACAAAGCATCACCCCAGCCACTCCATTCTCAAGATCGAACATACATTTTTACGACCTTATTATCAATTACATGGGAGGAAGTAACATGAAGGCAACCTCCCATCAACTACGCGGTTATTCTGACCATGAGATCACCATCGTCAAATAAGTCCTGAACGGCATGTTCCACAAAAACCTTTTAGTACGGTTGAAACCACCGTGAAAACTTCTTTCCGACAGTACACATCTGGCTTGGTATCGAAAGTGATCCGCGGCATGGGCTCGACCGTAGCAATCAAAAGCAGGAATACGGACGTTGTCGTCAGGGACTGCCACGAATTCGATCAAAGAGAAGTCTGTAGGATCGAGCGGTAGCTTAAAACCTGGTCCGTAACTCCCTGATCACAATGAGACCACCCTCATGAAAATCCGTTCAGCCGTTGGGCTCTGATGCGGAAAGGCACACACAAACTCATCAGTTAATAATAAGATATCACTTCGGTGTAAGGCAACCATTAAGTACCGTGACTTTTGGTTTCCTCTCAAACTGTTTTACTTTGAGTTCAAATACTGAATACGTTACACGCTATTTAAAGCCTCAACAACTTCTCAGCGAGTTTTTTTCAATCTTTGTCGGAAGTAATTGATGTTCAGTAGCTCTACATTAGCCTAGTTAGATCATTGGCTAATCAACAGGTAATTCTTCTCCGAGCTGTCTATGTTGAAACTCCAGACCTGTTGAAACTCAGAAACTCAAACCTATCATGTTGAAACTCCAGTTGAACCTTTGATCTGCTTTAGCGTTCCCCAACTCTTCTGAGCTAATATCGGTCTCTTCACTCCGACATTCTTAGCAATTGCCAAATGCTGATAATTATAAAGAACTGCTTCGCATGTAACCAAACTCTGGTCGAATTTTGACCAATCCTCAGACTATCAATCCTCATATAGAATATAGACAGTATCACAATAGCAGTAGGTACCTATATAGATAGTACGGTAATTAATAGCACGTTTGTTACGCACTAGTTGTAATGTGTGGAGGTAGATCGAATTATGGCGTGATGATGGCTTTAACGATGATACCATAACTTGATGTGTTGAACCGATCAATGATGACCTTGCGATCATCCATGTAAATCGATGTAGCAATTCATTCAGATTTACGAACTATTTATATTCCTGGCCAAGCGATGATGCATGGATTTTTCTTGGCCAGAAGATAAATCTTTACGTCTCTCCGAATTGAAATGGGGTCGTATATCGATGTTTTTTCCTTATAGTTCGACAATCATATATTGAGGTTAGGTAGAGTAAGAAGCCTACATATTTATTTGGGCAGGTACTGCGAATGGTATATACATGTAACTGAATATGTCTCGCTTTTTTATGTGCCTTCCTCGTGGCCGTGAAACAGTTCCTTCGCGGTCCCGAATGCTAGACGTGCACGAGGGAGAGAAATAATAATAACCTTTTCGGAAGGGGATTTACATCGACAGTGTCAGGCCACTCATACACTCAAAGCTATTTTTGGAGCAACAAACCTCGTGGGTGGCTGAGTTTAGTTATATAGGAGAAATGGAGAAAGGAAGAGAGGACTGGGGGGGGGGGGGTCTAAATCGATTTCACGGATGTTTGGAGGTCATTCGGCCGCCGTAGAGTGGATACCCTCGTTCGGCGCGAGTCCCTTTTTGCTCGAGGTTGTCATATCCGGGATGGAGGTCGTCAAGGGGTTGGTTCTTCACGGTATTCCAATCAAGTCGAAGGTAGAGAGGGGTACGTCACGTATACTCAGTTCAATGCCTCCGCTTTGAGATCAATTCGATACCTAAATTGGGAATGAAATTAGGTTCCAACCAACTCAGATGTTCCTTCCTCTTGAGAAGGAGTGTAGGAGCTTATGGGTTCATCTTAAGATGCAGGTTGTTCCAAATTCCATGACTAAACTCTCAATAACACCTTTAGGAAAAATTTGATAAATAAATTAACAACGTCAACTACTGATGAAAATCCTTAATGTTACGGTGTTTATAAATAATAGTTTTTGAAATTCTGATGACAAGAATGCTTAGGTACTCAGCATTTTGCTTCCCATGGTACTATAGTAAGCAGCGGAGTCTGAGAGATCAAACTCCAGGTAAACTTTTGGCAAAACCTAGGTGCATAAAGAATGCCGATTTTAACCCGATTAAATACGCGTAACCATACTACGAGTAACTACTGAGAAATATGATGAAACGGAAATTTAAACTCGCTCATCAGAAACATTGATTTTCTCCAAGTAACCAAACCTCACGGTGGGACGTGCCAACTTGATATAATAAAATCATTCCTTGTATTTATGGGGGAATCGTAGTAGGTTATCTAGATTTACGTTACTCTTGGGTTTCATTCGCTATATTTGTATTTATTATTTACCCGAGCGCTCTAAGGACCACAAGAGGCATCCACAAGACGAACAGACAGGTAGTACCAAATGGGGTCCATGATAGCATACATAAGCGTGCCTTGTACGGCTATGATGGTTGGAAAGGCTCTTGGATTACTGAAGTACTCTTAGAATCACTTCTCTTCTAGTAATGAATCCCCCTCTGTCAGACGTACTTCACACTTCTCTTAGTTACCATGCATAAAAAATAATGAAATTTGGTTTGTACACCGTTTGGGGTCTAGTTGGTCCTCGAAGCTCGGCGTTACTGGTAGTCATCTCTGAGGGGTGAAAATAGGGACTGAAATTTTCAGAACGCCGTAGGTCGAAAATCGATGGAAGGGTACCTATGGTTTTTTTACGTTTTTAAATTGGTATTGAACTAAAGAATTTTTTGGGACCACCCAGAGCATTGTACGACCAGCCTTCGTCTGCACCGGAAAGCTTCGTCAACATGATCGTGAATCAAACGGTATAAATCCGACCCAGATATCCACTGCTAGGGAGCATCTGATTATAATGACGGATGGTATGAAGTCGGGTTGGTTGTTCTGTCATATTATTCCATTTGAACACACGTTGAAGTATTATTGGGTAAATTATTACGCAACGGCAAATTATTACACATCAGTTAATGCTTTTTGCCCCACAATTTTATGCTTCATGAATAACTACAAATAATTTATGATTGAATGATTGAATCCAGCGCATTTGTATGACTTTTCCCAGTACTCCTTTTAGGGCTTTCCTGGAGGGAGCTCGGGGGTACTGACCACAGAAAAGGGTGATCTACGCAGAAGGAGCATCTATACAGGTAAATAAGAAACCGTTGTATAACAATTTACAGAGTTTTTATTCTATCAGGCTTTACAGTAGAGCCCGTGCTTACGAATAAATTGATCTAATTTTGGCTAAACCCAACAGATTGTTAAATGACAAGAAATGCTCTACCCTCCTTCTCCTGTCTTAACTTTCAACAACAAAAAATTCTCTGCTGACACCGTATCCACCACTAAATAACCCACTCCAAGCCCAAGTCCACTCTCAGGCAGTTACAAGATGACTTGGCACGCCCCCCCCCCCCCCCCCCGGATTTCCTCATCCCTTCGGCTAATTGCCACTGCGGACCCTTTTAACTTTCGGATGGAACTCTCTGTTCTTTTGCATTGATTGAGTGTTGCTCTCTCTGAACTAATAGGGCTTCAGCAGTAGGGTAGGTATTCAGTAGAAATATTATGAATCAAATGATCTTCCATTCAGCCGTCCTTACCTGTGGCTCAGAATCCGAATCTAGCCAAAAACATTATATTCGCTTCTCCAAAAAAGGTGTCTCTGGTTTCAAATGAATACTCAATTTCTAAACCAGAAAAAGCTCTTGAAAAATCTTGAAAATAATAAAAAAGAAAAAAAGAAAAAGAAAAAAGAAAACAAGAAAAAAAGAAAAAATCTTGAAAAAAAGAAAAAAGCATTTCCCGTTCTAACCGAAAAAATTAGGGCCACGTACATCAGATCCTGTACTGGTTTTCGTTCACTGGTTATTACTACACACAGACTTCCGACTACAAGATGAAACGAGGCCATCATCATCGAGGAGGATGAACTAAAATACCGAATTTGTACTTTAGTGAATACCGAAGTGAGGGAGAGTGGGAGTTCTTGGCAGATGATTGTTATAATTTTGACCAGATCAAAACTTTCGAAATTGTGGAACCACAGCAACGAAGTGGTTTACGTCAAAACCATCAGAAAATGCTCCGGTAACGTAAAACTGTCAGCTAATATTGCCAGTCATGTTTTGAATATTAAATTTTATTTCCGCACAAATGTGATGAGTAGATAGTTGAAAACTAGCTAGCAGTGATACTTCATGTGGGAAATCAACGGTGCTCAGCAACTTGGCAAGTGTTATATACCCTACTTCCTTACACGGCCGAGCGCTCTGTCACTTGGTGGGTGGAATTGGGACGGCGACTGGAGTCCGTCAGTTCGAATCCCAACTCCCCTCGTCGAGACCTAGGACTAGGTAGTGAGAATAGGCATTGCGGTCATAGGTAGCCATGAGCGAAATGATCGGATCAAATTCCGATCCTCTGATATGAAACCGACAACGTCCGCGATGCCGGCAGGGCAGTTGGAGTAAAGCCCCAGCCTGAAATGGCTGTTCACATGGCTTACTTTTGGTTTATTATTTTCAATAATGAACCTTTGGAATCGAGCATGGGAAAAAAACAAATTTAACACCCCCCTCCCCCCCAATCTCCACCATCGCCCCTCAGCATTTAATGGTTTCCGTTTCAAGGTATGTAAAATCCGAAAATGCAATAAAAAACGCTGCAAATTATTACAGAAAGGTTTATTATTTACCTATCCCCCTTTTCTGCGCCCCTTCTGCGTAGATCACAGTTTTCTGTGTTCAATACCCTCGAGCTCCCCCCAGGAAAGCCCTAAATCGAGTACTGGAGCCGGCCCCGGAATTAAAAGTTCCTACATATGCGCGGGATTCAACAATCAATCATTAATAATTTTGTAGTTATTCATGAAGCATAACGCAAATAATGAACCGTTGTGCAATAATTTACCGTTGTGTAATAATTTACCATTGTGTAATAATTTACCCCTCAGTAATACTTCAACTTTTGTTCAAGTTTCACACCAACAAACTCCAAAAGAGCCATAATTTTTCAAATGAAATAATATCACAGGATAACCAACTCGACTTCACTCCGTGAATATAATCAGGTGCTCCCTACCAATGATGATATCGGGCCTATTCCCGATTGCTACGGCGTCCCCAGTGATGATATTTGGGCTGAATGTATACAATTTCATTCACCCTCCTGTTGAAAAAGCCTGTTGGAGCACACTTCTGGGCCTTACTGTGAACGAACGGCTGGACGTACAATCTCCGAGTGGTTTTAAAAACTCTCAAGTTCAAGAACCATTTAAAACCGTAAAAAAAGTTCAAGATAGCGGCGTCCTGGAGATTTCAACCCCTATTTTTCACCCTTATGGATGACTGACGTTAATGACCAACTAGACCCCAAATGGGACCTACAAACCGAATTTCGTCATTTGGCTCATGGTCACTAAGAAAAGTACGAAGTATGGCGTACGGCGGTCGGGCAGATATTTGTTTAAAGCATTTTCGGATTCTACATACTTTGAAACGGAAACCATCAAATTTTGATGGGGTTTAAAAAAATTGTTTTTTTCATGCTTGATTCCAAAGGTTCATTATTGAAAACAATAAATCAAAAATTTCTGTCCGTCCGCCGTACGCCGTACTTAGCACTTTTCTTAGCTACCCTGAACAAAAATTTACGAAATTTGGTTTCTAGGTCCCGTTCGGGGTCTAGTTGGTCTTCGAAGTTCGCCGTTACTGTCAGTCATCTCTAAGGGGTGAAAAATAGGAGTTGAAATTTTCAGAACGCCGTAGCTCGAAATCTTTCGATAGAAGGGTAGGTATAGTTTTTTTTAACGTTTTTAAATTGGTCTTGAACTAAAGAATTTTCTGAGACCACCCGGAACATTGTACGACCAGCCGTTCATTTGCGCCGAAAAGCTTCGTCAACATGATTGTGATTCAAACGGTATAAATCAGGCCCTGATATCATCGCTAGGGCACCTGATTATAATCATGCATGGCTGTATGAAGTCGAGTTGGTTGTTCTGCGATATATTATTATTTCATTTGAAAAATGATGGATGTATTGGATTTTGTTGGTAGGTACTTTTGAAAATTGAACAAATGTTGACGTATTATTGATGGGTAAAATATTACACAATGTTTGATGATTACACAACGGTAAGTTATTACACAACGGTTCATTATACCATCTACGTAGAATGGGCTGGATTTGGTTGACAGGTAATTTTTCAATTTGAACATCCATTGATGTATTATTGATGGGTAAATTATTACGGAATCGTAAATTGTAAACTACACAACGGTTCATTATACTATCTACGTAGAAGAGGCTCCTATACAGGTAGATTATTACACAACGGTTCATTATTTGCCTTATGCTTCATGAATAACTACTGATAACCAATGATTGAATTACTGAATCCCGCGCCTGGTTGATGGCTCTTTTGGATTTTGTTGATAGGTACTTCTGCAACTTGAACAAACGATGAAGTATCATCGGGTAAATTATTATACAAAGGTTTATTATACTACCTAATATGGAGGTAAAGGACAGAAGGGCCATCTAGTCAGGAAAATTATTACGCAGCGGTTTATCTTATGATTCGCGAATAACTGCAAATAATTAATGACTGAATTATTGAATCCCGCGCATTTGCATGAAACTTCAGTTCCCGGGCCGACTCCAGTACTCCATTTACGGCTTTCCTCGAGGGTATTGACCACAGAAAACGGCACATCTATGCAGGTAAATAATAAACTGTAGTGTAATAATTTGCAGCGTTTTTACTTTACCTACTTACTTCCATACAAAAGAAGTGGTCATTGGTATTCCAATTCATTTATGAGGATCATTGAAATACGTTAATTATACATACTTTCCGACTTGAATTATAATATGACATTATTGCATGAATAATAAATGTATTTACGTAACCGTATGGTGTCCACGTATATTTTATACATTATTCGACGGAAAAACCAGGGTAGTTGTTTCTGGTGAACGTAGTCAAGCTGTTCAATAAATGTTTCTTTAAGAAGAAGGCACTTCAGAAGAGAAGATGTATGACAAAATCCTTTTTAGCAACTCGAGTAGGTATTAGTAACTAAATGAATTAAAAAAAATACCCACAACAAATTAAATCATCAATACCTCACCTAAAATCATAAATAGAAAAAAATGGATGAGGTATTTACAATTCCGAAAAACAATTATTTTTTGTCGTAAAAATTACAAAAAATTGTATGTTGGTAGATTGCTGGTACGTTGTTCAGAAAATTAGCTCATGAGGTGATGCTGTAGGAGTTGAACTTAATTTTTTAATAAAATCAGATTCACATTAACTGGATTCTATAGTGTATATTATCAGGTATTCAGTTCTTGATCTTGTATGGCAACTTCGCCCACCCGACTTGTCTGCCCCACTGATATGTAGCTCAACCGCATCCTACACCAATCTATCGTCTTCCGACCCGCCCACTTTTCCTTTACCCTCATCGCGGTAAACTTCTTGTTCCGCTCGCCCCAGAAGCGCTCCCGTATCTCAAGAGCTCCCCTTTGTTTCCCCCTTTTGTTAACAAATCGGCCTCACGAAGTAGGAAGGGGGAAGTGGCGAAAAGCGCTCGAGGTTTCTCCTCTTCCGCTCCCACTCCTTTTGTATTTGCTTCTGTTCCTTTTGGAAAACCACCGGCAGCTCCAGAGGAGAAGGAAGGTTTTCCTTTGTGTTTCAGGTAAACATACAGAGCTCCCTCCTCCTCCTGTTCTTCTTCCCCCTCATATGAAAAGGATTGCGGTCTTGGTGCAATGGGAATCCAGTCGCACCACCAAAAACCTCAACACTATTATTTACTTACCTGATATATGGATTAACATGTGAAATCACGTAAGTTGTACACATGGCAAAGCTACATCGCGCCCCGCGGGGCTGTATAAGGAAAATGCCAATGGTGGTAGCTATCGTTTTGTAAGATAAGCTCCAACAAATACACAAGAAAAGCGCACAAGTTAGTATAATTACAAGGATTGGTAGAGCATAGAGTAGCAGAGAGTATAGATAACCATTCTGTATAGATTAAGGTTCTGAATTCAGAATCTCCTTAACTGAGTATTATAACTAGTAAAAAAAGTAGCATTCTATAGTCAGGTGGTATACGTTGGTAGTTTAGCCTGGTATTAGGGCCATACCCATATACTCATCATGCGTTAGTCGAAAATCACTATGAAACAGCCGTGAGCAACACATTCAGTAATTTGTATTACAGAACGGATATATCAGTGGAACAGTTGTTTTTCATTTACTGCGATACCTAATAAATACCTCTACCTTTCGTATGGTTAGAATTGCCTTCCATGAACTTGGGCCTTGAGTAAGGGGGAGAAGTGGTTTTATGATGTGGCCGAGCGGGTTAATTATAACTACAATAATGAACTTTCATGGAACGGAATTTCCCATTTTGGTTTATTATTTTCAATAATGAAACTTCAAAATCGAGCATGAAAAAAAAAAAAATTAACCCCCTTCCCCCCCATCGAAATTTGATGGTTTCCGTTTCGACGTATGCAGAATCCGAAACTGAATGAAAACATTTCTGTCCGTCTACCGCACGCCGTACTTCGCACTTTTCTTAGTTACCATGAACCAAAATTAATGAAATTCGGTTCGTAGGTCTCATTTGGGGTCTAGTTGGTCCGCGAAGCTCGGCGTTACTGTCAGTCATGTCTAAGGAGTGGAAAATAGGGTTTGAAATTTTCAGAACGTCGAAGCTCGAAAAATTTTAATAGAAGTTTATGGTTTTTTACGTTTTAAAATTGATGTCAAACTAAAGAATTTGTTGAGACCACCGGAACATTGTATGACCAGCCTTTCGTTCGCATCGAAAAGCTTGGTCAACATGATTGTGAATGAGAAGGTATAATTCCGGCCCAGATATCATTGCTAGGAAACACCTGATTATAATCACGGATGACAGTATGAAGTCGAGTTGGTTGTTCTGTGATATTGTTTCATCTGAAGAATAATGTCTCATTTGGATTTTGTATAGATACTTCCGTAACTATTGAACAAGCTTTATGCTTCATGAATAACAACAAATAATATTAATTATTGACTTGTTGAATCGAGCGCATTTTTGTGAAACTGAAATTCCTGGAGCGGCTCCAGTACGTAGAAGGAGCATCTATACAGGTAAATAATAAACCGTTGTATAATAATTTGCAGCGTTTTCACCATAAAATCGAGTTCAGGACCCTCGAGACCCCAGGTGTGCCAATTTCCAGGGCACGCAATTCTATGTGGATGAACCGCAAAAGATCCATTTTTGGAGAGTTTCTCTAACCAGATACCCTACATTGTACATAACCTTTCTGAAAAGCTCTCTCTTCACGATCACAATAATTATAACTGTGCATATTCAACATTCGCTCACCTACAAGCATACTACAAGACAGGAATTCTCAAGCCCTTTCTCTTATGTTTCACAGAAGGCAGAATTGCAACTCCGCCGAACGGACAAAAAGTAATAATTGAATTAGAAGGATAGCAGCCCGGCCTAACCAACGCTCTCCACCTGTTGAAGAGTCGATTGAACCATTGAGTGCAAGCTTTAGTCAAATGATTGAGATAATATCGTATCTACATGTGAAAATGAATCGAATTCGAGTAGAAACCTTTCTGATGTCTAGATCCACTACTGAGAATCGGTGAGGAATTCATGAGGAAATTGATGCAAATGATCCATTGAGACCCATTTATTACTCCTGAGGAAATTATTTTGTTCGTCGAGAAAGTGATTTCATGAAAGGAATATATAACAGTCATGTATCAGAATTCATAATTCCCATTTTCATCGCACAACAGTAGGTAGGTATGTTTCTGAGTCTTTTTCAAATTCCCTCTACCGGCATTTCCTTTGACGTAGGTTGATATTTCAATGTATTATGACACCAATCGACACCCTTCACTGACAAGCGTTTATTCTGCCAAAGAGGTTTTTTTTCCCCACTCATACGCCTAATTAAACTTGCCTCTCGCATACTGAAACAACACACACGCGCACACATGCGCACATGCGCGTACATTCATGCGCTTTTCTACATTCATTCATACGTTTCCCAACACCTGATGTCCTGCCTGAGCTACTCAGTTCATAGCTGAGTTACCTGCGTACTTTTCTGAGCTTATTTTTTCCGGTGACGATTACATACACAAATCGAGCCTACAAGTCCTGCATCGATCATGAAAGTAAGTATTTCAGATCCAAAATGAATTCACGAGAGATGGTTTATTTTCGAAAATGTACCTTTGGAATCTAGCATGAAACAATTTGTTAACCCCCCCAAATTGATGGTTTCCGTCTCAAGGTACGTAGAATCCGAAAATGAAATACAAAACTTTTTGTCCATCCGCCATACACCATACTTTTCACTTTCGTTAGTTACCGTGAACCAAAATTAATGAAATTTGGTTTGCAGGTCCCGTTTAGGGTCTAGTTGGTCCGCGAAGCTCGACAAGACTGTCAGTCGTCTCTAAGGGGCGAAAAATAGGTGGTTAGAAGGGTATGGTTGTAGTAGAAGGGTATGGTTTTTCTACGTTTTTAAACTGATGTGGAACTGATGTGGATTTTTCTGGACGACCCATTGTACATCCAGCCGTTCGTTCACAGTAAGGCCCTGAAACATGGCTTCATTGACATGAGTGTGAATGATACGGTATTCATCCAGCCCGGATATCATTGCTAGGGAACATCTGATTATAATCACGCATGGCTCTATGAAATCGATTTCGTTGTTCCCTGATATTATTTCCTTTAATGAAAGATGGTTATTTTGGAGTATGCTAATAGCTACTTTTGGTTTATCATTTTCAGTAATGAGCTTTTGGAATCTAACATAAAACAAAACAACCCCACCCCCAGCCCGATGCTCAAACTCGAAATAATACACACATAATACCATTTCTACCTCTGTTTACTGACACTACCTACTCTACATATATATCCTCAATTTTGTACTTTCTATTCTATAATCTATTCTACGGTCATGTCACGAACGCAAAGGTGAAATTACAAATTTATTAACTAACTCGTTATATTATACAATTTTGAAGCAAACTGACCTACCTAAATTATGTCTCTCACAATTGCTACCAATAACAGAGCTGTGACATTGTCCCGCGCAACGCACGAGTCATTAAACTTGTACACTTAACCGTTGGTAGGCGGTTTACTGGAGAGGGATTGAGAAGGTGCTGAAAACCGTTCGAGTATCCGCCGCAAAGAGGTGCTTCACCCTCATAAAGCCTCGATAAAAGGCAAATTACCTGTTTCTCACCTGTCGTGACTACAAACAGTAACTTTGCCGCCCTTCTTGAAGTTTGTTTATATTCGCCCCTTCTTCTTCCCATGACCTGACCCATGGAAGCATCCTGAATCGACGACTATATTATTATAGCTGCTAGAACGTTGTTTTCTCCTTTATCATCGTGTTAAACTTTTTGATGACCGTATACAAAATAAAAAGATGTCGGTATATTTAAACAAGCCCTTTATTAGTGTATTGCAAGGAAAATGACCTTATGATTATTAACATTTAATTGCCGAGTGGTTGTATTTCTTTTTACTTTAATAATATTATTGGCACTTACATCGCAATGAGTGGGAGCGTCCTCAGCTTCTCATCCCCTAACGCGAGCAGTTAGCCCATATTGGGGATTATGTTTCCAGTACTGTTACATGATACGAGACTTCTTCTCTTGAACTGTGCTGTTCTTTCTCTCTCACTCTCTCTCTCTCTCTCTCTCTCTCTCTCTCTTTCATTTTCTTTCCTCCGTTTATAAGTGGGCAGTTTAATTCATTTCTTGGCAATTTTTGTATTTTGTGTATATATGTCTTGTATGTCTATTTTGGAAATAAATAATATTAAGAAAATCATAACTACGTACCTACCTATAAAACAATTATGAACAATTCCTTTCAATTTATCTCCTTTCGCTTGTATAAAATGTCGTGGCTTCACTTTTCAACGTGAAAAACTAGAAATTCAATTCGATTTCATTTTGCTTCCTTACAACCGAAGGTAGGGAAGCCTTGGATTCGAGATAGAGTAAAGAAAAAAATGTATGTCCTCCAAAATGAAAATGTCCACTACCATTCTGCATTTCAGACATCAGGGAACATTTTTGGTTCCGTGTCTGTCTGTCTGCGGTAAATCCTTGTAACGCCCATAACTACCCGAAATAATGGTCAAAATGGGCTGAAATTTGGAAGGTAGGTGCGGGTTGGGTCACAGATGGTTCCGTACCAAAATCATTGAAAAAGTACCGTAACTTTAGTCTGCGCATGCGCAAACGTGAACGCCCATAACTACCCTAAATATCGTTGAAATGAGTTCAAATTTGGAGGGTCGATCAGGAATAATACTTAGATCGTTTCACATGAATTTCTTTGGAATCGTAATGTAACTTTCGCCCGCGCATGCGCGAACATGAAATGTTGACCACTTCTTTGTAACGCTTCCAACTACACGAAAAATAGTCGTACAGAGCTGAAATTTTGAGGGTACACGCGGGTTCGATCGCAGGTGATTCCGTTTCAAAATCATGGAAATCGTTTCGTCTGCCCATGCGCAAACGTGATATACTTGAAACGCCCATAACTACCTTAAATATCGTTGATATGAGTTTAGATTTGGAGGATGGATCAGGAATAATACTTTGACAGTTCCATATGAATTTTATGGGAATCGTAATGTAACTTCCGTCTGCGCATGCGCTAACATGATGCGTTGACAATTTATTTGTAACGCTTCTAACAGCGCGAAAAATAGTCGTAGAGAGCTGACATTTGAGGATAAACACGCGTTGGATCGCAGACCGTCCCGTATCAAAACGAAACTACCCAACTATTCTTATACGTTCATGCGACTGAGGTGAGGAAGCTATACTGCCTACTCGAATTGGCAGACGTTTTTTCGTTGTCAACAACTTTCCTCCTCATATCCAATCAAAATTGATGAAATTTATATCAAAGCCTAACAAAAATCTAGTTGATGAAAATCTCTATCAGTCAGTTGAACAAAGTTCAGCTCTCCAAGGTCTCATTTGTTTTATCATAAAAATAACAAATGTTAGACTATTTCCCACGTTTGTGTATCCTCTTTCAATTATAGGAACAACATGGCTGCTAGTTTCACCGAAATGATGATTTTGACACAGAAAATTAGTTTAGAGCAAACAGCCAAACATCCAAGCTGCTGAAAAGCGTTATCAGTCCAGAGAGTCATGGTTTATGTTTACCAAACATATGTAGGTATATACATATACCTACAGTGTATAAGGCATATATATATATATATATATATATATATATATATATATATATATACTATAGTGTATAAGGCAGGTTATAGCATATAACAGAAGTTATTCATACCTACGTGAAAATATTTTACCCCAACGCTACGATCATATACCGTCAATTCCTACAGTCATAATATTCCAGAACAAGCGCATGCTATACAAGAACGGCCCAGCCGGTCTCAACTAAGTCGAAGCTTTTATGTGAGTTTGCTATTGTTGGAAAATATAGACGAAAATCATTGGAGCAGATAGGCAATGACCTGCACGGCCGTGCAGTCTTGAAGGTGGGGTATAACCGGTATAACACGCGTGCGAAGTTTACCCGAGGTAAACTTCAACCTTGGGGTTGAAATCTTTTTGGAACCGGCCCTTAATAGTCAATTTATTACTATTAGTTCGAGCCTGTGAGATTATTCACTTTGCCAGGAACAATCATAATCTTCTATGAGTGTATATATGTATCTGTGATGACATTGAGTATAGTAGGCGCTGCCTGTTCAGTTCACAGCGTTCAGTTTCTATGGCTACGCCCTCTAATGGAGGATAATCCCTGATTTGTGCTTGAACGAAAACAAATGACCGGAAAACCTCACGTTGATTTAGCAGGTTTCCATCAATCAAGACTTCAAACAGACCAAGCCGTGAGGAACAGCCCTAATTTCGTGAAGTAAGGATGGTAAGCCCAGTATTCATACAAAAATGATTGATGCATAACTTGAAAATTTGAATAGTTTTTAAATTATTTGAAAATTTAAATTCTTGGAAATGAATACTGAAAGGAAATGGTACAAGAAAATTTGAGTACTTGAAATGAAAGAAAATTTAAAAACTTGAATTTAAAAATTTAAATACTTGAAAATCACATTTAAATACATGACATTTTAAATGATTGTTAAGCAGTTAGAAAATTTAAATAATCTTTTAAATAATCTCTGAACTCCAAAGATTTCAACCGCATTTTGCTTTTCAGACATCAACAGTGGATTCGATTGCATGTCTGTCAGTCAGTTGTTGGCGTGCGTGTCCGTCAGTCAGTTGTTGGCGGGAGTAGTGAATATTCTAGTCGAATAGGTGGGTACTCTTTCAATTACGGTCCAGCTGTAGTTTGTAGTAACTTAAAAAAATATAGTACGTTGTCAATGACACCGCGACACAGAGATTGACAGTTCCAAATGAATTGTTCATTTATGTGTCCAGGTTTGGCTGTTTTGTAGATTTTAATCATATATTGGAGGCAAATTATTTAACTCGATCGGTAGCTAATTCAATTCTACTAAGAGTGGTGAGAAAATTAAACAGACCCGAGGGGGGATAGAAAACAGAGGATGTCCCATGCTAATTGAATTTTGTCAGTTCGCTCACAGAACCCATTGTGTTTCGGGATCAGTGGAACTGAAGCCTAACCACCAAATGTATCTTTGGACTCAAGGAAACAAGCAGCCGAAGAAACTCGACATGACTGCAAGTCCAGAAATAACGTAAAAAAGTTGAATGGCGTCCCGGAATGAAAAATAGTACTGGGCTGTGAACGTAATAACTAGAAAAGGCCAGGTTGACAGGTGAAAGATCGATTCATCCAAAACCACAGGATTTTGATGGGACTTTCTTTCGTTCCTGCCAGTCCATTGGGAGACGTGAGGGAGCGAGACTGCATATTTTATCGTTTTATATCACAGTCGAATGGATGTAGGAGACCTGTGAAACTTATGTTTCGCGAGAAACTTTTCCTAACTCTGAAATGTTCGAGGCTGATGGTACAAGACTACGAATTCGAACCCATCTCATCCATGGATGTTTTGCTACCGCGTACATAAATATTCCGCCCGCCTGACACCAAACTTGTACGGTCGGTGGTTGGGAAATATATTCTCATGTATTAAAGAATAATAAGGTCAGTTCGGATAATTAGGAATCCCCATCCCCACAAGTCGCCCGGGGGGTGGTGATTCAAAACAAGCGTCATTAGCGCTCGTGTGAGAGTTGCAGAAACTAAAGGAAGTGCTGAAAGTCAGAAACCATTTCCACTCAAATTTGCTGACCTTCTGTTCACCGTTAATAATGTAAACGATGCCTCACGAAAATTCTATTTTTCCACTTGAAGTTCCAAGTGGTTTACAAAACACAAACCTAACCTACCATCCTCAAAATTATCTAAACTGTCATATTGACTGATACCTGATCAAAATTCAATTCATGCGAAGTTTCTATAATATGAGTATATTACACTCATTATCAATATTATCAGTATTATACTATATTATCATATCATTATCAATTTTAGGGATGCTAGGAATTCGAGGGTAGATATTTTTAAACTTACTTAGTCTCTAGGTTATACTTGCGTGATGGGCTTCAGGATGGAAGTATAGAAATGACCGATGAGATACGAAAAGTCAGTTTATGAATGCAAAACTTACAGAAATCAAAGAATGTTAGGCGAGCCCGATACAAGTTTACAAAAGGCTAGGGGGGCTAGTTACTCGTTCCAATTACACATTTCTTGTCAGTTTGTTTATTTAGGCATCTTATTTATTTTTTGTGAGGCAAAAGGATGCTACCACAATTCATATAGGTAACTGGTGAGGGCAAAAAATGCACTCGATGAAGTTATCATAGCTTGCATTACTGGGGATTGATAAGTAAGCATTACTTTCTGTAATACTCGTAATTATTAGGATGAATAAGTGATATTATTGCATCAAAATCCAAATTACAGCATAATTTGGATCAGAGTTTTTTATCTTCTCTCCGGGGGGGGGGGGGAGGGGGCTTATTTGATTTTCTCAGTGAATAGGAACATTTTCCCTCGGGGTTTTCAAGGTGAATAGAAGTGACGACCTCCTCCACCTCTCAGACGTCCTAAGCTCTTATTAACATGACAGTAAACCACCTGGTTTAGCAGGCATTAGGTCGCCCCGCGGCCATTAATCACTTCTTGACTTCAATTTGAGGCCGGGGAAGCACCAGAGCTCATTCCGACCCCCTAAGGGCCACATCCGCTGAGTCAACTTTGCTAACAAGAGGCATCACGCCACCTCCGGCAAGAGTTTCCCCTCCACCCACTGAGGGTGTCCCTGTTCGGGAACACTTCAACTAACGAGGGTAGAGCACCGTAGAGTAGGAATAGAGGAATAGGCTGCAAGATTTTAGACGTTAGGCACCTATTGCTATAATGCATATGTATTGATATACATATAAGGGTAGAAGACCACAAGAGATTTAAAGGGGAACGGGGATGCAAACAATGGAATCTACCTAGATCGAATAGAGTAAGAATTACTACTATTATATTCATATTACGAACTCACTGATCAGCTGGGGGATGGAGACTGGCCTAGCGAGTGGACAAATGACGGATCTGATGCTGCCGTCCCTACGTCGTCGTCTTCAGTCCGACTCTCCGCACAATCCAGCGCGAAAGTAGTCGATAAAAAACGGGATGCTGACACCTACTAGTGAAACATACTCGAACCCTCACCCCAAAGACTTCCAATCCAACCCTCGACACACCTAATACCTGCCAATCGTTCTTATTCGATTCTGTTTGCCGTAGCGATTCTTTCCACAAATTTTCTATTAAAAAAAAAAAAAAAAACTAGTGTAGTAGGCAAGAATTCCGAAATACTTTATTGGAGGCCTTTTATATATCGACCAGTTACCCGTCGCCTCCGTTACTTTTTGTAGTAATTAAAATCAATCAATTTACCATAATACTACATATGGATACAGCTTTAAAATTCCATTAGCAAAAAAAAAGAAAAAGAAAGTACTGTAAGCTGGTAGTGCTCGAGGTACACCGGCTCACATAACCGCAGGGACAAGGTGTCAGTTCAACGAGAACACGTGTGTTTCCTAAATGTAACGAACATGTGTTTATTAATATAGACACGGTATAAAACTTACAAGAAGAAATGGTAAAACACGCAACATACGTGCCAAAGGACAAAAGAAGAATATAAACAAGGACTCACTCCTGCACCTGCTGTGTGATATACATAATTATATTATGTGACTGTGACTCCAAGACAGCTGGTGAACCTTGGTCTGGTTGAACAATGTTATTCTACCCCTAACATGTGTTACAAGCATCAAGACACGAGTGTCGTTTCGTGGCTGTTCAAGAGAACAAAGGCCACGGGCGAGGTAAGTACAAACCAACAGACACCTTGGCGGATTATCAGTTCTGTAC
Source organism: Leptopterna dolabrata (assembly GCA_954871275.1). NCBI lineage: Eukaryota > Metazoa > Arthropoda > Insecta > Hemiptera > Miridae > Leptopterna > Leptopterna dolabrata. The sequence goes on along the minus strand of OX940978.1, from coordinate 39,027,927 downwards.
CTAGACTGCTACCTATTAAGTGTGTAGCTGGACACATTACAACAAATGTTACTACTCAATGTGTGGCTGGACACTTTACTATGTGGCCAATCGACTAGGATAACTCACAGTGCGTGATCTTGAAGGCTTGAGGTGGAGCGTGACCGACCGGGTTGATACGGTGACACAGACACGCCACACGACGACTTCTGGACTAGACTGCTACTAACGTGGACACGTGTGACTGGCACTCACTGGCACCTGACCGACGCTAACTGACTCCCGTGTATGGACACTGCTGACTCGCGTGACCGACGCTGCAAAATACTGACTTGCATGGCTGGACGCTACTGACACTTGGTGATACATTCCACTGTATGTGAGTTCGGACTCAACTGAAGTGTGAGGGGTTGCCACCGGGTTTATATAGGCAGAGTGGGGTAAAGGTCTGGAGGTCAGCCTGAGTGGGGCAGTGGCCTCTCTCCCCCGACCCTACAGCAGCCTGTAGGTGGAAGGTGGAACCACGGCGGCTCCTCACCTGCTGGCTTCATCCTGGGAGCTCTGCAAGCCGGGGGCTAACTCCCCGGCTTACAGTAGGCCTACTATTTTTCCATAGGCCTAGACAACCTCAATAGAAAATGCATAAAATAAAAACTTGATTGTCCGACCCATCAACAAAATATTGGGAACACAACTCATTATTTCGCTACAGACGATGTTCTACGTGTCAGAAAAATTCTCTGCTGGAAAATAATAACTAAAACTGATTGTTTCACAATGTTTCTTCAAGCAATGTTATGCTTGCTGCTATGATGCGAAGTTAATAATTTGTAAATAATATACCCACCTGTGCGTGGGGTTCGATTTCATGGAGACATCAATTCGAACGCTGCCGCTGGTTGGCAACACTGTGATACCTAGCAGATTAGCTAGGAGACACATAAATATCAGCAACTCAGCTTTTGAAATATAAGCGTACTGGCTGATGTTTATGGACGTTGAAGTATATTGGATAGAACTGAGATAATGCAGTTTCTCTACGTAGTATATTATGTAATCAAAAGATACGACTAGCTAACTCATAAGAGTTCTATCGGTTCCAATTGTTTCTAATCCTGCCAAACCATTTAGCTATAAGTGAAGCAAGAATTTCCGGAAGTGAAATCCTATACTTAAAACAGGAGCTAACGTGCTCCCTGTGATATTAAAACATATGGCAATATTTCGAAGGTACCTAGTTTATGCTTGGTCCAGTTCGGTTTCTACCCAGCTAGACATCCAACAGCTTGTGCAAACGTAAAAAGGTTCAACGCAATATTTCGCGTTCAACGCAATATTTCGCCAATAAGGAGAACCCACGTATTTTTCCCAATGAATTTAGACACAGTACAGATTGAGATGACGTACGCGTAGTAGGTACCTATTAATTGTCGACTTGCAGGAGATTCATAGTCATTTGGAAATAATACACAAAGATTTCGTGACGCCTTGCCGCCGATAATGCCATTGTGGAATATCCATGTTCACTCAGACTACCTTTGATAAAAGCGTGATAATTCAGTATATAGGTAGTGAGAGAAATTAATTAAATAGCAATGAGGGTCTACGCAACACAAATCAGTACAAACTTCAAAATGAAATTCGAGCAATCTGACGCTAACCCTTGTTCCGCAAATCGCGAAAACTGCATTATATAATATATATTATAAGATTCTCCTTTTTAATTAAACCATTCATCTTATGAATAAAACCTTTTACCAAACATAGTAATCCTTTTGCCAAATGAATTAAACCTTTTACCAGTTTTCTTTTCAATTAAAAATATGGGAAAAATTGGATGTGGATTTGTACCAGTTAAGGTGTGATTTTTCTTTCCATATCAGTTTTTTTACAAGATGTTTAATTGAAAAGTAAAAATGTTCTATTCATTTGGTAAAAGGTTTTAGTCACCTGGTAAAAGGTTTGAATAAAAAGGTAAATCCTATATTAAGAGGATAAATTTACCGGCAAAACCCTGTGAATTACCTAATTCTTCATTTAAAACCTCAATTCGCATCAACAGCACCTCTAAAAATATAAGTATATTCATTTGCATCAAGGTAACAGCGACAACAGCCGCAGCACACCGCACCGATAGGAACATTCAATGTACAACACTCGAAAATAAGGTTTGTGTTGGTGACTCTTATATTCCGTAAGACCGTCCAAATATCATAAACATGTCTATTTTCCACATTAATTTCTGTGAGCATTACCTTTAATAAATAAAATAATGTGTTAAAGCCAGAACTCCAAGCAGGGTGCACGGAGCAGGGCTATTGATCTATGGAATCATCAAAACTTCAGCTGACTTCCAAGGTCTCACCTGAGTTGCATGATCGTCAATTCAGACCGTTCATTATTCCATAGACCTAACTGAATAACCTCTCAGCCTGAAATTTGAAATCAGAACCTCTCTTGTTAACGTAAGTTTCTGCCCATTAGGGATTCTCGGAGGACAACAGCTTACCGTCCTCACCCACCTAACCACCCTCCAAACTACCGCTCAACTAGGGGTACCCTGTTCCATGAGAATCCCACGAACAATACCTATATTAATCGGCGAGGGCCCCTCCCAGCTGTCGGAATCCTTTGCAAGTCGAATTACGAACACTCCCGTCATTCTCATCAAACGATGTTCATGGTCTTGAGTGGCAAGAAGGAATTAGTTACTAGCTAATTAGTTACTAGCAAACCTGTTGAGTACCTAACGATTGTAAGATGGAGTGGATGGGTATAGGTAAGTTCACTACCATTTACAATTTCCAGGAGAGCACATTTATTTGTTTTCTTGCTCTGATTGATTTCACTCGGGTAACTAGACATTTAAGACCCTAATCGGTACAAGTTCAGCAACATTCCAGGTCACTCATGAATTTTTCGGTACCTACTGGAATTCAAGTAGGTACCTACTAACATCGATGAGCTCAAACTCCTATTATCCACCATCGATGAGTTCTGTCAAGAAATAAAGAGACATCATCGATACTTTACTGCAGAATGGGTATAATTTCAAACACAAAATTGTCTATGGTATTCCACTGAACCAGAAAATTGTCAATCTTGAGCAGGGACGAAACTTACAACTTAGACACAAATTTTCCCAGTGAGACACGACCTCACTCGAAAATTCGTTTCTGTTAATAATCATGTCCCCCCCGTTTTATTGGCCAGCATTGGTCGTGGTACACGACAAAAGAAATTCAAGTCGTAAGTTACAAAAAACAGTTGAAGCAAGGATTAAAAGAAAGGAGATGAAAAATGGAAGTGAATGATGTGCTCTCGAGCGGGCCGAATTAGGCTTCTACATAAGGAATTCAGGGATCGCTGGTCAAGAAAAATCGTAAAATAATATAATGGGCTAGGTATGGCCTCAATGGCATAGGAGGAAGTCAGGCAATGAGTAGGGAAATATATTACAAAAAAGGATTAATGAGATGGAAAAGTCCGAGAACTCTGAATGACTTACTGCGCCTGTTATCAAAAGAAAACGGATAGTTTTTCGTTCATATGGGATTTGTTTATTCATTACTTCTTTGAATTTGGATTGGATAAGAACATCAAACTAACATCCAAATACAACACAGCACTATAATTCAGCAGTCTTCCGGGATTTAAAATTTCTATTTGGTTGACTGCTGCTCGATAGCCTATAGGTACCTATTGGTATGATGACTAAATTGAAAGAATCGTTATCCTAGCCATCATAAGGTAAACGTAAAATCTTTCTTCCAGTGATGCCCAGACATACCCAGTGGAAAGAACGAAAATTTACCCATAACTGGGCTCCTGATTGACTATCACTATCACTATTTCACTAAGGAAGTACTTATGTATACACGATTAGTGAGCGGTCATTTAAGTGATGTTCTCGGTCGCATTACAGACGTAGTATACTACGAAACGGATACATAATTGCAAATCTCCACGCCCTCTTTTTTTCCACCTCACAGTGACAGTAGGAATGAACACCATAATAGATTATGGGTATTGAACAATATAATCCTGAACATGATCCTCTAAACAATTGGTAATGTTTTATTCACAAGGATTTAAAAACATATCAGATTGACCGGAAAATATGAGATCAGAGAAACAGCTCGAGGACAGACCTTGCCGTTGACGGGTGGTGAAATATAGCTCGTACAAAACCCTTCAAAAACACAAGAGGCTTTTCCGCTACCCCTAACCACTACAACAAAAAGCTTGGAAGAAAAATAAAACAAAATAATGAAAATCCCCTATCACCGAAAATGATGTTAGTGGAGCAAGGGGAGTAATTTAAATCTCGTTCTAGAGTATGGGAGGAACCCAAGGGAGTCAAAAAATATTAACGCATAAATCTCCGTCGGGAGATTAACTGCCAGATTCTCGAGCTAAAGGACGATGTTTTCTGGACGGGTTTCCGTTTCTCACGGAAAAACTCTACGATTCACAAATATTTAGTTTCAAATTTAAGTAGGAACAGAAGTACACTCATTAGCGTTACTTGGTTGAACCATCTCACACATGTCCCTTGTAACAGGTTTCAATAGGTCCGTTTCAAATTCAATTTTCCTTCACAATAACATCTTCTAGATTTCTGTGTGGTGGCACCGAAGCTGTACAAAGTGGTATTTACCTCAAGGAAAATTCAAGTATTCGGAAAAAAATTCAATGATATTTAAAAATGGGGAATTTTGTTAAATTCTGTTGAAGAAAAAATATTCAGAACTCTTGGGAAAATGGTATTTTGATGTCTTTTCAGAAAATAAGCTTTATTTTGTAAATAAGGGTGATTAAAAGTAAAAAGCGGCAAAAAATGACGTATGAGTTCTATTGACGTCTGACTGGCTGTTGGCCCAAGGAGGCGGAGCGAAGCCTCGGAGGCAAAGGTCCCCAATGCTGCCAATAACTCAACACAGAAATGGCAACCTTTCGTGGCAACTTTAAAGAACCTTTGTGGTGACATTCCCCATGGTTTCATTTTGAGGACATTGTCGTGATACCCTCTGTGATGAATTTAAAATTCTCATCACGGTGGCGTGGAAGGAAGGTGAGTGAGTGAATTTAGGTAAAGGAGAGAAAAGGAGGAAAAGTCGCAGGCGGCTGTAGTCAACCGAACATCTACGACTTTTGGAGGAGAGAGAGGTGGTGTGGAAGGAAGGTGAGGAAAAGTCGCAGGCGGCTGTAATCAACCGAACATCTACGACTTTGGAGGAGAGAGAGGTGGATGAGGGAATTTCACCTAGGCGGCTGTAGTCAACCGTTCATCTAGGTGAAGGAGAGGAAAGGAGAGGTCCCTTGTCTAGGCGGCTGTATTCAACCGATCATCTAGACAAGGAGGAGGAGGAGAGAGGAGAGAGGAGGTGAAATTCCCAGGCGGCTGTATTCAACCGATCATCTGGGAGGTAAGGTAAGAGAGAGAAGAGAGAGCTGGTTAGAGGAAGTGTCGAATGAAGCTTGAGCGTCAGGATCCGGGGTTTTATAGTACTTGGGGGCCTCTCCCTCCAGCTCCTTGCTGGGAGCTGGTAGTGGGGCCCCAGGTTGAGTAACCCTGGGTTCTGTCGCCTGTCCCCACTCATATCTTTATTTACGGAGCTTTAGTTTGGCGTTTGGATATTGGTGAG